>CM010315.2:13783657-14383657 GCA_001923025.3 Taenia multiceps
CTGCAAGGATCAGAAGTGAAGTGAGGTAGGCACTATGACTAAACCCGACTAAAAACGGTAAGAGACGTGCCGCATGAAATAGAGGCATTCGCTGAAACAGGAAAAGGGTTTGTCGCTGAAAATATCCTCCGTTACTGGAAGGGTGTACGACAAAAATTGGTAGGCAAGCAAGCATACGGTATGCGCTAGACCCCAAGTTTCTAAATGGTAAAGGCGAATGCTGAGGCAAGTTCTCGCCTAAGATGAGAACCAAATCCAAAATGTGAGGGTGAAGCTCACAACAGGGTAGTCCACCTTCATAGAAACATCTACTGCAGTAAGGAAAGGATTGCCATGTTGTTGGGTAAAGAAGGCTGGCAATGAAAACCTAATAACGAATTAATGCCGCTTGTAGACTTTTTCAATCATTGTCGCTGCGAGATTGGAAAGTCAAGTGATATGAATGGCAGGCAGCTGACCTACACAAAACACGAAACGCGATGCGTGCTAACTAAGGCAGAAGGAGAAAGGCAGAATTGCAAATCAGGTTTCCAGCTCCTAAGTGGAAGCAGGTAATTGCGAGTTTTGGTCGGACAGTGTGAATAATGCAGTGCATCTGATTGAGAAAGCACTTGCCTCACCTAGCATCTTATGCATCATCCGGAAGCAAGCTGCAGCACAGAAGGAGAAGACGATAGGATGAATATAAGCGAAATATAAGTGACATAGCACACTAACATTACATTTGGCTCTTTCGAAACAAATGTGGTGATTAAGAGGAGAAGGGGAATTTCTGCAAAAGCCTACAGATTAGGGCATGCATATAATAGTTGCTGCCTAACACTTCTCAGCTGCCTTCTTCTATGCATTTATTTGCAAAGAAATTTAATTATGACTTCGCCAGCAATGTGGCTAGCTACCCATAATCATGTAACATGCTTAGAAACAACACATAACAGGGGGTATTTATTCATAAATTGAGTTAAATCTACCATGTTTGGAGCGTATAGGTGGAATGACAAAGGAATGAATGAACGGCTGGGACCTACGGAGAGAAGCCACGTGAATTAAGCAGCCAACTTTCCGCAATGCCATAATGCAATTTAGGCAAGCCTCTGCAATGCGGTAATCCAGACCAAAATGCCACTAATAACCATGGACAAATGGCACAGAGCCGTCTTGTTACCGCAATTCTCATGACCGATAGACGAGTTTGTAAGAAGGACCGCATCAAATTTGTCCTCAACGTGTGGGTTCGCCTGATTTCCATGCCAATGCAGCATACCGCTGACCTAAATTTAAGTAGCCTTTTATGTCAAAAACATGCCCTTTTCTTCTTCTCCTCGGCACTATGGAAAGCATAACGGTGAAGACGATCTACCGCAACCAGGAGTATAAGACGGATTGGTGGGCCACCTGAGTGGAATCCGCACCAACCAATTTGACAAGCCCTTCGTCTTAATTTGACAAGGTTGAGAGTGGAGTTAGAAGTCTTAAAGTTAGGTCGCCAGGATCTGCGCGTAACATGCAGTTTTTCGACTGTATTATTGGCACCGCAAATCACTCAGATTGCAAGCGCGATAAGTGGGCAGGTATGGATGCGTTCGCCACCATCACCTTCACACAATAAACCCCACCAGGATTTCATTAAATTTTGCATTAACAGTACATTTAGCAGTGATTTTTAGTTACTTGTTTAAAAGCTAATTCTTATTTTTCCCTTTCGTGCAATGAGGTACCGCACAGTGCCCCTGCCAATTGCGTCTCTTGAAGACCCACCACAATTGTGGCTAAATGTGAGGCAAAGTTGTGGTAGAAAGTGGGGAGATGGGTAAATAAGTCAGTCATTTAAGTGATCGGTTAGTCGAATGACCAAAAAATTAGCTGATGGATCTGTCAGCGAATTTAAAGTTTAGTCAGATTGTGATTAAGGCCAGCAATAAAATGGCAGCAGAGGAAAATGGATGTCCGAAATGCCTCCTCAGTATCATCGATGAAATTGAATCGGCCTTGGTTTATACCGAATACAGGCTGACTATGGGCTTCGAATGTCCAGCGAAAGGGAAGATAGGAAGACTATGGTGAGGTCAAGAGGGCAACAAATAGGAAAGAATGAAGGGAAGGCTATCATATAGCCTTTTAGTGAACTTTCAGCCATCATTGAATGAATGCAGTCGGCTGTTATCAAATATTATTAAATTGTACTAATTAGGATCACTGGCTGCATATGACAACCGGTGTTTGCTTTCCTTTCCGACTTCTTTAGATTGGCATGGTTCCCTTGAAATGGCATTGAAGCAGAATTTTCACGGTGCAAGTTACTCAAGAACCTACGCATGAGTATGATTCACAAATTAATAGCTAGAGAATACGTGGGCGTCTACTGGAGTCTTCACGACCAGCAAGCGCTTTCTTCTCGACCGAATGACCTATTTTGTGCAAGATCCCATTGTAGCCACATGCTAGAACCAAGGTCAATTTAAACCTCCCACAACGGCCTGTGATCTACACATTGTTAGAGCGTTGCTGTTCATAGCTGTTTGCTCAAATTTAATTAGAGGACTTATGACAAGCCGATTATTGCGATGTTGAGTTTACCTGCTAATGGCTTGGTTTATCGGATTTGTGGTCACAAAAGTAGGCATCGCAGCGCAAGTTGACTGTCATCTTCGCAAAGGTTTTATAGTATTAAGTAGATGTTGGTTGATCTAAGTGTCTGGTGGTCTTGACCATTTTAGCACAAGCAGTTATTTAAGACTTGCACAATCATTGTGGCTGCATGAATAAAAAATACGTTAGGGATGATTGGAATCAGACAAGCTTGTACCACTTGCAGTAATTTTAAAGGGCCTCTCCTCACAGTGGTGACACCACTCCAATAAGCGTTCAAAGTGTTTTCAAGGTTAGGAGTAGTCACTGACTACATGGACTCTCTGGTGCCCATCATGACAGCAAACTGAATTATTCAATAAGAAACCACACCTGATTGACTGAGAGTCCAGCCTAGGGCTAGTCTTTTACGTCTAGAGACCCTCAGCTGGACATCAATCTATGTTTCGCTATTTGTGATGCGAAAAGTCTTAAAATACATGCTTTCTAGGCACAGAGGTAGCAGGCAACAAGCCTAATACAAAGGCACAAGCGAAAATTATACCTTTAGCTATGTTGCTTGTGAAGCAATAATTTCATTGCAGTGGTCAAAGCTGCCTCACCCACAAGGCACAATAGAAGACTGTCCATTACATTATGCTACGGCCCTATACACGCAAACAACTGGTCTGATATGGGAAAAAATAGCGTATTGAGGCAAGGTAGAAAAATGCAGCTAATGGAAACTGTAAGCAAGAGGAGTATAAGTAGCATTAAAATGACGAGAGCTGTAAAGTAAAATTTGCGGTTTATTTTCAGGCCAAAAGCGGCCGGTGGACTCAACTGTTCAAATGGAAAAATCACTAGGCTTCCCTGATTCAAGGTAGGGCTGAAACCCAGACTCTCTTCAAATCATATTCACCCTCATTAACGTTAATCAATGCACACATCTTCATCAAATCAGGCTTTTCGTTTAAGGACTTCAAAGGCTCGGAGAAGTTAAACTGGAAACGTGCTAAGTGATGGCAAAGAAGGCGGTGTATGCTTCATTTGTGCCAAGATAATCCTCTCCAATGGGCAAGAGGGTACTGCTTCTAGCAGTCAATAAACAATGTGCACACACTTTGTCAAGCATTTCGCTCCCTTAGGAAAACACATTGCTAGGCTGAGCGATTCCGTGTGGTGTTTACATGGGCGTTTGTGCACACAGACACCTCCGTGGCATGACTTTGGACACAATGCTTGTAGGCATCGAGCTCCTTGTATTTATGCACCAATTCACACTCCACGCAGACTTCTCATGGAGGATTCCCATTTGATGAACGATATTAGGGGCAACAAGAATTTGTGACCTCCAAAATTAGCGCCAGCATGCACATGCACTCTCTGCCTTCTTGCTGGGATCCCCGGCATTCAGATCTAAAATAGGAGCCTTCGAATACCATCCATAGAATGCATTAAATGCCACAAACCACCGATATCTCGTAGCCCATATTTACCTATGCTTCATTCTGAAAGCAATAATTTTCAAGTTCTCGTTACTCGCATGACATGGGATAAGTGGAAAGCAACCTTGTAGCCACGCTAGTTCTCTAACTAGCAATTGCATGGCTTTCCTAACACATTTTAATTGAGTCACCCGATAAGAGAATTTGGAATCGAAAGCACAAAATCTCATTACTGTTGGCACATAAGGATCTTATTCATGTACACTGTCTCTTAGGTGGCAAACAGTCATCATCCTGACCACCCTTTATCCTTCCGGAAATCACATCATGGCAGGCCCACCTTAGCAGATTAGACCAGTTAATTAATTTTCCTCGATGGAGCTTGATGCACCACAGTCGCCAGTTCGTAGGCACAGTAGTTAGTGGAGAGGTATTGGAGTTGTCAAGGCTTTGAAGGAACCTCACAAGGCAATCCATCCCACTTGACTCATTTCTCTTTCCATTGATGATGACCGCAATAATTAGAATTTGGTGTGGTAATAGAGCCTCCAGGGCGGTCTTTAAATCATCCTTGAGGAATCGCGAAGGGTCCACTAGGTAGATTATGCAGTCACAGCAGTTTAGTCTATCTCTTTCTTTCAAGTACGCAGTGCCTGTGGAACCCTGATTAGACATTGACCATATCGAAATGCATCTGGTCACGCTCTCTGCAGCGTCTCTAAAAAAGATGCTTCCATTTGCAGACGAAATGTGTATGCACATTGGAAACTTGTCCAATGAAGTGCTGTTAGGTAATTCAAAGTTCAGTGCTTTTAGCCGTACTGTTCTTTCCAAATTCGACATTAAATTTGCATCAAAGTCCGGCAGAATTCGAAAGTCTATAGCTTTGTGGATTTGGTTTTGATCACGGTTGGATAAAAGGCGCTCAAAAGAGTCGGTTTGCTCCATTTGACATCGAATGGCTTTGGAAGCATTTTGCAAAGAAATTGATGAGGATTGGGCGAAGAGCATTAGGTAGAGACGCTTGTCTAGCCAGGTCCACTGACTAATGTGCCGACGTAGAACGGCGGAGAATCGCCGAGTGGATAGAATCCAACTCCAGCTTGGGATGCTTGTGCAGAGATTCACCAAATCTATGGCACTGAGGAGTTCGCATAATTTCAATTGCAATTCGGGTGGAAGTGTGGCCATTTTATATTGTGATTCATTGCGTGCCTAAAGTGTTAGGAATGGGTGTGGATGTTGATGTCATGGGTGCTTAATAAAACTTAAAAAAACCAATGTAAAATAGAAAGCCTTGGGTAGAAGGAGAAATACGGTTAGTGAAACCTACCATTGTGAGGATGCGTCAGCACGGATGGACTGCGCAACGGAGTTGATGAGGTTTAGATAAATGACAGCTGTTGGAGGCAGGAGTCGGAGTGACCTCACTTAGCTGTCATCCTATTGGTTAGGTTTGCAGCATCTATTCGCACAGTCACGAAATCACGTCGGCTCTTCCTTCTTCACCCCTTTATTAGACAAGGAATACAGTAGCCCAGTATGGGAATTTTGCAATCCTCTTAAGGCAGAATAAATTGCAACGGCAATGACATCGGCACGGTAGTCCGTTCTGCCACTGTTTGACAGCTAACTGATTCAACGGGAAACAACCCTTATGCAGCCGTAGTGTATCGAACCCGCCATAACTTTGAAAATGATGCCTTAAACCAACAACCTGCCATAAACTGGGGAAATATAAATAGCTTACGGATTTTGCAGGCCAAGACGGCAGCATGGCTTAAATGATCTGAGGATGCTTAAATATCTTCTAGTCAATGATGGTTTTGTGCTTGGTTGATGACACGCTTCTATCCCTATTATTTAAACCCACGAAGAAATGTGTGATTAGGGATTCTTTCAAAGGCTCTACTTCACATATTCACTGCGTCGAACTGGCTCAGCAGCGCCACTCTCCTAGAGCAGCACTTATCAATCTCCATATCCCAGTTTATTCATCAAAACTGTCAAGTGATTTTCAGTGAAAAGTGTGACCTTCATCTAAAGGCGAATCAAAAAAGGAGCGAAATTTTGCTGTCTATGCATAAAACATCTAGCCACATGCTTCGTCTCTTAGTTGGTGCGTAGTCGTCACCCCAATCTCTCTCATCTCTTTCGGAGGCCTCGTCATAACATCTCTAACAATCACTGTTTGAGGGGGTGGAAGCGATTTTAATGTGAATGCTACCTCATGCATAAGGAATCCCAACGGATTCAACAAACACATTATGCAGTCGTGTCAGGTATTATCATCTCGTGTTCTACTGCACACACTCCCTCGTATGTTTCGAGCGTGATTAGTAGCTCTGACACATCCATGTAAAGCAATGTAGTGCTTTTACAAACCTTGGGGCGAAGTGCTTTCGACTATGTGCATTTTGACCACGATGTCACGCTCTCGTGAAATTCGGCAACGTGCGGAATTTTACAGTTTGACTGTTTTTCTTTGCTCAAGACTGAGTTGGAAGAGTTTGTTCAACTTTGCTCCCTTTGCTATTGAATGAATTGAGAAGTATTTTGCGAATAGTTAAGTGAGTGTTGCTTTCATTGTCAGGACGTCGAAACTACTGTGGACTTCGTGACATGATTTAGGAGCATAATGCTGACACAAAAAGAAACGGTCCTCGTAACAAAGGTTTTTTGAATTTTAAGAGCACTAAGACCTGGTAAATAAGGCCTTCCCACGGAGATCTTAAATATTCCACTGAGATCTGCTAGCCCTTGTAGGAGTGATAACGTCAATCGAATCCTTGACAGAGTCTGCGCTACTTGTTGCGTCGGTGTGTCATAGGAAATTAAGCGGCGGCAAAATGGTTATTGGAGCGCTTTTCTTGTTGATTCAGTCACCACTCTAGTTCATTGCCCTTCTTCTCAATAAGATGCGTCATTTATAAGAATTCTGTTCCAAACATTGCCTTTTTTATTAGGCTGACCAAAGGTGTGGGGCAAGGAAAATTTTTCTAGAGCAAAGAACTTAACAGATTTGGAGGGGTGGTGGAAGGAGGCATGCTAAAAACCAATTGTGATGCAATGTTGCTCAAAAAGCGACAGCAACAATAGAGTGAAGGGAGAAGTGGTTGAGAGGTGCTATGAATAACGTCAAGACAAAGGACTTTTAATTAATTGCACTAATCTCTACAGTGGAATTTAGGGTAGTGTGATGAATTGAGGTTGGAGAATGAATGCCACTCATTGATCGTAGTACCTACTCAGGTCACTTCAAGACTTTGTAACGGTTGGACCTTAGTAAGACCGAGTCTATGAAGGATGGGTACATCTGGTTTATTGTGTAATTTCAAATAGTTCAAACACATAAATGCACATTTGCGTTAGCGTTGTCCCATTCTAGTCAGCTATCGGCATCCCTGGGCCCATTCTCCATTCAGGTAAAGCTGGACGACTCCCTGGTACAACCCGTCTGACCTCAATTCGTTGTGAGCCGAAATTAACAATGAATCAGATACGACCAACCTCATAACGCCATGTCCTCATGTGAATGAGTCAAACGCTATCACACACATGGATTTCAAAGTGCGGAATGCAGCAAACCCTGACGAGTTTTCTTTTCTCGGCTTTGAGTATGCCCCGTCAGAATAACAACAGCAGATTTGTCAAATAATTGGTCTATTTTCTGCATAAATCACTGGTTGGAAAGCAGCATGGATGAGCGTGACATCATGCTGACGCAATAAGCTGTTGCGATCTAGAATCCATGGCATGCCTGCCCATAACTTCCATTTAGGTCATTTGATCAGTGGTTCCTTAGTGTTAATGATTTTATAAACGTGTGAATTAAATCAAAACGTCGCTCTTCTGGAATGCGATGGAGGCTGACTTATAATGTTGACAAGCGAATAACTGATTCCTTTTCATCATCGTAACCAGTCTGGGAAGTCACATTCATTTTGTAGTGTAACTGCTGAGACCTATTCCTCACACATATTGTCACATAATTTTTAGTATCGTTGTGAAAGTGATATTCGGAACAAAACAGGAGCGTTGGCTGCTGCCTAGGGAGCACTGTGACCTCTAGACCAAATGATGGCAATGAGGAATGCGCTGCGAAGAGTCCGCATTATTGCCATTTGGACGTCTTCCACAAATTCAGGTCTCAGGTCTTGCAAAAATTTGGTCGGTCCAAATGCGTAGACTATTAGCAAGGCAAATGAAACCTTGTTTCACTTACTGGTGCTCATTAAAATACCTTTACATGGCAAAAATCTAATATTGCTGTGTCTAAAAACTGGTAAGATATGTTCTGATTCTGCGGAGTATGTACCTAATCCTTTGCTGAAACACTTGAGGTACTTAAATTTTGGGACTCCAAAAATGAAGATGATGCGCTTAGGGCGTCTACAAAGGCTTACAGTAGCTTTATGCAGATGAATGAAGCATGAACTAAGCGCCAGATGGAAAAGGGGAACAAGACTTCGAATTTGGTGTGGAGGTAGTAAAGCATGGGCAGTGTGGACATTGCGTAGCGCAAGTGGACCGGCTCAGGCACTAGTCAACGTTACTAAACATGGCAAGTACTGGTGGCAGAAAACTGCAGGCTTTCATGAAGTGAATGTCAACCTACAGTCTGTCAATGGTTAAATCCAATGTTTCGAAATAAGCAAACACACAAAGAATGCAAACTACTTTTCGAACTTCAAATTAAGGACCTGGGAAAGTGTTGGGCATTGGCATAATTAATGATTGTAATTCATATTTCTGAATGTGGAAGACCTTTCCATTCCTCTACTTTAACTTTACAGAGAAAACTGCAGTGAACCTCCTCGTTTTGTGTTTCAATGCACACGTGGCAAATTGTTGCTTATTTCTGCGGCTTGGGTGAGCAGACCCTGATGGTAGAATTTTCTCCCTTAGTACCACTCGTTGGGCTCTCAACCGCTACAGCAAGATAGGTCGACGAAAGGATATGAAGTAATGCGTGTACTTGTGATGCTACAATTCTTTTCACAAAGATAAGTGCACTGAAAATCTCGAAATTCTTCCCCCATATGTCGGCTCTACGTCCTAGTAAAAGATGTATAACTTGGTATTCTTTTCAACTCCACATAGCACTTTAGTTAATCATTATGTCAGATTTTGCGCTACAACCATCAAAGGCTTTTGTGGGTAAATGAGCAGGATACAGACGGTCTACCCGCATTTTATGTGGAAAATGGCATTGTGAATAGATGCTCACGACAATGACGAGGACTCAGTTCGCTGGTAGCTTCAAGTAGGCGTACACTGCGTTATTCGCCCAATTCACTTCGAAGTCCTGACTGTCCAAACAAATAGCAACTTAGATCACTTAAACCCTTATTTTAACCGCCCTATTGCTGGTTTGTGTTAACAATAAGTTTATGTTTGTGATGGCGACCTTTCGTAAGATGTACTGAAAGCTAATATTTTTCACGACTTTTAAACTGCTCTTGTAAGTGTGTGAAAGTATCCTCGTAACATCAACATAGCCTTTTTAGCCACTGGTATTTTTTGGTAAACTCAAACTTGTTGGAAATAAATGAAGGGAAAACGTTACTAATGATAGCCGCCGAAATTGTGTGCTATGAATCGATGGGTGTGATGTTGGGACAAAAAAGCATCAGTTAGCCGAACTTGATTAAGATGGCAACACTCCATTCCATTATGCAGCTGCTGAAGGAGATCGGTATTGCGTGTTGCTTCTTTTGGAACAGGACAGTTCCTTAGAAGCGACAAATCGACGGAAACCAGCTCCGCTGATGTTTGCTCCTCAGTAGAGGTATCGCATTAGTTTTTCAACTAATCGAAAACAGATTATTCGCTTGGACACTTGCAAGGACTTCGGTGAAAAGCTCTTGCTTTGCATGTAAAACTCATTTGCGTTGCGTCTTGACATCGGTTTTTATTTATTATGATGGTTATTTGCGTCTACAGGGCGACTTTGAGACAATAAAACTGTCCTTAGTGCGTGGACCTAAATGAGCAGATCTGATTATAGATCAATACGCTGCAATCCATCAAGTCGAGTCATCGGATCACGCAGAGGTGGCCGAATGCCTGCTCAGCCACAGAACACGTGTCAACCACACCGGGGACACCAACTCAGCAGGAATGCTGCAAGCAACTTAAAACTTCTTATGACTGAAAAAGCAAGCTTTGAGCAGTATGACGAGCAAGTTTACATGGCGCTGATGCAAGCTAGGATGACCAATCAAGCAGATATGGTTGCCAATTTGTTAGCTGCCAGTGCGCATTTCGATCCGTGCCTTTTAATCCATATTTACTTGCGCCACTTCGAAATCTTATGAAATATTTTTGAGAACCTGGAAGAGTGATTTACTTTAGCAGGACCTAATCCGGCTTCGAATAAAAGGCGCGACGGCGAATGATTTGTTGTTTGCTTATGAGGAACAACACGATAATGTCAGCGATATGGTACTAGGACCTTAACTGGATAGAGTTCGTCCATACTTCCACTATATTTAATTCAGCTTAGCTACACTCATCTTAACTGCGCGTCAAATTTGTGCCAGTTATCTATAAGATGCTTTGGCATAACTTTAGAGAAAGCTTGATAATTCTTCCACTGGGTCAGAGGCAAAAATTTTGGACGAATTTTACTGGGGAGGGTACCATCGCATAACGCTTAAGTACGGTTCGGCGAATGGAATCCGTTCGACGCATTGCATCACTTCACTGCATCGAGACTTATTTAAAGGCAAAATGTGTTGTGGTATCCGTTCAGAATGTGCCCCATTGACATGCGAAATGTGCTTGAGGCCATAAAATTACTCGTTCTTGAGGAATAAAAGCAAACACAACCCAGCTTGACTTAGCTTAAAGAGATCCTGAGAGAAGCAGAAAAATATGATTTGATACAAATGAAAGCCCTCAATCTGGTAGAGATGAGGGCTACCCTGTGTGTGGGTCTTCTCATTTGATCAAGCATCTGGGTTGTGTAAACGTCGTCCATGGCTTCTTTCATCGACTGTTACCAACTCGAATGCGGTTCTTCCAAGCCTGACAATTCGTTTTGTTTAGCACAGGATAAAAGACCAAGATTTTGCACAACTTACCCGCCATTTTTCATCTCGAGGGGACGCAAATGGGTAAATGAATAGGTAGTTAAATTAAACTTCAATTTCTGCTATTGATCTCTTACTTATCGCCAACTAATCTGTGCTAATTATCAATCGGTATGAGCACGTTTTTCAAAGCAATTGAATTGACTTGTTGGAAGAAGTTGATGAGATGCGAGGCACTCACGAGTGCAACTTCAGTTTAGAGCGTTGGTGGCAGTGGCAATCAAAACCATCCCAAAAGAGCAATCACCAGTTACCAATTTCTACCCGTAGTTGATGTGAGGATCCTTTGGGGGCCAGAAAATCATCGCAACCTCACCTCCGCACCGTAACTAAATTGTGTCTTGCACAAAGCTCTCTTACCTCTGGGTTTGTAAAATCAAGTTATCAAATGCAACTAAATAGTGACTTTGTGGAGCTGTCTTATAACATGCCGAACAACACGTTAGCCACTTCTGCTAGATTGACGGCGATATTTGCCCTTTTGTATAACACGGAGCGATGCATTCCTCCTTACCTGCAGCTAACAAAGGGAAGAAACCCTGGCTGAGTCAAATTTTGCAGACTGTATCGGTGACTCTGGAGCTGGCGAATGCTATTTCGTCGCCTCTGTAGAAAAGTTACCACCTGCCAGCATCGTAGGTGGTTTAAGAGGTCCCGGCTAAGGTTCGATGGTTAGTGCAGGAAGTAAATTATTGCAAGTCCCTTTTCTGCGCAAACATTTTGGACTTCGTGTTCTCTGTTATCTAGGATGTTGGCCCCTCAGCCTTTCCACATAAATAATAACTGCTCTTTTATGCTGAGATGGCCAAAAACGGCTTGCGACACTTCACTGGCATGCTCATTTGCTTCCCCTTCAAGACACTAAAGTTTATTTCGCATTTTCTAAGTTGCGAAATAGGTATCGCCTGCCTCGCTTTAAGTTGCCAAGGTCTCTCTTTGTCAACCTTCCAAAAAGTACTTTCTTTGTGAAAAAAAACAGGGAACTACCACCGGAACGGAGTTATCTCGTCTGAAGTTAGCAGACAGAGTAAAAATGTTTGATGGAGTATTTACGTCAAATCACGGCTAAGGCTACTCCAAACAAGGAGTTCTCCAATGAGCTATACATGCGTGCCCAAGCATCCTATTTACACCATTTGAGCAGACTGATTCCTTTTGTAGAGCTATGCTATGTTGGAAAGTATTGGTGCAATCCAATTTCAGAAATAGGACTCCCCTCGAAGGCGCCTACGAATAGAAATTCATAAAGTCATTTGCATTGAAGGCAGTAAATGAAGGTACACGTGGCGCTAATTTGATTGCTTGATCCAGGTCTAATAAGTTGAAAGTTGGAATGACCACAAATATGAACGACCACAGGGTCGACGATGATTAAATCGGCAACCATCACGCCAGCAATCACGGGTACTGAAGTCGATGACTGTTTACATTTTCATTTTGAGCAGAAGCAATATGACTATATTCATCATTTGTCGCTCAAGCCAAGTTTGTTGCAGATCTGGTCTGCAGATTGACTGAATGGATGGTTGGAAGGAGTAACACCACTGGCAGTAAGAGCAGCTCACTTGCTGAAAAGGGTCGTCTTTATTTGCGGCAGAAGAGATCTGAATGGTGGATATCAGTAGTGAAGCGGAAGTGGAAAAAGGAAGTCGTTGGCAAACGTAATGATTAAAGGCAAGCTGCGATATCCGCAACAGTGGATGGTTTCAGTGAAAAAATTTGGGTAGGATGTGTGTAATGAGTGAGAGTGATGATGATGTTGGTTCCAAGTAAATAAATGCAGTGATACCGTATGCTGAGCTGAGCTGATGGTAGGTGAAGCGAAATCATTGTTTTAGAAGAGTACTGGGGAATACGAATGAACTATTTTCATTCCTGCTCCCACCCGCCTTCGATTTGTCTCCCCTTTGGAACCTGCGAGAACGCGACGTAGCAGCGGTCAAGCGAAGGGAAGAAGAGTGTGGAAAATTACAATCACAGTGGGGATGACACAAACGCAAGCACCCTTCGCAGAGGAGATTACGCGCCTGCCCACTATAGTGTGGTGGACTGACGACTGTGACGACAGCACCAGTGCTCTTGGAGCTTCCACCTTCTCCTCTCGCGTGGACCTTCCTTTTAATGTCTGAGTCACCCGTAAAGACAGCACTGAGCTTTAAAATGCAGGATTACTGTGCTACAGTGCAGTGTGAAGGAGTTTTAAAACTGAAAATCGAGTGGTGACTGGAGTTGCAGAACGCAAAGGTCAAATGAAATTAATTGACATCTGTGCCTATCTTCTAAGTGAATAATGGTGCCATCTAATTCTTTCGCAACTGATCATTTCGTAGTTATTCTCACTGACACACATCAACTCAACAACGTTGCCTTTCCTCACGCAGGCAGAAGGACTCAAATTACTGCCACATCAACACTTGCACCACCACAATCTAGACAGTCGACCAAAGGAAAATACTCTAATATGGCTCAGCGCACCCTCGCTAGGGAGATAAACAAATCATGCAAGTCTATCGTACATCAGAATGAGGCTATTGCTGCTAATGAAGGGCTGAGCAATGCATTACAAGTCAAAGAACATAAAAGTGCTATAGTTGGATGAGTGCAGACAGCGTTCTTTCCACCCTTCCTAGCTGGTAGCAAGGAATAGATGCGCTAGGTGCATTGTAGCTCGACGTGCCATACATACCAGTCTACCCTCGCACTACAAACATATTGATATCGGAAGCAGGGAGGCAATGCCTAGCGTCAAAATCCCACGCCATGGAACAGCTGCAGCTCCAGCACTGGTGGCCCGCAAATCAAAATGCGGTCAAATAACGGTCTCGAGAGCATGCTTTCTACTAAGCGATCGACTCTTAACTTAGCTACCTGTCAACACTCATGGCCAGCTGAACCAGCATCACCTGCATCACATACATGTTGTAATCGTAGCACCTTATCTCAGCCCACCAACACAGAGGCGGTAAAGAGCAAACACGAGCCATTTCTCTTCTAAGAGGTCACAGAGGTGCTCAGTGGTGGCAACACCTATTCCACCTCCAATTCATTAAAGACCACAAGGTCACTCATATAACACCACCGAATTAACTAATCTGCTCAAGTGATGTCCATTTCCCCTCATAAACAGACACTATACCAGCCAGCACCGTCACAGAAAATGTCTCGTCACGTCGCGAAACAGGGATGGCACAAACTCTGGGAAATCTCTTAGTCAACAACCCCGCAAGGCACACCATTGATTCCCCACGGGACCGAAAATTAAGCCAAGTGTGCGTAGTAGAAGCGTAGACAGAGAACTTCACGCTAGCTCAACATCAGCAATCTGAGGGCCACTATTTCCTCTGCCAGCCATTACAGCTGCAGGCCCTAGAATGCGACGTCATGGCCAAAATACTCTTCAAGTCTCTCCTCCATGTCGTCATATACCGCATGCTCCGTCTTGTCACGACTTTACAAAACGACGCATTTATCAGTAATTTCGAATTTGGAACAATATTATTGCACCTAACAGTCCCACTTCTGAAAGCGAGTCAGACGCTTCTAACACCAGTTAACTGACAGACCACATCATTTTACCTAACTGCTTGCAAATGTCAATGATTTCGCAAAGATATCGCGGAAGTAGACTTTGAAAAACCTAGGTCAATCGTCACACTTCACCAGAGAACAAGGCGCCGTCAGAAACGCCCACATCCCACGGCTTCCGAAATCAGGCGACACCAAAGGGTTGTTAGTGCAGTCTATTTAAATCCACCTCTGGCCTGACAGAAGCAGCGTCTACTTCTGCTTTAAGCAGTGGTCTTTACTGATTACATCCTTGTCTTTCTCCAACCGTGCTGACTATTTTAGCAGCTTGGAGAATAATGGCAGGTTGGCATGCGTTGTGCGGTGCCGAATAGGGCTTTTCCGATAGTTCCGAGCATTGTCATGGTAGCATTTCTGCCACAGGAATGGGCAGCATTGTTGCGGGCACTGCGCATCACTTGCGAAGCATGACCACAAATTTCAGTGGCATTCCACAGTGGTCGGGCTCGGTTATAAGTCCGCATCGACACTATCCTTAATATTTATCAATAGAAACATTAGGAACCAGCAATTTATCAAAAGAGGTTGCAGTTGCATCACTCGTTAATGGAGCTCTTGCTCGTTTTGCTGGCAAATCGGAATGCACTCAACACTAACGACGCAGTGTTTTGACAGAAATCAGCTTTTGAATTGGTTAGCTGTGACACAGTTGCTTTCAACAAGGGTATGCGCACTGAACGCTTCCAGGAAGTGTCGAAATCCCACTGGAGGCTGTTTACATGGTGATCACTTTGCTCCACGTTGTCTTAAGTAAATGAATACATATGAATGCCGCATTGCAACACAGTTCTGTGATTGGTGCATTTGTGGACAAGCATGGAGGAATTCTAATGGCTCACAATCAATGTGCCTGTGTATAGCAGCTTGACTTATCAATGCAAGGATGTAATAGACTTCAGGCAACAGGAACGTGAACAAAATGTTATAGATATTACACTTAAAATTTGCAAAACGGTGACCATGCTGAAGCCAAGAACAACAATAATGAAATGTGGGGCAGCCAATTTCTTAAGAACAGCCGCATTTCTGCTTAGCTTAAAATCCAAATTCACTAAAGGAGACATTAGTAATTTCTAGAGGCAACACGGAGAAAACTCTGGGTCAAAGAGGTTTACAGCATAAGCAAGATAAGGTGTGTGTGTCCTTAATTTTTAATTTTTCCTAATGCAGGATGTACCGTATAGTTCCAGCTATCAAAAATGCATTTTGAGCTCAAACTTCTATGTTTGGAGTTGTACTTGTGGGCTCGAAATTCCATTTGTTCTCCAACGATTGCTACAATCTTAAGTTGATGGCATCAAATGTTAGGACATTGGTTAATGTAAAACCGCTCGCTTGAAATGCAGTATTTGCTACATTGTTGACGTGTTGTGGCTCAGCCAAATTGGTCGGTGCTAAGTGAGTACAATTGGCCAGCATGCAACTGTCGTGCCTTTACAACTAGCACTTCGCTATTGTGAATAACTAGTAGCACGATTTGTTACATCTCCCATTTGCTGACTAAGTATTTGGTTGCAACAATGCCTCGCCTAAAAATATGCTATTTGGATGGAGAGGAGAGGAGTGTAAGGTGGAAGCGATACAAAGGAATGGTAGAGGGCAATACCTAAACAAATGTTCTGTCCCTACAAATAGGTTGTGTCCTCAACGATAACCTTTGGTGACACCAGCCATCCGTGTGAATGAAATATCAGAATGCGGCGAAAATTGCACAATTAATCCAGGTCGCGACCTGCCCAACACTTTGTCTATTCGAGACCTTCAGGACATGGCAATACATTATGCACAAAATAGCTAAAACAAACTCAGCACATATATGCTCTTCATTTTGCTAACACTGGCAACATTGCATTACGCTGCAAATACTGTCACACTCCATCATCACAATTTCCTTTTTGTCTCTCCCTTTGGATGGAATGGACCGATTTGTGCACCTATTTTAAACTGTCACATGGCAATTCATGATTCCGAGTACCTGCTCAGATGCCCTCCATCCGGGTAAATAAGCCGTAATCTTTCACCTCTTGCTGACACTACAGTGCATACTTTTATCTCAAATTAAGCTGATAACCCTTGCTTCATTTAATCACTTTTGCATGCGACTTCTGTTGATGCTTTCTTATTATTTGCACCCCACGGCACCATTGCATACATATCTTCTTACCATGCAAGGCCTCTCAAGTTTCCAATTTTGAGAGCAGTTCACGCAAAGCGTTCCACTTAAGTTCGGCAACAAAGATATTGCAATTCAATTGCTGCAAATTAACATAATGTGTTCTTTGTTTTATTCATTCCACTATTGATGATCGCTACGGCTGTCCAACCACAATTTTGCGTGCAAAATGCACCAACGTGAGCACCGTAGTAAGCTGCATTGCAACGCCCAACTTTCTCTTCTTCCCGTCACCACCGGCTTGAGCATTAAATCAACAAGAGATACTAACAGCTGATGGCTTTTGAGGTCCACATTTTAGGTAATTGATGCGGTTGCCTTCTCCTAGATCAAGACGTGTTTCGGAGTTCTGCATGTGAAATGAAACGTGTGACAGCGCTCTGCTCTCGTGTTACTTTAGTTAATCTCAGTAAGTTGGATCACTTGTGGCATGAATTTCACCCTTCTGATATTGTGGAAGTCCTGCTGTAGAATAGTGTTGTTTCAACTTGCTGGCAGTTTTGCAAGCTGAGCTTGTCCTCTTTACTAACAGTATACGGTTCGTCGCTAAGCAAGGGATCTAAAAAGTAAGTAATGTTGGGTAGACGGGGAGGAGACACAGGCGACGTCTGCAAACTTGCTAGAATTCAGATTAGTTGAACTTATCCTAAGCAGCAGGGTTGCCTGTTTAGGCTTGACCTAAACTAAGTGGAGAACTGGAGGAGCCAAACAATCGTAACGTCATCTAAGAGCTCTTTCATATCTATAGGTGCAGCAGAGCATCCACCTCGATGCCTTTCCAATTCACATAACTGTCAACTTGAAACAGAATAGTACTGAAGAATAAAATTGGAACATCGCAGGTTGATTTTCGATTTTAAGGTAATCACAGTGGGAGAGGGCATGATTTTTATGGGGACATAAGAGACGTAAAGAACAGAGTGCACCTTTTCACAAATCGAGCACAACGAAAGGAGGCGTAGAAAGGTTTGCATTCTTTGTGCCGATCGGAACGATCTGGAAGACAGATTGTTAAAATGTTATGATTTGTTTCCGATATATAATAGTAGGGTCATATTACAATTTGATTTTTCTGGAAATCTCTCTATGTGATAAATTCTATGGCAAATATGGGAATGTGGAACAGTAGGATGTGTGACAACTTGACATCTTGTGGACTTGTTCGAAGTCAAATACGGAAGCGATGATAGTATCTACCATCCACAACCATTTGATTCGGCTAAAATGCAGTGCTTCAGCAGCAAAGCCACAATAAACGCATTGCCATACCTGGAAGCTCAGATGGCACAAATTTTGGGGATGCATTAACCGACAGCTCCAAGAGACTACCGCCATCCTCCATGAGGCCAAAAATGAAGCCAATTGCATGCAATAACAACAATAACCACCGGGAACCGCACGCATATCGACATAAGTAGCAATTTGCCTGGTGAGCATAGAAGGACCACTGTTGCATCTGCAGGCCATTACTGTCCTAGCCTCTATAATGCGACTTCATAGCCAAAATCTCCTCAAGTCGTCAAATACTGAATTTGTAAACCGACAGAGTTAGCATTTATTTCGGGCTCAAAACAATCTTACTTCACTCAACAATTCCACTTCTGAGGGCGAGCCAAACGTTTTCAACACCATCATATTGGTCACATTGTAGGTAATGTGCCATTCAAACAATAAAATGGCAATCTCACGTCTGCGTCACGATAGCTACAAGCTACATCACCACACACAGCCATTTATAACTATCCGTAACTGAGGAAAGATACTACAGCCATAAAGAATTTCGGATCCTCCGTCTCACTTCATTTGGGGAAAAGGCTCCGTCTAGAGATTGTCAGAAATACCCACAGCAAGGGGTTGACAATGAAACCTCTTATCTTTCTGTCGAAGATTCCCAATCTCTTCAACCTGCCTAGGTTGGTCGCTGGCATTGTGCACAAATGACGTCCAGATGCACCAAGAAAAGGGTTGATAACTCATTTTTCATCACTCACTGGTAATATCCACCCACGAAGATTTTTGGCATTACAATGTTCAGATTACTCGTTATAAGCTAGCTTTCCAGGCCATTTAGATTACAAAGATCACCTAGCAGGCAAGTGAATCTGTTTTCCTACAAGCTCAGCATTCAAAGACTGCTGGACGGAGCGGGGTCCCTAGATTTTAAAAGAGGCGAGTCAGATGCAAGCACTCTACAGACTTGGAAACAAGTGATATTCAGTTCTTTGCTACGCCCAAAGTGGACAAGTTAGTTAGTCACTGAAAATGAAAATCAAATTCTTGAAGCTCTGCTCTCTTTTGAGAGGGGCTCATCTCTTAATATTTCAATTACAAGTATGCTAACATCTGATGCTTAGGAACCCATATTCTTGTGTTTACGCACCCTACAGAATCACAACATATGCCTAACATGGCCCAGATGCTAGCGTTTTGTTAAATTGCAACAGCATGAAGAATACGGTAGCTGCAAAACCAAAATCAAGACTTATCCAACATATACTGAATCGGAATCACCAATGCTCTACTCTGCAAAGGACCGTATCCTAAGCACGTTTGGCCAAACGTGTCGTAGATTTACCCTTGCGCTTAGTCTTATCAAAGAGTTCGACGATGTTCACCTGAAGATGCACATTCACAGTAAAGACAGTATGCCTCAAAACCTAACTTCCATTTACTTAAAGAACGTGACAAAATCGTGCAATAAGAGAGACTATGGTTAACAGCATCAGTTTTCCGTAATCGCCTGACTCTCTCATGCAAAAGTCAAGTGGAAAACAAATGAGTTTAAAACAAAGGCCCATGGACAAATCATAAAACACTCATAAACTGAGCGGGGACAATAGTGTATCTAACGATGCATTCAAGCAGCATAGGTATGGGTATGCCCACGGAAGAATGCAACTTCGATAGATCTGTCGACTTCCTAAGCTGAATTCCCACTTTCTTCACCGCCACTCAATTTGTGTCGTTGTGCATGTTGAGTATTATCATAAATCTTTTACATTGCCGTGAGCTAACGAGAAGTGAAACATTAACAAGGTGGACATAGAAGGAGAGGAGGAGATACTTTCGCATGAAATGACGTCACGTGTAAGATTGGGCCGCAACGGTGAAAGCATTGATTTCGGTATTGATGCAACAATTACCTTCAGAATACAACACCTTTACTTCCATGCCTCAAAGCCTATGGGGACTGGCAGATGATGCGTTTAAATTTCCACCGCATGGAGCAACAAAGGAAGCTCCAGAACTGGAACATTCACCACTTGTTCCAATTCGATGACCATTTCAGTCTACATGCCACTTGTGTGACTCAGTGGAAATTTCGGGGTAAAAAGCATTGGCGTGTTTGCCAGTTGGACTGTTTCATACGCATTCATGGCTAATTAACAATATGTACCAACTAGACGAGCCTAATAAAGCATTTTGATTGCTTAAATGACGTATAACATGGGTGTCTAGCTAGCATTTGCATGCAAGTGAGCTGCAACATGCAGCCCACCACATAATTGAGCGTAGATCTATCTGAAGAACAGGATACGCTGTTCCTGCTAAAGCTCTATGGGTAGCGCTGCGATTGTTAATTAGTCTTGCTGATTGTAAGCATCGGCCTCTAGCCCAAGAATGACTGCGACACCTCCTCTTTTTGAATTGTCCCACCTTACCAATTTTCTGTGGGTTAATGCCCTATTCTTTGCCCAGTATTCATTCCTTTGCCTAGTACAATTTTGGTCTTTATTCCATTTTTCCAAAATTTTAGTGGATTCCCACCCTTGCGTGTAACGGTGGCCACGATAAAACAGCAGCATTAACAGATATAATACTCCCTTCTTTTATTGAGCGCCTGCTCATTCGCAGTACCCATAGAGGAATGTACATCCATGGGTAGCAATTTAAGTTAGCTCGGCAGAGAACTCTGAAACACAAATAGATAAACTTGGATTATTGCACTTGCATAAGCGTTTCTGATTATGTGTAATGCGCAGTGGTTTGTGAATACAAGCTTAACTACCATCATTGAAACGTTTGTATCTAATTGTCCTAAATATTTAAACTTTCGATGCAATAGGATGCAACACAATGCAAAACGATGTTTGCCTCATGACATCCATCCAGCATCGCTTAATTGTTATAGCCCTAATCTAACTGTCTGATGCAATATCTTCTACGAGTTCGCATATGATCCAACATGGCCCCAAACGTCGAGTGTTCTGCATAGCATTCTGTGCAGTAAAAGTGTACTTTTGATTTCGCTATTCTTCGAGCTGGAGCATTGTAAAATGAGGCATCAAGCTAGAAACAGGTTGCGCAAAACGCCAGAGATAAGGATGAAGGGCAGCCCATACCGAGTATTTTTATCGAATATTAACATACGCTCACTTACACATGTGTGCTACGATAAAATGACGAAGAACTGAAGCGAAGTCTGTGAATGGGATGAAGCACGGACAGCATACATTGTGATTGCAGACTAGTTAGAGATTTAGAACTTGTTTAAACAGGTAGGAGGATGAAGGCTAAGAATAATGGGGTGGTCTAGCAATTTCATTCCGTAGGTTCTGCAACAAGTGAGGCACATCGGACAATACGGATCCAAGCCAGCTGAAATGCACCAAGCATACGTTAAGCAAGATGCAAAAGCTCTGATGTGCTTTATCCGATTAGACTATTTGTTGCACGCTGCATCAACACTTAAGTTATGTCAGGAGCTGTTTCATTTGATAAGTTTTACCTAATTTGTAACCTAATACGCAATCACTATGCACAAACATTAGCACTCATGCAAAAATGCAGCCTTCACTTGTGCGCGTTTTCATGTGCACAGAAAAGCGCGCGCACAAGGTGCATCTAACAATGAGCGGCGCCTACCAGGATGCACGCTAACCAAGCGTGACACGAAACCCTTGTACGCCTGCTGTCTTGCATTTTGATGGAGAGAACGTCGAGTTGCACGAGACCCTGCAAAGCAGGCTACGATTAATGTAGTGAGCGAGCGAAGGGCCTTCTGGATCTCTCCTCAATATTACACGCGATTTAAGCGCAGAAGAGCAGTCATCGCTATGTGTTTGGCCACAATTTTGGTCACTGCAGGCGTGCCACTAAAATTTGCCCCAAATCAATTACCTGCTTCTTCGTATTGTGCTCCTAATTGTCCGTCAAAGAAGACGCTTTACTAAATTGAGGTTTTCGAAAAACCGTATTTTGATATGCTTGAACTACAGCTCCATCACTTTTAGCAGAAAAGTTTAAACAATCCCTTTTTAGCCCACAAAACATGTGCATGAAGCAGAGGTTATGAGGTGCTGTTCCGAGCTATCCGAAATTTTGATCAATTGTTCATGTATGCTAAAGATGGCTTTACACGGCACTCGTCATTTCCTAGGCAGCACTATTTTGCGCATTAAACATTCGCAGTGTTACACGCAGATTACGAGTTCATGACTGATTGGTATTCCTGACTTTGGAACTACATCAATTTTCGGCGCCATGGGATTTGTCTGGCGGGTGCTGCTAGGTGTAGATTCAGATGTGTGAACTGCTGCAGTGAATGCATTAGTTGTTTGCATACAAGACCTTTACACCAGAGAAATAAGTTTCGCACTTCACGGTTCGGGGTATTTTGGGCAAACATTTCGCCCTCGCGAATAATACGACTTGTTATCGCAAAGGTAAATTTGACTTTGCGGCACTAGAGAATGCTAAACCAACCCACATAATCAACAAAACTTCAAGACGTAAACTATTAAGATCTTAAGGCACCCCCTATCGTGGTGCACCGAATTGTCATTCCGCAAATGATTTCCACAATCGCAGCCATGAGGGCTCAAGTCAACCCTGGGGTGTTGTACTGTAGACCATCACTAATGAATCTCCACGATAAAAGTGTCGTTGGAAAATGAAGCCACCAACGTAAGCGCAATGTTATTGACAATGAAATAATGATCAAACCAGCAGATTTCGATCAGTCCGACTGCTGTGCTATCACCAAATGACGATTTTTATTAGGTGGAAATTTAAAGCACGATATTTTTATTCAGATCTCTGAAGCAGACTCCAATGTGATTAGCATGCGTTACAAACAAAATTTAAAACAATCATTTTAAGCAATCTAAGCGTTTGGTATTTCATTTTGGGCGCAGATGAGATAGGCAACAAATGTGGGAACAGAGAGGTGACCATCAGTAAATGCTATTAACCCCTGTGGAGTGCAGTCCTTGTGTAATGGAAATTCTCTGCCTAAGTCTTTAATAACGTTTTCATTATCAAGAATGAGTTTCGCATTACGACGTAAATCTGCATAACCAGCGTTTTTGCGTCTTATCTACACCAGCCATAATCAAGACCACCACGAATGCATACACAACTTCTTCACTATGTATCTACTGCACTACTTCAAAGAATGTGAGCCAGTGCTGAGAAAGGGTAGCTGTTCCTCTCATAGGTCATCTTGCTTGTCCTGTTCATCGATCTGCGCAGGTTTTTTGCTTGTTAAATAGGTCCACATTTCTGTTATCATTGTGATCTTTTGCTGAAACAATGTTGGCGTCCAAGTGCCCTATGTTGTAATATTTAAACCTTGTCGATTTTTAAGCAAGTCGAGGGTCAACATACATTTAAGAAGGCAAATTTGGATGGACACTAGATCATATTTGGGCAGGACTGTAACGCATGACTTGCCTCACTCCAAGTCAACGACAAAATCTCGTAAGTCCTGTGATTAAGAACAGAGAAATACGGCTGCGGAAAAATATCGAATAGGCCGTGTATGTGAACAGTGCGTGATGCAGCCAAAAAGAAGTCAAAATCGTCTTTGGATTGGCCACCACAAAGGCCAATCCCTACACAGCCGGTGGTGAGACAAATCACCGACAGCCGAGAATGCATTTTATGTCAACGGTGTGTCCTCCTCCAACGTCGTTCCCACTGGAACACAAATGAACCAGGCTTAATGGTCCGACACAGTTCGAAACCAGTCTGTGCCCTGCGATCTGTGCATTGGCAAGGGCGGTCGCCACTCATGAGAATGCTTGCTCGATTTCTAACTAAATTCAACGCTTGAGTGAAAAATACTATGCTGTCTGTCACATGCAATTTACAGGCTAGACGTCACCCAAAACATCACATGGAAGAGTCCGAATCACGAGAGCATTGTAGAAGATCAGCAAGCACGAATCCGTGTCTAAAAGTACAGTGAGCACGGGTGTCACGTGGAGCAATTAGAGTCAAGACGGTTAGTATACGAGCGGACACACCTCGGCACACAAGACGGTTCCAAAGAAGGTAGAGGTATAGCCAAAGAAATGGAGTGGGGAAGTTGGCCATATTCGCAATGTTAGCTAACCTGCGCACAATAACTACCAATCTTTACATTCGGGAATAATTTCTGTCTTTCTTTTATAAATGCTTAAATTCGGGGTTCGCTATTTCCGGAAGTGAGTGCACAAAATTTGTTAACGTGATGTTAATCACATGCGCACTCAAGCAAGTAAAATACTTTTTACTCGGAGGTTGTATTGGCGATTAAAGGTCGAGTAGAATCTGTGGGTCTACAGTTTGTAGCCTTGATTAGACAGGTTTGATTTGATTTTAGCCTACCTACCGGCACTAGAGTTATAAACCAAATTGCGCGTAAATACAATGGTGTTCGATACAGCAGGCTCTATAAGCAGCATAGTAACGGCCGCATAGTTTTCGTCTCCTGTTAGACGTGCAGAGTACTTTTTGAAAGTGGTGTAGCAAAAACGAGTCAGATTGTGCACTCAGACTCCATTGCTTTTGTCGATTTCGTTGACTTATAAACGCTGCCAATTTTCGAACTTATCTGGCACATTTGCGGCGGCATCATACACTCCAGTGCACACTTTATGCATGTTTGTAAACATTCGGTAGTGCTTTTACTGTTTAGAATGCCTTACCAAAATTTTGTAAGTTTGCTTGAGTGCACACTCGTCACGCTAATTGGTGATCGCAGTTACTGGTAATACGAGGCAGTAAAATAGCGTCGCCAACAATCGATAAGTAGGAGTGGATTCTTGAGCAGCACTTAAGCATCAACTGGTAAGACATGAGGATAAAGTAACAGTTTAAAATAGGTGCACTAAATTGGTCCATTCCATCCAAAGGCAGAAACAAAAAGGACTTTGTGATGATGGAGTGTGACAATGCTTGCAGCGTAATGTGGCGTTGCCATTTTTATCAAAATGAGGAACATTTATGTGCTGCGTTTGCTTCAGCTATTTTGTACACAATGTATTGCTATGTCCTCAAGGTCTCGAAAAGGCAAAATGCTGGGCAGGTCGCGACCTGGATTGATTCTGCAATGTTCGCCGCATTCTGATATTTGATTCACACGAATGGCTGGTTTCACTAAGGTTTAGCGGAGAGGGCACGACCACGGCCCTTCTCTACCTCACCCAAATTGTACCTAACCCATAGCATGCATGCCTCAGCTGCAAAGGAAGGGAAGTCTCGTGTATTTCCGCAAATTTTTTGCATTTTTGAAACTTGGATGCAATTGGATTTTCGGCGATCAAAATGAACGCACAATGTTAGCATACTGGAGCTTCGGTAATGAATAATTCACGATTTTAAATGGCCAACATTGTAGCACAGCTTGTAACAATTGATGCGGAACCTATACTTGTTCACATTTGAGGAACATGCCAGTGTCCCCTTCGTCTCCTCCGTTTATGAACGCTTATTTTGGCGCAAGCATTTTAATTTTATAAACACCGCCTAATAGCGCCATTCTCAGCCGCATCTCTTACGCAGTAGTTAAAGACTTCTCTTTAACGTGCTTGATTGGCCTGCACCTTGTTGACTGGAAAGGAATCAACTGCACCAAATTGAGCAACTTACCCATCCACTGTGGTTTTACTTACCACCACTTTGCTAAAATCAATGCAGCGGCTTAAAGACTCATGCGTGCTCCGTGAGAATCGTGTATTCTACTTTGAGTAGTTCCTTTTGTTTGGCCTTTGATTGCCAGTTGCGGACGCAGTGGCATTCGTAAGACCTCCAGTGGTATAACTAGATGCCATGCACGTGCGATCTATTGCTGGGTACAGCGATTGGGGCAAAACGTAGTTATTGCAACGGATATGATTGCAGTGATGCATTCGAGGTGAATAGCATGTGTTTAGTTAGCAGTGTAATTCACCAAAGAACACAACTTCTAGTCAGTCATAGGCGCGTAAATACACAAATCCTCATAAAGGTGGTGGCCATTCGTTGCGCCAATATAAGTACCGTTTTTCATATTTTGCCAATTTTGAAACTCTGGTCTGTTGAACATGTAAGTCGTGCATATTTCTGTACTTAATCGCTAAATTCTCTTAGTCTTTGATTCTCCTAAATAACGGTGAATCTCACGAGACCAATTTATTATGATTGATGGTGCCTTCACTTTCCCATTTTTCAAGTTTTAAGCGTATGACATAGTAAGATTGATGAGGTAAATCAAAATGCTTTTCTTCGACAAAATCGTCAAGTTTAAAGCGCTTACCGCTGTGAATTCAAGTCTATAATCAGAAGGAGGCCTGATGATACAAGATTTCCGGATGGGTAGGTATTTTGTTTACCAAGACAATGGAAGAATCTGAGTTACAAGGGACTTAATATTCCTGTGCGCCAAAGTTGTCATTATTCGGAGCACTTTTAAATCATTGCGAATGGCTTCAAGGCATTCATTCATCTTATAGTAAGCAATATTTTATCAACAAATCTGATCCGATATGTATTTGCGCATCAGCATCAGTCAACTAAGTGTCTATTTAATTCTTTCCCCTCCAGTATTCAAGCTTTTATGTCGTATTCTCCGCAAGTTGGCATGCTCACAATAAGGAACTGGTGCGTCTAGCATCATAGAGAAACCTTTTAGCGAGTGCCGTCGGGTTTGTTTAAGCACTGGAGATCAAGTATAGCAATGTAACAAGATAGTTTTACAAGTTGTTATCTAGACAACGAATGATTAATTTTCGGTCTTGTATAAAGGCCATAGGCATTATTTTGTTGGAAAGCATTTTACCGTCAGCTGCTGCAATGAATCTGAGTGTTTTCATGCAAAGAAACCATGGTCTCAAAAATTGCTGCCTCTCTTAAGAAAGAAAACTGATTATAAAGAACTAGTTTACTTGAAAAGATGGTGGTTTGCAAAAGTTGACTAATTTCATAACTGGAGGAGTGTAGTAGATGTTTTAAAGGAAATGGAGAGGCTCCATCGTGCATCTCCATTTGGGTGCTAAGCTTGCGTATCCCTTTTTTTACTGTGGTCTGCGGTGCACTAAAAGTCAAAGAGGCATGGTCCTCCAAAACTAGAGCATTCTGGTTTATATGGTTGTAGAGCAGCGTGGACGATGCGCAGACCACCATTCCAGGGTAAAGAACGATATGGACTTTCACATTGCAAAGACTAGAATTCAAAAATCATCCCACATCACAAGTTTCCATGTCAGTAGTCAACATGCACGCAACGTATTTTACATCGTTTGCAAAATGGTCAAAATAAAATATGGTGGCTTTGTAACTACTTCGTCATTCTCTACTTTGACATTGAAGAGATCTTCAGTTGTTTACTCGCAGTGATTACCCACGTAAAGCAGACAAAATCACCCAAATTGGCACTTATCTAACAAACAATTTTGCAAAGTTTTCGGCATGTTAATCTATAATCACCACAATCAGGAGTGACACGTTACTGCCCGAATTCTGTTAAGTGAAATTTTTAGTGTGCAGTGTGGTTCGTCACTTATAAACTAGCAGTGAATACATTAAAAAGGGTCTAATGTCATTGTATCACAGCTCAATGCAGCGTTCTGAAGCCAAACCTGTCAAACCGAGTGTTCATCACTTATAGCGCGACCGCATGCCAATGATCAAAGCTCATCGTCGTGACCATGTTATCAATTCTATTGTCCCAATTCGTCACAGCATACCATGACAGTGGTTTGTCCAGTCTGCTTTGATACTTTAGCTACCGTGGCCAACTTCGGTGCTATTTCGAGTTTGCGCACGTGGGCAAGTACCTTTCAATGCCTCGCTTTATGATCCTCACTCATTCGGCCCTCCGAATTCGAAGGCTTTTTAGGTAACCCTATGCAGCAGTTACATGAACTTCCTTTTTATGTAGAATTGGGACGATTGGCGTGCATTCCTTGCAGGTGCTGCCATTACACCTATTCCTGTCTTCTGTTCCACAGATTTGTGCCGCACAGTAGGAAGTTTCCTTGCACTCCTTGTTTTGGACTACAATATTTAAGTTTTAAGGTAATGCGTAAAACTCTGTTTAGCTAGGAATGCTAGGTAGTGGACCGGACTATAGGTTAACTTGTGTAATGGGCACACATTTAATTAGGCCTATTAAGGAGAAATTTTTTTCCCTTTCAGGGTTGTCGACTTTCCCGAGTGAAAGATCTATACTGATGGACTACTTTACGGTCTGTGTGCGGAGTCGCAACAGCGGCGTGAGTTGAGTTGGTCTTACGATACAAGCTGCATTGGACCAAGTAAAAATGTGTATTTTTCTCGGTAGAATTTCACCTTGCTTTCTATACGCTCAGATTCTCACCTACATCAGCATTATTCAAATTCGATTAGAAAGAAATCCCCTTTGTGTTCAAGAATGACTAGTTAACTCTCCTCTTTTAGTGTCAGCTGGCCAGCTTTCGTGTTCGAGTTCTATCAGATATGACCGTGTAATAGTATATTCTCCTTGCTTGCTGACGGTGAGTTAACTCCTTCATCCACCTCTTTATTGGTATATTGGGCTCTCGGTGTTTGATGCCGCCCTTTCAAGCTTAATTCCTGCACAATTTTGCCTGATTCAACGTCATTTCTGTCAGAGCCTGCTGTGAGCTACATTCCGTCCATCAGTTAGATTCATGGAAGTAGCGGAGGGCAAAATGAAAGAATATGATGATGAGGCATGCTTTTATTCACTTAAAAATAAGTCAATAGCAACATTATTTATGAGGGAGGTGTGTACGTAAGTTAACACCCCGTATTGGTGGTTAGGTCGATAACCCAGCATTCGAAGACGTCCCGCACAAATTTTACATAGGAGGTTTGCCTGGCCCATATTTTGAAGTTACTTTTAGTGCTGCCGAGTAAGAACATTATGTTTATATTGATAGCATTTATAAGAAAGACGGGATGTTAACTTCTGTAAGGCCGAGACCAATAAGATCAGTGGTACTGCTTTTCCCTCGCGCACAAATGTTGTACCGCACACCTGTGTGGAAGACTTGGTAAGATAATCGCTGAAGGAGGGAGGAGAGACCAACGTTCCAACTAACTCTAACCTACAAGGAATAGGATATCCTCAACACATACTCACTGCACTTGAATTCATTACTTCTGCGTTAAAGTGGCATGGTTTTGCTGATATGCAAGGGCTTTTCCAATGGTCTTTACCCTGCGGTGGTCCGCGTGGATAATTGGCTCATTTTATGCACTCCATAGTCAGTCTACGGTCGGTTTTCGTTAATGCCCTTATTCCACAATGGTCCCCTCCTGTTCTTAGCTTAGCAGAACCTCTTCTCACGTGTTGGGCGTCAGAATGCTTCGCCCCGACAGCTGCAATTCTCACAGACAAGTTCCGAAATGCCATCGGCAGAGTTTCTTTACCATGGAAACCACCACCACCACCACCGCCACCACCACTATTAAATTAAGCCTATTTTTGGCTTGACAGCGCCATTTTCCGTTTGAATTGGCAAGCGTAGGGCCAAGTCATGCCTTTTTACCCTTTATACTCCCCGGCGCATATATTATTCCTGGTGTTGGTTGCGTGGCGGAAACGGTGGCGATGCTATGGCCATATGTTCGCCAGCCTGATTTTCCATTTTAATTAGTGATAGCAAGTTTCTTTATAACTTCGTAAATGTTTCTAAAAACCTTTAAGCAATGCCAGAACTCTTAAACTACAACCACAAACCTTAGAATCGAAATCGACAACGTCAATAACTGGCACATAATTTTCCAACTCTCCACCACCAGCATGGCATAAGCACTGAATCGGCACAGAGGGACAGGAGGTGCGCAAAAATTACAGGTTATACCAAAAAACATGAGTCAAAAAAAGTTAGTGCCGAGGTTTCTCTCTCCTTCCGCCTCGTCTGTCGTTTCCTAATTGTCACGTTCAGAGAGCATGGTTTCAGTGATAATTAAGGCAGTTATAGAGGCAAGTAAGCAGGATAGATGAATAGATGAACCCGTAGGTAAGAAATAACGCTCATGGGTGGCTAGAAGTTGTCATATATGGGATGAGGGGAAGGAATATCTGATATCCTCATGCTACTGACATCACGGGTAGGTGAATTGTTAATGGATGCAGTCATGGTTTGACGTAGGATATGGAATGGCTAGGTTTCAAACTCCACCGTATCTGAGATCAAGGTTCACCTAGAGAAGTAAATGATCAAAAGAGATCATTTACACACTTTGACAGAAGGAAAAGGAAGGGTGTAGATGTGATGCGAAATGCTACAAACTTACAAGATTCCAAATAAACATTGGGTCAAAACAATCCAAAGCGTAGAGGACCACCTCAAAAGCACTAGCGCGATCCGCACGATTCCACTTAACCTTTCGTATCTAGAAACGCAATGGATTTCGAGTCCAAACCGGTGGAGATCTCGTTAACCTCTACTCCGATTCCGTCAATGTTGGGCTTATTTCATGGATCTAAAGGGCTTACTGACTGTACAAGTGACCGTGTCTGAGGAAAAAACGTGACAGGAGGCGGAAGTAGACATTGCTAAAAAGAATCATTTATCAATTTGCGGAATGCTGACATGAACGGCGCTACAAGTTCATTTACCTATTACTCGGAGCTAAATCGATCCAATTTGGAAGGCCAGGTTGTCATTCACAATGATGCAATCTAAGAGGAACACCCACTTCCATGCAGTAATTTCTACAAGAACTTCATGTACAACGTTGGAGAACAACTTTACTAACAATGCGGAGACTTAGTAAATTGGAATTGTGTAAAACCTCCAGAGCGTGGCACGATTACTCATGCTTAGTTGACTTTGACATTATACTCATGTCAGCGAAACCCGAGCGTGCTAGCCATGCCTTTGCAAAGCAATACCACTATCGCCTGGTTATAGTTTATAAAAGATCCCCAATGGTGGTTCATCTTTGAAGTAAACGTAAGAGAATTTTTGGTGGGAACATTAACAACGTCAGAGCTAGAATGCAGCGGAACTCTAGTGTTCTCCATGGAATGAGGTGAGACTTCTCTCACCAACGTCACCATTGCGAACTTTTTTATTCCTGCAATAAGTGATAAGAACGTCTTTCACAAAATGCAGGTGTTCCTAAGGAATCTGACTCTTCTCCGCTCCTTATTAGCCTGCTAGTGTTGAGGCACCGCTTTTCACCCCAGCGCGTGCTCCAGCGTTGTCTTCCTTCCCACTCTTACCGCGTGCGCTTTTACAAGCACAATGAGGTACTGAAGCATTATCATACGCTCCAAATCAAGGATGGAAAACAAGAGCCAGTCAAACCTAATCACTATGGAACAATCTGCATAAGTATGCAACTTACATCATCATAAGTGACCGTCTTCCTCAGCGTACACGAGTAAGATGCGGGTGGCTTTTATGCCACTCTTGCTAATAAGGGCCATAACTAAATGGACGTCAAGTGCATCCAGATCGAACGCACCTATTTATCCATCGCTAAATACTTTTGCTTAAATTCAAGAGGCCAAGTTGCATCCCGACTCGAAGAATTTATAGTGGCTGAAAGATTATATGCTTCTAGCACCCAGAACCTCGTGTTTGCTACTATGCAATTCATAAACCTTAGCCCTAATTATTAGTATGGCATGAAACTTATGGCAAACTGTACGGCAATCAGTCTACAAGGAAAAATGTCAGTTTGTTGTAATAACTTAGCATTTATTGTAATGAACATCCATCTTAATAGTCGCGATCTTGCCTTAATTTCTGTTGAAAAAGACGAGAATATGAAGATTTGGCAAAGGAAAGATGACGCAAGAAATAGCCACTGGCTAAGACATGTCCATATAGACAAGTTGTGTGGTAAGCTGGAAAAAGACTGTTGACGCACACAATGCCCATCCTAATTTCAACAGATTTACTACAGTTCAGACGCTTCAAGATTCTAATGCCATCGAAACATTGCGCACAAATATAGTTGCATTTGTTTACCATTAAAAAGTCCTGCTCCTTTTTACCACTTTGGCCCAACTAGAATGCACGTGGCAAATCAAATCAGCCTGCCCTCACAGGTGAGAGACAAACACTACAGAATCGACACCGAGACCATTTGCAAAATTCAGAGCATTAAGTACATGCAAAGTTGGTAAAGAAGGGAAGTACTTGCTGTGGCTCCCACCTAGTGGTGGAATCAAAAAGACATCAGCCGCGCTCACGGCAAGAAAAGGGCGAGAAGGGAATTGGTGTTGTAACAACTGGATCTGCATTAGAAAAGCAGTCTTTGAATCGTTCTTTTTCATATACATGCTCGCTGCTACGAGAGTGCGGTTCACTGCCTTATGGAGGAGGCGCTGAGTACATTGCAAGTCGCCACGTTGGAAGATAGGTTAGGGCGCTAAAATAAATGCGCTGTACAGAGGATAAGTTGTTTTTAATAAAACATTAGGGTTACATATCGCACACCTAAATCGGTTTAATTATTTTTGAGTACCTCAGTTCATTTGGCATCGTAAATGCTTGTGCAACAATCCCTGGTCGTCAGTGGTTACTCTTTCTGAGAATTCCACATTCATACATCAGCAAGTGAAAGTGAATAGACAAGAATGTATACAATGCTCTGTACTCGCGGTAGCGTACACCAAGCTCTGCAAGCAGTCGTGATGCTGTTAAGTGAAATTCGATCTTTATTTAACGTCTATCACAACAACTTAAGGTAGTTTTGGAAGAGTAAGTTGCTTTTAATAATCTCCTTCCTAGCTAATGCAACGCTGTCGATTGGACTGGGGAAGAATACAACATAGCTGCTGAGCCGTTGGTGGTCCCAGCCCTCATTTAAATGTTTTTAACAAAGTGCAGCATTTTGCAAATGATAATAGTAAATAATGCCTGCCCGACTCCGGTATGCGTTGATTTGTTGCGTCTTGCAACTCATGAATTGGTATTTCTTACCTATGAAAACGTAATAAAATGCGAACTTTTCACAGTTTATATGAGAGAATCTGCAGCGTAGAAGCAGCATCACGAGCTGCTTATGACTGTGTTCTTTATGTTCTCCAGCTTTTCATGTTTCGAAGCACGCTTCCGTAGTTACGATTGAACTCCGTGCTCTATTGTCGAGCCTGTCATTTGGTCATCCACTAAGCGTGGTAATTAGGGAAGATGTGAAGGGAAGGGAAGAAAGTGGAGCCGATTTCTTGATAAATTTTGCGCAAAACTAGACTTCGTTGATAACCCTCTTCTGATGTCTAAACTGACAGCTTGGCAAATGTAATGCAGCCGTGAGGATGGTGCATGCATAGTCAATCGCAGGAGTACATCTTAATAAGCTTGCCAAGATATAATATGGATAAAAAGCAAGCCTACTACTCTTGGTTTGTTGCCACGCATTGTGAAGAACTTTACGTTCTTGGCTGATGAGCATGGACATACTTGCAGTGCTATCTTTTCTATCTTTGAATTACAGAGCTGCTACCTGATATTTTCCAAGAAGCACTGACTTCAAGTGGGGCCCTTTTAAAGCGTTACAAAAATTTGTTAGTTGCGTACTATATTGCAAAACATAAGGAACGAGATATTCAGCGATATCAGTAATGTCTTGGAGGGCCATTGGTGAAAAGCAACAAGTTGTTTTCGCCAATCCTCGTGCACGCAATGCCTCCCATTTCTTTAGAGTTAGGGACAAAGTAAATTTTGCCTATGCAATTTGGAGAATATGGTACGCACCTGTCAATTTGTCCACCGATAATGCATTGCTTAAATTGTCCCTAACATGCTTTGCCTAAAATTTAAATTTTGGCTAAAAAAACGTTGTAGTTACAACCTGTCAAATGAAGGTAGGCAAACAAAGTGGAGCACAAATGACGAAAACAAGCTGGTAATTGTATACCGTATTTGCGGAGAAGTTAACTGACAGCTAGATGTCTCCAATTCACTCAATGCTATTGCGGAATGCAGACAAATCAATTACGTGCATTTTACATTAAGAGTATTAGTGCTTCTCTCGCGCTCACTGACGTGACCAATCAAGGGTTAAGTTTAGTTATGACGGCAAAGCGCTTGTAGTGAAACCCACCACACATGCTAGTATCATTGTACACAAGCAACACGCAAATAATTTAAGGCTAATCATCACAAGAAGTCAAGAAAATAACCTCATTTTGGAAACACCTTTCAGTTAGTGTCGGACGCAAACGCGACCATTTATCCGATCACCAGTGAGTTACGATTAGACTTTATCGCACATTACCTTTATATGTAGCCTTATTCTTTTCCTTAGGTCAAGACAAAAAATAATATTACAGCAAATTACAAAACATTCTTTTAACGACGTAAGTTTTTTGCCTGGCTACACCGGAATTAACGCCAAATTTGACAAGTAGTTCGAATTTTTAGCACATGCTAAATATCATAATGTCTTCGTCATTTTGCAAAGCAGACATCCAAACCACCGATTGCTAGCTCTATATGAGAATGAGTTAACCGACTGCAGTACAAGTAGGCAGCTATTGACGTGCATTTATTGAATGAGAGGTGGGTAAATGATGGGCCAAGAAAACATAACACTTGGTTGGAACAAGCATTATGCATACAATTGGGCTTAGAATCACTAATTGGCCCAGAAGATTAGCTTGTCCCACCATAATGCAAAGATGGAGGCAAAAAGTAGTCAATATATATTATCGATTTCGTTGGATCGAAAGTTTTCCTTTGGATCGGAACCGCATTTGGAGTATAAAAGGGTGTGCTATCACGCGTCATATCAAGCATCCACGGAACTAGTCCCTTGTTGTTTATTATAAACAAGCGTAGGGAAATCGCTGCATTTATTCGTGGTGAGGTAGCTGCCACGACATAACTACTCCAACAAGGATGGAGCTGAGTGCTAATTATCTAATTATTAGGCTGCCTCTCAGTGGTTTGATATGGACAGGAGGATGAAAAAATAGGTATTCAAAATGGGGTTCTATTGGTGATGAAACTAATCTCTTTCCTCGCCGTTTTCCTGCCAAGAAACATGAGGACTGGACTGCTGATCTCTTAAAACACAAGTGCCGTGGTCTCGCTTCTTACTCAGATAGGATCAATCGCTTCAATGCAACTACCGACTAAATTGAAAATCATTTCATCAACTATCAATCGACGATGCAGGCCAAATGAAAACAAAGAAGCAAGGAGGTATGTAAATAAAAATATTTAGTACAATACTCATTCAGTCGGTCAATCAAATAACAAGTACAGTTATCGCACTATCCTCCTCCATCCGCTTCCCCTCAGTGCTTCACTCTCACAACTTGAACTCGGCTGCAAATGCCACCGTCTCCCGACGATGCCTACTCGTATTTATACTTTCATTTAGGCCTCACTGCGATAAATAGACGGATGCTTACCTCAGGTACTGAATTCAATCAGCCCAGAACGATGAAAACGTGTCGAAACTTAACTTGTCAATCTACCTGACTGCGCCGACTCAGATTCTGGGTTTGAATTTGAAGGTGGAGTGGCGGCACTTGCCGCCCTCGCAGATGGGCTCTATTTCTATCGCTGTGTCATCACTAACCACAGAGACGCCACTGATGAGCAGCAGACCACCAACCACACAAATGACGACAGCGAAGGTTGACATAGAGTTGGGGTAGGAGACGGAGCCAGATAGGGATGAGGAGGGAAGAAAAAGCGGAGGAAGTGGACGTGGTAATATGAGTACAGGGGGAAAATGCAGGACAATCTGTATCAAAAAACATCCAGGTAAATCGCTCTAGCATTTACACCATTTTACGTAGAACCAAGTCAATTAACCATCAAATCTAGCTGATTGATATCCTGAATTCCTAAATGACCCATCGACTAATGATTTGACTACTTGACTGACCATCCGCTCATTTAATCGACTGGACGATTGTTTGTTTGACTGATTATTTAAATTGGTTTACCTGTTTCTTAATTAAGGCAAGCACCTTCACTGAGACTCAAGGAAAAAAGGCGGCATTGTGATGATTTAGCAAGGGTGCTAAATCTTAGCCCTCACCGATGCTTTCTCTTCTCAAGGCATCTCAGTTCCTTTAAGGTGACAGTAGGATCAGCATCACAAATGGCAGAAATATGAAGGAGCATTTTACCAAAAGAGCAGAACGTAGTAATAATAGCCAGGTTAAAAAGCAGCAGTCCATGCTCAAGTTCTTTGAAGAGCGGTTTTCAAATAGCAAGTTCGTGAATCAGTTAGACCAATGCACGCCAGCGCCAGTCAAGGTAGCTATTGTTTGGCAGTATTATCAATAGCGTCCTTAATGCTGACCTCGGGAACGTTCTTTTGAATAGCATCCATCTTTAATTTCCACCAGTACACTTTATTGAGGAGTTCCTGCAGGGCTAGTAGAGTCCATCAATAATAAAGCACTTCCTCATCGTGTTATAGAAAACCTTCAGAAAATGGTGACTTGATCATTGTAACAGGGTTCTTCTTTTCCTCCTCCTCATCCCTTTCTACCTTACTGGAAGAAGACCGAGCTTTTCTGGGCATGGTTTATTCAAAGAGAAACTGTAGGTGGGGTCGCGGTATCCGGCGCTGGGGGAGAACACGCTAGCTGGCTTTCGACCACGTGTATATTGTGTTCCCGCCTCTCAACTACAAAGCGTATATAAACACCAACATTATTACAATAATTGATTTTGGTCCTTTGTTTTGTCGGCGCTCAACCACTCTACCTACTCATCCACCTGCTTTCGTCGGTATATTTTTCCATCGCATGCACTGTTCGTTCCTTCAGATTAAGGCAGGCACCTCATGAGGTAACAGCGAAGGCCTTAAAATCCCAAAAGAATTCCAATTCTAAGAACTACATCTGGAATAGGAATGAAAGTGCGGCACTGTCGATAATACGGAGCATATCAAAGCATAATGGCATTAATAGACCTTCCCGTTCTCTTCTGCCCCCTTCACATGCAGTATGATGTACGAGTATCAGTTAAAATGTAGGAACACGGGGGCAAATGATACCTGCTCCCAAGAAGCCACTGATCAAATAAGAAGAATTTAATCTCACAGCATTTCCTCGCCTTCCACTTATCATCCTGTTTCCTAAAGTGGCATCGTTCCCACCACCTGGTTTTCCATCATTGCTTTAGTCTTCTTCATTGGGTACTCTCTGTAATTTCGAGTGCACACTACACCGTTTAAATAACAAAGGGCCAAGAAAGATTGAACCCTAAAACATTAGAGACAAGTTGTGCCAACAACTTCTCCTCCTCCCCTGCTTTTCCTTAGCCCCGATTTGAGCAAATCAGCTTTGTCACAACTGGTGTCCTCGTGTTTTCATCTATAGCTTACATTCAATGTTCCCATATTCCGCTTTTGATTTGCTGCGTATGCATTGATGCTACATCTCACTGGAATGACAATGCGGTGTTCTCAAAGTCGTCGTCGTCAACCATAGCATGCGGAACTCAATGGGCAGCATTACCTTCATCAGTATATTTTTGAGCTAGTAACCACTTTAGAAGACCCTCTCCCCCTTTCTACTCTACGGTCATGATTCACTTATGCACTATGGAGAAAGTAACACAGAGCATGCAAGTGCTGTTAGGTATTTTTGCATTAATTGGCAGATGATGCCATATTGTGCGTTCATTAATTCACACATATCTCCTCCCCAGCAACTTATTTTTCTAAAAACCAAAAAGCTAAAATGCAAACCATTAGATGTTACACTTTCTTCTTTTTCTCATCTTGTTGCAAATTTCGAATCTTGTTTTGTAGAGCTGCATCAATAAATTTCATGCTGCATCAGCCTCCCGGTGCATTATTAGAAGGAGCAGCCCCGTGCCACATGCGAATATTTTTGATTTCAATGAGCTGTAATGAAATGCCATCACGTATCACTCTAAAAATTAGGGCAGCCGTTCTCCAAAATGCTTACACCAGCGCTCTTTCCCACATCCATTGCTCACCCAACACTAGGACATCGATCATTATGTCAACTGAGAACCACAATAAGGCAAGACCAAAGGTACAGGTAAGTATCAATTTCATAAAAAATAAGCAATGTAACATTTAGACGGTGATGCGAAACATGAAGGACCTAAAGACCAACCACAAATTGTAAGCATTGTGCTACCGTGTTAATGACGGCGATTCGATTCAGTAGATGCATGCAGAAGAAGCGGCAAAGAGAATTCTGATTTTGCCTAAATCTACTCCTCTTACAGCCTTTTAGTTTAATGGTGATGAAAAACGCCCGTAAATTAACACGTCCTTAAATGGAAATGGGCGAATAAAGCGATCTGACTGTTGGATTTGGTTGGAAGTAGGAAGTTGCTACATCAGCACCACCTCCGGCGTCAAATTGATCGGTTGAGAATAGAATTAATCAAAGCATAATTGATGTAAATTTTACTTCCCAGTGGTACCTCGGGAGAATGACAAACAGTGAGGTTTAGTTTAAAATTCCCACTTTATTTCACCAATCAAGTTGTCAGTGCTGCGCAGTCGCTCTCATTTGACCTTTCTGCTTCCGTATTTGTTCATCAAATCACACAGCTAGTGGCTCATTCTCATTTTTCGGCTAAAGTCAGCAACTGCTGCACTGGCCAGAGTAGATATGAGCAGTCTCAAAATGCGCTCTCTGACAAGCGGACCTTCGCGTCTAATTGCTGGAATGACTGTGAATTCGCATGTGTCAAGGGCCAAAGCAAGACATAGAAAATTGACTCATAAAATTGCTCCGTTTTCTGCCACTACCTCCCGACATTTTTTACACATGATGCATGAAAGAATTAGCCTCCACATTCAGTAACTCAATTTTGTGGTATTCTGAGTAGAAAATATGGGACGACAAGAATTACCTCCACTGCCTCCGCGTAGCGTGACCACCGCTTCAGCATTCGTCTCTCTGCCCACAATTGGGACGCGCAAGTTGTATGAAATAATTTGGAGCAAACCTCAAACCACTATGATCAGAAAGCGCCACCATACTGTGAAAATTGTCTAGCCTAAATAGACGTTTTCGATGTCAGTATTTGATTAAATTGGAAGAAGGGACTCGAGTATTTCATCGTATGCATAACAAAATGTGATATCAGCAAGCCTCTAAAGTCGCTAGCGACAAATACCAGACAACTTTTGCCCATAAATGTACATCTTCGATGCCAGAAACTTTAACCTCAGACAGTTATGCAGCTGGTGCATGAGCATATACCGTCCGGCGCTTTAGTAGCAGCTCTAATGAAGCGGTCAGAGAGCCGCATCCCCATTAAATGCAGAGGAGGTAACTTGCTCAACGACAAATTTATTGGAACAGTATTCATGTGTAGTCGTTTTAGCACAAACTGTTCTGCGACTCCGCTAGCATATGGGTATTGTACTGCTCATGCTGCTAAATAAATGCATGAAATAACCTACTGTATAAAATAAGCTAAAATTTTTTTAAATATTGGGAACGTTTATGATAAAACGCCCAGGTAATTATCGCTGTTACATATTTCTTGAAACATTTCTGTGATTCGCGAATACATATGCCTTGAAAGCACACATCAACCGTTGTGCCATTGATCCAAATAAAATGTGCATAGAGTCGTAATGGAATGATTGGGTGTTTGGCGTAAATCAAAATTTCCGTGGTAGAGGAAAATATAGACAATCCTACATAAGTTCGCGATTTAGAGCATGCGTAAGTTAGCTGCTACCTAACACTTCTCATCTAACCTTCCCTATTCAATCAAACTATGACTTTGCCCTTATTATCGCAACATAAAATGGAATATTCAATCATGGCAGTGGGTCAAGTCTCTCATAATCGGAGAGTATATGTAGGATGATACAAGAAGAATGAGCAACTGGGACCTACGGAGAGAAGCCGCGTAAATTAAGCAGCCAACTTTCCAGAATACCAGAACATAACTTAAGGCAAACATCTGAAGTCCAGGAAACCAGAGCCAAATCGCACTAATAACCAGGAGCAAAAAGGTAGAGAGCCATCTTGATGCACACTTCCGCATGTCGGATAGACGAGTTTGTAAGAAAGGCCCTATTGACTTTGTCCTCTATCTGTGGGTCACCTGAATGCCATGCCAATGCAGCATACCTCTGCCCTCAATTAAAGTAGCTTGTCCAGAAAGTAAAGAGTCTATTGTGTTCCGAGAAAAGGGCTTGTCATTTTCGAGGACAGAAGAACTTGCTAGAGTGCGATTTGATCAAGGCGACTTTTGACAAAGCGTTTCAGAAGTTTCCTTCTTCAGAGTGGCTTTAATGATATAGGTCCGCCACGGGTAATGCCACCAACATCATCCATTCCGCCTCTTACAAATCACAAAGAACTGAATCTTCCACACAGCATTGTTTGTACATCCTGACACGATCGGATGGCGACACAGTAAACATAGAGTGTCAAACACTTCTGTCGCTCTTTTAGGCCACTTTATTTTCTTGGGTCATTTAAGAGCGTCTCGACAACTCACAAACCGTTTCAGTCCCCACTCTAATTGCCAATCGATTTCAAGAAGACGCAAACGGTCACGATGCAGCATTCACATTCATCTTAAACCCAGTCGAGGATGCAGTCATCATAACACATAAAGGACCCAAGGACGCAGTTTGCAACCATCATTGGGCATTACTGATGTAAAAGCAGCCGAAGACATTATGATTTCGAGCGTAAAATCCTCCATGTGAGAAGGTGCCTGCAAAATGAAGTAAAACTTAGCGGACTTGACACTGCTAGTCGATTGGATTAACAAGGCTAAAATTCCTGCCACGGACGTGGAAAGGTTAAAACCCCTGTGTACTGTGCAAGAGAGACCTAACCCCAGCACAAACAACCACAATCAAAAACATGAGCGACCACATGTACAGCATCACATTTAACGGCTCACTCACCTTCTCCCCATCGGTACCACCTGACTAGTTGCCTTAAGTGAGGCCACTTCCAAGCGCACCGCAATGTCATGCTGTTGGCCTAATTAGTGCCTCCTAACGGCAGATTTGTTTATCTCTATGACCACTGCGAATTTCCCCAAAAAGTGGCAACTTCTACGGGAAGAATACGTAAAGTCTCATTTCCTGCATTGCTTAAATGATTACAGTTCTGGGTTAATTAAAGTCATGTTAATAAGAAGTAGCATTGATATGAGCATTTGCGAAATAAATTCGGACCCACAAGCTACAACAGTGCAGTCACTGCGACCATGCCGCTGTTCGGGCTACCAAATAAAACAAAACGAAATTATTCATTTTTAGTAGTCGCAGTGCATGCCATAGAATTCCTTATGACAGAGCACCACAAAAAAACTAAGCTGCCAAATCTTGGGGACACTACGACTCCATGTAGTTCATTGGCTCGCTAATTTCCCATCAAATAAATGCTCGCCTTTCATAACGCGTCCACATGAACAAATCACCGAGCAAGACTTCACTACCCCAATATCAACAGGTTCACAAGAGGCGAAATACTTCATTATTTGATGACCAGCAGAAGCTTGCGCACAACGAATGAGCACATTTACCCACCAAAAAGGATTATAGCATCTATTCCGCTACTTCACTTTGAACTAATATGATTCAGCTCTCGAATGAGGCCAATTGCAAGATACTAATAAGAACCGAACGTTGCAAAATAGACGTCAAGCCCCTTCAGGTAAACAAGGCGCTGATGCAATGGACAAACGCCTATCGTAGCTCCTACCAGGCAACAGCAGCACCAAGACCTCAGCCGCACCTACGGCGGAGAAGAAAGACGAAGAAGGAGTCGATGCCCTTACACCTGGACTTCAACCAAAAACACAATGTTTTGAGCGTTTGCTTTCATGCACATAGCCTCTGCCATGAGACGGCGATTTTACCTCCTCATAAAAGGAGCGCTGCCAAATTGAGCGAGGAGGTTCTTGACGAAAGAATGCGAGCTCTTTTAATGTTCCAATGACTGTATTGCACAGAGGACACGTTCACCACGCTCTTTGAAGCTGAGCAACGAGGAGTGAAAATCTTTCTTAGAAGCAAGCAAAATTTCTTTCAAATCTGCCATCAGCACGGCCTCTTTTGTTGCAACGGCGACATCCGTTGTTAGAGGAATAAGACTTACCTAGAAGAATATAAATTACTGCATTAGGAGCCTTAATGAGATCACGAAGCGAACACAGACGATAAATTTACATTTTTTGGTATTTTAAGACCTAGATGATTTCGCATCCTCTCCCGTTCCTAAGCTGAAACAATTCAAGTTGTTAGTTGCCTCTCCACTCAGTGAAAATAAACATAGTTTGCAAGGATCCAGCCTCGCTATCTATACACGGAATTCTGTACGAATTGTTTAGTCTCAGTTCTCATTAAAGTCAGCAGATGTTCTTATCAACTAAAGCAAAAGAAAGAAGTCCGATTGAGGACTGACTGACAAGCAGATACTCATTCTTAGTTGCAATAGCTAAGATTTCGCAATTCCGAGCACAGCGATGCGCTAGAGACCAAAGTGAAGAGCAGAGAACCACGTCATACGATTACTACGCCGCATGCTGATCGCGCCCTGAATATAAGTCGATGCACTTACAGACTAAATGTTGCCCTGTCTCACTTTTGTGTTTTCCTTAAATGATTATTTAGGAATCACAAACTTCGTCATAGATTTGCCCAAACAAGTTTAAATATCCAGATTTGCAAGCCTGTTGACTCAAATGACGTTACCTTACTCAAAAAAATGAAATTCGTAAGGAGCAAGAAAGAGTTCGACCCCTCACAGCTCATCACAAAACAAAATGGACTTATAACTACCGGATTCAACAAACCTAAAGTGCTGCAAAACCATGCAGACAAGATACGAATTCGATGTCAGCACTTGAATAAAGTAAGTGACAGAATGCAGGCATTACAGAAACCACGAGTTCAGCAAGCCATAGAAATCGCTAGCCATTCCTTCATATCACCCTATGAGCTCAACTGCACGATTATTTTAAGAAGAAATATCTTACAATAAATTCTTGCATACCCGTTCCCGCTCGTGCAAATGGTAACCAGAGGACAGACACGAGAACCATACCGGCACCCAACTTTTAATTATGCCGCTAAGTGGTTGTAAAGACGATTCGATGCACCAGAAAAATTCTGTCATAAGGGTTGCTTTATACCATACAAGCAATTCGCACAAATATAAAAACTTATTATGTTGGATTTTTAAGCTTTTGGATGCAACACTTTATAGCTTGAGTTTTGTGCTTAATCATATTGCCTTGCAGGTTCCCGATTATAACTTGCAAACGTCACTTTAGGATTTAGATTAATAAACATGATAGGATCATTTATTTCCTTTCTCACAGACTATCTGCTCAAACATATGCTACCAAAACGCTGACGTGTATCTTTATGCTGTTTGAATGCACCGCCGGACACAATGCTATTTCGACTCGCTCTACGAGTGTCATGCGATTTGTTGTCGTCTTTTGTTGCAAACCTATCTGTTTTGCATCTAAGTTCTTGTGTGGGGGGATCAGGCAATTGCGGAACTTGGGTGTTAATTCTCATAGCCTCGCTTCTCGCATGATTCATTTGTGTCTATTGGGTAAATGGACGCTAAATTTCAAGGTTTTTTGTTCTTGCTACAAACGAACGCGCCTACAGGTGAAAATGGTCGAACTGTTGGATGAGCTTGTGCTCAATGGAAAATTTACCATTTGGTTGGTCAAACAAACATGGGCGGTTTCAAGACCATGTGTTGGATAAGTCTGGCTTCGTGTTGGAAATAAGCAAAACACTTGCGTCTGCGACATGTCTCGCACATGTAGTGGGCTTCCCAGGGCAAGCAACCACAATAATGTGGTGTTTTTGGGCACTGGGTATTAGCAAACCTGTAATTGAAAACCAGAAAGTCAGCCACTCAAGTGATTTGCTTCCATTTCACTCCGAGTTTCGGCGCATAAGGGTAGCATATCTTGAGATGTTTGGCGTTTGTATTTGGCGATCAACAAACATGTCTGCCTTGAGCGTAAAGAAGATCTGAATATCATAAGTTTCCAAAGCTGTAGAATGCTTGCATCTAACTCACTTCTGTCTAAATTTGAATGCGATGAGACATAGTCGAGCGTTTCGAGGTACTCTGCACTGATCAGCAGTCTTTGAAGGTTAAGCGTGTCATAGAATTGTATCGCTTGGTCGCTAGAGGTCTTTGGGAGTCTGAGGGGCCTGGTTAGTTCGCTGATGACAGGTAAGCTGGAAGTCGTAATGCTGGGAAGTCTTCGTGGATGGATATTGCTGGTGAGCGATGAAGCGTGCGTAACTAACCCTTTTCTTGATGCATTTTGACGTCGTTTGTGTAGAATGCCAGTGACCAACTTGGATGGGGTGGGAAGATGAGGCATCTTCAAGGGAAGAATGGCATACTGCATTGTCACCCCCTTCCGTTCACCAATTCTAAAAACTGTGGACAGTAAGCATCTCTGATAATCCCTAGACGGCGCCTTTTCCTCTGATGAAGTGTGGCGAAGGGCACGAAACTCTATAAATTTGTGTCTGCAGTGTTTCCGTCGAATTGTGGACATTTATAAGTGGTTGAGCATGGCAATATAGCTTGTCAGGATCGTATTGAAGAAGTGAGAACACCGTAGAGGTTATCGACTGGCGCGTTGCCCACGGTGTGGTCGGCTTGATTGTGTTAGAATCGTCCGGCTTGCCCTTACAACTGCGACTATTAGGTGAAATGAAATCGTATTAAACTTGAAATTAATGTCGACTCTTTCGTTTTTCAGAATAGGCCTGCAGCGATTTGATGGGGAGATGTAGAGGGCTTTAGCTATGAAGTCGGGTTTTGTAAGCCACAGCATTGGTGGCTAACAGATGAAGTAGTGGCCCTTGGATTGCCACCAAGCGGGATGTTAATGGTATTGGTTCGCGTGCAATTCTCGGTCATAATTATTACTATAACTACTAGGCAACGGCTTTGACTTTCGGTCTCGTGGAGGAAGAGTGGTAGTTTCTCACGCGAATGATTGTTAAGAGTTCCTCCCAGACTTGCACCACCCGCCTTTCTAGTTATAGCAATGCGTTTGTCGTGGCGTCGCTTGATGGTTTGGTTTGAAAAGTGGTATGTGGTTGCTGTTATTTCACAATTAATAGGGCCAAATGCGCCGAGGTTTGCAGGTTGTGACAGGTTGTGACAGGTTGGTCAGTCTCCATTTACTTGGTAGTCGCCTCACACATTGTAGGAGTGCCATTGATACTCTCTCTCTCGTTTCATCGTCATCTATTTTCGATTGTGTTCTGCAAGCGCAGTTTTCAAGAATGGTTCTCGCTGCTATCCTACACCTCTCATCCTCATCCTCAAGCTTTATTTCCCTGCATATTTAAGCATTTGTTGCATCTCCTTCTCCTTAGAAGACCCCTTCAATTCGTGATGGTGGTGCTGTTTTGCTTCCCTGACGACTTTTCCGTTTTCGTTGAAGCCGTGGTAAACCTCAATCTGAGAAGACCTGACAACTCGGATTTGCCCAACGAGTTACAATTGTAATGACGCCATCTCCATTAACATCAAAAATTCTACCTTCTCCGACCTTTCGCCAGCCAAATTGGATATCAGCAGCGCCACGCCGTATGCTAATGCCTCGTTCGGTTGTATAAAATTGTTTAGCTGCTTTCCATTGAAGAAGTCCTGCTACAGCTGTCGCACCTTCGGAATATGTATGGAGTCACCTACCCTCAATATCTCGTTAATATTACCCTTACCCAACTTTGCATTGTTTGATGCCTGCATTATCGAATCTAGCGTCCTATTGAAGACATCAGAGCACAGCTGCTCAAAGCGGTCCGTGTGGGGGTCGTACTGGAATCAGTCCCCTTAAACAACGATTATGCATCCATGTTTGCGTACTCAGAAGAACTCAACATCCTCTTTGCCACCTCACACGCCTTTTTCAGACGACCGATGGCCTACTTGTTGGTCGTAAAATCCGATTTCCTTGTGTGTTTACCTAAAATCTCGAGAAAATCACTCACCAATCGCTAATCGAGCTCCTCGCCACCCAGGTGCGTGTCACCATCAGTCGACTTCAACTCTAGTGCCCCATCCCTAATAGACATTGAAGGTCACACCACCCAAGCCAAAGATGAGTACGTTGCGCTGCAGGGCAGACCCTTTGTCCAAATCATATGCAATGGTGGCTGCCGTGGACTCATTGATGTTCCGCAACACATTTAAGACTGCCAGTTCCCCTTCATCTCTCGTCGCCTGCCTCTAATTGTCATTGGTGTGTATCTGCCACCTTTTAGCTCAAATATGCCTCCGTTGTCTCTTTCATCTTCAGCAGCACTATTTCGATACTCTGCTTAAATCATCGACTTCCTCTCCGAATGGGTGACCTCAAAGACCTTATCGGTTAGGCTTAGGGCCGCCTGATCCTTTGCATCAGCACTGATAAGTCACTCCCTTTTCGCCAAGACAGCATGGCCGGCGTTATATGGAGGCCTTGAACGTTGGCAGTTATTTCCACCTCGCCGCAGTGGAAGACTTCGACACACGAGAAGTTTGTTCCTAACTCAATATTGACAGCTAGACCTGTCGACAGGCTTTTGTTGGATGCGTACACGTTTTCCACATCGAGACAATAATGATTAATTCCACAATCTTTGCAACCTTTTATAAACCACAGATGATCATTAGGAGCATTTTCATGAGACGCACCAAATACTATAGGACTTTAACCCGACCAACTCTGTCAATGATTCATTCTTCGTCCTGTTGGTTGACGATCGCCTACATGAAGGTCAACACGAGTTTACCATATAACTTTTTTGTGCGCACTTGTAAAATTGCTTTGTCCAGTAACTGTCAAAATTTTCTCATCCTCTTTACGATTGGCATCATTTTAAGTTACTGCAAATTTTTCTTTTTTGATTTTACATCAATTTGTTTCTTTCGAGGCAAGGATTTATTCAATGCGCTTTGATTTGTTTCCTTCAAGCGTTTGTTTGCTTGATCCTGCATTGCATATCGCTCTTTTGGTTGTCTGTCATGGGTCTCAGCGGATGGAGCATTTAAACGACACCTACAGGAATCAGATTTTGGTAGCGAACCGGATGACTTATGGGCCTGTTGCATTACAGATTTCGGTACCGAGGCCCTCTTTTGCGCGCGAGGACGCCCAAGTATAGGAGAGAAGGAGTCGTGCATTCTTTTACACTTTGAGCCTGACTGGGGAGGCAAATTTAGGAGGCAGCGCAACGACTCACTTCTGGAGATGTATTGTGTTTGCTGATGCAAGTTCGATTATGTGCACGGAGGTGGGTTTGGTCATGAGAGCAATGACGGTTTTTTCTGCAGGTTCTTAGGAGCAGCCGTAGTTGCGAAATCTGCGCTCAAGCTGGTCCTTTGGACACAATTTCTGCGCATAAACTCTAGTGCAGTTGTACGAGTAAGGATATAGGTCGTTTTCGTTGCGGATATGCTGTGTTTTGGTGGCAATTTTCTCTTTGGTTTACGGCCTGGTGGCTTGGGCTTTTTTGTAAGGCAGTCCTTATAGGTGATTTTCGTCTCAGATATTTTGTTATTTGGTAGTAGTTTTTCTTTTTCGTATGCCTAGATGGCTTAGACTTTCGGATAACACACTTCTTGGCCTTTTTCTCCGGCTGAAGCTCTTTGAAAATGGCGGCGAAGATCTCATTGTATGTAAGATTGCAAACGCCAGCGTCTCCATAATTCTTCAGACAAGTGCTGTCTAAGCCATCACTGCTTTCACTTAACTCATCAGGACAGTCTTCACAGTGTTCTCGGAGACGCACCCTCCTCATCTTTTCTATTCTTATCGCATCTTCTGGTCTAGGCCAAAAGAAAAACTTCTGGATGGGTGCAGTGTCCTTTATATCCTTTCCACGCGGGTACATTTCTCTCTGGCTCGCAGATGGTAGTTTTCAAAAGTGGTCATGCAAACCGATGAACCGCACGTGACGTATAGGCCGCTCAATGAGGCATTACGATGGGTCAGGTGATTGAACATTCTCGTGTCTGGCTGGCAAGGTGCCTACCTCTGAGACTCCGCTAAATGCTCTTGCATGTTTGCAGGTCAAAAGGGAAGTTGTCTACAATGTATGTTTTGGTATGATCAGTAGCGAAGACAAGCATTTGACATTGGAAAAGCAGATGTTCGTACAAAACCGTTAGAGCTTGTCCGCCACGAATAAACTAACCCTTTCAAATTTGCCCCTTTTAGGCATGCCAGTACGCAGTGCAATAGCAAGAAATCATTGTAAAATAGCAATGTACTTACCAGTAATGAGGAGAACAGCAGTAAAAGTGCCTAAATTCTTTGTCAATACAGATACATAAGGCATTTTGTAAAACTTTCGGTGTCCTAGAACATGCTGCTCACAGATTCAGAGTAGCTTCTGTGTCTCACATAATGTACATTTGATTAACTTTGCCTTAGTAAATGTGAGGTACCGAAGTTAACTAATTACGCCAGCTAGTTCTACTGGCATAGGTAGTGCCATTCAACACCAGTGGGTTTCGGGGATTGTGTTAGACTGATGCCTATGTGAGCAAGCCCATGATGACTTTGGCTCTGAAAAAGAAAATTAAGGGCTCTATTAGCACAGTTCCGCCGCATTTATGCAGAAAAGTCGAAGAAAATTCAAGAAAAGTGTGCGTGTGTGTCAGGAGAGCTGTGAAGTCTATTTACGGAGGTCGATTTTTTCAATACACAATCCACTGCTGCATACTGTTTCGATAAATCATTAAAGCGTTTTGTTTTACCTTCGTGCTTTTCTTTGCAAAATTCTGTGATGACTTTCGCATAAGTATCATTTTTGGCCAAATTTGACGTGCAGTCGATGAGGCAGAGTGGACATTTTTTCACGTGGATTACCGCTGTAGAGCAGCCTAACTATAATAATCCACGGTCCCAGAGATGATGCTACTTAAGTGGATTAAGTAGAGGTGAATATTGCTGAGTGGAACTATGACATTTGTGCATACAAACTAAAGTGAATGCCAAAGGCAGAGCTTGATGACCCAGCACTTGCTGTTCCAGTGCTGAACCCCCAATTATGCAAAGGCTATTACTTGGGTGATTGGGCAAATAGGAGAGCTCTCATGACTTGACTAACTTCCAGCTATGCTTTGTAGCGAAGCGCAACTAGGCTGTCACTTGATTTGTTTCTGAAAATTACTGACGTTTGTTATGCCAAGAGGCCTTGCACACCACAGTTCATTGCTATTCAGGGTGCAATCACCGATTCAACTATTAACAAATTGTAGTTGATGGCAAGAAGCCAGTAGCAACATTCATTCGAAAACGCATGTACAACGTCTACTTGAGGCACTGGATGCCCGTCTGCCTCGCAGATTGTTGTTAGTGAGGTGGCAATGGTGGGTAGGTAGATAGGTGGTAAGTAGAGCTGTTCTCCATGCTGCTAAAGTATTAAACAAAAAAGCTGTTTTGCTTTTGATAAGTGAACTATTATTTTTTGAACAAACGAACTTTCTTAAACACTAGTGGAAGAAAAGAAATACCTAATATAAAGTTTTGTCCATTTTATTAGTTAAGGGCGAATAACGCAAATTACGCAGAATGCAGGCTAACAGATCAACTGTTTTACGAAAGGTGCTTACCGTATAGCCACAGGGACTGAGTTACTTTTGTGCAGCAATGAATGCCTCACACCTTTGCTTTTGACATTTTTAGCATAAAAGGACTCACCGCTTTGCAGAAGACCTGCCTCACACATGTTCACTACACAACGATGGGGTGAAAGAAGCATAGTTGTGCACGCAAATTGCCTCAGGCACACACAGGGAGTGTATCATGCACGCATCGGAGGTTGGGATAGAAACGTGGAAAAGAGCGCAGTGCCCCAGCTTACTCTCCACCTTTTCGCAAGTGGTCTTTACTTCAACTTTGATGAATTAAAACTCATTGCTTCGTAGATCACCAAAGTCGTCGCTAATCAAACAAACAACTTTTGCAAAGATTCTAGCAGGTCAATCCCTGATCTCCTTAATAAAGAGCGGCATGCTACTCTCGGGAATTTTGTAAATGAAATGCTCAGTGCAATGTGTGTTTCTGTGCTTTATCCAAGGAGTGCTCATGCAAACCAGCAACGCATATATTTAATAGGGTTAAAGGTCATCGTACCATCTCTCGATGCGGGGTTTTGTGGTCAGATCTGTTCATTTGAGGGCACATCATTTACAATAGGAACACATTTTAGAAATCTAGGCTCTTTGCTGAAGAAAAAAAGTCGATTCACCGTAGCAGCACACCTCTCATATTCTCATATAAAATCAAGCTTCATTTAATGCGTACAAAGTATAGGCTGAGTTATATCCTTTCTAAATTACGCGGGAAAAAAGAACTTCACTTAGCACTGCGTTCTGCAATGTCACCCTTTGCCGCTTCCATATTATTAACGCGATGAACAGAAATTGGTTCGCTGCACACTGGGACAGAGATGGCGTTGTGGCATGCAGACATTTGGATATTGGGACCTGACAGGCGGCACCAACTATTACACCTCAAGGCTCCTCATCGTGACCACGTCATAAATTCCACTCTATCACTTCGTTGCAGCATACCACGACAGTGGTTTGCCCAGTCTGCTTCAGGCACTTCAGATACCACAGCCAACTTAAGGCTCATTTTGAATTGGCTCATACCAGCAGATACTTTAAATGCCTCGTTTTAGATGCTTATTTACCTACCCTTCCAAATTCGAAGGCTCCTTAGATTGGCCCATGCAAAAGCTATATGAAATTCCTCCCATAGCAGAAGCGGGACGATTTGTACGCATTTCCTGTGGGTGCTGCTATCGGTTCTACTTTGCCTCCCATTTCGCAGGCTTATCTATCTCAGTAAAAAAGGCTCCTTACGTTTCCTATTTTAAATTAAGATCTTTTAGTTCCAAGGCAATGCGGGTAATTATGTTTGTTTGGAATTGCGAAGTAGTGATTTGGACGATGGATTGACTTGTGAGATGGACACATATTTATTTAGGCCTGTTCGGGAGAGATACTTGCGCCATTCCAGGGCAGTCAACTTGCCTGAATGAATAATCTGCAGTGATGGACTACTTTTTGGTTGTGCGTAGAGAAGTAACAAGGGTAGGAATTGATTCGTCTTACGATAGAAAGTGCATTGACTCATTGACACTAAATCGGCTGTAGTATTATCATGCGTGCTCCTAGTGGGCATGAAGGTAAGAACTGGCTGAGATCAAGTCTGTGTCAGTGACTTCGTATACGGATGGTTACAGCAACTCACTGTCATAAATCATTAAAATATTTCCAAGATGGAGGTATTTCCAGTGCTGCGCCGCTGCATTGTATTAAGATGTCATTAAACTGGGCCTTGAACTCCTTTTCATGTTCCACAATTGATGTTTTACATTGGACGGTGTTGCAAAATGACAGTTTATTGGGGCTGAAAGCCAAAACGCTAAAACCAGTAAGGACATGAGAGCACGCATGTGTTCCGCAGTTTCGCATCTCAAACTTGGAATGGTTGATGGAAAAATTGTTTCTACTTGAGCAGAGTGGAATAGATACAGTGCGTGACGCTGACTTCAAATAGTAAGATTTTAAATCAATATCATAAAATAGGGCAGCTGGAGGTTTGTTTTTTAACGGCAGCCCCTTCATAATCATCTCATTCTTTCTTGTCCTCGAAGTCTTTCAGATGTGCGTTATGATGCCGTTTCATGCAATCGATCAAACATCTTTCCACCCCATAAGTGGGAGGGCACCATATCCTGTGTGTGCACTCGAAGTAGACAACTAAATGTAAATGGTTTTACAGGTGGCTACTCCAAGTCAAACAAAGAAGAGAAGTTGAAAGTAATAAGCCGAATCGACTTGACCAATGACCTAATCAAAGGAAAAATTAATAAAAAGGCGATATGTGGAATATTTTAGTGTTAGTATCATATGTAAAGTTGTAAATTTTTCGTGGCACGTTCAGCACTCCACATCGACTATACCATACATTGTGCCAGCTTTTGTGCCTATGCATAAGCACTCTCTTCAGCGGAGGAAACGCTAGCAGCCATGGTGTCACAGTGGTCAGATGCATGCCCCCTATTAGGCGTTGATCTGCACTCACCTTTACCTTTAAGTACCGAATGCTTGTGCAGATTAAATTGCCATATGAGTGACCTCGCGACTAGAGAGATGTGCTCAACAAATGATTTAATGCTGGTCGAATCAGTGTTTGCGGTATAACAGTGCGAACTGAAGTGTGATTCACTTCTAAGTGGAAGTCAGGTGGGATACAGGGCACTCCAAATTTATTAACGATGTAAAAGTTAAATAATTAGGGCCTAATGCCGACAATCACTCTTTTCCTCTAGAGCCACATTTAGCAATTCCATTAATGTTGCCTACATCAACACTACAGTCTCGCGCACAAGTGGGCACGGCATCTCGGCATTTATGCTGGTTAGACGGTGATAAATGAAGGTTGGCGACTTCGAATGCACAAATCCACCAAATTGGCAAATGGAACAACAAAAGGTATTCATAAGTACGATAGGTGTTAACATGCCCAGATGGTGGAAACCAGTCACCATCCACCCTACATGCCGATTAACTCCATTTTGGATTGCGAGAATAAGTAAATCCTCAATTCTGCTGGACAACGTAATCCAATCATGGACACCATAATTCTGCTGCAACAGAATAATTTAACTTCCACAATGGCTGGATAATTAGATGATATTTTCGGTATGCAGACTGTCGTCCATTAATTCAATTTGTGCTAGAATAATAAAAATCTTTGTGTTTGTAGGATATAGCATTTGGCCATTCAGATTATAATTATCTTAATAATCGCGATACTCTATGCTGTTGAAAAAAATAAACAGGTGTGCAGGCGTTGAGCCTCTTTTGCAAGGAAGCTAGCAGCTTGCTAATAAATAAGATCACTCGGATATCAATAGTTTTATTAAATGGCACAGAAAAGAAGTCCAATTTTTAGATCTGTAAAATAAGCCATTATTAAGATGAGTAACATAAAAACACGATACCGTGTCTCATTTGTCACTCAGGACTTTTTCGTAAAGAGGAGTCACACAAGTGTTAATTAAAACTGAACGGATGACGAGTTGTGCGATCCTGACAACGTGAAATTCTATTGTATAAAAGGGTTGTTATGCGTCACGACATTCCGTATGAAGGAAATTCTAGGCAATTCGGACCAACTTGCGCAAGAATTCAGGCTAGAACTACCACCAGGCAAGTAAAAACGACCCCAGAGATTGCGGAAGTTAGAATAGACCCACTTGTAGTTGGGGTTTTCCTTTCTTCGCTTGTGGAAGTAGAAACAGGCACACTAGTTGTCAGGACTCTTGTATTCTCACCTGTGCAAACAAAACACGCAAAGATGTACTTCATGCAAAACCTGAACTCAGCAACACCTCAAATGTGCGGCAACGAGGATTTCCAACTGTCTCATGGTTTGGGTTTCATAACGTGCTTATTCAATATGTCGTTTCATAAACACCACTGTGTACAAATGTCGGCAAGTATAAGTCTTCGATGTGGAGTTGCGCATCATGTTCACAGGCAAAACTAACCATCAACCAGCATTTTTATTTTTGTACTGTAAGCAAGAACCCTGCATCCATTTCCAAACTCTTCCGCTAACACATCGTAAGATGTGTAGAGGTTCAGTCACATCATCCACAAAACTCACGCAGCTCAAATGTGAACTATGTGGTAGCGAAGATTAACAGCAACCTCATGGTGGTGAGTCGCACAATGTGCACCTATGCTTTGACAGGAGGAACGCCACTAGGGACAGATTCTAATGAGCATTATCTCTCGATGCAAAGTTGTACACTACATTATTATAAGTGCCAACTCACCACAACGAAGTGTTTTAATGCTGGCATTGTAAGTAAATATTTTTGCCTCCATCTCCGAACACTTTCACTGTACGTGTGTATAATGTGTCGGAATCTAGTTCGGCGATGTCATATGTTCCGTCTGTAAAGTTTGCCCTACGAAAATGCATAAATTGTGAAGGAGTTGTTGCATTCACTTGGACATAACGCGGGTGGAGTTCAGCCAAACTCCGGTTATCCCAACTTAACCGAAAGAAAAAAAGGACCCACTAGGCTGACGTGGAAATTTGGCGGTGATGAAGCCCATCCTGTCTCTGCTTTCAGTCGTAGGATCTTAAAAAGAGTGGAAAAAGCCACTGCTCAGCAAACATAGTCTAGTAATTGCAATCCACTCAGCTTCGGGGTTGTGCGTCACCTTTGTGCAAGGCATCGTGAGTAGGCAATCTTGGGAATTTACGTTGCTGTGAACCTGTCCTTTCTCTTTAGGCGCCTTTCATTACTGAGTAACGGCTACAACTGCGTTTGCAGCTCCATTACCACGTCTAGCCATACTAGTATACGTCTGTCGAACGTGAGATGCCTACTCCTTAAATCGTAACTCAGTTTCGTCGGTGCTCTACCTAACCTTTGAATTCCGCTTCTAAGCACAATTTGTGTGAAGTCGTCAGTGAGTGTTACTGTCGCTTAATGAAGGCGAGAGCACTATGTTCGCTGACAAAATCGACTGTATACTCCAGCTGCATTGTAAGACAATCTCATGAAATGCCCAATAAGGTCAAATTGGCGACTGGCAATCGATTTGACGTATGATTTGAACCACAATGAGCTGTCTGCACGCTGATATTGCTACCAAATGGACTGGTCCGACTTTTACACTCTCTATGGTAAGGTAGACGCATGCATGACATCGACAATAGTCCGTTTTGAGTGGAAACCCAGCATATTTAATCCAAATTATCTGCACATTTTCAGACATTCAATAAAAAGCTAGAACTGATCATTTAAATGCTCAAAATAGTCAAACATCTCCAAGAAGTTCAGTCCACTTCTTTATTGCCGTAACAAAGCATTGAAAAACCCAGCAGAATTTGATGCTCTCCATTCTCAGCAAATAAGAAATAATTTTAACTTCCGTCTTGAGCGTAAAAAGGAGAGGGGAGAAGTGTATGAAACTAAAGCAAGGTAGGAACAAATGATGTCAAGAATTTCAATTTTAGAGTGTGACTCATTAAACTGGATTATAAATCGCCAGAGTTCTCGTTCCCTCTTAGCGGCAGAAAATGACCGGTGCAATATTTTTATCCACGCTGCATTTAACGCATATATTGTTCTAAACATTGAAAACCCCAGTGAACTTGCTTAATCCTACACCAATCCCTCTGCCATAAGCCCTATCATTTAGACTGAGAATAACCGATGCAAAAGCCAACGTTTTAACAACGTGCAGACCACTAGCCATTGTGGAATGTCCACCTTGACCTTCTTTCTAGCGTGTGGCAATACTCTGCTCTTCCACAAAACCAATCAAGAAGAGCAAAACGCTTGTTGGTAATTAAGACTCTACTAGGCGCCCGTGTATTCTCCATCTGGTGGGGTGTCTATTCGTCACTAGTTACTCACCTCACTTTACGAATAGCTGCGTCGAATAAAAGATAATCTTTTGCATTATTTATGCAAAATGGCTAAAGCAGACATTCCTTTAAACCAATCTACGTAAAATTAAAGCACTTTACCAGCTAAATCTTGGCGATTAATTCTTTATTTAACTAGCGAAATTCGCACGCACTTGAAGTGACCAGAATACTAGATTCCGTGGGGAAGCAGCGGTTTAGTTGGCCTCTTGGATAAAACAGCCTAAAAGGGTTAAATCTGTTTACCGAAATGGCTGAAATTTTAACTGATAACACCGTTTATGAAGGTCGGTTTCAAATTAATGTGGACTTACGCATCAATGCGCACGTCTCTTTTGCGTCACCGGGAATGCCTGTCAGCAGCCATACCCACAAATACGTTCCAGTTCCAAGACTGGGCTTACGAAAACGCGTTGCGGAATCGCACGAGACTTAACTTTTAATCTACGACAATGACATTGAGTTAGATGATGCTTCATATGCCGCATCACCTTCGTTGAAGACGTCTACTTTTCATACAAATGTAGTTCAGTCACAGTATTTAGTCGTCTAACCCTTGTCAAGAACTCATTCACTATGCGGAGCGTCAATGATTAGCAGAGGGCTATCATTTCATCACTGGCACCCATTGCCTATGATGTGGCTGCTATGCGCTATCTTCTTTCATTTTCTGTGTGCCTTATAACTGAGTTCATTGCAAGAAATGAAGTCAGCATTCACATCCACCGCGCTATCAGCATGCATCGTTAAATGGAGTAACTACGGAAGAAGGAACACTAGATGGCAAAAAGGCGACTAATTTTTGAGCCCAATGCCACTTAATGCGCCAGCGCAGTGGGAGTTACGCACGTGTCTCTTTGGCCCAGCTTTCAGTGCTCTGAAGCTGAATACGCAACCACACCTGCAACATGGCGTGGTGCGATAAGGCGAAGATGGGAGGTCGATAGCATCATCGAATGCAGAATAAGAGATAACCCAGATGTAACCTCAACCAAATTTAAATGGGGGTCCAAATCACTCTAAACATTCGACACTCCTCAGCTGGAATCCTCTTTAACTGTGAATGCTGTGGCGTGAATGGCGGATTTTCTGGCGAATTAGAGCCTGTAACAGGCCCAAGAATTGATTTCCATGGGATCACTGTTGAAGAGAGAGCTAATAATGAAGACCACATTAGCAGTCAAAACACGACCAAGTGACTATTAAAAACCTGAATATGCATTCATCCACAAAACTCCATTTGAGGTCCTAGGTAAACCAGTACCGCCACGCACGATTAAACCGCATCGCTTGCGAGGGAGTCAGTCGACATGGCTTGATCTCCCGTTGACATTTAACCTGCTAATCTTTTCTAATTTGTTAGTAATTCCACAAGGAGGAGTTTGGTGGAGTCCAAGAGCAGTTCAGATATCGCTATTTGGCTAATTTGTCCGGGCTTGCTATTTTATATTCTTGCGATTGCAAAAAGGTAAAGGGAAGAAAAAAAACATATTTTTGTGAATGAACGATGAGGCGTCTTTACTGGAGGTTTCTTAACCATGGTCGTGTGCATTGCTATTTCTGAATGGTTTCTTGCAAGTACACAGTGCTATCACATCCCAGCAAGCAGTATAAGAGGAGTTTATCATGGTGTTTTATAGCCAAAAGGATGTGGGGGAAAATTTTGCTCACATACTCCCTTGCAATGTCGTCGACAATCTCTGTCGCATCAATATAAGTCTGCGGTTTAGGGTGTAATCAAACTATGGAATGTCTTTTAATGCTAAGTTCGAGACTAATGACTTATGCTGTGATGGGTTCGAAAGTCTAGAGTGTTACAGGGACTTTTGAACCGCTGTGCCAAGAACGAAAGTCGTGGAAATCTGCTGTGCAGTAGTTGTAGTTTGGACCGCAACAAAATTTATAGCTAGGTTGAATGGCCCACAGCAAGACAACTTCCATGACAACTGATTATGACTACGGAGGAATAAGAATGGAGATGCTGGTGCGCCATAAGCCGCCGAGTGGAATGTCTTTCATAGTGCCCCGGCTTGATCACTGGCCGGTATTTAATATAAGGAGCTCATACATTGCAACCGATTATTGAACCTAGTCCAAATAATGTGGCACACAGATCAAAACCGTCGTCTAATTGCGCATTTATCTGTCCACTTGAACTAATACAATTCTTTGAAAATAATTAAAATTATGAAGTAAAGAAAAAATAAGGTGGGCTATAGCGAAACAAACAATGCTACAACATCGCGAGTAGCATTACTAAAGGAAGAGACAGCATAAGCATGTGTGAATCGCTTCACGGTCTCCACCAATTGCGGGTATGACTCAATCATCCCAAAGTCATTTTTAACAGACTGTGCCATTAAAGAAAACTATACAATGGAATCCCAGATCACATATTGTTAGTTAGCCTCACATCAATCATTGCCTGTCTTCTCCACTGTTTTCCTCCTCATAATCTATTTTCACACGAAAGCAGCAGAATTGACGTACATTCTGAACTCAGTGAAGCAAATGTACGCCCGCCCCACAAATTGATCCATGGTTCATGTCTACTGAGAAAAGCTTTGGGACGTCTGTCGTCTATATCATGAAGACCATTATAAAAATAATAATGTTGATGGCAAATCGGTATATCAGTAAAGATTGATGAACACTCCTGCGCCTACCGATGGTCAGAATTCAGTAAAGTGCACCACGAGAATCGAAAGGTTTGTTATTGTAGGGATATGATAAGGATTTTAAAATAAACCCGATTTCATTAATGAACCCAGCTTTGTCCAACACCTGAGACGGCGCTTTCTTTGTTTGGTAACGTTAACAAGAGATATTGCAACAAGTTCAGGCTGTCTGTTTGGAGCCGATGGTAGCAGCAGTGGTGGTGGCGTGTGCCAGTGTAGAAGTCATTAATCGCCGTCGTCACCATATTTTAGTTAACTGACTCACAATCCAACCCCTCAATCAAGGCTTACTTTTCCCATTTAGCTGCACACAGACATAATACTAGCTCAAGCAGGAGGACGAGTAGCAAACCTCAGTAAGGCTTGGTTGTTGATAAACAACTCGCTGAATATGAAGAGCGGAGATGTCACGAATCGCAAAGTCAAACGCTACGCTTGAAAGTAAAACTGACGAACGGGTAGGCAGTGCAGTCGATGAACTTAGCTGCGATGCTTCGGGCATTGATTCGTAATTCATTATCTCTTTATATTGTATTTACTGCTTTTCTGATGGGAACAGCTCCACAGCTTCCAGCAGATTACAAGTTCCTCAATGCAGGTGGTTTATAAAAGAAGCGCTTTTAGTACCCCAAATGCTGAAATTCACTCTAATAAATGTGACCAAATAACGACAGAAATGAGAAGGATTTAAATGGAAAACTAGCGTCAGATGGCCTATGACTTGCCCAGCGCTTGCAGCAAACTATATATTTAACATTTGTGATCATGTGCAAAATTGCATTTCGCACCTACCTTTGTATCACATCGCCTATTATTTGCGATGCAAAAAATTGGACCCACTTCTACTCACAGATATGGGACATGGTCAACTGAATGAATAGTGGAAAATTTATCGGTATGAATGCTCCTAGCACACGCAATCACGAGTGATGGAAAAGAGCTAATTCCCATGTAGCATTCGTTGCAAGCTGATTTCTCGTGCTTTGACCAAAGTGTCGTTGCGAGAGTGTAGGCAAGCCATTGGACAAAACATTACTAATTTCAAGACAATAAATTAGCAAATAGCTGAAATCAGAGGCCTTTGAAACAACGAATGCACCTCCTGCTTCCCTCGCGGAACAAAGTGCATTTAATAATATAACCTTACTCTATCCGGTCAAGTAACACTAACTTCTAAGGTACGAACATCACCTCTGTTACGACTATTAAACCTTACATATGCCGTTCATTTTTCTGCAATTAATCCAATTCCACTGTTTTTTCCAAGTTAGCGACACATGGGTTGACAGAATGGCAATGGTGGATGCGGACCTCCTTCTGTGACTGTCTAAAACTATAAACCAGGTATGCAAGAAAGGAAGAGTACATGGCACTTCATACGGATAGCAGATGTCCATTATCGGCTGTTAAATTTTTACCTATTGGGCTGAATATAGCTGATTTCTAGATGTCAAGATTGACGTTGGCGGCACTCGAAATGTCAAATGCACCTTCTGGGTTCCTCCTGGGACACTGAGCGCTCAACAACTTAGCTAGTGACACGGCTACATGAGCGTTTTGCATGGTTGCATGCACCTACCCACAACTCTCTGAAGAAAGTTCGTTACTCGACAATGATACAAGGGGCAATGCGCATTCATTTTTGTTTCTGTTATACCAGATCTTGAGGGCGTAAATACAGAGTAATTTGGTGGATTATCAATAGTTCTTGCTGTGGTTCTGTTGCTTTAGAATCGGTTAAGTGATCGCACGCACTGCATTAATTAATCTGGCATGTGTAGGTTGGGCGAATTCATATTACTACCGTAAATTAGACTACTTAGAGTAAACGTTAAAGAGCTGCAAGGCAGATTTACTGCACGGTTTTCCACTCACACACTCGGCTTTTGCCGAATTGCTTCCTGCTTCAAAATTATTGCACTGAGCAACAAAGTATTCAGGTTAATGTTAGTTAATTCAATGAAGCTTCAGTGTTTAAGGGTTTTCTATTTGTAAGTTGGTGATCAACCTTACTCTCATGGAAATGGGAGCTTAGTGATCATTTCATTTCAGTTTTAATGCTCCTTTCTTCTCAGTGATTTTGCACTAAAATAGCACAAAACTTGGCCCAAAATGATACAGTCATGCGTTTGTCTTTTAACAGCCAGTGCAAGAACAGGGTTTATAATTATTAATTAGACACGAGTGATTTGCGATTCGCGATTTGCTTGCATCATGGAAGTCTGTGTTGGAGAAAGACTGGTTTACCAAAAGCAAGTTCGGGGCGTGCTAGACATTGTAGATAACGTGCATTTGGACATAAGCGATGACTTACGCGAGAGTTTAGGCAAGGACTGCCGCCAGGAAGGTTAACGCAATGCCAGCAATCAAATAAGTTGAAGCAGATCTGATGGTCATGGCACTGCTTCTCTCCTCTCCTGTTTAGACAAGAAATTATGTTAATGATGAAAATTAAGTGATGTGTTAAAGACTATCTCAGCAATGAACACAGATTTGTCTCCCATGTGACGACTCATTGGAGAACCGTGCAATAAGAGCTTAGGAGTTGCTAATTCAACAAGAAGTTGCACAGCGAAGTCATGCGCACTGATGCACCGGTAATCAGTATTTTAATGCCCGTATTGTATTTGAAAACGCTCCCACTGCTCCTATAGTCACTTTGCAAAGTAGGTGCCGCTTCAGTCCGTTAAAAATGACCTCTTCAAGTCTGATGTCTGCAGCTACATCTGTGCAGAAGCCAAATCGGGAAGCTGTCATTGGACTTAACCCAGCTTTGCGGTCGCAGAGTCTCATTAGCCGCCGGAATCCCCAACTGCATTAAAGGTTTTAAAATCCCTATGACCTTACCGTAAATTTGATAGGCGAGTTCTTTTCGTCCCTCGCTACATTTGCTATTACCGTTGTTTAGCACACATCTTGAGAGAAGTCTGCTTTACTTGGCAAAGAAAACTCGTACCGCGATATTAGTAATTAATAAAATAGTTAATAAAATTTCAAAAAGTTTTTCTTTTGCTTTATTATGAATGAGGGCCATGTGGTCGATACACATGAACTTTCAATTTAAGCTGTTTCGTGACTTCGAATGCGTACAGTTATGCCAAGCTTTATGGCAAGTTGCTCGCATTCTGGAACTCTTATGGCAGTAAGGATAGGATAGTGGGATGCGATTACTCCGACTTACTTGGAGCCATGGTCCGAATGGGAGGCGATAGATCAGAGAATTTTACACATTCCGCTGGACTCTGTCCGTCTGCTGGAATCGTTCTTGCTTCCAGATAGCACAAATAATCTGTATTTGGTTTCAGACCATCAATTATGGTGGAGGTCGTACTATTGTCAGTGACTTTGACACTTATTGGAGCGCCACCTGTTGCAGCATCAAGACAGGCCACAGTGTAGGGATTAAGGATGCCATTGGGGGAAGTTGGTTCCTGCCACTCAAGTTTAATTTGTGTCGTTGATATGGCTCTCCTCGTGGGCGGCTGTACAATCAAAGGAGCTGTAGATGCAGAAAAATCATTAGTGCTAGCTAGCGACGACCATGTTTTCCGGCTGCAGCGCGATGCGCTTTAGCTTCAATGGTGTAATCTAACACACTTTGACAACGATGTAAGCTGCTATGGGCCTTTCCCTACACTTATCGCTTAAAATTAAGTCATCTCAGCAAAATGGATTAAAACGTAGGAAATGAACTGCAGTGGGTACACAACAAACTGAACTTACCAATAGGCCACAATTTAAGGTAACTTATTTGGTAAAAAGTGGTGGCGTTATTTTGAATAGCTTCCGTTTTTACTTTGTACAATGTATCAGGCATCAATCCACCAAGAGTGACCTCTTCAGCTGTGACGTTTGCTGTTTTGAGCTGGTAGTTGGCTGTGCAGATACTACAACTTGTACCACGTTATGGACAACCAATTTGTTTGCGATCCAATTTAACAGGAAGGTGTTGTGGCTCGTGCGAATCCAATAGAATTGTGGTAAAGTGAGGTTCCATTCTGTCACATTTCCTTACAGGTATGAAAAATGCGATGTTTTAGCTTACACGTTTCCAGTTTTGCTCTTAGTTTGCCACGGAAACGTACTTGCTGTAGGGTGTGACATGACTGAATCATGTTGGCATTTAAGATGTAAAAATAGCATGTTTGCTCTACTAGAGGTAAGCATTAGTAAATGCACTCATTCTATGTGGTGTTGCACATCATAATTATATGTACCAGTTTACCTTTAGGCAGCGTCTTGATGGTGCCAATGTAAATAAGAACGCTTCTTCTATTTCTTATTGGCTCAAAGCCCACATCATGTGCTTTTCCGGAGTCCAATCCATCGCAAATCACCTCGCCAAGTTGAAAGTCTACAACTTTAAAAATTTCACTTTTACCAGATGGTTTTACAACTAGTTTGAGTGTCAGCTTTAAGTTTAGCTAGGCTTTAAACACCCCAGCTTAGCTGAATGGTCGAAGAACCCACGTAACCCCAAGAAAAGTGTGGCGGGAGTGGTTTCTTTACAAGCACCTCAATTCCTACAAAACGAAAAATTTTTTGACACACCTGCGTAGGACATTCTTTCTATTGGGCTACAACACAGTAAAATTTTTACGAATAGCACCGTGACAAGGGTAGTGGTGAATGACAGGACTTTAATATGCTTGCATTTAAGGTGCATCATTATACATGATTATTCTGTTAGGGAAATGGGATGCTGTGTGATGATTCACATTATGCTCCATGTGTTCCCAACCACCAGAGAGCAGGATTGGGAAGAAAGTGAGCGAGGCAATGGTATCCTTGTCAAAATTTGTATAATTAGGCTTGTACTTGCCAATCAAAATGCAACCCTTCAGAAAACCTCAACTTAATACATTTAATGTTGAGTGTCAGGGATAAAAGCAGGAGATTAGTGAATGTGGAAGCTGAGGCTGCACTGCCACGTCTCTCCGACAAAGCTGATGGATAACGTGATTGTAGCGGATAGAAGTACCATTTTGGGTGAGATGCGCTGTGCACTCTCTGAAGTGCAAATCCATATTTCATGCACATCTACATTGAAGCTATCGTCCAGATTGATAGATGCCGTAGGCACCAAATTTAATAATATCGGTGGCAGCTAAATTCAACGACAACAGCAGACAGACAAATAACCGCTGTGCGTGTGAACAGACTTCTGACATGCTATTGAGATCACATGCATAGCCGTTGCATGCGCTGCTCAACTGCTGGCAATTCGCTTTCTGAGACAGCTACGGAGCTACCTCTTATTTACCTTTACTCGCAAGAGAGCATGTACTATGAATGTGTCCACACTAAAGCGCAAATTTTAGTAAGACAATATAAAATCCACTAAAAAATGCACAAACTCTGAGCAGCCGAATTAGATGTTAATTTTCCGACATTAGAGTAAACGTCATAATTGCTCGTTTGAATTCCCGAAGTAGTTGGGTTTCCTTAACTAGGCTACTCTGTTTCTATATTACCATTACAAAGCATCCAAAACACTGCAAAATTTGACGCCCTTCAATTGCAGTGATGTGAGTGTCGGCAAACGAACAGACAGCGTAAACGGACAGGTGCTCTCCATACATTTCATGCAACCTTTTTTCTTGATGTCGCTGGATAGTATAAGAGGGGTCTGTGTTCAAATAAGGCAATGCAAATTATTTGGTCGCAAAATTTTCGACGATAACGAGCAATACCTTAAGTTGGAAAATAACTAGCCACAGCTATTGTTTACCCTTTATAAAAGACGAGGTCTAGTGTAATATTTTATCCATTGTGCACTTAATGCCTGTTCTGTTCTAAACATCGCAAACCCTAAAAGGACATATTTAACACCGTGGCGATCTCTCTGTCATAAGTTCCGCCATCAAGGCTGAGAATAACCATTGGGAGCAGCAACGCTCCAATCACAAGTCAGTGTGGCAGGTAGACCCTGACCTTCTTTCTAGCGTGTAGCTACACCGTGTTTTTGCAAAAAATTAATCAAGAAAATCAAGACGTTTTCTGGTTGCAAAAATTCTTACGGCGCCACGAATTCCCCATCTACTGAGATGCTCTCTCGTCATTTATTGCTCACCTTGTTTTACAATTAGCTAGCTCGATTATATTTAGTAATTTGCAACACAGCGTCATGCACATCGTCTTGACGTAATGGAAAGGAAATGATGTGACAGCCCAACCTCCCCAAATAGTCCTCAATTTACCTTATTTTTGGAAATTGGCCAAGGGAGACATTTCTTTAAGCCAAGTTTTTTAAAACTAAGGCACCTAGCAAGCTAATTCTTGGCCCTTAAACCCTCCACTCAACTATCAAAACTCGAGATCACCTTTCTCACTGCCCTTTGCAACAGTATTTTATGAGTGATTCAGGCTTCTTCTTTAGTTCAACATCACATTTGTTGTAGGTCTTCACAGGTGCTGTCATGTACAATAAGAGAATAAGTTTAACAAATCTGTAGCCAATGCATGCAATGAGTCACCTCTAACGAAACACTATTGCAAAGGTAACTCTACTATCAATGCAAGGGAGAGATGAGAGACTGAAGAATCGGCTTTGTTACCGGCATAATGGCCAAAAACCTTTGCTTTGAAAGTAAGCGTTGCCACAGCGAGCTTTCTACTGACTTCACGATCCATTCTGAATATTGCCACCCTCACAAATGATAGTGATTTCGTAGGACATGAAATTATGTGCTAGTACTTGCTCACAATTAGATACATTCAAAAGGGTTAGGAAACTGAAGTAAGAAAGAAAAGATATGAAGTAGCAGGTTCACTATCTTAAACGTCAAAACTTTGCGAGATGCTATAAATTCCAGTCAAATCACTTGCCATTAATGTTGCCATTATGAATGCGGAAGGTTGCTAAAAATTAAAAATTAAAACTGATTTAAGTAGAAGTTGCGGTTGCCCAAAGACTGGCATTTAAGTTGCTTTGATCGTGAATTAAATTTCCATTTTGTGGTACGCAGGGGTGGGACGCTTAGGAAGATGGATTGCTGTCCCAAATCCCTGCTATGGAGTGTGTTTGGCCTAGGTGGAGCAACACAATGGCATATGGACTCATTTGCCAATTCGCAGCCGAAACATTTCGTGGTTTATTGGTGAACAAATATGGCGCTGCAATAGAACACGCGGCACGTTCCTGACAGCGCGTGGCACTGATCGATTCCACACATGTCAAGGTGGAGGAATTTAAGCAAAGCAGCACGAGACATGCTATTTGCCGTGGCTTCCTACGCTGCCATTCTTATTGTGGTCCAATTTCGATCTAAATGCCCCATCCTTGCCTTAATTCGTCCTAGCATTCTGTGCTCTTCGAGCTTTTCACTACTTCTCCCTTCTCCGTTCAAAGGGCGTCAACACTAAAGCATGGAAAACATTATCAAGTCATCGATATTAGGGAAAGTCGCAGAATCTGATCAAGTCGGCTACGATTTTCTTCTACTCTTTGAGCTTATAGCTCATCTAGTGTTACTTTCGTAGGCGATTCTCAGTTTCACCAAGCTAATCAAGTCCTTTCAAAGGGCGTTTTAAGTTATGCAGCAGGATGCAGGTGGCGAGGTCTGGGAATTGAATGAAAATACATACAGGGTTAAAAGCTTGGTGCATTGCACTTTAGGTGGAGCTAACGAACGTACAGCTTAAACAAGTAAGCGGTTAAAAGAACACTTAACGTCGGTCTGCGAATTAAACTGGGTTACATTTTCCACCAGCCTTGCTACACATATCAAAGGAATCATGCAATTTTGGGGCAGTGGCGAGACACACCTAATGGGCGCTTCTATTCGTGCCTACCTCCTAGAATCTATAGCATCTACATGCCTATAAACTTCTATAAAATGGATGCTTGTATTATTCAACCCTTATTAAACCCAATTACTTCCAAGTTTCTGAATTACTATCTGACAGATGTGAAGAAGCCATTCCTTACTTATTTCATTTGCCAATGTTAGCAGCGCGATCCGCATCACTACGTGCTCTTTTACTGCTCAAGCTGTCAAGGAATGCCCTAAATTGTCCAATCAAACAGGGACGAAATGATGCTAGAGGAAGAAGTTGGAGTCTGCGCCAAACCAAAGAGGAGAGGTATCCCCTTCTCTATGGAAATTGCATTGTTCTAAAAGCAAAGAATCGTTCCAATGAGAATCGCGATGCCTCAGTGAAGTAAAGATTGGCAGGTGTCTGGTTGAATGTGCAGAATGCTTAAACGATTGCCGCAATGGAAGGCAAACATCAGAACCGTATTTTTCGTCTGATGCAGAAGTGCTAGACAAGTTGTAGTAAAGTCTTGTTATTAGATCTAAGGCCAAGGATTGCCGCTGTTTTCACTGGCGCTTGGATGTAAATCACCATGGAGTCTTTAAGATTGACTTGTTTGCGTCAAATTATTGCAAGCTTTACGTCATAAAGTGCTCCATAAAAGGCATGCCAACGATGCCACAGAGGTGGCCATCAAATCTGCGATATAATGCTACCAATAAGCTTTTTTTGCTCAATTCTGATTGTCTTGAAATTTATAAGAATTTTTACTGATGAGTTCCTGTATCACACTTGAAGGTTATAACTAATTAGTAGGTTATTGACTTCACCTCATGACCGGAGGTGAATCTTGTAGGGATACCGTTGCATACGCGTGCTCAAATCTAAGTTTCTAGTCATAGCCATAATTGAATGTTGCGGCAGAAACAGAAGGAAGTGTGATTTTGGCAAAAGGAGGATAAACCACAACATTTCTTTCCTTTTTCCCAACGTCGATGATTCGCTGCAATATCAGCTAAGTGAAATGCAGTCCTACGCCAGCTAGTCATTGCAGAACATTTTATCGTACAGAGCAGATGCTAATTAACAAAATGCTTACTGCTCAATGTCTTTCAATACTTTATTGAATGATTTGGAATGCATTACTCTACATGATGACAACAGAACCTAAAACTAGATGTGGTAACCCGCCTTTCCCTTGTAATTATACATATTCCTGGTAGAATCCATCTTTGCACTGCCGAAGCAGGGAACCGGTCCTAGTGAATTAGCGATTAGCCGCGTTTGCATGACAAATTCTTTCGATAGTGAATGCATTGCAGAATTCCAAATAATCTCGATAAGGTGAGTAAGAGCGTGACATTCATGGCAAATGTCTTTAGTAATCACCCATGAGATTAGAATCTTCCAAAAATCAAAGGTGATCACTTTTTGGACATAAAAACATCTCCAGCAGGTACAATCTTTGATGCCATATTTCTTGTAAATAGGTACACTTCAATGGTAACCAGTAGTGATTATACCTGCGTTGAAGCCTAGATCTGTGTGCAGGACCATCAGAAAGTGACATAGAGCCCCAACCCACCCAAGACCTACCCACAGCTTGCAGCCTCTGCAATTACAATGTAATAAGGCCCTAGAAGGTATTATTACGAACACGAACCTGTGAAGCGGAACATTAGTAAGCGAGCGACCTGGGGAGATAGGCGGATAGGTTCATGGGGTGGGTCACCCACATCGCCGGACTCATGGTATGACAAGATGCTCAACATCTTTACACGGAAGTAGAAATGGTCGATCTTGCATCTTCCCAATGCCAATCGTTTTTGACCGCCACCACCTAAATGAAACGCTGTGCAAAGATAATCAGAACGCTTCGACGAATTTATTCACCTAGCCTCATCCTTAGTGCAGAACCTTTGTTCAATCATTAATAAGTGAATGCGCCATAATGAGAGGACTTGTAATGATGTCAACTGCAGATCCGTCAAAAGGGTATCAAAGCATTGCAGATCTGACTAATAATAATCGAGGAGTAGGAAAGGCGAAGCGCAGTGGTGGGATTATGGCAGGCAATAGATCGGCACATTTGTTGTAAGTCAATCGGCCTACGGCGACGACAGCAATGCAGGCAGTGCAAAGAATCCAGACGTGGTTGATTCGACTGAATCTGCTAAGATTATCCGCAACCTTAATCAAATGGTCCTAATTAGGTGCTTCAACATGGACATGGCACCCCCAAAATGTTCCTCACTTACCAATATAGAACCAAAACAATGTGAAGGTCGAGGTTACTGAAGGTTTGGCAAATTCTTGTAACTGTTGAGACCTTGGGATTGCGTTATTAACATTGAAAATACTGGATTCTAGGGGGCGCTGCCCATTGAGCACTTGAGCTGGGATCTGGACAAGACCCGACTTCATGCACATAAGAATTGGGCCATAATGAAGGCAGAGGGTGAGTCAAAATGTTACAAATTTAGGCATGTTTTTGCGTTAATGGGCACTAGATGATTTCCCAATAAGTTACACAGATCTGCAACGCTAATGCGATTCAAGCTATCCATAAATGACCAGTCACCTCCTATTCTACCTCAATGTTAATGTTCGATATCTGGTTTAGTTCCGCTAGTCACCATTCATGCATTTAGAATGAATGAGGGTCGGCACTTCAAGATGTGCCACAAAGCAAATTTGTTTAATGAAGCTACAGGCAAGACGAAACAAACCTTATATTGCATTGAGTTGTCTTGTAAAAACGAGAACAAGACTTTCTATTCAATGATCAACTTTCGTGAGAATTTCGCAAAGATTGCATCTTATTACAATGTATCATATCTTTTACTATTGAGAGGATAGCTGTCAGCTTAAAGACCCAAAGGTCAACGTTAACTACAGACACAAATACGCGGGTAAACAAACATGTCCAGTAGAGCTGATGTCCCTTGCCTCCTTATGCGTTCTTAAGCGTAATTTGTTGCGCATTATTGGTAACAAATAACCAAGTTGTTAATTAGGATTTCCTTGCAAACATTGAAAGAAATTTGCGACGACAATGTTCATACCGTATTCGCGTAGCACATAAGTTAGCACATGCATGGAGGCCTAAGATTAAAATTTGACTAAAAGATCTTAATAGTTTAATTGATTCCTTTTGCGTAATATCTACGATCTTACATGGGTTGATAGTATCCGCATCGGTAGATTGTAAGGAAAAATAAAGCAATCACAAAACATTTGGCGAAAATTAATTGAGTCCATTCAATGGTTTTCAAAAAACATGGTTGCATTTGTAATGAGGATGTTCGCGGTGCTTGTTCTCAAGAAAATGGCGCCTGTTTTAAAAGCAAAATGGCAGGTTTTTGCAAGAATGCCAGATTTTCTGCATTGTAATTCGAAGTATCCATCAGAACTCACGTAGTTGTATTTGACTGCATTGCAATCCATTTCACTAAATAGTATTGCCACAAAGACTAAGATGCGATGTGAGTATTTTATATGCGCCACTTTGCCTTTTGTATTTTTTAACGTTAGAATATCATGCTTCTCCCACTTCCTCAAGCTTATCAAACCACACCTCCACCGAACCCAGCACCACTTCTCTTCTGGCTCCCCCTTTTACAGCATTCAACGCCAAGGCTCTATTAGTGAGCTTCAATTATGTTGTCTCCCATATATTTTCAGTCGTGATATTATTAGATGAATTCAAGATAAAAGCCAAGGACCAGTCTCGGCAGTGACTGAATTACACTAGAAAAGACGACGCATTACGAGTGCTCACGTCTTAACTTTGGCAAGACTTATTGTCGCGTCATCAGTCGTTCAGTCTCAGGACTTACAATTAATATTTTTTCCTTTATTCCATCAATATTCGTCTCATGCAGCCACCCATCGTTTCTATCTACACACACCTCTTAGCTATTTGTCGCCCCAAAAAAGCAAATTAAGACTGTTCACGAGTTTCTGTTTCGTTGTTTACAGTGCGACCTAACCCATAATCCACAAAATCCATACAATACACACCAACCTGTATAACTGTGCTGCTGTGAGAGCGAGGGAGAATGTCTCCTCTTATAAATGGCCTCTTTCATTCAACAATGGAGTCTGGGCGTTAGCGGCTCGCATTCGATGACTCGAAATTAAACAAGTTAGTAGATAAGATGCTAACACAATCGCGCGGCGAATTAAACATGCGATTCCTACTTTTTATGGTCTGATTGTGCGTGCCTTTGCTTACAAAATGACTTTGTTTCGACTGCGGGACATAAAACGGCACTCAACTAGCCATAAACAGCCACCTTAACACTGCTTTATTATCTTCGTCAAATAATATCGTCAAAATATAAAATCAGAATTGCGTTTGCGGTAGTGCGTATGAAAGAGGACTAAAAAAAGATCCTTCTTTAAGTGCTGTTATGGGCGCTGGCCTAGGCGAACCACACGCGTCAGCCATCACAATACAATTTGTCAACCAAGATCACTTGCGCTAGCGATCGGATTTGTGTGCAGATAAGAAGTGACAGATTTCGCATGAACACCAGTTTATAACAGCTACTGCCAATACCTACTGACAGATCCTTTCCAGTCCTCTTTCATGCACACTATCGCGAGCACGGTTCTGATTATATATTTTGACACCGAAATGAGAACACTTTACTGCCAAAATTAGCGACCCTATTTGACGAAGATAATAAAACAGTGTTGAGGGTAGCTGCTTATGGCTAGCTAGGTGCAATTACATTTCCCGCAGTTGAGACAAAGTTGTTTTGCAAGCAAAGGCACGCACAATTAGACCATAAAAAGTGGAAATCGCGTGTAAAATTCAACGCGCGACTGTATCATCATCATACCCATTAACTTGTTTAAGTACAGGTCATCAAATGCGAGTCGTTAACGCCCAGACTTCATTATTGAATGGAAGAGGCTATTTATAAGCGGAGATATCGTCTCTCTTTCTCTCACAGCACATTCATACAGGTAGATGCACAGGTTTTGAAAGGCACTGAATTTGAGGAATTTGTGCACATTCGACCGAAACCGGGCGATTGAGTGAATGTGAGTCGACGAGTTCCCTCATCAGTTGAGCAGGCATGCAGATATCTGCAGAAGGGCTTTCGCGACAGAAAGCGTCACGTGTTGTTTGCCAAAGATGTGGCACAGCTTACGTGTGCCACCCTTCTCGCAATCTTCATCGCTGACATGCTCACCACCCTTTGCACCAGGAAGGCTAGACATGTAAGTTTTTAGTCTGCCCTTTTAGCCGTGGATACTTTTGCAGAATTCGCATTTCCTGGGTGTCAGTTTGTTTGCTGCCGCTTTTCCAAACAGCTTCATGTTATTAGGTTGCGATTAGTAAACACTTTAAACCAGCCTCTTAAACAGGTTAGTACTAATATCACCTATTTCATTGATATTAATCAGTGCGATTAAATTAGCCCCACAAATGCCTAGTTTAAATAAAATATCTTTTGATGTTGCGCAGTGTCTGCAAGTATTTTAGGCAAAAGATGGGACTTCTACGTGAACGTCATAAAGCATGCCTGCCGTTTTGTGATTTATGCTGGTCTGCATTCACCACCATGATCACTGTGTTATTAATAGACAATGGTGGCTAGGAAAATGCATGCTGTACAGGTTTCTGCTTAAACGATGCAGAAAAAGTCGAAGAGGGCGTGCGTTTGCCTTTAGAAGTAAAGGCAACTTGAGACTCCGGTTTCGTTTTCAATGTACTGTATGCAGCCACGTCTTGCGATCCATCGCACATGTGACCTCACTTGCCTCAAACACAGCGTTAATAAATCATATGCTACAAAGCTTACTTACGCCTAATTTTATTTTTTGCTAAACTGCGGACTCATTGACACCTGGTTAATTTGCTTGTGGGATAGCTAAATCATTTCGTTATATTTCGAGGCGAGGACGCAAAGCGGGTTTATAGGCACTTCTGAGAGACCGTACAATCTCGGTATCGTCATCGCCACCTTCATAGTACAAATCACAAGGCCGTGGTCACTGCTGGAGACAGTCAGAAGTGCGGAATCGGCAGGACTTCGTCATATTTGCATGGGCTCTTGTTAAAACGACACTGTATTTTGCAGATCAAGACGGTCTTCAATCACAGAATTTTCAAATTGCACTCAAAGCATGCCCTGCTAGAGAATGAAACGTCTGTTTAACACATCTTATGGATGTGAAGTTAGTTGGTAGTTTTCTACTACCGATGGAGAAGATGGTAATCAGCTCAAAACATATCCAAATCTAAAGAATAGGATGCAGCATTAATAGGAACAGTTTATCCCTGTGTAGAGAGGTACAAATTGCACATGAGGTTTAAGCCACATTACCATTAACACGTCAACACTATAATCAGCAGGATAGGCCAGTTGATTACGTTCTCTGCTCTGAGAACCAATAATCCGTAAGTTGTCGTAGGCGAAATCATACTCTAAATGAATTGGAAGGATCGCCTGTGACAATACCTGATTGCAGTGTCATTTCTTATATTTGGTAGCGTCATTGATCATTTACAACTACCACAGTATCATCGAACATCAGACATGTTTAGTTTGAACTGCCAAGTTATATCAAGTGATGGAAATTATGCGGTTCTAAGGAGTCAGTAGGCCCATTCACATCGCTACGTTGCCTGTTAGTATTCGCAGAAAAGCTAAGCACCACCGCTTTAAATTACCCATCGTTTCACAAAATCTCGGTGCCAAAAAGCGCTAGTTTTTGCTAGTACATGACAATAAGCTTTTCCTTGATATTTTAACGCAAATCCTAACCTGCTACTATACGACATACGATTTGGTGCACCCAGAGGGCATGCGTTTACCAGTTGCAGAAAGTGTGTTGTCAGATACGTAAACTCTACGATAACATGAAAACATGACCACGCACTTGTAAATTTAGTTCGGCATTGTCGGTTGCATATCAGAGCCAGTGAACTGTGCATTGGTCTACACCATCTTTGTGCTGCTGATCTTGGAATTCCGCACCAAGGCGCCAGGGGCACAAACCATTGCCCAATTCGTTGGCCGTCGCTTTGGCAAGGTCGCTCACATCCTCACCATCACTCTTAGCCTCCTGACCGGCCTCTACACCCTCTCCCTCAACGTCATTGGTAATCCCTGCTTCCTACTAACGTTTTGTTAGTAACGTGCATTGTACTGTATGCGACCGTCAGGAGAGCCTAAAATCAGCCGATTAACGTCGCGATCAGAAGTGGCTGTGTTGCAAGCACTAAGAAGAATGGTGTCAGGAATAAGCACTTGTAATGAGCGTTAGGATGCAGTGCCATCAATTTTAGCAGAAGACAAAGCGTAGGACAAATAAGTTGACACATCATCGTCATCTGAAACAGTGCGTGTAAAACGTCTAAATAGTCTTAATTGACGAACTTCTAGCAATGAGCACGTTCTTATAGTAGACAAGACCGAACCCATGATAATGGAAATTAGGCTAGAAGAAGCCGCGTTCAGACCAACAGCACAAAATGTGCTGAGTTTTGTTTCTAAATTAGGGAACAGCATTATTATTCGCTTATCAATAGTGGAGCATGTACATGGCCAATGCCAACACACAAAGCATTAAGGTTGCAATAACCAGCTTGTTTACAACTTCGACTTGCCTCAGTGTTGCTTGCATCACCCTGAAACACAAAGGGTGACATCATTGTGCGTATGGGTAATGCAAATATGACACGAGTTCTTATGCATGGTTAAAACATAGATTTTGCATGTCCTGGCATATAGAATGCCTTTGGAATCAGAGCACAAAACACAACTTTCCGAGTAAACAGCGAGAGAGTGCATCCAAACCAAAAACACTGCCTTTTGTAGGTACTTCCCAGAGCACGGGTTCTGATTCCAGCTAAGGTATTTGCCCCACAGCCGTTGCATTGGGAACAAAGGCATTTGGTTTGTGCTGATTGCAGTCATTGCGCTCTATTTGCAATAAAGATAAATAATTCTCCAAGTCATCACTAAGGCAGTTGCTACAGCAACGGAGAAGTCAGTTCGGCTTGGTTGCACTGTTACCCGCTCAAACACAACATATGAGGTAGAGATATAAGAACTGGTACCACGGACAGTACTTGCATTTATGCTCTCCTCTTTCTCGCAGTTGGTTCGAAGATTTTGGGTGCTGTGACACAGGATATGAGCAAGATGGCTATCGTGTCGGTAGTGTTTATTCTGGTTGGTGCCATGGTGGCAGTGTCGCGACGCAGAAGCTGCAGCCTCATTCTCTACATCATCACTACCACCATCCTTCTCATCTGTGCCTTTCTCGTTATCATTGTGCTGAACGTGCCTACCTACACACCATTAGGCATGTCTTCCTCGTCACTGTTGTTAGTGTGCTCTCTTCAAACCTTGCAGTTCGGCTGCTTAGAACTATTTAAGGAAAATCGGATAATTGCATGAAATCCCATTTTAGAAGGGCAAAGGTAGTTTCGTGATGATGGGGTGGAGATTGCGCGTTCGCAATCATAATAAGGCAGAGCTAAACGAGACAAAGCAAAGAGAATTCACTCTGAAGCAAAATGTGCTTTTGTGCCTTGCAATCAAAAAATGTTCGAAAGGTATGCTGTTTGCATGTATAAAGTGTTGCGAAATTGCATTTTCTGAGGAAATTAGGGGAAAGTTCATAATGCTGGTGGGCTTGAATAAATAATCTTAAAAGTAATGCACCAGTTTCTTAACAATGTGTTATAAATAGTTTTAAAAGGCAAATCATGTTGATGCAGATATGGCCACAGCAAAACAATTACAGTGAGGCGAATTGCAGCATATCAGTAATTGCCCTTTCGTTTGGGGGTAGGTTCTTTCGATCATACTAACAAGTAATAAGGTTGGCCAGAGCGGCTCATGGGGCTCCAACTCAGCTTAAGCCTCACGTTTCCAAATTAGTATAAAGGAGATTTCTATTATCGGAGCATGAAGTTTTGTCTAGCATGCACAATTGTGGCGAACGAGTTTTAATAACAAGGGTGCCACTGACATAAGACAAGTAAATTTTGCTTTTGCCATTTTTGAAACAAAAGCGGTGGCGTACTGCTCTATTAATATGAGTATTTGGTCTTCTCCAGTTGACTTTGGAACATCAAAGTTTTTCCACATTTATTGTACTTTCCTTAACAAGTCAGCTACTGTTTACGCCCAAAGGCACGTTGCTAATCCAACTGGCTTTGAAAGGAAACTTAGTGAACCGAAGGCACGCTAGGGTTAGAAGCCAAGTTAAGGCTGTGCTCTGAGGTAAAGGGCCAATCCTTAAAGTGAAATGCCTACCGTGAACACAAATTCATCGCCAACTTACACACCACAACATTGTGGAGTCGTGAATGGAAACGTGCTGCCCAACTCGACAGCGCGACGATAGATTAGCTCGTGAGATGAGCACATTTAATTGGGCCTGTTTGGAAAACGTAGATTTTGTTCCCTTTCAGGGTGGTCAACTTGTCTGAATGAAAGGTCTACAGTGATGAACTACTTGTTCAGTCTGTGTGTAGAGTCGTGACAACCGTGTGAGTTGGCTCAATTTTGCGATGCAACTTGCATTATATCAAGTAAAAACTATGAATTTTTCTAGGTAGAATTCTGCCTTGCTTCCCATATACCCGGATTCCCTCCTGCCTCAACAGTACCAGCACTTGGAGCGCAAGCTTAATCTACGTTGCATTCACTTACGACATGTTGTCGCTCCTCTTCGAGTGCCAGTTCAATTTATTTGTGCGCGATTTATTTTTGACTTGGCTGTGCAACCGCGTGTAACTCTTCGCCATTTAGGTCCTAATTTTTGGGATATTTTGCATGAAGCAACGTCATTTCTGTTGCAGCCTACAGTGAACTACTCCCCGTTTATCACGCCACTTTTCACACAAATGCAGAGTGCAAATATTTGGCCTATGGTCTGAATAAATTTATTGCAACTTACATTTGCACGAGAGCATGAGGGGTGTGTAAAATAAAACGCACTGCCTTAGTGGTCGAGTTAGAGACCCAGCTTTTAGAGGCATGATGCACAAAGGCTATATCAGAGGAAAGCGCGACCCATATTTTAAGGTAACTTTCATTGATACCGAGCAAAAAATGTTACTTTAAAAAAAATGCATTTACAGGACAGATAGGAACGCGAACGTCTGTCAGGTTGAGAACATTGGGATCCATGATGCTATTTTTCCTCCGGATGTAAATGTCATACCATACACCTGTGACGATTTGGTAGAATAACTGCAAAAGGAAGGATAGATGTCAGCCAATACATTCAGGATGACTAAAAAATAGCCAGTGTTGGTGACCTAGGTTCTGAAAGAAGGCTGTCTAGTGCGACTTTAAGTACATCTGTAGTCCAATATCAGCTTCATATGCCACGTCTTTTGTCTGCAGCATTGAGCTTGCTTCTTCGCAATTTCAGGGTGCTCATATTGAAGAGCATGAAAGTTTAGGCCTACAATTCTACAACTTGAAGGTATATAGGGACCACGAATGATGAGGAAAAGTGATTCTTCAACGAGCAACGGGTTGTCGTTTAAGATGGACACCTCACACTGCAGTGATTCTTCAACTTTAGCTGGCTTTGAGTAAGATTTGACCCTACGTTTGTTATTTAGGTCATAATGCATCGGGTAGGTAGACCTCATTCGTACTTCCCTGGCCTTGAGCATCTCAAGCTTGCGCGGGTATTGTCTGCCTATATGGTTCGCCATTCACAAGTCCAACGCTGATAGCCATTGTCAAAGTTAATGCCACATGGAGAGGGCTCACATGTGTGTTAAAATAGTGAGGTGGTCAATTTGTGAAAGGCAAACAAAATTATGCGTTTCATTGAGGCACACTTAAATACACGGTGCCACATTGCAAATGGCGAGATCAATATATCAAACACTAGAAACAAAACTTGTTTGCCTGCCCTAAAAGTATTGTCGCTGATTTCGAGGCTGAATAAAATTTACCGTTGCAGAGAGGTGCAGTTTTCACTTCCTCTTTATTGCTTCAAGGCAAATTAGAGGGACGACTCAATATGGGCAAATGTGCTGCGATAATAATGCGCCACTTTGCACCTAATTGGGCCGTACAGTTTTTTGCTCCTTTCATAAATTTACCGCCTTACTTTTTTTTTCAGTCTGAGACATCCCCATGTGACTTGAGCTTTGACAGTGGCTGTCAGTGTTGGAATTGTGTGTGGCGGACTAAAGGGCAGACATTAAGCAAGAGCGCATTAGGTGCTGAAGGCCAAATGGTCAAGAATGGGGTCTGTCTCTTTGATGCAGCATGACCTCAACAGAATGCGTAGACTAAAATCATATTCATTGCCAGTCAATTTTGAAGAACCACTGCGATGATAAGTGTCCATCTTATACGACAACCCGTTTCGCATTCTACACCTCGGCTGACGAAAAATGTGAGAGAGAAGCACTTCTTTTCATCATTCGCCGCCTCTGTATACCTTCAAGCCTTATAGTTTTAAGCATTAACTTTCGCCCTCCTTACTACGAGCACTCTGAAATCACGTCGAAGCGTGCTAAATGCTGCAGACAGAATAGATGCATGTAAAGCCGGCATTAGACGGCGAGTGTACTTAAGATCAAACTTGACTGCCTTCTTTGAGAGCCTAGGCCACTTATACTGGCCGTTTCCTTCTCAAGCTAAAGATAAAGACCAGTAACTTTCTTTCCTCTTGCGGTTATTTACCCAGTATTTGCCATAGGTGTAAAATTTACCTTTTCTATTTAAAGTAAAAGCAATATCGGGGTTGTCATTTTTTCCCACCTGAAAGACGATCACACCCCTATCTTTCTTATAAACGCATTTTATTTAAACATAATGTTCTTTCTCGGTATCAACGGAAGTTATTTCGAAGCCAAAGTCAGGCACTTCAATATAAACTCTGTGCATTACGTCTCTGAATGTGTGGATTTTGTCTTAATCACCAACACGGCTTCTTAAAATAAGCATTCACCTCTCCTATTTCCATAAAAATGTATGATGCACTCAATTTATTCAGGCTGTAGTCTAAGACAAATGTTCCCTAAATTCCCGTGGAAAATGACACAATTTTCTTAGCATTGTAGCCTATCATGTCATCATCTGTCGCTTCCTTGAATTGACGCGATGGACGACAAATAGTCCACTGCAGGCCGGAACAGACACGGCATTGTGTTATGCAAAGTTATTCGGTAAGTAGAAGCTAAATGGCAGCATTAAAATTTTGAAAACCCAGTGTACCATAACTGAGCGAATGAAAGAGCTAACCCACCGTCGGTAAGCAAAGGACGATAGGCACCAGTACAGACAAATCTGAAGCAAATGGTACATAAAAGGACGCCAACCGAGGCTAGAAGAGGGGAGGCAACATGCATTAGGTAAGTACAACGAAGACCTTTCTGCAGCAGAAGGAAAGCATTTTAAGTTTGCGCATTATATTTTAGCACTGTCGAAGTGGCAGAGCATCCGAGTACATAAGAAGCTAGGTAAAATTCTACGGAGAAAACTTCATTTTTTATGCCTGATCCAATGCATTTTGTATTGTAAGACCAAACTAACTCAGGCCGTTGTTGCGTCTCCACACACAGACTGTAAAAGTAGTCCATCGGTGTAGATCCTTCAATTAGGCAAGGAACCCACCCCAAAATGGAACAAATATCTCTTCAGACCACTACATAGAATTCCCAACGAAAAAAATTTCACGCATTGTTTTAAAAATTAAAGACCGTTGTCCAAAACAAGAAGTGCGAGAAAACTTACAATCATGACAGATAAACCTGTGGAATAGAAGCCAAGAATCGAACCGATGGCAGCACCTGCAAGAAATGCACACGAATCGTCCCAATTCTACAAAGGATAAAGTCCATAAAACAATTCCTCAGGTCAAAATAAAGGGCCTTTAAAAATAGGAAGGTCAAATCAGTAGCAATCATATAATGAGGCACATAAAAGTGCTTGCCATGTGCTCCAATTGAAAATGGGTCGGAAGTTGGCTACGGTATCTAAAGTGTTGGAAACAGACCGGACAAGCCACTGCCTTGGTATGTTGCGACGAAATGAGGCAGCAGAAGTGATGATATGGTCACGATGAAGAGCCTTGATCGCTGACATGCGTTCCCGCTATAAGTAAAGTACACTCATCCAGGCAGATCTGGCTTCAAACTCCGAACTTGGCGGTGATGCGATGACCTTAGACTTATAAATATGCACTTTGCTGGTTTGTGCGAGCACTCTTTGGATAAAGCAGAGAAGCGTACAATAAACTACTAACTTCACCCACCAGAACCTTGAGAGTAGCATGTCGCAGCTGATTGAGGTGATTACGCATTGACATGCCCGAAGATGTGCAAAAGCTGCCTTTTGAATAAGAGATGATTTTGACTGTTTTGTCCGTTAAACTTGGGTTGTCAATGAGAGTAAAGCAATCAGAGACCTCTTGCATGTTAAACAGCATCAAATGATAAGATTTGATAAAAGTTATCAAAATGCATTTGGAGCATTCACTTATGATGCAAAACACGTTGCCTGTATATATTGCCTGCTGACATGGAAATTTGTAGTTGTCACAATGCCTTCGTGTACTAATAAATCACTGCTAGCGACACATAAGACGCTTTTTTTCCACAAGTTGTCTTCAAGGTCCGCATCATTTATGCGCTGTAGAAATCGCATTGCCTGAATTTCTTTAATGCTTAATTTGGTAGAATTCGTAAACCATGCTTGGCAAACGACATTATTTGTAACGTTTAGGAGAGCAGTTATTTTCGTTGTGGAAAACAAAAGATGGGAGGAATGCAATGCGGCAATCTGCCCCACTTCATATCTCACCACTTTAGAGCTAGAACTGATTGATATTGAGCCAAGTTTTGCTAAATTCTTTCACAGATGTTAGAGAAAAGTTCTCTGTAAAGCAGTAAGCTTTATTTGTAGCCGAAGATAAAGTAATGATGAATTGCTAAGAGGTAGGAAGCAATTTGAGGCAGACGTAGGAGAGCGCTGCACCCTTTCTCCACACTTTTGTCCTGATCTCCGGTGCTTGGATGTAGCAGTGCTGCAAAACAAGACTTCTTATGTTTAGTAGTTGTTGACTTCCTTCTATGTGTGTCTGAGGCAATCTACATGCAAAGCTATGTTTCGCCCCACTCCATCTCAGTGTAGTGGGCATTTGTAAGGCAGGTCTTCTGCGAGGCATTAAGTCTTCTTTGATTCCAAAAGATGCGATGAGTAAAGGTGGAGGGCTATCATCGTTGCACAACACGTTGGATGATTTTCTTCACGGTATGCATATAGCATTTCGGCTGTGAAACAATCTTGATTCGACAGATTTTGTGAGGTAGTTTTGCAGAAAATTTCGAGGATTTGCTGCCTTATTGGCCAACATCGTCTTATAGCATGAGATGTTTTCTGCCGCGCTATTTCTTCAACTTATTGTCTATCATATATGGTAAATATTTTCGGTCCTGTTTCTTTATTTCTTGTTTGCTATGGTGCCCACTTATGCGACCTTTCCTCATAAACAATGATTATTTCCTGTAACCAGCGGTTCACTTGCCAACATCTACAATTTGTTAACATCGGGAGCGGTAACCAGAATCTGGGTAGCACTGACCTTACCACCGTTAGTAATTTTTCAAGACGCCAAGTGGCAGCCTAGTTTTGTTCCTCTACAAAGCATAGCTGCGATTCAGTTATTAGAGTTATCCTACCGGTCCCAATCTTCCAAGTAATATCCCTTCCATGATAGAGGATTTAGTATTGCAATAGTGGGTGCTGGATCACCAGACTCTGCCCTTAGCATTCGCTTAAGTTTTTATTCGCAAATGATATTGTTCTTTTCAACACAACTCACCTCCACTTAATCCACTAAAGTAGCACTACCTCTAGGGACGTGGTGCAGTAGTAAAGGTGATGAAGGTAAAGGTAAGCTGCTCTGCAGCAGTGATTCTCATGCTAAAATATCCGCTGACTACACATCAAATTCAGCCTAACACATGGCGCTTATGTGAATGGTTTTCCGAAATTTTGATACGAAGTGGCTATGGTTGAAAGCACAAAGCTAGAACTAAAGTCTTCAATTAATTCTTAACAGAGTGTGCAGCACTAGGCAATGTATCAAACACCACTTTTGCAAGTAGACTTTACAGCCTTCCTGATACATACGCACATTTCCAATGATATTTTCCACATTCTTTCTGCATCGATGCGGCGAAAATATGCTTATTCAGCGTTTAGTTTCCTTATCCATAGCCTACATTTTTGTAAGCCTGTTTGGATGCACCATAGACTGAGAGAAACCCAAACCAAATGGCGAAGAACAACACGATTTGTGCTGGTGGAACTAGCTGATTTAATTTACTGATTTCAGTGCCTCACACACACTAAGCCGCAGTTGAGTGAATGCACACTATTCGGGACACAATTGAACTAATCGGAGTCCATGAGCAGCATGGGATTCGCTATTCCACTACTGTAGGACGTTCAAGCTAGCCTTGTATTTAAGGACGCCAGCATTTCCTTTGAGACCAAATGTACTCGAAAACGCAAAGAAATGAGGTAATGGATCTCAAGCAAGCAAAGTATTCAAGGGATTTCACTGGTGCTCTCTTCATCATTAACAATAACTCTGTTGTTCTACAATGATTTACTACTAGTGCACAAAGTTATAGCACACTTGAAAAAAGAAAACCTTGAAAGTTTTAATTCATTTGTTGTAAACAAATTCCAACGGTTCTTGCACAAACACCTGTTTTTTATAGCAAAATGCCTGTTGACGCTACTGGTCATGCCAAATTAAGCATTCTAAATGAAAACACAAGCCACTTTAGACATATTTTCTCCTCAGCTATAAAACATGTGGCAGCATTCAAGAAGGTCTCAGGGATGGGCAACTTGCCAGACACGAGAATGTCCAGCCGCCTGATCAGCGTGATGCCTTATTGAACGGCTTAAAGGCCACGTGTGGGTCATAGGTTCGCCTGACCACTTTTGAAAAACATCAACAGCAAGTCGGAAGGGAATGTACCCGAGGGGAAAGAACATGAAGGACACTACATCATCCTGAAATTCTGCCTTTGGCCTAGGCCAATAGAGGTGATGAGAAAAAAAGAGAAAAGTTTGCGTTGGTTAGAACATCGTGAAGAATTCGCTAATAAGACAAGCAGAAGCGATGGTGGCATGGGAAGCAATGGTTTGAAGAGCTATGGAGACGCTGATGTCTTCAATGCTACAAACACGGAACTCCTCTACTATTCTCAAAGATTTTCAAGCGGAGGAGAAGTGTAAGAAGTGTATCACCAGAAAGCCCAAGTCATCAGGCCATAAGGCAAGGAAGAACCCACCCTCGAATCACAAAATATCAGCGACAAAAATCACCTATGTTATTACCTATGTGATCGGGATAGAGTTCATGCGCAGTAACTGCGTTCAAAAGACTAGCTTGCGCACCAATGCCTCAACTACTACTGCCATAACAACCTGTGCAGCAGACCGTCATCACTCTCACGGCCAAACCCACTTCCGCGCACACAATCATATTTGCATCCACAAATGCAAAACATCGGCAGAAGTAGGTCGTCGTGCAGTTTCTCAAATTCGTCCCCACAGTTGCGAGCAGTGTAAGAGGACGTTTGACTCCTCATTTCCTACATGTGGGTACCCTCACCCGAAAAAGAAAGCCTCTATACTAATGCTTGCAATGCGACAGGCCCATAAGTCTCCTGGTTTGCCACCAAAATCCGATTCCAGTAAGCGTGGTTCAAAGGCGCCATCTGTTGAGATCCAGAAGATGTATTCGAAGGCGCAACATACGACGTAGGACCAAATAAACAATAATCTACTACCGAAAGGAAACTAGTGTCAAATAAGGCGAGAGAAAATTTGCAATATTTTGAAGTCCAACCCCAAAAGAATAAGAATACTGATAGTAGCTGACCAAAGTGGAGTGATGAAGACGCTGAGAGAGCGTAATGCAAAAACCCTGACAGAGAAAACGAAGTTCTTCCGTAAGCGTTCGGACGATTAACCGAGTGTGTTGGTGCAGATGTATGAGGGTGGGTGTGCGATGACGAGTGACAACAACTCGTTAGGAAAGATTCCAGTTGTTAGCTGCATCTGGATTGAGATCGCCTTCAACATTGACAAAAACGGTATTCCCAATATGACGGCGACAAATAGGTCGTCATAAAAGCAAAGCATTTTCGCTATCACGAAGGACAAGAGGCCCCTGTGGGAGAAGTGGATACAGCAAATGCTGAATGCCGCAGAAAATACAGAGCTTGAGGATGAGAAGTGGATGTGTGAGATGGCAACGAAAACTGTCCTGGTAGCCTACGCCTTTAGCCAACAATAGAACATAGATGACAATGAGACGAAAGGGAGGGTATCAAAAGAGCTCCTACAAAGTATGCACGCGATGTGTGAGACGGCTGCCAAGTAAATGGACGCTGACTAACCTGTCGCAATGGGGAACAATGAGCTCATGTACAAAAATTTGGCGATCTTGTACAACACACTTATGTAGACGAAGAATCTCGGTTCGTAAGCACGGAGATTTGACAACCTGACCGCACAACTTTGTGAATTTACTTTTGAAATGCAGAACAACAGTAAACACGCACCATTTCTCAACCATCCTCAATTGCAAATTGTTATTGTCTGCATCACCACCCACTTTGTTATTCATTTCATCATAGTCCGCTCCTAGTCTGCTAAGATTTCGAAGCAGTCGCATATGGAAATAAATTGCCTGAATGAGTAATTAATTATGCACCCTTTGCTATCAAACTTAACATCATGCCATTGGCCGTGTCGGTGGTGGTGATTCCCTCATTAAACTTGATCAAGTGATTCGACTGGAGACTAGGATTCTCAAGAATGACGCTTTACAAGGAAACTGAGGAATGTATAAAGTTAGGCTGCCACACCGACCAGCATTTGTGCCAAGCGCTGATGGCTATCGACTTTTCTTTGATGCATATTGTCTGGAGAATCAGAAAGAAAAAGAGAACCAAATTAGCTAATTCGGTGATTTCTTGAATTTGGAGAGGTTGATTGCTTAGCAATGCAAAAAGATGCCTCCTTAAAACACAAAGCAAATCACTATGTCAAGTTCAGGAATAATTCAGGTATAGGCATTCATTAATCACATGCGATCATGGTATGGGGAAATGATATGCTGATAAGAGTGTTGGTTTTGGTGTTTTCTTAAATTCATTCTATTTATTTCACTTTTGGTGTTGACTTTACTTGCTTTGAATAGTGCAACAATCAGGGCAAAGGAACAGTTGGTGCAGCTTTAAATGTGGCTCCATTGCTGTGAATGTGTACTCTATTGGTAGAACTAGAAATTTATTATTGCTCGTCAAGCTTTGCGGCATTCTCTGCAATTTTCGACGTTCGAGTTGAATTTGACCACTCGTGCAACCGCCAAATGCCAAACAATATGCAGACTAAATCTGGCAGAGAACTACTTCAGTTTTGCCTTAGACCTTGTGATGCAGCAGCATCGTGTCCAGAGCTGCGACTTGGCAGATTATTGTGCACAAAACTTGATGGAAATGCCCCTAACATTTGCAACAAATGCATCAATTTTTTGAGCAGGTCTATCTGAAACGTATTTATGAAGCCAGTTTGGCAATTCATGGTAATTTTACAAGTCATGGATCAAAACAACCATTGCACTAGTGGATTTAAGCAGGATATTCCTTGTGTCGGTCAGTACAATTTGAAGCGGTAACAATATCAAAATGCCGTGGTTTTTGAAAAGAAACGATGGAAAAATCCTCTCATAATTCATTTTTTTGGAAATCGCTTTATTTGCCACAGGAGCCTGTGTGGCGGTTTGACAGTTCGCAAATCTGTCTGCAGCTCTCTGCTGGAGCCGTAGGGGTAAGGTGCATCTACTACTATTTGATTCGGCTATATTGCAATGCTTTTACATTTACTTAATACGCATGCGCCTCTGGAAGAGCCTCCGATTTCTGCAAAAGTCTCATGTTTACGAAGGTAGAGTGCCATGGTACCCACTTTATTGCTCTAACCACTGTCTTCTTCCAGCCCTGCATACTTCGGGATTTAGCCCAGTAGGCAAACAGTCTTCAGTCCAATAGCTGCGGCCGAAAAATTTCAGACCTCAATGCCCTGTTGAATACTGGGAATAGCGAAGTTGACTTCTAGATGCCATCACTTTCACAAAGAACGTTCTACCTGACTGTCTATTTCACTCATCTGCATTTGTGCAGATCTGCAACTGCACCTACGCGCTTTCGGCTAGCATCCTTACTAAAAGCAACCAGTTGGACGCATCGCGTCATGAGTGGAGGCAGTAAATTGTCCACCATCTCCTTCATCAGCACGGTATCAGTATGCCGTCTTTCGATTACTAATTAAGTCACAACTTGTCGCTGGTATAAGGGTAACGCTCAGCATACATCACTAAATAAGTGCACAAAATAGCCATTTCCAATGAACCCACAACTGCTAGCTGGTTGTTAAAAGAATTAAGCCAAAATAACAAACAATAATCGTCTTTTAATTTCCTTATATACATTGCTGCGAGTGGCTTAACTGCATAAGTTTTAGAAGCACACATTTGTTGTTGCATCCTTATTCCGGATTAGGGTGTGCATGAAGTCGTTATAGGACTATCAAATTATTAGCAGCAGGCAAATTTGTGGAACGAATCGGAGTAATTGTTAAAATTCTGGTGATAGATCTCCTTAATGTGCAGGGATTCTGCAATTATTCATGGAATCGTATGGCGATTCCTCAAATCTAAGCAATGACGTAGGTGCTTACTAATGACGACGCCTTTTCCACATTTGAATTGTTATTAACCACGATTCCACACACAAGCCACCATACAATCAGATGAGACGCGAAAGCGGTGGTCTCCTTCTCCTCTGACACAGACATATCAACAGCCTTCGACGCTACAACAAACGCATCGCTATTGCATGAGACACTACCTCTTTTCCCTACGAGGCCGTAAATCAAAGTGATTGCAACAACAGCAATAGTACTAAAAATAGTAGCCGAGAATTACACGTGGATTAACACTAGTAGCACCCCACTCGACTACAATCCAAAGACCAGCCAATATTGCTGTAGCTTCCAAAGCGCAACTGCGCAACTCCTAGTCTTACTTTGTTTATGCAAGGTGGCTAAAGCAAACATCCCTTCAAGCTAGCCCGTGTGAAATTAAAGCACTTAAACAGCGAAATTTTGACAGTTAAATCGTTTGAGTAACCTAAAAACCAACGTGCGCTTTATTTCGCTGTAGTATTCAGCCCCGTGTTGTAGCCATATTTTACCTAGCTTCTTACGTGGATCGACTTAAAGGAGTTTAACTTTGTTTACCGAAATGGTTGCTATTCTAACTGCTAACAATGTGCCTACAATTCTATTTGCATTTAACGCAAAATTCTTTTGTGTCACTGGAAATTTCCATCAGTAGCCATACTCAAATACATATTTCAACCCCGAAATTAAGCTCGCAAAGACGCGTTGCGCCTAGCCCACGGCAATGCATCGGATTATTTTATAAATAATTATGCAGCATCACCTCCACTGAATGTTTCTACTTTTCATGTAACTGCAGTTCATTCATAGTATTTTGTTGACCAACCCTAGCCCTGAGCTCAGTCACCACGTGCGATATAAATAATTGGCAGAGAGCTATCAGTTCATCACTATTATCCATTACCTATGCAACAACTGTCATGCATTATCTTCTTACATTCAGTTTTACGCAGGTCCAATAAATGCTTTCCTAGCCCTCCGTGCACCTTGACACTATAAGAAAGTTACGGGAAATAAAGTCGGAGCCCACATCCACCTTGTTATTGTCGGGCCCGTAGCTGAAATCCTCTATCCTCTTGTACGACATAAACACCGCCGCTATCGCCGAGTTCATTTTTGATAGGACAAGGAATCAAATATTTCTGATCCATTTAAGTCTTAAGTGTGATACTTATTGTCGAAAACAATCCATTGACAAATGAATGTGGATGTTGTGGTTTTTGGGTATTAAGTTCATTTTAACTACCATGAGGTGTTCGTGAATTATGCTTATTGCGAATTGGGAATAGCAGCACCTATGTACAGCTTGACGGTGTTCCCTTGTTGCATCTACTCCCATTATTAATTCTACTTACGGCCTAAGACATTATCAACGGTGAGGGTCGTGATAATATGTTTAATGTGTTTGAATGATACCCCTATTTGCTTACTGGGCATTGAAGCTGCTTAAATGATCAACTCATTCAAATCGAGGCTAATCGGTGCGCTCATAGCTGGGTTGGCCTTTCTTCATAGACCGTAGGTTTGTAGCACTATTTTAAATTGACAAAATGGCAGAATAATGGGAATTTGCTTAATGACTCTGTATTGCCTATTTTACTAGACTCCGCCTCTTTTGCTCTTAATGCATGCATGCAGGAGTCATACTGCAAGTTATTAACACGAAATCTCATAAGCTAACATGATTATTTAGCATCCTTACAGATCCGCCTTTAGGTGTGAGCGATTTACATTTCTGTGGTGAAGGTAGGACTAAAGTTCTTTTGTATGTTTGGCGAATTTTGTTTAACGAACGAGTGGATAGCAAATCAAGCGGTGTGGTGCCCCGAAGATTTGGCTTTGATCAACTGCTGAAATATTTCAGTCAGCATATTTCGTTGCATTTCATAAAGCCTTCTCCTCGCTCTCGCTCTTTGCTTTGTGCCGGAACATTAGCAGCATCATTCGACTGCATTTGTTTATCTCTCATACCCTCCACATTATAGGGAAATGCATTTAGTTACGCTATTTCCCAACTACTAAAAAGTTATACACATCTGTGTGAGATTTGATCTGCAACTCAATTAATAACGGTACGACGACACACAATTTACACTTCAGCATTACCGCAGCTAATATATTACTCATTTCTTGCGTAATGGAAAAAGGTTTTCGGCAGTTATCTATAGAGCTTCAACGTGGTTACAATTTGGAAGCTGATGTATTTTAGCACTGACTCCTCTCCTACTTGCACAGTGTAAGAAAAAGTATCCGAGATCCTGCTAGGCGATTAGGACATCGGCCTACTTGCTCTGCCTTCCATTCACTGAAGCATTTCGTGACGAACAAGTATTATGTCACACTAGGTAACAAAGGAGCCGGAAGAAATTTAGCTGGTTATATGACGGTGAATAAAAACAGTGCAAATATGATATTGAATGCTGCCATAGCACCATAAGACCATTCGCTGATACTTTGCTTGCTATAATTTTAGTAGTACAAATTGCCGCTTTGAGTAGTGCCACGGTTTTACGCTCCGATTCAAAAGTGGGGTGTAAAAGATGAATAGCGATGTAGGATACAAATGCAGTAGGAGATAATCCTCCACATAGGGTAATTTTACCTTTATCAGAACATCTTGTTGCAGTGGTGCTCTCCATTTTGCAGGCATGTTTGAAGGAGTACCAAGGAAAATAGTCATTCAGCAGTGGTTTTGGTTTGTTTACCATACTAAAATGCCTCGGTCCCAACATTTATTTTATCCACTTAGCATTAAATGGATGAGTGCCACGAATTATGCACACTCATCTCATCAAACTTATGCATTTTAAGGAATACATTAATAATAATAATAATAAAAACCGTACCAAATTTAAAAACATTGAAGTTGGACTTCAATAAATTATTTGCACGTCTGTATGCTGCGACCTTTGAGCAGTGAGAATTATTTGGTGCAGTACAATAGAGAAGGCTTATCAAATATCAAAATCCGCATCGGAAGTAAGGTAGAGAACTCACTGTTCCCGAAGCAAAGTTGCATTGGCTGCCATCAAGAACATGACAAATATTCATAACTTCTTTATCTTATATTTGTTGCACTGCTTCAGTAGATTCGAATCCATGCGGAGAAGAGATGATAGTTATTTTAGCCAAGCATCTAAATTGGCTTATTTGTCAATTTGCATGGGCTTATGTTTCCCTAGATTATTGACTCCACAGCAATATTTACATGTGTGAAGTATAATTTGACCTGGATTGTGATTGTTTAGTGTAACATTGTTTACGACTGGGTGTAATAGGTTGCAGAATTATAAATCTTGCCAATATTCTGGCATAAAAATTAGTCTAAAGATGGTTTGTGGCAAGAAATTAACTACATCCGAGAAAGCGTTCGAAGCCATTAGGTCAATCTCTTTTAACGCGGGTAGAAATGAAGCATAAATGAGCCGGGTTTAGTCGTTCGGTAGAGTGCGGTGCCGGTTTGCACTCAATGATCTGTACACTGGCAAGGCCAGCCATCATGCATAAAAAGGTTTGCTTGATTTTGCATTAGCCTTTGTGTTTAAAAGAAAGCCAATAAAAGCAGGCCAATAAAATAGAAGTCCTTAACTACTGCGTAAGAGATGCAGCTAAGAAGGGCATTATTAGGCGGTGCTTTTAGAATTAAAATGCTTGCGTAGAAACAGGCGCTCATAAACGGAGGAGACAAAGGGGGCACTGGCATGCTTCTCAATTGTGAGCATGTATCGATTCTGCTTCAGTTGTTACATGCTGTGCTAAAATTCTGGGCATTTAAAACCATGAATTAGTCATTACCAAAGAGCTAGTTTGTTGGCATTGTGCGTTTATTGCAATCACCGAAACTTTAATTGAATTGGAAATTAAGAAATTAAACCCCTTTGCGGAAATACACGAGAACTTCCTTCTTTTGCAGTGGAGGTGTGCATGCTCCAGATTAGGTACTATTGGAGTGAGGTACAGCAGGGCCAAGTATAGATCCTGCTTCGCAGCTAATGGTGAAGTAGAACTTTGTTGAGCTTCTAGTATAACAGATGCTCGACTCACTTCTGCCACAGTAGACGGTTTGATGTGCCATTTTAACTGCTTTCGTTTCAATTGCAATTTTTAGGGCAAATGAGGTGTCACAGGTTTCGTAAATGTGTGCTTTCATCATTGATCTTAAGTAGCGTTGAAATAACTTTGCAACGACTGAGATGGTTTGCAATTGGTTGCTCCCATCATCATGTAATTGTATCAAACATCTTCAAAAACTTTGTCATTGCCAATTTTTGCCTGATTTACGCGCGCATTTGGCAGATGAGTCGAAAATTTTGCAAACCTTTCCGTGTCAGTAGAGGACACAGAGATACGTATAACTCACAATCTTAACCCGCAGCTTCCAAACACGAGGCAGTTGCACATATTGTGATGCAGCCAACTCGAAGTATTATCTTTGCCATAAACTTCTCTTTTGATCTTCATTGCAACAATATTACACAACTAGTGATGACCGTGCAAACATCCTGGCAAAACTAGTCGCTTTGGAATGCCGTCGAAATCAGTGTGGCTACAAAAACTTAATGTTGTGCACTACACGCAGCAACGCCAACTGTTGCGTCAACAGCAAAGCTATGGTGATAATGCTCGGCACTTTTAAAAGCACTTTATTTGTGAGAGGCAGTAATCGGCACAATGCAAAGTAACCTGGTAACCCCCTCAAAGTGCCCTACAAGCGGTCGGCGCGATCGGAGAAGGACAAGTATGCACCTTTGATAGATCAGAGGTAGGGCTAAGTACTTTTAGCCCTATGTCAGCTAAAAATTACGCTCAGCACTAGATTCTGTCGGCCTCACCGAAACTTATTAAGGTTGTGACCCCACGGTCTCCATGACCTTAACGTTAGTGACGACCGCAAAGTTACTCAGCTGAGAAAGCACTGCTATTACAGGATTAATGCTAATAATTACAAAAGATCAAAATTAGTGCATGTGCACTAATAATTACCAAATCATTTGCCTATCATACTCAGGATTAATTAATTACATATGGTAGGGCTATTTCTGTTGGTCACATAATCTAAGAGCGACGTTTGCTTCCCCCAAACAATTCGGGTCACTGAATTGGCAATTAGGTGATAGCATTTTCCCTCATGGTTATTGCGATTGTGCCATACCTTGGATGCTCCCCAAAGCTGCGGTCGAGTTAAAGAACTTGAATCTACCTCTCGTCTGTCAAAAGCTGCGCCCACTTCTGCTTTAAGCAGTGGTCTTCGGTGATTGCATCCTTGTCTTTCTCCAACCATGCTGACTACTTTAGTTGCCTGGAAAATATTGGCAGGTTAACATGCGTTGTGTGGTGCCGATAGGGCTTTCCCGATAGTTTTGAGCATTGTCATAGTAGCGTTTCTGCCGCAGGAATGGACAGCATTGTTGTAAGCATTGGGCATCACTTGCGAACCATGACCACAAATTTCGGTGGCATTCCAAAGTGGTTGCATTTGGTTGTAAGTCCGCATTGGCACTATCCTTAATATTTACCAATGGAAGCATTAGGAACCAACAATTTATCAAAACAGATTGCAGTTCTATCACTTGTCGATGGAACTCTTGCTTGTTTTGCAGGCAAATTGGGATGCACTCAACAGCTCTTGAACTGGTTAGCTGTGATACAGATGCGTTCAATAAGGGTATGCGCACTGAACGCTTTTAGCAAGTGTCGGAATCCCACTGGAGGCTGTACACTTGGCGATCATTTTGCTCCACATCGTCTTAAGTAGATGAATTTTTATTAGTGACGCACTACAGCATAGTTCTGTGACTCGTGTGTCTGTGGACAAATAAGAAGGAATTCTAATGGCTCATAACCAGTGTGCCTGTGTGCAACGGCTTAGCTTATCAATGCAGGGATGTAGTAGAGTTCAGGCAACCCGAGCGTGGATTTGGAAGAAAACTGCTCCACAGCTAGGTTGAAAAATCGGGGCAATTATTTCGAGGAGGAGAGGTTTTATTTTTATCCAGTTCTGGGAGTATATGATATATGTACCATGTTTTAAACATTGAAGGTGAAACTTTAACTAACTATTTGCACGTCTGTTTGCTGCATAGTGCAGTAGAGAAAGCTTAAACAGCATGAAAATTCGCAAGTGAAGTAGAGAACTCACTGTTTCCGAAAATAAATTGCATTTGCCACCATCAAAAACATGTCAAATATTCATAGGTTCTTTGTCTTATATTTGCTGCACTATTTTAGTAGATTTAAATCTGTGCTGAGAAAAGATGATAAAGCTTTTAAGAAGCATCTAAATTGGCTTATTCGTCAAACTGCGCAGGCTTATATTTCCTTAGCTCACTATCTCTATGGCCATAATTAAATCTGTGAAATACAATTTTACGTGGGTTGTGATGGTTTGGTGCAATACTGTTTAAGACTCGGTGTAAAAGTTTCAAGAATGCTAGGTCAGTCCCATGCAACTCGTAGGTTAGAAATCACTCAAAGCATCACCTGAGCTAGCCGAGTCACGAGAGCATTGTTGCAGATCAGCAAACACGGATGTAGAACAAAGGTACAATGAGGGCATGCATCACGCAGAACAAGTGGGGACAAGGCGACTAGCATATAAGCAGACACACGTCGGAACACAAGCCAGTTTCAAAGAAGGCAGAGGCAGTCAAAGATATGGGCTTGGGATGTTGGCCGGGTTCGTATCCGTGGAAGTGGGCACCGTGGGGTGAGGTTGTGAAGGGTTCCCAATGCAGTCAGAAGTGGACAGTGTGGTCCGCGCAGAAGCCGCAATGTTGGACGCCGTGTGCTGGGTCGTGTGAGGTGGTGCCACAATGTGCCCAGCCGTGTGGATGGTCGCAGCAGTGGTAGTAACCAACAAACGCGCAACGTGTCCTCTCATTCCTGATTATCGCTTGCAACCACTTAATGAATAATTGAACACCTGTACTATTGCCTCCAACAGTCTTTTACTGAAGTATCTTCTTGTTGGGTATGCTGAATTCATTAGCGAATCGAAAGATTTTTGAACTGGGCCTTTCGTGGAGCACTCTTTGCTCTTATGTGCCTAAGTCATGGCCAATGAGGGACAAACCTAAATGATTGCCAGTTAAATTGCTCCATTGGCTGCGCATAATAGCCGTGGTCAATCCTGATAGCTAATTTGCTCAACTGTATCCATCATTATCCTACATCCCATGCAATTGTCCATCATTCTGGTGTAGGCTGCAGCGTGATTTGACTGGTATCCAATTCAGTTGACTTCGAGGCATCAACGAGCTTCGCTAGGGCTGATTTAAAAAATTTGGAGTTAGTGTGGAGGAGGTGCAAGATCAGCACAGAGCTGTTATAATCCAGGAAGCGAATCAAATGTCATAATGCTGCAGATGGTATTGGCACACATGCAGAAGGAAGAATTTGTTGGGTTGACTCGGACCCTGAGACACTTCCATGTACACAGAGGCATTGGCGATGATATGCGTTTATGTCATGAGTAAGTTGCATGCATTTATTAGTTTTCCACATCGTTCTTTTCTCCTTGTGTACTCGTGCTGCGCAAAACACAGAAAGTATTCCGTCTGTGCGTGTATGCGTGCAAACGATGGACTTGGTGGTGTGACGAACACCACAGATGTCAGTATTTATGACTGCATCCACTGGTCACCTTTGCACAGCAATTGCTTGCGCCTAGGATTTTCCTACACCTTAAAGGCGTTTTCAGTTTGCGCGTCATCCACGTGAGCAAATGGTAAAATTAGCAGGTTATTTTAGGTTAGTATTGCGATTCTTGTGCCAAAGGGCATAAAAGGCTTGTTGTGCATATGAATGCTAGATAAGGTGTTGTACACGTGCACAGCGAATTCCATCAGCTAGTTAGGTCTCCACTTTATCATCGTCCTTTCAAACTGACGCATCTTGCAACATTGTGGGCAAAAAATTTGTGCTTCGGTTTCAGTTTTCAAGGTCGACCACAGCATTGTCTCAGGTGCTTTTACTTGGAAAACTTAGAGGTTTCGACTACTCTGTACGCAGTCAGGTAATTTTCTTAGATCACACTATTTTTTCCTGCCGAAGTAAGAGTCACTTAAAAGTGAAAACCACCCGCCCATTCCAATTCCTTCAAAACTGGTTTAAGCTCATCCGCAAGGTACTTCTGCTCTTTTACACCAAAGTGCTTTGCATTATCCTCACAAATGCTCCAGTCACGAGCAGAGGACGTAAATTGAGACTAACTGAAAGTGAGTCAAAATTCGGTGCGCAAATGAGATTATTTGCATTGTCTCCTCTAGTAAAACTGGAGAATCTTGGCACTCAGCACGGGCGCCTAGCTGAATGGCCTTGGCCTCACCGTGACTGTTATATCCTCATACCAGCGTGCAGACAAAACACAATCAAAGTGGATGTTCACTCAGGAACCCTTAAAAGCAGAAAGAGAAACGAGTAGTCCAGTGAAGTGCTGGGTGTCACAGAAGCAAGTGGTGAAGTGTTCAATTGGGGAACCATTTTAACAATGGATGGTCACGACGATCAGCAATGAATAGGGAAGTAATTTCGAGTTCATTTTTTAAATCTCAAATTGCTGCCTTACACTTAGTCCTATTTTCCTGGAGTGAGGAGCCTGGATGTACAACCAAAACGAATGCATTTAACTAGCCTTTTCTTGGTGGAGTATAATTTTGGGTCACCAGATGATGCAGAGTAATTTGATAGGCATGGGCATTGAGCACAAGCAGTCCTGGTTAGAAAATTGCTGCATGTGAATGACCGTTCAACCAAATGAACTTACAGATGCCCAACATTTGGTTGCATTGAATAAGACAAGAGGGATAGAAGCGGCATCTTCAGCCTACGAAATCCATGTTGAGGAGCTAGTTCTAGAAGAATTCTAGTGGCTGCCGACACGGGCTGCCTGCCTTCGTTGGTAGTCTTATAGTTATTGTTGGCCCCGTTGCCGCTGTATGATTATTGTCTTATAGCCGTCTTCACTTCTACGATTTTCATGGGCTCTAGTCATTTCCAGTAGCAGAGATCCTCTTGCAGCAATGCAAATTTTTTGAGATGATAGGGTTACCTTACAAAAGGTTGTGGTCACTGAAGAATGAAAGGTGATTTGACAACGCAAGTGCAACCATATAAGAATAATTTGACTTTTCCATACATGAACCACTATTGTTATGAAAATATATTGCTTGAAGTAGCACTGCTACTTCAGCTCAGTTCAGTGTACCTCAACAAATCGTAAGCATTGGCTACGTGGGCCAATGAAAACATCCTGGAATAACAAAAGTTGCTGGAAAATTTCCTTGCTAGCTACTTTTACCCCTGTTGCCATTCTGGCTTCCATCAGCACTTTTAAGTGCCTCAGGAAAGATGCAGATATATGGTGTTTTGTGGAATTGAGTAAAGAAGGTCCTCATCAATTGAGGTTATTTATGGATACTTTGCAGAACTAGTTTCCAAACGGCTAATAAAGGATTATGGGTGTTCTGAAAAATTTTCGTAGGTATCATCCCATTGCGAGACATTTGATCCACCAAACTAGTGAACAGACTCTTTTGACGTTAGGCTTTTACGAAGGTATGAATGTGAGCCATTAATTTACTTGAAAGCTATTTGAATCACAGAGCTGCGTCTGCTGATCAGATTCATTCTCCGCCCTATGTTTGAGCCAAAGAACGAGTTTGATGTGTAGGAACTCTTGGAAACGTGTTTGGCTTTTTACCGAATTCTGTTAATTTAAATTTTGCATAAAACGGCCTGGTGTATTGCTTACATAGCAACACGAGAGTTCCCACTTTTTAGACAGAAGTTGCATCTTAATTGTGTCTGGATGGCAACAACAACCATTAAGCTTTATTATACCGAATTCTGGTTTATGCAGTTTGTAGAACTCACTGGTTTCATTGTTTCGCCTAGTTTGTCTCGCTGCTCTTGCGATTTTCTCAAGCCGGTGTTTAAACTACCTTAGTCACTATTAAGATCAAACTATAAAATTAAGTGATTAGGAGAGATTTTAAATTTTAAACTGTGTGACGTTTTGCCACTATATGTGGACAATATTTCTTGGTGCTGGGATGGATGGATGGCCTTATACTACTGGATTTTGGCTTGTAAAATTTGTGGTGCCCACGTGTTTCATTGTTTCGCCTAGTTTGTCTGGCTCCTCTAGCAATTTTATCAATACTAAGCTTATGTTTCCTTAGCCGCTTTTCAAGTGCAAATTATAAAATTAAGTGACTGGAAAAGAGTTTAAGCTCTCTTTTTAACTTGTATGACGTTTTGCTATTTTATGTCAACAACGTTTATTGATGCTCGGGTTAAGCAGCCAAGTGTCAAAGGGGATGGTGTAGACATGTTTCAAGTGGCATCGTGGACTTATAGAAAGGCACTTTTAAGCCACAACATCAAAAGGGTGTAATTCATGCTGCAAGTGATCTAACCTACTGAGATTAACTAAAGTTACACAAGAGCAGAGCGCTGTCACACGTTCCATTGCACATTTACAACCCTGAAACACGTCTTGATCTAGAAGGCAACCGCATCAATTACCTAAAATTTGGACCCCTAAAGCCATCAGCTGTTAGTATCTCTTGTTACTATAGCACTCAAACTGGTGGTGACGGAAAGAAGAGAAATTCAAGCCTTGCAATGCAGCTTACCACGGTGCACACGTTGATTCATTTTGCATGCAAAATTGTGGTTTGACAGTCAAAGCGATCATCAGTAGTGACATAAGTAAAACAAAGACCACATCATGTTAATTTGCAGTAGCTGAATCACAACATCTTTGTTGTTCAACTTAAATGAAGCGCTTTGGGTGAGCCGCCTTCAAAAATGGAAACTTGAGAGGCTTTGCACAGTAAGAAGATGTGCATGCAATAGTGCGGTGGGGTGCAAACAATAAGAAAGCATCAACAGAAGTCGCATGCAAGAGCGATTAAAATGAAGCAAGGGCTATCGGTTGAATTTTGAGATGTAATCATTCACAGCAGTGTCTACAAGGTGTGGAGGATGGCGACTTAGTTACTCGGATAATGGGCATCTGAGCAGGTACTCGGTATCATGACTTCCCATGTGACAGTTTAAAGTAGGTGCCCTAAATCGGTCCATTCCATCCAAAAGGAGAGACAAATGGAAAATTTTGACGATAAGGTACGACAATTGTTGCAGCGTAATGCGGTGTTGCCAATGTTAGCAAACTGATGAGAATCTGTGTGCTGAGTTTGTTTCAGCTATTTTGTACACATTATATTGCTATGTCCTGGAGGTCTCGAAAAGGTAAATTGTTGGGCAGGTCGCGACCTGGATTGATTGTGCAATTTTCGCCGCGTCTCATGTTTGATTTACATGGGTGGCTGGTGTCACTAAGTGTTAGCGGAGAGGACACAACCTTGGCCCCGCTATACCTCACCCAAATAGCACCTAACCCGGAGCATGCATGTCTCAGCTGCAAAGGATTGGATTTCTTGTGCATTTCCGCAAAGGGGCTGAATTTGTGATCTTCAAATTCAATAGAAATTTCGGCGCTTGCAATAAATGCACAATGCCGACAGATTAACAATCTGGTAACAACTAATTCACTGTATTAAATGCCGAACATCTTACCATAGTATGTAACACTTGAAGCAGAATCTATGCATTCTTGCATTTAAGAAGCATGCCAGTGTCCCCTTTGTCTCCTCCATTTATGAACGCCTATCTTGGCGCAAGCATTTTAACTCTACAAACACCGCCTAATAATGCCATTCTTAGCTGTATCTCTTACGCAGTATTTAACGACTCTTCTTTGACGTGCTTTGATTGACCTGCGCCTTGCTGACTGTAAAGGACCCAACTACACTAACTTAGGTAGCTTACCCATCCATTGCAGTTCATTCTACTTCCACTTTGCTAGACTTAATACAGCGGTTTAAAGGCTCATGAAATTTTGGTGAGAATCGTGCATTAATCTATGAGGAGTTCCTTTTGCTTAGCTTTGGTTTGTCAGTAGTAGGCACAATGGCATTTGTAAGACCTCCAGTGGTATGGCTAGATGCCATGCACATGAGACCTACCATTTAGCACAGCGAGGCAAGCAGTGCGTAGTTATGATGGTGCATGTGGGTTCAGTGATACATTTAATGTGAATAGCATCTGGTTAGCTTAAAAGTGATATGATTGGCCGAATGCGCAGCAACACCTCAAGCACTTGAACGGCACCTCCATAGCATTTTCTGTCCATCTGCATCAATTAAGAACATTTTAGCAAACTGCGTTGGCGTTTTGTTCATTTTGGGAAAACAAAGCTTTTGTTTTATTTCTTGAAAGCTTTAAGCTGTTCTGTATCGAGAGAAACCCAAAATGTTTAAGTGAAAGCCGTCCAGTTAATAAAAAGTGGCCTGAATAATATTGGTTATTCGCGTATAATGGCAAAAGATGCCTGACTATCTTGCTGCTAGTAGCCTATTTTTCGTCCTAGCGAAAAATACCCAGTTTTTAATTCAGTAGCCTTTGTAAGCATTTCGACTTTGCTTTGTCTCTAGTTTAAGCACATCACGTCGACAGTCTCGAGTGCCTGAACTGTCTCAATGAGCCGTATCCTTTGCTCAGATGTGACGGTTTGATGGAACTGAAGCTGCACGATCGTGCAATTAGTCTGCATTGGTTGAGTGGTAAAATCACGCCTTAAAGCTGCTTGGCGTCGGGCTTTTATTTGGCGCGACCTCTAATAAGGATGCTTAAAGGAGTCTGTTCGGATTTCTTAACCACTTGGTTCACTACTTGCGAATGCGTCTGTTTCTCAACTGTTTACTTGCATAACCATGGCAAGCTTTACGTGCGAAAGCAAAGCAAGGTTGCTGCTGCGGATGGTGATAAGACAGTAATTCCCTTCCTTCCCACTTTCCATTCTGAATGGCTAATTTTGGCCTCTTTCATGGGTCAATTTTCTCAGAAGAGTTCAAGTAGCATTAGAGGGAAAGGCTTTAGTAATATTATTCGGCCTAGCCATAGGCCACTATAAAACCCTGTTATTCATTGCTACCAAACCTAGACCCTGAATTTTTGCAAACAGAATAGTACTTTTACCACTTTCTATAATACGCCAAACATTGCATTTCCTAGAAAGTATAAAATAGATGCAACCCACTTTCTGTTCTTTCAAATGAAATAAGGTGCATCAATTTTTGGTTTTAAACGTTAAAATAGTAAGAAAAATTTGAGAAAGATATCCTCATATTTCAGTGCAGGTCTGTGCAAATAAAAGAAAGTTGCCACTTGTTACTTTTTGGCATTCAAGAAGTGTTTGGTTGTTGTTCTACTCGCATTGATCACCCAAGTAAGGTGAAAAAATCAACTGGAATCGACACTTATGCTGAAAACCTTCTGTAAGGTTTTCAGCATGTCAGTCCCTAATCACCTCAATTAGAAGTGTCGCGTTGCTGTCCGAATTCTAGTGGGTGAAATCTTTGGTGTAAGCCGTGTTTCTTCATTTTATTTAAAAGGTGCACATACAAACTAGCAGTGTAATTTTTGAAAGGGGCTTTGATCATTTTATCACCACCCAACGCTGCACTTGGACGCCAAGTCTGTCAAACTGAGTGTGCATCATTTGGAGCGCGAACGCATTTTAGTGATCAAGGCTCTCCACTATGTTCATGTCATCAATTCTACTCCCTCATTTCGTCGCAGCATACCATGATAGTGGTTTGCCCAGTCTGCTTTCGACACTTTAGGTCCATTTCCAATTGGCGCACGTGGGCAAGTACTTTTTAATGCCTTGCTATATAATTCTTACTTAATTGGCCTTCCGAATTTGAAGGCTCTTTAGGCTGACCCGTGCAAAAGTTATATGAACTCTTTTTGCAAAATTGAGATGATTTTTGTGCATTCTTTGCAGTTGCAGCTAATGCACCTATTACTGCCTCCGTTGCACGGATTTGTCTGGCACAATCGGAAGTTTCCTCACATTTCCGGTTTTCGATTACGGTCCTTCACTTTTTGAGTAGTGCTTAAAACTCCATGTAGTTATGAATGCTGGGTAGCGAATCGGACGATGGATTAACTCGTGAGACGAATACACATTTAATTGGGCCAATTTGGGAAAATAGTTGTTCCATTCCAGGGCAGTCAACTTGCCTGAATAAAAGATCAACACTGGTGGACTACTTTTTCGGTCTGTTTGCGGAATCGCAACAACGTCATGAGTAGATTTGGTCTCGCGATAAAAATTACATTAAATCAAGTAAAAACTATGCATTTTTACCTGTAGGATTTCACCTTGCTTCCTATTTACCTGGATTCTCACCCGCCTTAGCAGCACCAAAACTAGGTACGCAAACCTAATAACCTTTCCCTGTCATTTAAAAGAAATAGCCTTTGCATTCAAGCATGACGTGTTAACCCTTCTCTTTTGGTGTCAGCTGACCACTTTTCATGTGCGAGGTCTATCAGACATGACTGTGTAATAGTGCCTTTTCCTCTGCTTACTGACAGTAAGTTAGCATTTTCACTCATCCCGTTATAGTACATTGGGGCTTCAGTGCCTGATGCCGCCTTTCAGGTCCTAATCTCTGCATAATTTTGCCTGATTTAACGTCGCTGCTGCCAGAGCCCGCTGTGAACTACATTTCGTCCATCGTTTCGGTTCATTGAAGCAACGGCGGGTAAATGAACGGGTGTAATTATGAGAACGATTCTTATATCCTCATAAATTGATAAATTACCTGCAAGTTATATTTTTACGAGAGTGTGGGAGGCATGCGTGTGCGTATTTGAACACATTGTGTTGATGGTTGAAGCAAAAACCAGGCATTCAGAGATGTAACGCACGGAGCTTATATAGGAGCAATGCCTGACTCATGTTTTGAAGTAACTTTTATTGATACCGAGCAAGAGCATTATGTTTAAACAAATCGTATTTATGAGGAAGATGGGAATGTTAGCTTCTGTGAGGCAGAGAACAATGAGATCCACGATACTGCTTCTCCTTCGTGTGCAAATGTCATACCGCACACCTCTGTCGAAGACATAGTAGGATAACCGCAGAAGGAAGGAAATCTGTCAGTCGATATGTTAAGTTTGAAGAGAAAGCAGCTGGTGTAGGTGGCCTAGGTTCTCAATGAGTGCAGTCAAGTGCAACTGTATGTGCATCTGTGGTCCATTACCACCCCCATATGTCACCTCTTCTGTCAGCAGCGCTAAGCATGCGTCTACGCGCTTTTTGGGTGCATGTATTAAATAGGAGGAAAGTTGACACCTTAAGCTATAGGACTTGGGAGTATATAGGGGCCACAAATGTGTACAAGCACTCCCTTCTCACTTCTCTTGAAGCCGGGGTGTAACATGCAAAAGAGCACGTCGTTTAAGTTAAACACATCACACTGCAGTGGTTCTCCAACTTTGGCTGACTATAAACAACGATCTTAATCCATGCTCGCTGTTGAGGTTATGCAGCATCGAGAAGATAGACATCGTTTGTACTTTCCTGACTTTCGGTGGTCGGAATGCTCTTGACTAGTGTTTGTTTCTGTAGCCCACTGCCTACATATCCAATGCTAGCAGCCACTGCCTAAGCTAAAGTCGCATAGGGTAGTTTCAGGCCTGGATTAAATTGGGCGTTTTGTTAGGGTGCTTTAAATATACAATTTCAGGTTACAAATGACAAAGACAATTTATTAAATATCAGAAGGTAAAAACATTGAATTGTCTCAAGAGTACTCGAGGATGACCTCTAGACTAATCAAATCATTTCAGTGTCGACGGATCTCAACTGCTCTAAGACTAATTGGAAGGACGACTTCAAAAGAGCAACTGCGCCACACTGATTATGCGAACACTTTGCGTTGGTTATGCTGGTTAAATCGTCTAACCTAAAATTAAGAGCTAAGCGAGGACTGCATTTGATGCTCTCTAGTTACTATAAAGGAGAAAATACATTCGTCTACAGCATTGCCATCAAGGAGACAGATGGCCGCACAACCCAGCTTAATGATTTGTCAAGAACTTGAAAATTCCCTAGACAGAGCCTCTCGTCTTCTTTTTCTGTTTTCTCTCGACCAGTTCAAAGGAGCACCTAAGGGATCAGCTTCACTACTACCCTGTGTATCAATTAAAGTCGACGCCGATACGCAGACCTTGTAGGTGCATGTCGACTTTGCCCCTCGGCACTGGTTACATAATTTATTTCACGCTGGTCTGCTGCACAGCACCTCTTCTGAGCGTGTTAGTCTCACTGGCAAATGCGTGGCAAAGTGGAAAATTAGTATCTTTTGCCGCTAGTGTGAAGGAATGATTTGAGGTTTAGGTATTCCTTGTTCAAACGCTTTAATGTAGTGATTCATTCAAAGTCGTCAGCCGCCCTAATGTCACTGAGCCTTGTCAATTTTCCACAACATTACCAGGCATTTAATGTACCGATTGCCAATTGACAAAGAAAATAAACCCTTTTCTAAGTTTCGAAACGCACCGAAAATGGCGAATCTTTTCATCTTTTCACATCTCCGTCTCCGCTTCCACGCCTTGGCGAGAGTAATGCAAAATGGCTCACAGTGGGCCGCACTAGTTATGGCTATGTCGGATTGTCGCTTATAGTGATCCATCGCCTGCTGAGAAAAATACATCGCCTCATCACAAATCCGCAATGCGCAATCAGATATTTGTGCCTAATTGTGGCAACGCGAATGTCCTTTACAAATCGATCTACCACCACATTTACATACTATGGTATCAATCTGTGCCGAAAATGGGACAAAGGAAGTCGTGATTAACTGCTGGGAAAACGTTTAGTTAAAAATGGGTGCATTTAAAGTTCATGCACTGAATTTAAACACTGGCGATGTGGGAAAATCCGGGCATAAAAGAGCCAAACTGAATGCATGCAATCACATAGCAAGGCGGGATCGACTAGCCCATTTGCTGTGGTTCCACATACAGTCCGAGGCAGTCAGCAGTAGTAAGCCTTCAAACTAAAAGATGCAGCGCAAAGTACAATGTGTTCTGTTGTAGACCATCATTATAAAGTGGCCTAGTCCCTGTGGTTTGAGTACTAGTGCATATAAAGTAGTAATTGTGCGACGTAAGTCGGCAACTTGAATGAGGGATAAGGGAAATGGAATAGGTCGACTAATAAAGGGATGTGTATGATGCGAGCGAATTTAGTTGGGTTGATTGAAGGAAGACGAGGGAGTGATGGACTTTAATGAGTGTTATGATGAAGGACGCGATTGGTTGTTGTATGTGAGGAGAAGGGTGAGGAATGAAATGGATGTGTATAAATGCAAGCACTGTGGAAGTTGTAGGTTAGGATGGTAAAGCGTGCGTACAGACAAGTGAGTGAGTGGGTTGAGAGGAAGAAAATGCGTTTCTTCTAACCATTCCAAGCAAATACCAACGGGGATGAGCCTTGCCGCAGTGCAAGCGTGTACACGTTCTTGTTTGATGTTAGGAGCAGAAATACAGCAGACCTATGACGTAGAATTTGCGCTCGTGAGTTGTACGTAGTCCAAATACTCCTTCACCTACTTGGTGCTTGTGGTTCTATGCAATTCCTTGACATCTGCACAACCATTGACTTCATTAGGTGTATTCCTTCCAAATGTGGTGTGTAGTGACTTGCCACTTGCTCAAATTTACATAATAACTTGCTTGGGCAATTCAGCCGCACATCTCTGTCCTCCGTTGTGATTCCCATTTCGATTTGGGTTTGAGCTCAGTTGTGTTAACTCGAACGCCGATGCTTTGTTCTTTTGGGCTCGCAGAGCCAAATGAAACCGAAACAGGTATTCATCAGGGGTGGTGCTGCTCCTGATCACGTTGTAATCTAAAAGCATCTGCAAAAGTAGATGCAATGTGGTGTTGCTGTAACCAGTATTGGAGGGATGGGGCTGATATGGTAGTAAACGTGTCAAGCGTTTAGGTGGTTTGGTAAATCGGAATTTATCTTCTGCGTTTGTGTTCCCTCCGTGCTTGTACACTTATCATTTTTCGGTTTGAATGATTTGCCTGCAAAGCAGGTTTAAATGTGATTGATGGGGACCCCCTTAAAGCCTTCTAAAAGGGTCTTGTTTACTTCATCGTCGAGGCAGAAATGGCTCAATGCAACGCTCGTGCATGGCGAGACTATCTATTTCCTCGGAGTTGATAGCAGTAGGTACGTGCTTATGAATGACTGGGATACTTTCTTTAGCTTTCCTTTGACCTCTTAACGATTGAGGGTGAACCATTTTTTCCTATGCCATGGTAAGTGCCTTGCAAGAAGCGTTACTGCGAATTCCAATCCTCAAGACAGGTGTTGGGGTTTTAAAGAATCGCTTAAGTTTCTGCCGCATGGGGTTCAATGAAATGCTACAAAACTACAACAATCATCACTTGTCCAATCACAAGAACTCTTGATTATAAAAGCTGCTAAAGTAATTCAGTAGGGAATTTAGAGTAAAATCATTGCTATTTACGTGCCTGTGGATGGCAGATAAAATGCACTGCCTAAGCAAACTCGTTAAGGCATGTGGATGCCTAAATAACGATACTAGATAAGTGCTCTTCAGTAATTCTAAAAAAAGAGTGCATTTGTACAGGCCTTGTTTAACAGGTCCACAGCACATGAAAAGTGCCACGCCTCAATCATTTTTAAAATGCACCCTTTAGCTCAATTTTGTAGGATGTCATCCTTCAGTGGTCCAGATCTGCTAACGCAATTTCGTGTCCAAGCAAAGACAGAGCACATTATACCCAATTCGAACTTTGGTTCTTAGTGTGGCCACAGCTGAGGGTGTGGAAACTAAACTACCTCAAAATCTGTAATCTCCAACTGAACTTTTCAAGGCCAAACCAAGTGCCACCTATTTGTCAATGAATGTCAAAACGGGAGAGTTTCCCTTCGGGATGGCATAAAATGTCAGATAACTATACTGTAAAGCGTGTCGATTTGCGGATCTAACGCCGATTCCCTGGTGCCAATGTCGAATGTCTTCCTCATTCCTTCACGCTGAGACGTAGCCTCTTAGGGGCACACCTGTCACGCATTTATTTGTAACAAGCTTACCCATCGCTCACACGAATCCACATACCTGCCCTTATTAGTAACATATAAGAGAAGTCCACCAATCTCTGCCATTAAGTTTGGGATTCTCAAACGATTGTATGTCCCATTAAGAGCTTTTGTGCCTATGTTTGTGAAGTTGAGCATAAGAAAACGATGTCTTTTAAAACATACTGCCGTATCTTAAGGCAAGTTAAGCAAACGATTGTGCGGTTGACACCGCACGTACCAACATTCTTCAACCCAATCCATTTATTTCAAATACTTTCCTTGTCTGTTAAATAACTGCAGGAAAATACGTGTTTTCAGGGTCGCGAGTGGCAACCAACATTGATGCTCTATAAGGTGAAGGCAGCTCTACCTCATATTAGAAGGCGAAATCATGCCATGCGAATGAATTGGTGATATTTTCAAGACGACCATTCATCGTCTCGTGCAAATCAATGTTACCACGTAGCAATGGTGAATGAGCCAACAGTACCGTGCAGCCTGTTGGGCATTTACCCTAGCGGCTGCAACCCGGCGATATGACATGCAGCTGCTAAAGTTTCCATCAGGAGTACTGCAAATTCTCTTATAAGTGCTTCAAATAAGGGATTTACACACTGCTGCCAAATATAGAACAAAACAGCCCTGAATTAATTTGGTGATGCAAATATCACTCTACAGACTCTAACGCAGGGACATCATTTTTATCGTCGATTCGCCTCTTTGCAATTTCACTTCAACCAACCGTTCGCCTCTATTATTACAGTGTAGATAACGACTAGGACCAATGGACTCACAATCCACTGGCATAAACCGACATAAATTGAATGTAACTGGTGGGAACACCTTCAGATTCTTTACCTTCTATTCGTACCATTGCACAATGTCGCGCTAACCACCACGATCTATTTTTCTGCATTGGGATTTTTAGTACATTGTAGCAAATTCATATGTTAATTTATATGTAAGCGAATCTGACTGTGCGAAATCGGTTGGATATTGCTTGGTTGCCATTACAGGTCAAGATTTCAATGCATTGCGTCAAATCTTATCGGTAGCATAAGTGATAGTAGACAGCGACACGATTCTATTGCGTAATCATTAGAAGCCATTTTTTTTCGAATGCACTACACATCTAAATGCAAATATGACAATTTGCATACTCTTGTTTCTGTGTTTCAGTACGATCTAGCAAACTCTTTTAGTAATCAGCTGTGGAATTTGCCGGTGGATATGTGCTTTACAAAATGGGCGAAACTTACTTTGGTGCTGTCATTTCTGTCCCGGCCAGTGTTACACGTGAGGGCAGATTTTTGGTAAAATTGAGGTAAACAGCAAATATTTACAATGCGTCAGGACAAGTGCAGCGATGCGAATAGCGATAAAGCTGTGGAAGTTGATGCGCTTTTTGTGACAAAGAGTGTATGCTAAAGGCGTCTTTATGTCAGAGGGTAAACTGAGTTTTCAATTATTACATAACCATGCTAAACGAATCCGTATTGCGATACTATAGAAACGCTTCATTCACTGAAAGCGAAAAAAGTGACATTAAAGATAGAATATGAAAAGAGTAGTACCTGTTAAGTCACCGACTGGTTCGGAAAATGCTAATATTGCAAGGCTACGTGGATGTGCATTATAGCGCTTGTTAAATTTACTTGCTGATAAAGCAGACAGGTCACGAAATTCTTCCAAAGTTGCGCGGGCTTTAACACAGATGAAGAATACAGCATATGCTCAACCGATTGCCTTGCAGTAACCCTAATGTGCTCCTATGCACACGGCAGCGTGTGGCGCAAAATATTAACTGCAACTGTTGGATAAAAATAACACTGAGAATATGCCTCTGTTGAATGTCCAATATGCACTTCAATCCCAGCTCTTTTGCATTCTTATAGCACATGAGGGTTCACTCAGGTCTCTAGGACAGAACAAATTTATATGCGCTGAAATTTTTAATCGACAAATAATTGAAGCTTTCAGACCTCGTCGGTTCTGTGGCAGGAAAAATTGATTGATGTTAATTGCTGCTCAAGGATCACTACTACTTATAGATTGTTGGCGACGCTATTTTACTGCCTCGTATTACCAGTAACTGCGATCACCCATTATCGTGACGAGTGTGCACTCAAGCAAACTTACAAAATTTTGGTAGGCATTCCAACAGCAAAAGCACTACCGAATGTGTACAAACATGCATGAATGTACTGGAGTGTGTGATGCCGCGGCAAATGTGCCAGATACGTTCGAAAATTGGCAGCGTTCATAAGTCAACGAAATCGGTAAAAGCAATGAAGCCTGAGTGCGCAATTTCTGACTCGTTCTTGCTACAATATTTTCGAAAAGTTCTGCGCACGTCTAACAGGTGATGTAAACTATACGGCCATTAATATGTTGCTTATAGAGCCTGCTGTATCGAACACCGTTTTATTTACGCGCAATTTGGTTTTTAATCCTAGCGCCAGTAGGTAGGCAAAAATCAAATCAAACCTGTCTAATGAAGGCTACAAACTGCAGACCCACAGATTCTGCTCGACATTTAATCGCTAATACAACCTTCGAGTAAAAAGTATTTTGCTTGCTTGAGTGCGCATGTGATTAACATCACGTTGACAAATTTTGCGCACTCACTCCCGGAAAAAGCGAACCCAGAATTGAAGCATTTATAAAAGCAAGACAGAAATTATTCCCGAATGTAAAAGTTGGTATTTATTGTGTGCAAGTTAGCTAACATTGCATGTACCCCTACTCCAAAAGCAGAGCAGTTGCATTTTTTGTTGAGCCAAGCGTCTTATGGGTCTCCGCTACCACCACCGATTTCAGCAGACCTAAACAGCAAAGTAATATTGTTCTCTTCTCACTTTAATGTTAAACCAAATGTGTCAGGACATCTTGAGGACCTCGTAGTCTCCATTCCGTATGTGTGATTCAGTGAAAGTGCTGCTAAGCAATCACTAACGCTACAGGTTCTGCACATCGCTGCGCAGTCTTGTTTTACTTGTGCTACCAATTGAAAACCGCAGCCTCAAAGACACTATGTTTATAGTGCTGATCTGATGTTTCTCAAAGGAATACCAACTGGCACATTAAACATACGCTTCCGCCCCAAAATGTAGATGCTTCTCTCAAAGTATTATCGAAAGCAGCTGCTCATATGGCTCTGCTTTCGTCAAGTAAAGATCACTGTTGTTAGTCTATCCATTAGACCAAAGTTCTTGCAAACACACTTGCCTTCATCCAACGGGAGACCTCCTGGAACGGGAGTTCCTGTTCTTGGAGCGTATTTGAGATGGGTTTGGCAAGTAGGACTGCTAAACAATCTTGTTTTGCGAACAATTGTTTCAATTATTTATACGCTCTGAAAATGCATGACAATCAACAACCGCTCACCAAAATCGCATTGTAGTCTTGAGAGTTATCTCCATGACACACTCAATACCGATCATCCGCACACCAATCATGCTAAAACACAGTATAATAAGATCCTTTATGAACGTCCTAAGGCAATCAGTAAGTTGTGAATTTGCCCTTTTAACAGTTAGCAGGCTTGAAGGCCTAACTTACGGCTCTGGTGCATTGACATCCTGAAGTCTGATTCAAAGGAGTTGGCTAGCCTGAGGTCTGCAATATGAATTGGGCCAATGGGCATCAGTTAGGCTTGTAATGGTACTTGAGGTATACAGCTTGGAACTACACTGGTTTGATGTGCTCGAGGCACTGAATTTGCAGAATGCTTTGTGGATTCGGCGGGAGGGTAGGACAGGGCATACCTTGAGTACGCACATGCAGAATTGGTCACGAAGCATCTTTTTGGTACCGCATTCAAGAAAGCCTAATATTTAGTAGAAATAATTTTGAAAATTCTGATCACTATACGATAAAACCCTATGCTTCACTTATTTATGAGACCTTTGCGTGAACATGTGGATGATACTGAAGGAAAGATTCATAAAGAGTGGTCATTAAGCGAGAGTGTTGATGAGATACACTTCAGTAAATCAGTCAACCCCAAACAAACCTTACACTACCACCCATGTTAAGAAGGCAGTCAAAGACTTCGTGGGGAATTCACAAGTATCAGATGTTAGCAGATGCAGTGCATGGCCAGAGTTTGCTGTTTGAAGCTTTCGCTGCCCTAAAAATTGGGACAATTACACCTCTATACATGAAACCTTTGCAATAAGTACTACGATTATGGCAAGGATACCAATTGACACCACTTCTAAAGGGGCAAGTTCAGAAGCCACACATTGGTCATTGGCTAATGGGATCGATTGCTTTGACTGTGCCTGCCATCGGATTCGGGCTACTGTCATCGCTATTCACAAGTCAGAGGAATTGTCGACTTGTAAAATGGAGGCGGGACTTCAAGATTGTTGGATGCACCGGCAATCTCATTGTCGTCGTTATCATCAGGTGCGATGGCTCAAATGCCTATTGGATCTGCTTTGGTGCAGAAATCACAAGGTCTTCATTGTTTGCAGCATTGCAGTGGTAATGCAAGGGTAACCGGCACATTCATTACAATAGCATCGTTCTTTTGTCTTCCACACATTTACTTGCACTTCGCCTCGCTGAATTGACCCATATTAGTTGATGTTCCCAGCACTGCTTTAGTGCTCAAAAATAATAGGCTATCCGGTATCCTTCCTTCATAAATTTGAAGTCACTTCCTACCACTGAGTAATTTGTCTAATAAAGCTACTACCAATCTATTGCAGAGCCCCACATCAGGTGGAAAGAGAAGAAAATGAGTTTACTTGCCCTTATTCGAAAAGCTTCGTACACTGCGCACATGGTACCAATTCTAGCAATCCCGATTCAGGTGCTGTTCCATGTTTACCAAGTGGGAATGCCGTTGTCTTAGGAGGAACAAAAGATTCAGCAGCCAACAATATGCACACAAATAGCACGCGATTGGGATTTGAGACCGTTTTCTAGGTTAAATGTCGTAGTAATAGGTCCCTTGATGGGGTTCGAGGCCATCATCCACGTCGAATGCGTCATGACAGAGCTCTATACTTTGATGTGGATCGGTTTCAAGGTGAAATGGCTTTATTTATGGATCCTTGATATCAATATGGGTATGAATTTAGCTCTTACATTTGTTGCGCTCGTAAACCAACCCATTTTCCGACCTATCAAACCTTGTCCTAACAGTGGGTTGTAACTCGTTGTGATAGAAGGACGAATCAGTGACCAGGTTTCATTTTATGTCTGCCACCAGACTGACAAGGCGAAAACATGCTTAAGCAACGAAATTAAAAATCAAATATAATACTAGTCAAAAGCAGGAAAATTTAATTGCCCAAATAACATGAGGCAAGACATAAGCTGCGTTTGTTTATTCCAAACTAATAAAAGGAAAATAATGTGTGCAAGCATTCCTATTGTTAAGTTATTTAAATGCATGCAAATGCGTATTTAGCAGTACTTTCAACCGTTCAAGTGATAAAGCCCTCAATTGAAAGTTCTTGAAGGACTTTCAATTCGTACATGCGTCCCCTATGTCTAACAATGGAAAACTTGAAAAAAAAGACAGGTGCAGGCTGGAGAACAGGTGTCTAATCACTAATTAAGCAGTTGAGAGCGATAATCAGGAGTGATAGCAGTCGTTGCGCGTTGAAAACAGCAGAGAAGTAGAGGAGGGATTGGACACCGTCGACTAGCTCCTTCACCTCCATGGCATGCGAAGGCAAATTCACAAGCGTTGGTGTAAGCACATCCTCGATCGTGGCTGCTGTTAACCACCATTGCTGCGACCAGCCCCACGGCTGCGCACACGGCGACCACCATTGTGGCTTCGGCTTACACGGCCACGCACACGGCGACCACCATTGCGGCTTCTGCACAGACCACAATGCCCACTTCTGCCCATATTCTGAACCCTTCACAATCTCACCCCACGGCGCCCACTTCCACGGGTACGAATATGGCCATCTTCCCCACTCCATCTCTTTGGCTATACCTCTACCTTCTTTGAAACCGTCTTGTGTGCCGAGATGTGTTCGCTTGTATACTAACCGCCTTGACTCTAATTGCTCCACGTGGCACCCATGCTCATTGTACTTTTAGATCCGGGTTCGTGCTTACCGATCTTCTATAATGCTCTCGTGATTCGGACTCTTCTATGTGAGGTTTTGGGTGATGCCGAGCCTGTAAATTGCATGCGACTGACTTAGCATGGTATTTTTTACTCAAGCGTTGAATTTAGTTAAAAATCGAGCAAGCATTCGCATTATTGATGACCGCCCTTGCCAATGCGCAGATCGCAGGGTACAGACTGGTATCGAACTGTGTCGAACCACTAAGCCCGTTGGCATAAAATGAATTCTCGGCTGTCGGTGATTAGCCTTTGTGGTGGCCAATCCAAAAACGATTTTAGTTTCTTTTTGGCTGCATCAAGCACTGTCCACATACACGGCCTATTAGATATTTTTCTGCAGCCATAATTCTCTAATCTTAATCACAGGACTTACAAGATTTTGCCGTTGACTTGGAGCGAGGCAAGTCATGCGCTACAGTCATGCCCAAATATGATCTAGTGTCCATCCAAATTTGCCTTCTTAAATGCATGTTGACCCTCGATTCGCTTAAAAATCGACAAGGTTTAAATTTTACAACATAGGGCACTTGGACGCCAACATTGTTTCAACAAACGATCACAATGGTAGCAGAAATGTAGACCTATTTAACAAGCGAAATAGAAATCTGCGCAGATCGATGAACAGGACAAGTAAGGTCACTAATGAGAGGAACTGCTACCCTTTCTCGGCACTAGCTCACATCCTCTGAAGTAATGAAGTAGATACATAGTGAAGAAGTTGTGTATGCATTCGTGGCGGTTCTCGTTATGGCTGGTGTAGATAAGATGCAAAACCGCTGGTTTTTCAGATTTACATCGTACAGCGAACTACTTTTTTGATAATGAAAACTCTTCGAAGACTTACGCAGAGAATTTCTATTGCATAAGGACTGCACTCCACAAGGGTTAATATCATTTACAGATGATAACCTCTCTGTTCCCACATTGGTTGTCTATCTCATCTGCGCCCAAAATGAAATACCAAACACTTAGATGGCTTGAAATAATTATTTCAAATTTTGTTTGCAGTGCATGCCAATCACATTGTGGTCTGCTTCAGGGATACGTATCAACAATATGTCATGCTCCCAATTATCACCAAGTAAAAAATCGCCATTTAGTGATAGCACAGCGGTCGGACTGATCGAAATCTGCTGGTTTGATCATTATTTCATTGCCAATAACATTGCGCTCACGTTGATGGCTTCATTTTTCAACGACACTTTCGTCGTAGGGATTCATTAGTGATGGTCTACAGTACAGCACCCCAGGGTTGACTTGAGCCCTCATGGCTGCGATTGTGGAAATCTTTTGCTAAATGACAATTCGGTACACCACGATAGGGGGTGCCTTAAGGTCATAATAGTTTACGTCTTGATGTTTTGTTGATTATGTGGGTTGGTTTAGCATTCTCTAGTACCGCAAAGCCAAATTTACCTCTGCGATAACAAGTCGTATTCTTCGCGAGGGCGAAATGTTTGCCCAAAATACCCCGAACCGTGAAGCATGAAACTTATTTCCCTGGTGCAAAGATCTTGTATGCAAACAACTGATGCATTCACTGCAGTAGCTCACACATCTGAACCTGCACCTAGCCAGTATGAAGCAGCACCCGCCTGACAAATCCCATGGCGATGAAAATTGATGTAGATCCAAAGACGAGAGTACCAATCAGTCATGAACTCGTAATCTGCGTGTAACACATTGCACACGTACAATGCACAGCACAGTGCTGGCTAGGAAATGACGAGTTCCATGTAAAGCCATCTTTAGTATGCATGAACAATTGGCCAAAATTTCGGATGACTCGGAACAGCACCTCACAGCTTCTGCTTCATGCACATGTTTTATGGGCTATAAAAGGATTATTTACACTTTTCTGCTAAAAGTGATGGAGCTGTGGTTCAAGCATATCAAAATATGGTTTTTCCAAGACCTCAATTCAGTAAAACGTCTTCTTTGACGGACAATTAGGAGCACAATACGAAGAAGCAGGTAATTGATTTGGGGCAAATTTTAGTGGCACGCCTGCAGTGACCAAATTCGTGGCTAAACACATAGCGATGACTGCTCTTCTGCGCTTTAATTGCGTGCAATATTGAGGAGAGATCCAGAAGGCCCTTTGCTCGCTCACTACATTAATCGTAGCCTGCTTTGCAGGGTCTCGTGCAACTCGACGTTCTCTCCATCAAAGTGCAAGACAGCAGGCGTACAAGGGGTTTCGTGTCACGCTTGGTTAACGCGCATCCTGGTAGGCGCCGCTCATTGTTAGATGCACCTTGTGCGCGCGCTTTTCTGTGCACATAAACACGCGCACAAGTGAAGGCTGCATTTTTGCATGAGTGCTTATGTTTGTGCATAGTGATTGCGTATTAGGTTGAAAATTAAGTAAAACTTATCAAATGAAACAGCTCCTGACATAGCTTAAGTGTTGATGCAGCGTGCAACAAATGGCCTAATCGGATAAAGCACATCAGAGCTTTAGCATCTTGCTTAACGTATGCTTGGTGCATTTCAGCTGGCTTGGATCCGTATTGTCCGATGTGCCTAACTTGTTGCAGAACCTACGGAATGCTCTTGTGGCATCAAAGAGGTAATGAAATTGCTAGACCGCTCCATTATTCTTAGCCTTCATCCTCCTACCTGTTTAAACAAGTTCTAAATCTCTAACTAGTCTGCAATCACAATGTGTGCTGTCCGTGCTTCATCCCATTCACAGACTTCGCTTCACTTCTCCGTCATTTTATCATAGCACACATGTGTAAGTGAGCGTGTGTTAATATTTGATAAAAATCCTCGGTATGGGCTGCCCTTCAGCCTTAGCCCTGGCGTTTTGCGCAACCTGCTTCTAGCTTGATGCCTCATTTTACAATGCTCCAGCTCGAAGAATAGCGAAATCAGAAGTACACTTTTACTGTACAGAATGCTATGCAGAACACTCGACATTTGGGGCCATGTTGGATCACATGCGAATTCATCATTACTGTGGGTATTCCTTCGGCAATTAGACTTAATTTACAATGATCACCTACTAAAATGCCACGGTGTCTTCTTTTCACAGGCATTTGGTTTGGAGTGTTTGGTGGGCTACGAATATGCATTATTTCGTGAGTAATGCTTGTAAGTTTGTGATGGTGATTACGTTGGGTTCTCACCTTTTCCCTTATACCAGTGTTTAGCAGGGCGAAGTCACTCCATGCACAGAGATTGCATGTGTAAATCGTAGAAGATTTTGCATCAGACAGTCAGATTAGGACGAGAACAATTAAGTGATGCTGGATGGAGTCATGAGGCAAACATCGTTTTGCATTGTGTTGCATCCCATCGCATCGAGAGTTCTAATATTTAGGGCAATTAGACACTAACGTTCCAATGATGGTAGTTAAGCTTGTATTCACAAACCACTGCGCATTGCACAGAATCAGAAACGCTTATACGCGTGCAATAATCCAAGCTTATCTGTTTGTGTTTAAGAGTTCTCTGCCGAGCTAGCTTAAATTGCTACCCACAGGTGTACATTCCTCTATGGGTACTGCGAATGAACAGGCGCTCAATAAAAGAAGAGAATATTATATCTGTTAATGCTGCCGTTTTATCATAGCCACTGCTACACGCAAGGGTGGGAATCCACTAAAATTTTGGAAAAGTGGAATAAAGACCGAAATTGCACTAGGCAAAGGAATGAATGCAGGGTAACGAATAGGGCATTAACCCACAGAAAATTGGTAAGGTGGGACAATTCAAAAGAGGAGGTGTTGCAGTCATTCTTGGGCTAGAGGCCGATGCTTACAATCAGCAAGACTAGTTAACAATCGCCACGCCACCCATAGGGCTTTAACAGAAGCAGCGTATTCTGTTCTTCAGGTAGATCTACGTCCGATCATGTGGTGGGCTGCATGTTTTGGCTCACTTGCATGCAAATGCCAGCTAGACACCCATGTTATACGTCATTTAAGCAATCAAAGTGCTACATTAGGCTCGCCCAGGTGGTGTCTCTTGTCAATTAGCCACGAATGTGTATGAAACAGTCCAAATAGCAAACACGCCAATGCTTTTTACCTTGAAATTTCCACTGAGGCACACAAGTGGCATGTAGACTGAAGCGGTCATCGAATCGGAACAAGTGGTGAATGTTCCAGTTCTGGAGCTTTCTTTGTTGCTCCATGCGGTGGAAATTTAAACGCATCATCTGCCAGTCCCCACAGGTTTGAAGCATGGAAGTGGAGGTGTTGTATTATGAAGGCAATTGTTACATCAATACCAAAATCAATGCTTTCACCGTCGCGGTCCAATTTTGCACGTGACGCCGTTTCATGGGAATATATCTCCTCCTCTCCTTCTATGTCCACCTTGTTAATATTTTACTTCTCGTTAGCTCACAGCAGTGTAAAGGATTTATGATAATGCTCAACATGCACAAAGACGCAAATTGAGCGGTGGTAGAGAGAGTGGGAATTTAGCTTAGGAAGTCGACAGAGCAACCGAAGTTGCATTCTCCCGCGGGCATACCCACACCTATGTTGCTTGAATGCATCGTTAGATACACTACTATTCCCGCTCAGTTTATGAGTGTTTTATGATTTGTCTATGGGCTTTTGTTTTAATCTCATTTGTTTTCCATTTGACTTTTTGCGTGAGAGAGTCAGGCGATTACGGAAAACTGATGCTGTCAATCATAGCCTCACTTATTGCACGATTTTGTCGCGTTCTTTAAGTAACTGAAAGTTAGGTTTGAGACATTCTGTTTTTACTGTGAATGTGCACCTTCAGGTGAACATCGTCGAACTCTTTGATAGGACTGAGCGCAAGGGCAAATTTACGACACGTTTGGCCAAACGTGCTTAGGATAGGTTCCTTAGCTTGGTAGAGCATTGGTGATTTGATTTGGCTTTCGCAGCTAGCGTATTCTACGTGCTGTTGCAATTAAAAAAACGCTGGCATCTGGGCCATGTTAAGCATATGTTGTGGATTCTGTAGGGTGCGTAAACACAAGAATATGGGTTCCTAAGCATCAGATGTTAGCATACTTGTAATTGAAATATTAAGAGATGAGCCCCTCTCAAAAGAGAGTAGAGCTTCAAGAATTTGATTGTCATTTTCAGTGACTAACTAACTTGTCCGCCTTGGGCGTGGCGAAGAACTCAATGTCGCCTGTTTCCAAGTCTGTAGAGCGCTTGCATCTGACTCGCCTCCTTTTAAAATCTAGGGACTCCGCTCCATTCAGCAGTCTTTGAATGCTGAGCTTGTAGGTAAACAGATTCACTTGGCTGCTAGGTGATCTTTGGAATCTGAAGAGCCTGGAAAGCTAGCTTATAACGGGTAATCTGGACATTGTAATGCCAAAAATCTTCTTGGGTGGATATTGCCAGTGAGTGATGAAAAATGAGTAACCAACCCTTTTCTTGGTGCATTTGGACGTCATTTGTGCACAATGCCAGCGACCAACCTAGGCAGGTTGAAGAGATTGGGAATCTTCGACAGAAAGATAATAGGCTTCATTGCCAACCCCTTGCTGTGGGTATTTCTGACAATCTTTAGACGGAGCCTTTCCCCAAATGAAGTGAGACGAAGGACCCGAAATTCTTTATGGTTGTAGTATCTTTCCTCAGTTACGGATAGTTATAAGTGGCTGTGCTTGGTGATGTAGCTTGTAACTATCGTGATGCAGACGTGAGATTGTCACTTTATTTTTCGAATGGCACATTGCCTACAATGTGACCAATTTGATGGTGTTGGAAACGTTTGGCACGCCGTCAGAAGTGGAATTGTTGAGAAAAATAAGATTTTTTTGAGCCCAAAATAAATGCTAACTCTGTCGGTCATTAAAATCAGTATTTGACGACTTAAGGAGATTTTGGATATGAAGTCGCATTATAGAGGCTAGGACAGTAATGGCCTGCAGATGCAGCAGTGGTCCTTCTATGCTCACCAGGCAAATTATTACTTATGTCGATATGCGTGCGGTTCCCGGTGGTTACTGTTGCTATTACATGCAATTGGCTTCATTTTTGGCCTCACGGAGGATAGCGGTAGTCTCGTGGAGCTGTTGGTTGATGCATCGCCTAAAATTTGTGCCATCTGAGCTTCCGGGTATGGCGATGCGTTCATTGTGACTTTGCTGGTAAAGCACTGCATTTCAGCCGAATCAAATGGTTGTGGATGCTAGGTACTATCATCGCTTCCATATTTGACTTCAAACGAGCCCACAAGATGTCAAGCTGTCACGTATCCTTCTATTTCACATTTCCATATCTGCCATAGAATTTATCACATAGGGAGATTTCCAGAAAAATCAAATTGTCATATGACCCTACTATTATATCTCGGAAACAAATCATAACATTTTAACAATCCGTCTTCCAGATCGTTTCTACGCCTCCTTGCGTAGTGCTCGATTCGTGAAAAGGTGCACACTGTTCTTTACGGTTCCTATGCCCCCATAAAAATCATGTCCTCTCCCACTGTGATAACCTAACAATCGAAAATCAACCTGCGATGTTCCAATTTTATGCTTCAGTAGTATTCTGTTTCACGTTGACCGTTATGTGAATTGGAAAGGCATCGAGGTGGATGCTCTGCTGCACCTATAGATATGAAAGAGCTCTTAGATGACGTTACGATTGTTTGGCTACTCCAGTTCTCCACTTAGTTTAGGTCAAGCCTAAACAGGCAACCCTGCTGCTTAGGAGAAGTTTAACTAATCTGAATTCTAGCAAGTTTGCAGACGTCGCCTCTGTCTCCTCCCCGTCTACCCAACATTACTTACTTTTTAGATCCCTTGCTTAGCGACGAACCGTATACTGTTAGTAAAGAGGACAAGCTCAGCTTGCAAAACTGCCAGCAAGTTGAAACAACACTATTCTACAGCAGGACTTCCACAATATCAGAAGGGTGAAATTCATGCCACAAGTGATCCAACTTACTGAGATTAACTAAAGTAACACGAGAGCAGAGCGCTGTCACACGTTCCATTCTACATTTAGAACCCGGAAACACGTCCTGATCTAGGAGAAGGCAACCGCATCAATTACCTAAAATGTGGATCCCAAATGCCATCAGCTGTTAGTATCTCTTGTTACTGTAGCACTCAAGCCGGTGGTGACGAGAAGAAGAGAAAGTCGAGCGTTGCAATGCAGCTTACCACGGTGCACACGTTGATACATTTTGCATGCAAAATTGTGGTTGGACAGTCAAAGCGATCATCAGTAGTGACATGAGTAAAACAAGGACCACATCATGTTAATTTGCAGTGGCTGAATTGCAACATCATTGTTGCCCAACTTAAATGGAACGCTTTGAGTGAGCTGTCTTCAAAATGGAAACTTGAGTGGCTTTGCACAGTAAGAAGAAGATGTGCATGCAATGGTGCGGTGGGATGCAAACAACAAGAAAGCATCAACAGAAGTCGCATGCAAGAGCGATTGAAATGAAGCAAGGGCTATCAGTTTAATTTGAGATAAAAGTTTGCACTGCAATGTCATCAAGAGGTGAAAGACGGCGGCTTATTTACCCGGATGGAGGGCATCTAAGCAGGTACTCGGAATCATGACTTCCCATGTGACAGTTTAAAATGGGTGCAATAAATCGGTCCATTTCATCCGAAGGGAGAGACAAAAAGGAATTTGTGATAATGGAGGGTGACAGTATTTGCAGCGTAATGCAGTGTTGCCAGTGTTAGCAAAATGAAGAGAATCTGTGTGCTGAGTTTGTTTCAGCTATTTTGCACACAATGTATTGCCTTGTCCTAAAGGTCTCGAAAAGGCAAAATGTTGGGCAGGTCGCGACCTGGATTGATTGTGCAATTTTCTCCGCATCCTGGTATTTGATTCACACGGATGGCTGGTGTCACTAAGTGTTAGCGTTGAGGACACAACCTCGTTTTATAATGAACTTGCCCTATTTGTAGGGACAGAACATTTGTTTAGGTATTGCCCTCTGCCATGCTTTTGTATCGCTTCCACCTTACCCTCCTCCCCTCTCCATCCAAATTGCATATCTTTAGGCGAGGCATTGTTGCAGCCAAATACTTAGTCAGCAAATGGGAAATGTAGCAATTCGTGCTACTAGTTATTCACAATAGCGAAGTGCTGGTTTTAAAGGCACAACAGTTGCATGCTGGACAATTGTACTCACTTAGCACTGACCAATTTAGCTGAGCCACAACACGTCAACAATGTAGCTAGATACTGCATTTCAGGCGAGCGGTTTTACATTAACCAATGTCCCAACATTTGATGCCATCAACTTAAGATTGTAGCAATCGTTGAAGAACGAATGGAATTTCGAGCACACAAGTCCAGCTCCAAACATTGGGCTTTGAGCTCAAAATGCATTTTGGTGGCTGGAGCTATACGGTACATCCTGCACTAGGAAAAATCGAAAATCAAGGACACACACACCTTATCTTGCTTATGCTGTAAACTTCTTTGACCCAGAGTTCCCTCTGTGTTGCCGCTAGAAAATACTGTTTCCTTTGGAGACATTGGATTTTAAACTAAGCAGAAATGCGGCTGTTCCTGGGAGATTGGCAACCTCACGCTTCATTATTGTTGTTCTTGGCTTTAGCATGGTCACCGTTTTGCAAATTTTAAATATAATATCTATAGCATTTTATTCACGTTCCTGTTGCCTGAACTCTATTACATCCCTGCATTGATAAGTCAAGCTGTTATACACAGGCACACTGATTGTGAGCCATTAGAATTCCTCCATGTTTGTCCACAAATGCACCAATCACAGAACTGTGTTGCAATACGTCATTAATATGTATTCATCCGCTTAAGACAATGTGGAGCAAAATGATCGCCATGTATACAGCCTCCAGTGGGATTTCGACACTTCCTGGAAGCATTCAATGCGCATACCCTTGTTGGAAGCAACTGTGTCACAGCTAACCAATTCAAAAGCTTATTTTTGTCAGGACACTGCGCTGTTAGTGTTGAGTGCATTCCGATTTGTCAGCAAAACGAGCAAGAGCTCCATCGACGAGCGATGCAACTGCAATCTGTTTTGACAAATTGTTGGTTCCTAATGTTTCTATTGGTAAGTATTAAGGATAGTCCCAATACGGACTTATAACCGAACCCTACCACTGTGGAATGCCACTGAAATTTGTGGTCATGCTTCGCAAGTGATACGCAGTGCTCGCAACAATGCCGTCCATTCCTGTGGCAGAAATGCTACTATGACAATGCTCAGAACTATCGGAAAAGCCCTATTCGGCACCGCACAACGCATGCCAACCTGCCATTATTCTCCAAGCTGCAAAAATAGTCAGCACGGTTGGAGAAAGACAAGGATGCAATCATGAAAGACCACTGCTTAAAGCAGAGGTGGGCGCTGCTTCTGTCAGACCAGAGGTGGATTCAAATAGGCTGCACTAACAACCCTTTGGTGTCTCCCGGTTTCGGAAGCCGTGGGATGTAGGTGCTTCTGATGGCGCCTTTCCCTCTGATGAAGTGTGACGATTGACCCAGATTTTTTTTAAATCTGCTTCTGCGATATCTTTGCGAAATCATTGACATTTGTAAGCAGTTAGGTAAAATGATGTGGTCTGTCAGTCAACTGGTGTTAGAAGCGTCTGACTCGCCCTCAGAAGTGGGAATGCTGGGTGTAATAATATTGTTCTAAACTCGAAATCACTGATAAGTGCGTCGTTTTGTAAAGTCGTGACAAGACGGAGCATGCGGTATATGACGATATGGAGGAGAGACTTGAAGAGTATTTTGGCCATGACGTCGCATTCTAGGGCCTGCAGCAGTAATGGCTAGCAGAGAAAATAGTGGCCCTCAGATTGTCATCAAGCTAAGTACTGCTGATGTTGAGCTAGCGTGAAGTTCTCTGTCTACGTTTCTACTACGCACACTTGGCTTAATTCTCGGTCTCACGGGGAATCAATGGTAGTGTCTCGCGGGGTTGTTGACTAAGAGATTTCCCAGAGTTTGTGCTATCCCAATTTCGCGACGTGACGAGACATTTGTAGTGACGGTGCTGGCTGGTGTAGCGTCTGTTTATGAGGGGAAATGGACATCACTTGAGCAGGTTAGTTTATTCGGTGGTGTTATATGAGTGACCTTGTGGTCTTTGATGAATTGAGGGTGGAATAGGTGTTGCCGCCACTGAGTACCTCTGTGATCTCTTAGAAGAGAAATGGCTCGTGTTTGCTCTATACCACCTCTGTGTTGGTGGGCTGGGATAAGGTGCTACGATTACCACGTTTATGTGGTGTTGGTGATGCTGGTTTAGCTAGCCATGAGTGTTGACAGGAAGCTAAGTTAAGAGTCGATCGCTTGGTAGAAAGCATGCTCTCGAGACCGTTATTTGACCGCATTTTAATTTGCGGGCCACCAGTGCTGGAGCTGCGGCTGTTCCATGGCGTGGGATTTCGACGCTAGGTATTGCTTCCCTGCTTCAGATATTAATGCGTTTGTAATGGGGGGGTAGGCTGGTACGTATGGTACGTCGAGCTACAATGCACCTAGTGCATCTATTCCTTACTACCGGCCAGGAGGGGTGGAAAGAACGCTGTCTGCACCCACCCTACTATAGCACTTTCATGTTCTTTGACTTGTAATGCATTGCTCAATCCTTCATTAGTGGCAATAGCCTCATTCTGATGTAATATTGACTTGCATGATGTGTTTATCTCCCTGCCGAGTGTGCGCTGAACTATTCCAGGGTATTGTCCTTTGGTCGACCGTCTAGATTGTGGTGGTGCAAGTGTTGACGTGGCAGTGATTTGAGTCCTTCTGCCTGCGTGAGGAAAGGCAACGTTGTTGAGTTGATGTGTGTCAGTGAGAATAACTACGAAATGATCAGTTGCGAAAGAATTAGATGGCACCATTATTCACTTAGAAGATAGGCACAGATGTCAATTAATTTCGTTTGACCTTTGCGTTCTGCAACTGCAGTCACCACTCGATTTTCAGTTTTAAAACTCCTTCACACTGCACTGTAGCACAGTAATCCTGCATTTTAAAGCCCAGTGCTGTCTTTACGGGTGACTCAGACATTAAAAGGAAGGTCCACGCGAGAGGAGAAGGTGGAAGCTCCAAGAGCACTGGCGCTGTCGTCACAGTCGTCAGTCCACCACACTATAGTGGGCAGGCGCGTAATCTCCTCTGCGAAGGGTGCTTGCGTTTGTGTCATCCCCACTGTGATTGTAATTTTCCACACTCTTCTTCCCTTCGCTTGACCGCTGCTACGTCGCGTTCTCGCAGGTTCCAAAGGGGAGACAAATCGAAGGCGGGTGGGAGCAGGAATGAAAACAGATCATTTGTATTCCCCAGTACTCTTCTAAAACAATGATTTCGCTTCACCTCCCATCAGTTCAGTTCAGCATACGGCATCGCTGCAGTTATTTGCTTGGGACTATCATCATCATCATCACTCTCATTCATTACACACATCCTACCCAAATTTTTTCACTGAAACCATCCACTGTTGCAGACATTGCAGCTTGTCTTTCATCATTACGTTTGCCAACGACTTCCTCTTTTCCATTTCCACTTCACTACTTAAATTCGCCATTCAGATCTCTTCTGCCGCAAATAAAGACGACCCTTTTCAGCAAGTGAGCTGCTCTTACTGCCAGTGGTGTTACTCCTTCCAACCATCCATTCAGTCAATCTACAGACCAGATCTGCAACAAACTTGGCTTGAGCGACAAATGATGAATATAGTCATATTGCTTCTGCTCAAAATGAAAATGTAAACAGTCATCGACTTCAGTACCCGTGATTGCTGATGTAATGGGTGCCGATTTAATCATCGTCGGCCCTGTGGTCGTTCATATTTGTGGTCATTTCAACTTTCAGCTTATTAGACCTGTATCAAGTAATCAAATTAGCGTCACGTATGCCTTTATTTATTTCCTCCAATGCAAATGACTTTATGAATTTCTATTCGTAGGCACCTTCGAGAGGGGTCTTATTTCTGAAATTGGATTACACCAGTACCTTCCAGCATAGCATAGCTCTACAAAAGGAATCAGTCTGCTCAAATAGCGTAAGTAGGATGCTTGGGCACGCATGCATAGCTCATTGGAGAACTCCTTGTTTGGAGGAGCCATAGCCGTGATTTGACGTAAACACTCCATCAAACATTTTTACTCTGCCTGCTAACTTCAGACGAGATAACTCCGTTCCGGTGGTAGTTCCCGGTTTTTTTTCACAAAGAAAGTACTTTTTGGAAGGTTGACAAAGAGAGACCTTGGCAACTTAAAGCGAGGCAGGTGACACCTATTTCGCAACTTAGAAAATGCAAAATAAACTTTAGCGTCTTGAAGGGGAAGCAAACGAGCATGCCAGTGAAGTGCCGCAAGCCGTTTTTGGCCATCTCAGCATAAAAGAGCAGTTATTATTTATGTGGAAAGGCTGAGGAGCCTACATCCTAGATAACAGAGACCACAAAGTCCAAAATGCTTGCGCAGAAAAGGGACTTGCAATAGTTTACTTCCTGCACTAACCATCGAACCTTAGCCGGGACCTCTTAAACCACCTACGATGCTGGCAGGTGGTAACTTTTCTACAGAGGCGACGAAATAGCATTCGCCAGCTCCAGAGTCAACGATACAGTCTGCAAAATTTGACTCAGCCAGGGTTTCTTCCCTTTGTTAGCTGCAGGTAAGGAGGAATGCATCGCTCTCGTGTTATACAAAAGGGCAAATATCGCCGTTAATCTAGCAGAAGTGGCTTACGTGTTGTTCGGCATACTATAAGACAGCTCCACAAAGTCACTATTTGTTGCATTTGATAACTTGATTTTACAAACCCAGAGGTAAGAGAGCTTTGTGCAAGACACAATTTAATTACGGTGCGGAGGTGAGGTTGCGATGATTTTCTGGGCCCCCAAAGGATACTCACATCAACTACGAGTAGAAATTGGTAACTGGTGATTGCTCTTTTGGGATGGTTTTGATTGCCACTGCCACCAACGCTCTAAACTGAAGTTGCACTCGTGAGTGCCTCGCATCTCATCAACTTCTTCCAATAAGTCAATTCAATTGCTTTGAAACAAATGCTCCTACCGATTGATAATTAGCACAGATTAGTTGGCGATGAGGAAGAGATCAATAGCACGAATTGAAGTTTAATTTAACTACCTATTCATTCACCTACTTGCGTCCCCGCAAGATGCAAAATGGCGGGTAAGATGTATAAAATCGCGGTCTTTTATCCTGTGCTTAACAAAACGAAATATTAGGCTTGGAAGAACCGCATTCGAGGTGGTAGCAGTCGATGAAAGAAGCCATGGACGACGTTTACACAACGCAGATACTTGACCAAATGAGAAGGCCCACACACAGAGTAGCCCTCATCTCTGCCAGATTGAGGGCTTTTATTTGTATCGAATCATATTTTTCTGCTTCTCTCGGGATCTCTTTAAGCTAAGTCAAGCTGGGTTGTGTTTGCTTTTATTCCTCAAGAACGAGTAATTTTATGGCCTTAAGCACATTTCGCATGTCAATGAAACACATTCTGAACGGGTACCACAACACATTTTGCCTTTAAATAAGTCTCGATGCAGTGAAGTGATGCAATGAGTCGAACGGATTCCATTCGCAAAACTGTGCACAAACGTTATGCGATGGTACCCTCTCCAGTAAAATTCGTCCAAAATTTTTGCCTCTGACCCAGTGGAAGAATCGTCAAGCTTTCTCTGAAGTTATGCCAAACCACCTTATAGATAACTGGCTCAAATTTGACACGCAGTTAAGATGAGTGTAGCTAAGCTGAAGTAAATATAGTGGAAGTATGGACGAACCATATCGCAGACCCCATCGTGTTGTTCATCATAAGCAAATAACAAAGCCGTCGCCACCGTGCCCTTTTATTTGATGTCGGATTAGCTCCTGCTAAAGTAAATCACTCTTCCAGGTTCTCGAAAATATTTCATAAGAATTGGAAGTGGCGCAAGATAATGTAGATAAAAAGGCACGGATCGAAATGCGCACCAGCAGCCAATCAAGTGGCAACCATATCTGCTTGATTGGTCATCCTAGCTTGCATCAGTGCCATGTAAACTTGCTTGTCATACTGCTCAAGGCTTGCTTTTTCAGCCATAAGAAGTTTTAAGTTGCTTACAGCATCCCTGCTGACTTGGTGTCCTCCGGGTGATTGGCACGTGCTCTGTGATTGCGTAGGCATTCAGACACCTCTGTGTGACCCGATGACTCAGCCGGTGGATTGCAGCGTATTAATCTATAATCAGATCTGCTCCTTTGGGTTCGCGCTCTAAGAGCGGTTCCCCTATCTCTAAGTTGCCCTGCAGACGCAAACAGCCATTATGATAGCTAAGAGCCGATGTCGAAACGCAAAGCAAATGGGTTTTACATGCATAGCAAAAGCTCTTCACCGAAGTCCTTGCAAGTGTCAAAGTAAATCATTTGTTCTCCTTCAGCTAAAAAATTAACATGGCGCCTCTGATGAGCAGGTAGCGAACATCCTCAGCATGACCTGTCATGGCAGCACACATCAGCAAAGCGAGTTTCGTCGATTTGCCACATCTAGGGAACCATCGAATTCCAAAAGAAGCATCGCGTAATGCCAATCTTCTCCAGCAGCTGCATAATGGAGTGGAGTGTTGCCCTTCTAATCGAGTTCGGCTAACTGATGCTTTGTGTTCCAACAGCACACTCACCGCTCCATAGCACACATTTTGTGGCGGCTATCATTGGTAACTATTAGCCTTTATTTATTTTAAATACGTTTGGGTTTATCAAAGAATACTAGCGGTTAAAAAGACCACGTTGATATTACGAAGATACGTTTGCACACTCACAAGAGCAGTTTAAAGTTGTAGAGACTACTAACTTTCAGTGCATCTTATGAAAGGTTACCATCACAAACACAAAAATATTGTTAACACACACTAGCAAGAAGGCTGTAAAATGAAGGTTTTAGTGATCCGGGTTGCTATTTGTTTAGGCAGTCAGGCCTTCGAGGTGAATTGGGCGAATGATGCTGTGTACGCCTAATTGAGGCTACCGGCGAACTGCGTCCTCATTATTGTCGTGAGCGTCTCCCAACAATGCCATTCTCCACGTGAAATGCGCGTAAACCGTCTGTACTTTGCTCATTTACCTGCAAAAGCCTTTAATAATTGTATCGCAAAACCAGTCAAAATAATTAACGAAAACACTATGTGGAGTCGAAAAGAATACGAAGTTTTAAATCTTTTACTAGAACGTAGAGCAGATATATGAGGGACGAATTTCGAGGTTTTCCGTGCAATCATCTTTGCAAAACAGCTGCAACATTACAAGTACATGTATTACTTCACACTCCTCTGTTCACCTATCCTCCTGTAGAGGTTGTGAGCCCAACGAGTGATACTTTGGGAGAACCTTCTATCAGCGGGTCACCGACCTTCGCTTTGTATAAAATAATTCAGTCTGCCCACCTAAGCCGCAAGAATAAGCAACATCTTGCCGCGCGTGCATTAAAACACAAAACAAGGAAGCCCTTTGCAGTTTTCTCTGTCAAGTTAGAGTAGAGGTGTGCAAAATCTTTCGCGCTCAAAAACATGAATTACAATCATTAATTATGCCAATGCCTAACATTTTCCCAGGTCTTTAATTTGAAGTTCGAAAAATGGTTCGCATTCTTTGTGTGCATTTGCTAATTTCGAAACATTAGAATTAACTACTAACAAACTATAGCTTGACATTCGCTTCATGAAAGCCCACACTTTTCCGCCACCAGTACCTGCCATGCTTAGTAACGTTGACTAATGCCTGAGCCGGTCCACTTGCGCTACGCAATGCCCACACTGCCCATGCTTTACCACCTCCACACCGAATTCGAAGTTTTGTTTCTCATCCTTCATTCGACGCTTAGTTCATGCTTCATTCATCTGCACAAAGCTACTAAAAACCTTTGTAGACGTCCTAAGCGTATCATCTTCATTTTTGGAGCCCCAAAATTTAAGTACCTCAGGTGTTTCAGCAAAGGACTAGGTGCATACTCCGCAGAATCAGAACATCTTACTAGTTTTTTAGACACAGCAAGTATTGGGTTTTTTCCAGGTAAAGAAATTTTGATGAGCACCAGTAAGTGGAACAAGGTTTCATTTGCCATGCTATCAGCCCACGCATTTAGACCGACCAAATTTTTGCAAGACCTGAGACCTGAAGTTGTGGAAGACGTCCAAATGACAATAATGCGGACTCTTCGCAGCGTAGTCCTTATTGCAATCATCTGTTCAAGAGGTCACAGTGCTCCCTAGGCAGCAGCAAATGCTCCTGTTTTGTTCCGGATATCACTCCTACAAAGATGTTGAAAATTGTGTGACAATGTATGTGAGAAATAGGTCTCAGCAGTTTTGCTGCTAAGCGAATGTGACTTCCTAGGCGGCTTACGATGATGAAAAGGAATCAGTTATTCACTTGTCAACCTTATGAGTCAGCCTCCACCGCATTCCAGAAGAGCAACGTTTTGATTTCATTCACGCGTTTATAAAATCATTAACACTAAGGAACCACTAATCAAATGACCTAAATGGAAGTTGTGGGCAGGCATGCCATGGATTCTAGACCGCAACAGCTTATATTGCGGAAACATGATGCCACGCTCATCCATGCTGCTTTCCACTTAGTGATTTCTACATAAAACAGTCCAATGCTTGACAAAACTGCTATTGTTCTTCTGACGAGACATACTCAAAGCCGAGAAAAGACAATTCGTCAGGGTTTGCTGCCTTTCGCACTTTGGACTCCATAGGTGTGATATCATTTGGCTCACACACATGAGGACATGGCGCTATGAGGTCAGCCGTGTCTGAGTCATTGTTAATTTCAGTTCACAACGAATTAAGGTCAGACGGGTTAACCAGGGTGTCATCCAGCTCTACCTGATTAGAGAATGGACTCAGATATGCTGGGGGCTGACTAGAATGGGACAACGCTAACGCAGATGTATATTTATGTGTTTGAACTATTTCAAATCACACAATAAAACAAATGCAACCATCCTGCATAAACTTGGTCCTACTGGGGTCAAGCTGTTATAAAGACTTAAAGTGACCTGAGTGAGTACTACGACCAATGAGTAGCATTCATTATCCAACCCGAAATTTATCACACTACCCTAAGTTCCACTGTGAGGATTGTTGCAATTTATTAAAAACTCTTTATCTTGACGTTACTCCTGGCACCTCTCAACCACTCCTCTCTTCACTCCATTGCTGCTACTGCTTTGTAAGCAACATTGCAATCATAGCTAGTGTCGATCATACCTCCTTCCACCACCCCTCCAAATATTTGATCCTTTTGCTCTGGAAAATTCTTCCTTGCTCCATACTTTCAGTCGACCTGATAAACAAGGAAATGTTTTAAATGAGACCCTTATTAATGACGAATCCTATTGGGAAGAAGGGCGGTGAACTAAATCAACAAGAAAAGCGCTCCAATAACCATTTTGCCACCGCTTAATTTCCTATGACACACTGACGTTACCAGTAGTTTAGACTCTATCAAGGATTCGAGTGACGCTATCACTCCTACAAAAGCTAGCTGATCTTAGTGAAATATTTGAGGTCTCCGAGGCAAGGCCTTATTTATCAGGTCTTAGTGGTCTGAAAATTCGAAAGGCCTTAAGTACGAGGATAGTGTCTGCTTTATTGCCAAAATAAGGCTCCTAAATTGTGTCGCAAACCCAACAGTAGTTTCCGCGTCTTGACAACGAAAGCATATGTTCAGGTGAATATTATGAGCAACCCTCACTTAACTATTCTCAAAATACTTCTCAATTCATTCAATAGCAGAGGAAGCGAAGTTGAATAAACCCTTCCAACTCAGTCTTGAGCAAAGGAAAACAGTCCAATTCTATAATTACGCACGTTGTCGGATTTCACGAGAGTGTGACATCGTGGTCAAAATGCACACAGTCGAAAACACTTCTACCTAAGGTTTGTAAAAACACTACATTAATTACATGGATGTGTCGGGGCTGTTGATCACGTTGGAAACATTTGAGGGAGTGTGTACAGTAGAACACGAGATGAACATACCTGACACGACTGCATAATGTGTTTGTTGAATCCGTTGGGATTCCTTATGCATGAGGTAGCATCCACATTAAAATCGCTTCCACCTCCTCAAACAGTGATTGTTAGAGATGCTATGACAAGGCCTCCGAAGGAGATGAGAGTGATTGAGGTGACGACTACGCACCAACCAAGGGACGAAGCATGTGGCTAGATGCTTTACATGTAGACAGCAATGTTTTGCTCCTTTTCTATGACTCTTCTTTAGATGGATACCACACTTTTCATTGGAAACCGCTTGACAGTCTTGATGAATAAACTAGGATATGGAGATTGACAAGTGCTGCTCTGGAAGAGTGGCGCTGCTGAGCCAGTTCGAAGCAATGAATAGGTGAAGTAGAGCCTTTTAAAGAATCTTTAATCACACATTTCTTCGTAGTTTTAAGTAATGGGGATGGAAGCGTGTCATCAACTGAGCACGAAACCATCATTGACTAGAAGACATCTGAGCACCCTCAGCATTAAATCAGTGGGCCCGAGATGGAACCAAACGTGTCAAGCGATCAGGTGGTTTAGGAATCTAAATTTATTATTCGCGATCACCTTCCTTCGATATTTGCACACCCATTAACTTCTAGCTAAATTGCTGCACCTGCAAAGCATCTCTGACAATCCACAGTCACACAACGTGTGGGAAGCCAGTGGATGTTCCGCTTCGACCACTGCTCTTTACCCAAAGCACTGCGTTGCTTTGGAGAGGGAGCACTTTGCCTAGAGTATGCTCAATCTAAGTAAAGTGCATCACTTGTTTGCGTGGATCGATCAAACAGAGCTTAAGCTTTGATTCCATCTCTCGGTACAGCGATTGCTTCCCATCACTGTCGCCTTGCGATGAATAAGAGGTTTCTATGCTTCTCGGTCGAATGTCATCTCACTGGCACAAAGACTAAAGAAAAATCAACTTACGTGAACTAGGTGACGGGATTGAGAGACATTTTTTAAATTTATAAGCTTACCCTCCCGCTTCTGGATCGCATCCTCTGTGCCTAGTCATCTCTCCGTCAAAAGCGCTAATCGGTGAATCTTGGTGCCACCATTTGGGTCATAACTAGACAGCCATCTGCTCAAGCAGTGGTTCAACGACTCATCCACTGAATGCCAACTCACATACTAAATGAGGCACCAAACCACTCATGTGCAGTATATCCTCTTCCTTACCTCTTTCCTATAAACACGATCATGCGCCGATTAATGGCCATCATTTAGTTCCACTCAATGGGGCCAGCATCACTTCATTGTCATTATTTCCCCTCCGCGTCGCATTTTTCAGTGCAGTGACAATGGGATAGTTAAAGCAGCAAGTGATGCTGGCCCCATTGAGTGGAACTAAACGATGGCCATTAATCAGCGCATGACCGTGTTTATAGGAGGGAGGTAAAAGGTCTGATTTACCTCATCGTCAAGGCAGAAAATTCTCGATGCAACTCTCGTGCATGGTGAGATTATCTAATTCCCCGGAGCTGATAGCAGTAAGTGCGTGCTTATGAATGACCGGTTTAATTTAATTTGCTTTCTTTAGACCTATTAACGATTTCGGAGAACTTATTTTACACTGCTCTAATTCATTTTGTGAGCATTATGAGCAAGTCCATCTCGGCTTTCCTATGCAGTCCGAACTGATTCCTTCACATTCTGCAAGTAAAGGAAATGATAGGGGAGTCGATAGATAGCTATTCGAGCACATAGATAGAGAGGTACGCAAATCAGCAGACAGCAGTAAACGTCAAGACATATAAGTCTCTTAACTGGCAACTCTGGCCTTGGTGTCTCGATGAAAGATGATGCGGGAATCGTCAAGTCACACTTTTCTTCTCTTAGTGATGAAAGTGGATGAATTCGCGTGAAATCTGACAGATGGTTAAGTAGAAAGACGAACGCTTAGATAGGGTTTATTCACACAAGATGGGCAGTCAAAGGCATTATTGGATGGGATTTTAATTAGTGCGGTCTGCCAAAGTCGAATGAGGAATGCATTCGTCACCGTGCAGATTTAGTAATCTACTTGAGCATTAACAGCAGGACGGCTGCAACGCATTATAGACGAAAGGCTTTGGGGTGAGATTATTTAACGTGTTTGGACTGCTACTGATATGACACGGAACAAAAGTCCTCCAATATGTGAGAGCTAGTCTCTTGGAGGAAAGATCGCTTCTCCTTTTCACATAGCATCCCACAACTTTGCCTCACATTGAGCCAGTCGTGGTGGGTCCTCAAGAGACGCAATTGGCAGAGGCATTGTGCAATACCTCATTACACGATACCGATTCACTTAAAGGAGGACATAAGAATTAGCCTTCAAACGAATAACTCAAAAGCGCTGCTAAATGTTCTGGCAATCCGAAATGCAGTAAAATCCTGGTGGGCGACTATTGTGTGAAGGTGATGGTGGCGAACGCATCCATGCCTGCCCACTTATCGCGCTTGCGGTCTGAGCGATTCGCAGGGCCAATCATACAGTCGAAAAACTGCATGTTACGCGCAGGATCCTAGCGGCCCAACTTTAAGAATTCTCACTCCACTCCTAACCTTGTCAAATTAAGCCAAAGTGCTTGTCAAATTGGTCGGTGTGGCTTCCACTCAGGTGGCCTACTAATCCGTCTTATGCTCTCTAGGATTGTTGAAGGTAAAACATTTGCTCCTGTTTGGAGCAAGTCGGCTTCGCTGCTATATTTTCCATAGTGCAGTGGAGAAGAAGAAAAGGGCATGTTCTTGACATGAAAGGCTGCTTAAATTTAGGTCAGTAGTACGCTGCATTGGCATGGAAATTTGTCGACACCACACGTAGGGGACAAATTCGATGCGGTCCTTCTTACAAGCTCGTCTATCGGTCATGCAAAAGTGTGTTCATCAAGAGGGCTCTGTGCCATTTGCCCATGGTTGGTGGTGGTATTTTGGTCTGGATTACCGCATTTCAGAGGCTTGCCTTAAATTGCGTTCTGGCATTCTGGAAAGTTGGCTGTTTAAATTACGTGGCTTCTCCCCGTAGGTCCCAGCTATTCAATCATTCCTTTGTCATTCCCCCCATACTTTCCAAACATGATAGATTTCACTCAATGTTATGAAAAATATTGTCTGTTATGTGCTGCTGTTGAATCGGTTACATGATTATGAGTAGGTAGCTACATTGATGGCGAAGTCATAATTGGATTACTTTGCAAATAAATGCATAGAAGGAGACAGCTGAGAAGTGTTAGGCAGCAACTAATTTATGCATGCAGGGCTTCCCCTTCCCCTCTTGATCACCAAATTTGTTTCAGTAGGTCATGTAAGAAAATAAATGTTTCGAAAGAGCCAGATGTAATGTTAGTGTGTTATGGTTCTTAGACCTCGCTGATATCCGTTTGCCTCTGGATGATGCATAAGATGCTATGTGAGGCAAATGCTTTCTCATTCAAGATGCGCTGCATTATTCGCACTGTCCGACCAAAACTCGCGACGTACCTGTTCCCTCTTAGGAGCCAGAAGCTTGATTTGCAGCTTCACCTTTCGCCTTTTGCCTTAGTTAGCACGCATCGCGTTTGGGGTTTTGTGTAGGTTAGCTGCCTGCCTTTTCATATCAATTGACATTCCAATTTCGCAGCGATAATGATTGAAAAAGCCCACAAGCGGCATCAATCCCTTATTAGGTTTTCATTAACAGCTTCCTTTACCCAACAACATGGCAATCTTCTCTTTACTGCAGTAGATGCCTGCATGATGGTGAATCATCTTGTTGTGAGCTTCACCCTCACATTTGGGATTTTGGTTCTCGTCTTGGGCAAGAACTTGCACCAGCATTCACCTTTACCATTTAGAAACTTGGGGGCCTAGCGCATACCGTATGCTTGCTTGCCTACCAATTTTTGTCGTACACCCTTCCAGTAACGGAGGATATTTTCAGCGACAAACCCTTTTCCTGTTTTAGCGAATGCCTCTATTCCATGCGGTACGTCTCGTACCGTTTTGGGCAGATTTTGCTATAGTGCCTACCTCACTTCCCCTCTGGTTATTACAGTTTTAAGGAAAGTGCCCGGCAAAACTGCAATCTATCTTGCACCCAATCTGTATAGTACTTATTTGTGATCAGCTAGCCCCTACGATGAGTTTGCTTATAGTGTGGGAGAGGTGCCAACATTTTCGCAGGAATCAAATGCGCGTTTTGCTGGAAGTGAACTAAAGTTAAGTGTCTTCCAGTTTCTTCCCTCTTCACGTTGTTTTGAATGGCAGTTTAATTGAGGTCACTACGCGTTGTCCGCGTGTCAAATGCACCCTCTCGTAGTAAGGGCTCAATAAGTATGGTTATTTAATCCTGATAAATCTGTGATTTTATCATGGTAAAGGGGGGGGTTCAATACGGACAAAGTGACTCCATTGTGTATTTATCTGTGTAGGGCTTGTGTTTTTAAAATGCAAAGTAGAAGTGTGTTAAAAGCAACCTAAGCACAATATTTTGTATAGGTAAACAGTGTTACCATGCTTGGGCATGATCTGCAAAGTGTCAGGACTAATATAGAGACGGAAGAAAGTGCAATACTCGGCTGGAATGTATATTAGGCAAATTTAAAGCCCGAAGTTGGTGACAGAGTCCGAAGACCAGCTCACCCCACCACGGCGCAATGGTGGAGACCCAAAGTGGTCAACACACATCAACAATCCCTCCTGACAATTTTGTCGGAGCTAGTATTGTGCCTTGTATGGAACGTGTGTTGGGAAGACGAGGGAAGTCATGGACAATCGTGCGTCCAGGCTCGACTTCAAGCATCCACAGAACTGGTTGCACGAAGTTCACGGAACGTGAATGTGGGGAAATCGCGGCATTTTTGATGATGAGATATGGGGTAGCACGTGAGAAAATGAGAACTCGTAATAAGAAGTCACTGACAATGCAAAATATATATTCCCTTATTGTTCATCTGACGAGAGACGTGAAGGAATTTAGGGTAGCGTTTAAAACAACACCTTGTTAAATTCCAGTGCTTGGTGCACATAGTCACAGTCTGCTGAAAAGAATACATAGAGGAGAGGGGGATAGAGGGCGCTGCAACTAAGGATTAGTCCGCCAGCAATTTAGTGTAGCTGTTGATTAATGCACGAAATCATTGTATTGACATTAAGTTAAACAACGAAACAGTCCATTCAAAGGGAAAGAAGTGGATGGGTGGGTAAATAAGTCAGTCAGTTAAGCGATCGGTTATTCGAATGACCAAAGAATTAGCCGACAGATCTGTCAGCGAACTTAAAGACTAGTCAGATTGGGGTTATGGCCAACAATAAAATAGCAGCAGAGAAGAATGGATGTCCAAAATGCCTCCTCAGTATCATCGATGAAATTGAATCGGCTCTGGTTCATACTGAATACAGGCTAACTATGGGCTTCGACTGTTCAGCGAAAGGGAAGATAGGGAGGCTATGCTGGGGTCAAGAGGGCAACAAATAGGGAAGAATGAAGGGAAGAGTATCATGTAACCTTTGAGTTACCTTTCACTCATCACTAGATGAATGTAGTCAGTTATTATTTATTATTATTATTTATATCAATTATCATTAATTAGGGTCATCGGCTGCATATGACAACTGATGTTTGCTTCCCTTCCCTTTCCAACTTCTCTAGATTGGCATGGTTCCCTTGAAATGGCATTGAAGCAGAATTTTCACGCTGCAAGTTACTCCAGAACCTACGCATAACTACGATTCACAAATTAATAGCTAGAGAATACGTGGACGTCCACTGGAGTCTTCACGACCAGTAAGCGCCTTCTTCTTGATTGATTGACTGATTTTGTGCAAGATCCCATTGCAGCCACAGGCTAGAAATAAGGTAAATTTAAATCTCCCACAATGACCTGTGATCTACACATTGTTAGAGCGTTAGTTAGTTAGAGGACTTATGACAAGCCGATTATTGTGATGTTGAGTATACCAGCTATTGGGTTGTTTTTCGGTATTGTGGTCATAGCGCAAGTTGAATGCCATCTTCGCAAAGGTTTTATAGTATTAAGTAGATGTCGGTTGATCCAAGCGCCTGGTGGTTTGGTCACTTCAATACAAGTAGTTACTTAAAAGTTGCAAAAGCATTGTAGATGCATGGATAAAAAATACGTTAGAGATGTTTGATTTCGGATAAGCTTGTACCACTTGCAGTACTTTTGAAGGGCCTCTCCTCACAGCAGTCACACCACTCCAATGAGCGTCCAAAGTGCTTTCAAAGTTAGGCGTAGTCACTGATACATGGACTCTCTGGTGTCCATCATGATATAAAAATGATTTATTCACTAAGAAACCACGTCTGATTGACTGGGAGTCCAGCCTAGGGCGAGCCTTTTACACCTAGAGACCCTCAGCTGGACATCAACCTGTATTTCGCCATTTGTGATGCATGAATCGTTTTTGAATACGTGCCTTCTGGGCACAGAGGTAGCAGGCAACAAACTCGGTAGAAATACACAGGCGATCATTCCGCGAAAATTATACCTTAGGCTACGTTGCCCGTGGGGCAATAATTCCATTGCAGTAGTCCAACCTGCCTCACCTACAAAGCACAATCGAAGGCTGTTCATTGCAACATGCTACGGTCCTATACACGTAAACAACTGGTCTAATATGAGGAAAAATAGCGTACTAAGGCAAGGTAGGGAACCACAGCTGATGGCATACGTGGGAACTGTATGCAAGAGAAGTAAAAGTAGTATTAAAATGACGAGAGCTATAGAGTAAAACTTGCGGTTTACTTTTCAGGCTAAAAAAGGCCGGTGAACTCTACTCTTCAAATAGAAAAATCACTAGGCTTCTCTGATTTAAGGTAGGGCTGGAACTCCGACTCCCTTCAACTCATATTCATCCTCATTAACGTTAATCAATGCACACATCTTCATCGAATCAATCTTTTCGGTTAAGGACTTTAAAGGCCTGGAGAAGTTGAACCAGAAACGCGCTAAGTGATGGCAAAGAAGGCGATGTATGCTTCATTTGTGCCAAGATGATCCTCTCTAATAGGCAAGAAGGTACTGCTTCTAGCAGTCAATAAACAATGTGTACACACTTTGTCAAGCATTTCACTCCCTTAGGAAAACACGCTGCTAGGCTGAGCGATTCCATGTAGTGTTTACATGTGCTTTTGTGCACGCAGACACCTCCGTGGCATGACTTTGGACGCAATGCTAGTAGGCATCGACCTCTTTGTATTTATGCACCAATTCACACTCCACGCAGACTTCTCATGGAGGATTCCCATTTAATAAACGGTATTAGGAGCAGCAAGAATTTGTGACCTACAAAATTAGCGCCAGCATGCACATGCACTCTCTGCCTTCTTGCTGGGATCCCCAGTGTTCAGATCTAAAATAGGAGTCTTCGAATACCATCCATAGAATTCATTAAATGCCACAAACCACCGATATCTCGTAGCCCATATTTACCTATGCTTCATTCTGAAAGCAATAATTTTCAAGTTCTCGTTACTCGCATGACATGGCAAAAGTGAAAAGCAGCCTCGTAGCCACGCTAGTTTTCTAACTGGCAGTTGCATGGCTTTCATAACACATTGTAATTGAGTCACCCGGTAAGAGAATTTAGAATCGAAAGCACAAAATTTCATTACTGTTGGCACATAAGGATCTTATTCATGTACACTGTCTCTTAGGTGGCAAACAGTCATCATCCTGACCACCCTTTATCCTTCCGGATACCACATCATGGCAGGCCCACCTTAGCAGATTAGACCAGTTAATTAATTTTCCTCCATGGGGCTTGTTGCACCACAGTCCCCAGTTCGTAGGCACAGTAGTCAGTAGAGAGGTCTTGGAGTCGCCAAGGCTTTGAAGGAACCTCACAAGACAATCCATCCCACTTGACTCACTTCTCCTTCCCTTGAGGATGACAGCAATAATTAAAATTTGATGTGGTAATAGAGCCTCTAGGGCGGTCATTAATTCATCCTTGAGGAATCGCGAAGGATCCACCAGGTAGATTATGCAGTCACAGCAGTCCAGTCTATCTCGTTCATTCAAGTACACAGTGCTTATGGAACCCTGATTAGACATTGACCATTTCGAAATGCACCTGGTTATGCTCTCTGTAGCGTCTCTAATAAAGATACTTCCATTTGCAGATACAATGTGCATGCACATTGGAAAATTGTTCATTGAAGTGCTATCAGTAGATTCAAAGTTCAGTGCTTTTAGCCGTACTGTTTTTTCCAAATTCGACAGTAAATTTGCATCAAAGTCCGGCAGAATTCGAAAGTCTATGGTTTTGTGAATTTGGTTTCGATCAAGTTTGGATAAAAGGCACTCAAAAGAGTCAGTTTGCCCCATTTGACATCGAATGGCTTTGGAAGCATTTCGCGAAGAAATTGATGAGGATTGGGCGAAGAGCATTAGGTAGAGACGCTTGTCTAGCCAGGTCCACTGACTAATGTGCCGACGCAGAACGGCGGAGAATCGCCGAGTGGGTAGAATCCAACTCCAGCTTGGGATGCTTGTGCAGAGATTCACCAAGTCCGTGGCATTAAGGAGTCCGCATAATTTTAATTGCAATTCAGGTGGAAGTGTGGTAATTTTACATTGTGATTCATTACGCACCTATGGTGTTAGGGATAAGTGTGGATGTTGATGTCATGAGTACTAGTAAAACTTGAAAAATAATTTAAAATCGAAAGACTTAGGCAAAAGGAGAAATAAGATTTGTAGAAATCTACCATTGTGGGGATGCGTCAACACGGACGGACTGCGTAACGGAGATGATGAGGTTTAGATAAATGACAGCTATTGCAGGCGGGAGTTGGAGTGACCTCACTTAGCTGTCGTCCTATTGGTTAGGTTTGCTACATCTATTCGCACAGTCACGAAACCACGTCGGCTCCTCCTTCTTCGCCCCTTTCCTAGACAAGGAAATCAGCAGCCCAGCATGGGAATTTCGCAATCCTCTTAAGGCAGTATAAAATGCAACGGCAGTGACATCGGTACGGTAGTCCGTTCTGCCACTGGTTGACAGCTAACTGATTCAACGGGAAACAAACCTTATGCAGCTGTAGTGCATTGAAACTGCCACATCTTCGAAAATGATGCCTTAAACCAACAGCCTGCCATAAACTGTTGAGATACTGTTTGTCAGTTGCGAAAGAATTAGATGGCACCGGTATTCACTTAGAAGATAGGCACAGATGTCAATTAATTCCATTTGATCTTTGCTTTCTGTAACTGCAGTCACCACTCGCTTCTCTGTTGCACAACTCCCCTCACACTGCACTGTACCACATTAATCTCCATCACACTAAGCTACGTCGCAGTACCGTGTCCTATTTTACCATCGCAATTGCCCCTTTCACTCCTTTACAGCGGACGAGGTGGGTCGTTTCCATCTAATCCTGCCTGGCTATGATTGGGAAAGTTATGCCAGTAGGAGTTTGCTTGATTAGAAATTAGCAAGCTCTGAACTGAAGGCGTAGGGGAAGAACGTCCTTACATAGCAGTTAACCCATAGCTCTTTGACTGCAGGGTTTTTCCGTGAGAACCTCAATGTCTACACGTAACATGGCATGGCATGTTGGAATACAGTGTAAGATGGCGTAGAGTGGCAAAGTTTACCCTGGTCTAGCTCAGCTTTATGGTATGTAACGTGCACTTGGATGGAAAAGTGTTGACTGGGAGGATACGCCCTCGTTAGCTGTTTGGAACGCCAACGACATTACGAACATGATCCTTCTATCAACAAACAACCGAATAAACCAGCTGCTGATGCCTTGCTGCCTGATTCATTGATCGAGAGCCTAATGTAGAGGGGGAGATCATGGGGAATAATAAATTCAGATTTCTAAGCACCTAACCGCTTAACACGTTCACTACCATTTCTAGCTTCACTGCTTTAATATTTGTAGCGGCGACATTAAATTGCACCTACTTTCGAGGAAAATTTTTGGTTACAGCGCAATTAGGGCAGCAGTCCTCTTCAGCTGGATACTTATTTCGGCTTCATTTGGCTGTGTCAGATCAAAACAGCAAAGCAACTGCGTTCAAAAGAGCACAACTGAAATCAAACTCAAATCAGATTGGAAAGCAAAACTGAGGACAGAGCTGTGAAGGCTAAAGTGCCCGAGCATATTGATGTGCAAATTTGCGCAAGTGACAAGTCGATGCACATCCGCATACAAACTTACCAAATGAAGTCACTGTCTGCGTAGAGGTCAAAGATTTGCACAAAATCACAAGCGTTATGTAGGTGGAGGAATAATTGGAATGCGAGCAACTATCGAACGAGGTTCCTACGTCGAATATTAGCAGCGTTTCTGCCCCTAGCATCAAACAAGAATGTGTTCACACTCGCATTTGCGCATAGCAAAAACATTTTTCTCCTTCTAAGCTCCTGACCCACTCACACACTTGCCTCAACCTACCACTCAAATAGCCCATGCATTTTCATACGCCCATTCTTTCCCCACCCCAATTTTCGCACACAAAACCAATCTCGCACTTACTAACACTTATGTCCTCACCTCTCACGTCTGAGCTCTCTTTGTGCTTGCCCCTCTTCCACAATCTATCTGCCACTAATATGACCACAGTAGGCTCCATTACACCCTCTGTGCTTTTCCATACAGCATTGAATTTACTGTAGGGTTATCTTGCACGTGCCCAGTGGCTATAAAGGTAGGAACCGGTTGAGAGTAAGTCTGTTTGTCAGTAATTTTGTATACGGATGGTTTTAGCAACTCATTGACATCAATCATTAAATATTACCAATATAGGAGTACTCCACGCACCGCCTACACTAGACAGCGCTGCTGTGTTTCATTGGAAAGTATCAATGGACCAGAACTTGCACCCTTTTGCAAAGTCCACACTTGATGTAGCATGTCGGGCTAAAAATCGAAGCCCGTTAGTGGATGTGCTGAAATGGGTAAGGACACGATAAGGGTGCATGGTTTTCATCGTTCTACACCTCAAACTTTAAATTATTGACAGAAAAATCATTTCTATTTGAGCGAACTTGAAGAGTTGCGATGTGTATTACTGATTTTAAGAGCAAGATTTTATGCCAGTACCACAGAATGGGGCAGTTGAGTTCTGTATTAGGTCTGCATGTGTTTCAAAGGGCGGCCTGTCCACAATCCTCTCATGTCTCCTATTTTTTGAGGTCTTCCAGACATGCATCATGATACAGTTGCTTGCAATTAATTGAACATCTTCCCATTACGAGTGAGACGGCGCTGCATACTTTGTGCGCAATCGAAGCAGACACCTAAGTTGGAGTGATTTTGCGGGTGCTCACTTCAAGTCAAATAAGCGAGGCAGACTTGAAAGTAAGGAGCCAATTTGACTTGACCAATGACAAAGCGGATATATGGGCGAACAAGAAAGGTGATGTGTGAGATATTTAAATGCTAGAGTCATTTTAAAGTTTTGATTCGATTTGTACGATACCCAGCATCCATGCATCCTGCCAACTTATGTGCTTATGCATCGGCGCTTTCTTCATCGGGGTAAATGTTGACTAGCAGCCGCGGTGTCACAGTGGTCAGATGGGCATCTCCGTGTCAAGTTTTGACCTGAACTAACCTGGATCGTCAGGCATGGATTCGGTAACTTTGAAACCGTTCACACACTTACTAAATGTCTGGAGAATTCAGTCAACGTGAGACTGACCACACTATTGGAGGTATATGCACAATGATTTATTCGATGCCAATCTGATCAGCGTTTCTGCTGCAACAAGACTAAACTGTGAGGCTACCCGCCTTTAAGCAGAAGTCAGGTGTGATACGGACAATTCCATGGTTATGGAGATTAAGTGAACTTAAGTACCTAGGTTCAATGCCAACAATTATATTTTGCTCCTCCACTCACAATTAACAAGTTTTACAGCGGTAATTCCATTAATGATGTCCACATCAATCCTGCAGTCTCGCACATAAGTGATCACAGCAACTCGGCATTCATGTTAGTTAAAGGTTGACAAATGAAAGTTGGCAAGAATATGGGGACTTCCAATACGCCTATTCACTAAATTGGTGAATGGAACAACAAAAGGCACTCATAAGTACGATAGGTGGTAACATGCTCAGATAGCAAAAACCAGTCGCGATCCATCCTACGCACCGATTAACCCCACCTTACGTTGTGGAACAAGTAAGTCCTCAAATCTGCTAAACAGTGTAGTCTAACCACGGACACACTGATTCTGCTGCAACGGAATAGTTTAAATTTCCCGATGGCTGGACGGTTGGATGCCACTTTCATTATACAGGCTTCCATTCATTAATTCATCTTGTGCTACAATGCTCGAAATCTCTGCGCTTACAGCATATAGCAGCTGCCCATTCAGGTTGCAATCACATTCGTAATCGCAATGCCCTATATTGCTGGAGAAAATAAACATTTGCGTAGGTGTTAAGTCTCTTTTGCATTGTAGCCAGTAGTCTGCTGATAAGTCAAGACACCCGAATTCTAACCGTGTCATTAAAAAGCACTGAATAGGAGTAAAGGTCCCTCGATTCATAAAATAAAACAATTAATGCGAAAAATATGGTAAACATGATACCGTCCATTATTTGTCACTCAGAATATTGTCACAAAGGGCAATCATGCGATTGTTAATAAAATCTGAATGGATGACAAATTGTGCGATCCCGATAACGCGGAACCCTATGGTAGGAAAGGGTTGCCATGCGTCACGATGTTCCATATAAAGGAAGTTATGGGCGATCCAGACTGACTTACGCAAGTGTTCAGGCAAGAACTACCACCAGGCAAGTTAAAACGACCCCAGAGCTTGCGAAATTTAAGGCAGACCCACTTGTAGTTGGGGTTATTCTTTCGTCTGCAGAAGTTTAGGCAAATCCTTTAGTGGTCAGGGTTTTTCTTTCCTCCCCTGCGGAAGTTGAGGCAGGTGCACTAGTGGTCAGGACTCTTAGTTCCTCGCCTGTGCAAGCTGGATGTCCAAACATAAATCTCATGCGAATCCTGAACTCGGCTAAATTTCAACTGCGGCACAACAATTACTAATAACTGCCTCATGGTTTTGACCACACAATGAGCTTTCCAATGTGTGAGTTTATAAGAAACTCTGTGAATAAATACAGGTAGGTACAATCCTTTCACAGGCAAGATTTACCATCGGACAGTGCTTGTGTGCATGTGCTGTAGGTAAAACCCTGCCTCCATTTACAAGTACTTCCACTAATGCATCAAAATATGCATAGTGGTTCAGTCATATCACGCAAATGCTCACGCAGCTCAAATGTGAGCTGCGTGGTAGCGAAGACTGACAACAGCCTAATGGTGGTGAGTTTTAGAATGCTGTGGCAGGCGGAACTCCATTACGGATAAATTTTAGTGAGCATTGTCCTTCGATGTGAAGTTGCGCACTACATTATTGCAGGTGCTAGCTCACCGGAGTGACGTGTTCTTACGCTGCCATTGTAAGTGAAAATTATGCCCCCATCTCCGATTACTTCCGCTAGAGGAGTGTATAATGTGTTGGGTCTCGGATCAGCAAACAAAAATGCTCCATCTGTAAAGTCGACCTGTTGATCAAGTTTGAGGCCAGAGAGACTGGCTATTGCAGTCACTTGGACACGACGTGGGTGGGATTCAGCCAAACTCCGATTACCCCAACTTAATTGAATGGAAGTGGGTCTCGGATCAGCAAACAAAAATGCTCCATCTGTAAAGTCGACCTGTTGATCAAGTTTGAGGCCAGAGAGACTGGCTATTGCAGTCACTTGGACACGACGTGGGTGGGATTCAGCCAAACTCCGATTACCCCAACTTAATTGAATGGAGGAAGGACCCACTTCGCTGACGTAGAATTTTGGCGGTGTTGAAGCCTTTCCTGCCGCTTTGCGATCAGTCAATGTGTCTGTAGATAAGAAGCGAAGAAATTCTTACTTTGTGAACATAGTCAAACAATTCTCGTTCACTTAGCTTTAGAGTTGCTTGAAGTGTTTTGCATAATGTACCGGCGATAAAGGCAGAAACAACTGGTGAACTGATTATTTCTAGGGAGCATAAGTAGTGCGCAGTATTCCGCGGCACATGATTCCATCTTGCTTATACGCATTTGTGTAATTTATCTCGAAGACAAAAACTTTTCCTGTGGTTATTGGTATCGCTAGTATTACCCTTTGTACTCCTCTTAAGAAGTGTTGCTCAGAAATTAGCTCAGCAATTTAAACTTGAAGAATGCACCTTTATTTAGCATCCATTTATCCACAACACTCTAAGAAAGGTTGCACTGAAGAGAACAAGAGTAAGGATGCTGCATCCCTGCCAGAATTAACATGATCAGCAGCAAGTGGGCAGAGGAGCTATGTCTATTTAGGCAGCGTGTCATCTGTCGTGATAGAGGTCGAGAGTGATTGTGAGTTTGATTTTTCCTTCCTATGTCCTTAATTCAAAGCCCTAAGAGAAGATGGAAGTGCGGTATATAGAAGCTCGATTTTAGGTGGGATGTCTGTGCACTCTGGGGAGTGTAAAAGGACATCGTTAGGAGCACTGATTAGGTGAGATTACGTGAATAAATCTATGACTAATGATCAAATTCTCTAACATCTAGCCCTGCACGTATATGTTGAGGTGCACACATGAAACGTTTCACGATTCCTACATGTTATATCAAATCTATAATGAAAATGGCCTGTAGATACCAAATAAGGAGAACAGCAGCTCGGATAATGAAGCAATATTTACAACCACTATTGCCGGATGGACACACCAATGACGTGGTGGCAAGGGAGATTAAGTAGGCAAATTATCAGTGGTGATTTAGCTGCGAATAAGTATGTATTTTGATGCCCTTGATGTGTGCATCTGACGAGCTTATGTATAGCAAATTCAAGTAAAAAACACTAATTTTCTAACTTCCACAACGGTATGAATTGAACGATGGGTGAGTGCTGGCAACACCAACTACTCATGACCTGGTTTGAAAAGATGCATAAATAATCCGATTGAACTAAAAAGAGCGACGAGTACTGCTTTTTAATTAACGCTTTTGTATCTGTGCTGGAGACGATTCAATATTGCACCTCAGCTTGCTGCCCTCTCCCTTTTCCGCATCGACCAAACATGCAGTTACATGCAAAATGAGGCAGAAATGTAGCGTCATCTTCAAAGCAGAATGTGCTTTGCTTTTATGATTTTCCTATAAATTTTTAACACTACAGAAGTGTTTAATATTCTTTACCCACATGGCGGCTTTGCATCAACACACTGTTTTGTATTAAGCGTCGCTTATTTGGGCGACACTACATCGGAATGACTATCATGTCACCTTTGTGTAATGCATTGTGGGTAAGCAATCTTTGGAAATTGACATCGCTTTTAAAGCGTGACATAATTATAATGATACGGGCGTCTTAGTGAGGTACTGCCTTTTTGTCTGTTTGGCATTTTTTTGCGTTACTTGGAAGCGACATTTGTGTCAGTGAATGAGGAAGCACTAAAACGAACAGTGCACCTAATTTGATATCACTAGCTAAGTAATGTGACTAAGCGGTTGAGGTATTTGACGGAGTTAACCCATTTGCTCTACTACCAGGAAGGCGGTACACAGAAAAAAATCTAAAGTGCTACAAAAGATTGCCTTGCTTTTACTATTGCTTAACAAATAATACGCAACATAGGGCGTTAGCTGTGACGCTTGCAGATGCGGCAAGTTATTAAATGTGAATTAAGATTTTGCTTGATTACATTTCACCCCAATTGATGACTTCGACAATGATTAAGGAAGAGAAGTGCAAGTCATTCATGCTATTAGTATTAACTCCCTTATATGTCACGGATAATTTCGGCAGCTTATTTGTTATCACAGATGCCCACGTTTTGGATTGTTTTGGCCCACTGTTTGTCCGAAAGCTTTTAAGTCTGTTGCATTTCACATTATTTCTTCACTCTCCCTTTTCTTTCTGTCAAAGTATTTGATTGATCTATTTCGGTCATTTACTTTTCGAGTGGAACCCTGATCTCAGACACGGTGGAGGTCGAAATCTAACCATCCCATATCTTACGTCGAACCATGGCTGCATCCATTAACATTTCAACCACCCGTGATATCAGTGACAGGAGGCTATCAGATATTCCTTCACCTCATCCCATTTTCATGACAACTTCTAGCCATCTATGAGCATTATTTCTTATTTACGGGTTCATCTATTTATCTATCCTGCTTACTTGCCTCTATAACTGCCTTACTTATCTATTCCAGTCCCTTTCTTACACCCTTTTAGTGACTACCACTGAAACTGTTCCCTCTGAAAGTGACAGTCAGGAGACGGCAAGCAAGGGGAAAGAAGAGAGAATCCCCTGCCCTAATATTCACTTGAGTCATTTAGCTTTGCGTACCTTTTATCCCTCTGTTTACACGTGTGTGTCGATTCTGAGCTTGTGCCATGTCGGTAATATAATGAAGAGTTGAGAACCTATGTGCTAGTTGTTGGGGTTGTCGATTTCGATTCTGGCTTTTGTGGTTACATTTTATGGATTCTGGCATTGTGTAAAAATTCTTGGATGCGTTTAATGAGTTATAAAGCAAGTTGCTGCCTCTAGTTAAGATAAAAAATCAGGTTCGCGAACATCACACAATCAATACGCCGGATAATATATACGCTGGAAGTAAAAACGAGTAGAAAGGCATGACTTGGCCTTACGCTTGTCAACTCCAACGAGGATTGGGGTTGTCAAGATGCAACTAGGCTTGATGTTGTGGTGGTGGTGGTGGTGGTGGTGGTGGTGGTGGTGGTGGTGGTGGTGGTGGTGGTGGTGGTGGTGGTTTCCATGGTAAAGAAACTCTGCTAATGACATTCTGAAACTTGTCGATAAGAATTGCAGCTGTCAAGGCAAAGCATTCTGACGCCCAACACATGAGAAGAGGTACGGCTAAGCTATGAACAGGAAGGGACCGTCGTGGAATAAGGGCATTAACGAAAACCGACTTGCAATCAGGAATTGTGAAGTAAAATTTGTAGATTGAGGATTGATTGCAACTATTGATCCAATTATCTACGCCGACCACTGCAAGTAAAAACTACTATAAAAGCTCTTACATATCAGTAAAACCGTGCCACTTAAATACAGAATTACTGAATTCAAATGCGGTGAACATGTATTGAGCGCATTATATTTTTACTAGGGTAGAGTTAGCTGGAACGTTGGTCTTTCCTCTATGGTTTTTATCGTCCAACTGCAGCAAGAATTAACCGCAATTGAAATGAGTGCATTTTTAATCCTAATCAAAAGAAGCACGCACGACTGCATTGAAATGAACCTTAACAGCAGTCAACGATATAAAATGTTATGACATCACTTGACTTCACAACAAAAAAGTAAGCTCTGTCATGACAGTAGTTAGGCTTATTGGATTTATAAATAATCTGGCTAAAGTTGCCTTGAAGATAGGCTGAATACCAATCGAAATGCGGTTATATGGCTGTTGTGACTGTTTAAATTACAACACGTAACGTGGTTGATTTAGACCCAAGAAAACAATGCCGCCTCCTCATTTCGCCGCACTGCAGACGCAATTATGTTTTTAAGTCGGTTACTCTGAGGCGCATTAAGATTGATTAGTGGATCCTAGTGTGATGCACTTGCGCCATTATTTCTGGTTGGCGCGACCTGTGGTATGGAAACATCGGCCTGCGCTGACATGCACGGGAGCACAAGTGCATACTCAGTCTTTGTCTGACCTTGAACATGTCATCTTTTTGCCCTAATAAAACAAGCTTGAAGCGCGTGCTTATTTGCGAATGGAACTACTACTAAGAAGACTAGTCCGGTTAGCTATTCAATGGTGAGTTGACCTTAACTGTGTTTAGACATTTTTCCAAACATTGGGGAGGGAATTCTTCCTTATGACGTCTTATTCTCGGAGTTAAAACGTGTGAAATCGTTGACTTCTCCAAATATAAACTTCTTAACTAACGTGTCAGCTAACGTTTGTGGGATCCTCATTCGAAGGACCACGAACATTTCCTCACATCTGGACTCGATATGATGCCCACTCTTGTCACGCAGAGGGGAACTGACGATAAGACATCTGTGAGACAGATGTTACGTCTCAGTGTCCGTTTGAGGGCACGGAACACGGCTGCGATAACCTAAAAGTTGTGTCCAAAATTCATTAAAGCATTATTCTCTTTTTTACTATCTGCATAAAATTTTGCTTGCTTAGTGGTCCGGTGTTCAATTAAAGCGCGAAACCCATTTGGCACTTGGCTTGTGTACTAGGCGAAGTCGAAAGCAGCTCTAATCTGTGGAGCTTGCCCTTCTCAACTGTCGACCAGCTGATCAAATTTTTGCTGCAAAACAAAATGAGAGGGTCAATGCGAAATGTGAGTTAATGCGAAAATTTCTAACTAACTGCATTACAGAGCGCCACAGCTGGCAGTTTAATGCAATTGAATGAAAAAGTCTGACGTTGCCAACCACGTCAATTCTGGGATAGCAAAATCGAACAACGGAAGTCATTAGGCCTGCCACTAATTGATTCGTTGTTAACCATTTTTTGAAAGGGTGGTAACAACAGCAAACGAATTCATTGGCCTTTAACCGCCCCAAAGTTTAATTTCATTTAGCTCAATACCCTTAGAGGCAAAACATGCATTTTGAATGATGTACTCATAAACAGCAGCCGTTTTTGTTCCTTCATGTTAGAGTCGATATAGTGAGCGACTTGTAATACCATGTCCACTACTTTATACATTCAAAGTGGAACTTTTAAAACCCCACACCATCTTGCACAGTCCAAATCCTCTGTTAAGTTATAGGCTCCAACTTGGTATACGAGTAACTGTGGTGAAAGGAAATTTGGTAACGACTTATTTAGTCGAACACTTTACAAGACCGGTCTAATATCATTATTTCGCCTAGTAATTTTCGTGGATACTCAAGTAACCACTGGCCAGTATTGATCAAAGTAAGACGGAAAAGGCTGTATTAAATAGGTTTTCTTTTAATCTGACAAATGAGAACAAAGTGGACACGCTAGTAACGAATGCTTGAAAATATGTCACGGTGTCTTTGATGTGATCAACGCACACATTTGGTTTAAAAGTAACTCCAATACTTCATCTCAGGAGGTTGAGTTGATTGTATTGGGACTGCACATTGTGCTGACAATTCAGGAAGCAAGAGCATCATCATCAACAAAGATTGCTACAAGAGCGGAAGGTTGACACTTTCCCATTTGTCCGATGATTTGGCTACAGCTTGCAAACAACTATGAACAGTGAGTGCAGTGACAGTGCTTTGCCGCCCTGTGTGTCTGCATGTGCTTTCGCATGATTGACTGATCACTAAAGGCGTGCTAACAGACGGGACAGACAACAGGCCTTTCGCCCGTGTGTCTCCGCTCGTGGGCCACAAGAATCCACTTGTGAGAGAACGCCTTATCACAAAAGTGACATTTCCAAGACCGTGAGTGACTTTGCATATGCATTCGCAGAGAGGCAGAGCTATCGTATGTTTTCTTACAATCTGGGCATTGCCAAATCCTTCGCTCCTCCTTATTCACCCCTTTATCGTTCACCTCATCTGGAACTGACGAGAAGTTAGCTCCATTGCCAATTATGCTGCTCTCGTTGGCCCCAGTATCATTGTTGCTTCCTGCGACTCTGCTGGTGGAAAACTTGAATGCATCAACAATAGGTTCGGTAAGACTTGTGCTTGTGCTAGTGTCTAGCATGCTAAAGAGGGTTTGTGAATGCAAGTAGGAACAGCAATAGGGGTAATCCGAGGTCGTCGGACTAATCCCACCGGGTAGCCCTAATGAAGAGCAGCGAGGAAGATAATGGGGCATTGTAACACCAGAACAGATGGGTAAGTTACAAGACTGTGGAAGCGTTTCCATTCGAATGGTGGAGGAAGTAAGTGATGAGGTTAGGTGGCAGGAAGAAGAAAGCGTGGTACAATCTGACACCGGGATCTGCCCCTTGAATCCGCATTTATTTTGTAATATCCACGACACATTGACTGGATTTACTAGGCAAACAGAACACTTTGATGTTGCTGATGGTGTTGTTGGTGAGCCTGTTGAAGGTAATTCGAGGGAGGTGGAGTGGCTAGGATCACAATCATGCCTAACCTCATCCTCAGCGTTGGGACCGGGTGGCTGTGGAGACACTCGTGTAGTAGGTGACGATTTCAGTATTCCTTCTATGGAAAAGTCTGAAAAGATGTCAAAAGGATTGTACGATTTTAGGATTACAAGAAAGCATCTGACTCATGATGGTGCGGAGATCTTGACAAACCTGTTCTTGGCCATCACAATAGTAGCATAAATATTGATGAAGCGCATGTGGGAACGCAACCTACCGAGCTTCATCATTGATGAGTCCAAGACGATGAATCATAAATCAAGATCAGCGCTTTTATTCCAAATAGTTGAATCGCATTGGTTTGAGCAGTTATGACCCATTGGTCACTAGGACTCGATCCGGATTTGCTAAGCCCTAGAGGTGCTGAGCTTTGATGTGAATAAACTTCGAAGTGTTCTCATAGTTGGAAAGATTCTGACTTTAATTTGCTTGATGCTTTTGCTTGGGCATTCCAAATTTACTTGCAGAATCAAAAATTCTTTACCTTAAATGCATCACAAAATATCATTCGCTCTCATTTGCACAGCTTCATAATCCTTGCACGCATTCGATGGGTTTAATGGTTACATTCAAATTGCTGAATCAAGTAGTATATTCCCTTATTTATTTTGGCGATAGCAGATGCAGAGAAATATTTGCTTTTTATGATGTATTTGGCAGACTGAATACCTTTTTTGCTACATTTGCCTTGCGCTTAATCACAGGACTTTGAAGCGTCTGTGGCATTAAAGTTGTACAAAATCACAGCCACGGTGAAATTATCTACTAGTACGAAGCCCTAAGCACCTGAAAATTGTAACTTTTAGCTATATGCCCTTTTATTTGTTGTCGGCATTATTGTCACTTCTAGCTTTAAACAGAATCCATTTATCCTACTAGTTGGTCGTTAGCAAATCCTTTCGGGCTGAATGTCGTTATTGGCAAACGCGAAGGTAAAATCGTCCGGGATAGTGGCGATGAAATAGTGAGAAGAAGAGGGATTAATAATGAAAGGCAAAAAAGATTGGATTGACGTTCGTAAAAGAAGCATATGGATTGTTTAGAATAGGTCTTGATCAGATTCGTGCTGCAGTGCCTACATCCTGTGCCCCTTTTGACAATTTCCAAGCTACTGCTACATCCGTCGCTTAAATTAGGGCAAAGTAGACAAAATATTCAACCTATTGAGCAATTTATTGCACGGGTGCATTCGCTTTGTTAAACTGCCCTAAAATTCCCTCCAAATGCATTCCTACGGTCGACTATCAACACAGTGCTTCCAATGCTCGTCATTGATCGTGCTAATGATTGCTTACGTAAAGTCGCATTTTTTATAGAGGCACATTCGTTAGCAGGAGCAACAAGTGGCTACTGCCACATTAACTGAAGCCGCTGTAAATAGCGTGAGGATGATGGAATAGGTGCTTATCTCCTAAGATAGAATTAGTTTATCCCCAGTGTCCTGCGTGCTGGTAGGGAGCTTAACGTCAATCAAACCAGGCTTGCCATGCATCACCTCAACGGGTTAACTGAAGACAGGTATTTGATTACCGATCAGCCTTGTATAATTCGCACTGGAATTTGACTGTAATGGAGGAGATGAGATAAACTTCAACACTTGCAGCCCAGACCGTTGCGAAGTAAGGCAGTGGCATTGGATCCACAAACATTGTCCTTATTTTGCAGCACGCGTTATTTAACTAAAAGGTTTTGCAATTGCCTTCTCTGTTAGCTGAGGAAAGCTGCTCAGAAAAATGCGATTTGAAAGTCGACTCGATAAGACCAGATAAAACAGTTGCCGAGATTACATTATCTTTCATTTCTAGTCATCTTGTACACACAGGACCTGATCCGATTACACCCCCACGTCGATTCACAATTCTCGGAGATAAGCTATTTTTCAAGGCAGTGTATAGAGATTGGCGAGGTCAGCTGCATGAGTGACGTTCGCGTCGGTCCATGAGAAGCATGATGAAGCAGAATTATGAGCGTTTCAACCTCATACTCTTCTTATCTCGCCTTTCCTACCGTGGTTAGCATGTTGACGTAACTAAATGTAACAGAGAATTATGGTGTGTATCAATTAAAGCACCCATCTTGGTCTAAGCAACGGTCTTAATACTCTTTTAGCTAACTCAGGCAATGCAAGCAGTCAAATGGACCAAAGTTAAATATGGCACAAAACTATTGTCAAAGCGCTGAACTGATTGTCGTTAAAACCACAGAGGAAAATTAGTACGGGGTGATGCCCATGCTTCTATGGTTCTGCTAACGTTTCCTAATCACGTCAGTTTCTTTGTGAATAGTGGAGACGACGATAGATTGAATTTAACTCCAATCTGTTCGTGCTTACCTCTCTGCTGACAACCTGATTTCTGGTGCATATGGGAACCTGTTGGCCGTTACATAGCATCAAGTCATTCACTGATCTCTCCTAAAATATTTGTTCGCAATTACAGCACTAAAAATTGAGCTTAGAATTTCTTTCTGTAATGTTGGTGCACTGTTATAGACATGTTTACCCCTAACGTTTCCCAAACTTGGCTATGTAGAAGAACATTTAGCATTCGCGCATTATTGGCCTGCTTTCAAATTTAACGCATCTACTCTCAGTCAAAAGCCAATTCAGGGATTGCTTACTTCCACGGCTCAAGTTTTCAGGCTTTGCAGCTTCTACTGCCAAACAATACTGCCATTTTATTGTCATTTGACTTTCGACTTTTTTTTACATCACCGCTATGTAACCCTTTGAAATGATATTGCAATAGGTCTGAAGGTTAAAACTTTAATTATTTTTAATAATTTGCTTGCATTATTCCCATAAAATAAGAATGGTCATTTAGAACCTTTAATCACACCTCAAAAAATCAAAATTTTTCCAAGTAAAGGCCCTTTCTTGACTATTGGTAAATGAACAACGGTCTTCTAGCCCTATAATCAACTTCAATGTAGGAAATATACCCAATTACCTTGTCACTCTGTTACCCCTCTCTCTATGGAGAAGTATGGCCTGGTAGCATGGAAGACGTAGCTAGAAGTGACCGAGACGGAAAGGTTATGTAATGCGTCAGAAAATTGTTGGATGACGTGTGCCGGTGTGCTTGGAAGAGATATACCTTCTGTCCAACCACTACTACTATTATTGTCCACTTCCTTTCGTCTTCCTCGGTGGTGACTGGATGGGGCACTGCAGTGTGCATGTATGGATGAGTGCGGGGAGATAATGTTCTGTTGCTCCATAATTTGTCTCCAAAGATGGAAGTGGAATTGTCCTCTTATTTTGCCTTCTTAAATCGCAGTTAGTTGTTGTTGACGAGACAAAAGGTTAGTGCACGAGCAGTGGTTGACTCCTTCCTCCTTCACGTTTCAAACTTGGTGAAGGAATTCCAGCCAACGGAGAAGTGGATGTGTTAGTTTGGCAAGGGTGAGAAGGAGGACGATGCCTCGTTTTATCACCACCTGGGCGAACCCACCCATGACTCCTCATTGACGCTGTCTTTTCTGCTACTACTACTAATACTGCTCACTACGAATTAGCACCACCATATCGTCGATGACAAAGTGAGAAGGTGCTCCAACTAACGGGAGAAATGTTTTATTCTAACCAAAAAACAGGAGGGTTGTAAAAGAAGCTGGGGAGAGGTCTGCCACAATAAGGCAGCTCAGAAAGGTACTCATGTGAGAGAAGTGGGAAGTGAAGGGAGCGGAGGGGGAACTCGCCAGTCACTTCTGATATAAAACTCATGCGATTTTAACAGATACGTTAATTTGTCACCTTGTCCAGAAGTGCGAAGAAAGGGGAGGAGGCAAAGGCAGCTGCAGTGATCTATGCCATAGCCGAAGGTTCGGATGAACGCGAATGGGAGGAAGCATAGGAAAGGAAGGAAGGGATGTGGATGCGAAGGAGGAGGAGGTGGAAGGCAAAGAGCTACTAAAAGAGGAAGGAGGAAGGGAGAGAGGGAGGGATGGAGAAGAGCGAGAGGGGAAGCGGTGGAACAGAGGAAAAAAGTGAAGAACGGGGAGACAAAACCTGCGGCGAACGACGGCGCTGGCGATGGCAGGCCAGTGGTATTGTCGAATTCGACAGACTGATGTGAGATGTTGTTTTTGGCACCGCGATCTCTCAGCTGAACAATAGAAGGAGAAGGAAGTAAAAGGAAGTAGAGAGAGGAGTGCAACGAACTGACAGATGTCCTTTTTTCCCTCCTTCGGTGAGGCAAAGGTCATCACCATCATCATCATTAGTCTCCTCCTTTCCCTCCTCCTACGCTAACTGCTGCCTGTGCAAGCAGGTGCATCAAGAGCAGCAACAACAACAACGACAACTAAAGTGTGTCTTTAATTCCCTCCTCTAACTCTACATGCTCCGTCTTTTGCTGGTAGTGGAAGTGCTGCCTTAACCAATACAAGACAATCTCACCAGCTTGGCTTGCTACGATGACGTGGTTGGTAGCAAGTACTCCGCCCTCCATCACTGTCCCATGGAGTCCATGAACCCGTGTCGGTGAGGTCGTTGATGTTGTGGTCGGCGCTACGCAAGTCAGCCGATGGTGTTGGTTAATAGTCGACTGCACCTGCCACGCGTATTCTTCTTCGGCTTGCAGTCAACGTGGTGGTGAGCACCATTGATGACGTGGTGCGCCCTCTCCTTCTTCACCTCTTTCCCTTCTCTCCCGTCCTCCTCGTACTCCTTATGCTCCCGCTCCTGCTCCCATTCCCACTCCTTCTTCGAACGGCCCATTCTCTTCCTCCCTCTCCTCTTTTTAGCGCAAATATCCCTTGCGCCATCCACGCCATCTCCTCCTCCTATTTGCACTCATCTGGAAGCTCGGTTGTGCCATAGCTCGTGCCTGCGGTGCCATTGTCTCCTGTCACTCCCATCGATTGCAGCTCGCTCCGCATTGGATGACTTCAAGGTAAGGCGAGGAAGTTGAGTATCTGCTGGAATCTAATAAATCTCATATTCGATGAGCCTTACCCCCTCCTCGTCCTCCTTCCCTTTGTCTTGTCCTTTTCTTCCACGTGATCGTCTGTCTGAAGTGCCTTGATGTGACAGCAGACTCCTGGTGTTCAGTTTCTTTGGCAACACAATTCCCGCGATGTCCGCCGTAGTCCAGGTGGCAGAAAGGAAGCAAAAACTAGAACCGAAGACCTAACCAAAAAGGAGGAATGAAAGGTGCGCAAACGAAAAGAGAGCTAAGTCATTGTCTCGTCAACTGACTTGAGGAAGTAGAGCAGTCGATGCATTTAATCGATTGCTTCAGCATTTGAAAGTGCGCGGCTGCCTGGTGACGCTTTCATGCTGCATGTGCAGAGCATGAATGTGGGAGGGGAAAAAACTGTAAACATATATATATGTGACGGGAAGGTGAAATGAGAAAAAAAGGAATGATGAAGTCGAGGATGTCGAATCAATGAAAAATATAGTTACCCGTTTGATGTTGTCTGATTCATTTCAGATTTGAATGATAGAAGTGAGAGACATGGGGAGAGGATGGTGGGGCGGTCAAGACGTTGTACTAAAGAGGAGAGAGGAAGTGGGGACAAATGGAGGAAAAAGTGGATGAATGAGTTACGGGAAGAAAGAAAAACGCGAGAGAATGCATAAAGTTGTGGAGGTAAAGGTAAGACTTAAAGAGGCAGAAGTGTCCTTTGAGAGGGAGGTTGAGGAAGCGGAAGGGGAAGGAGGAAATGTTGTACCCTAGGAATGACAACAAGCTAGAAATGCGAGCAAAATAAAGTCGTTACTTGGATGACTTCAGTCAGGGGGTGGTACTGTTTATTATGGCAAGACGTGTGACTATCAGTTAAGAGGAAGATATCGACATCTGTTGAAATTTCCCAATTATTTGGTTTCCGCCGTTCTTTCTCTATGTGTGCATATGCAAATTTGTCGTCTAGTGGAGGTGCATGCTCTTTCGATGTCTAGGTCTTCTACTTCCGAATGCGCAGGGAGTGTCTGGATGGAGTGAAAACCCGTGTTAAGTAAGTGCATCAGTGCTTTTTGATGAAATTGTGCAAATTTAAAAAAAATGACTGGATGATAACATTTTTAGTGCTAGCAATGAATTTCTTTCTATCTGTCACCTCGATCTTTCATCCATTTTTAGCCTAGCCGCTGTTATAGGTCAACGCTGCATGGACAAAGTTCATCCATTGCAGAAACGCAATTCTAGCGCATCCACCGATGGCAAATTTCGCTTTATTCTCCATTAACTGAATAGGTAGGATTAGGTAAGTTTTCACACCCAACTTGACTCCCATACGACTGCCCAAATGTGCATGTTTGCGTGACATCTCATTGTGCCTTGAAAAACTGGGGCGAAATGCTCTTACATAGCTAACCTCAAATTGCTGTTCCTACGATGAGTGAAACGCTTGTACGCAGTGGTCTTTGTAATATAGGTTGAAGAGATATTTTGGCTGTTCGCAGCAGGCGTAAATTTACACAGCACTTCGTAAAGAAGGAGTATATTTGCCTTAGTCTGATTTCAAAATGAACATCTGTTCTCTTGTTCCCGTGCGAAAATAGATTATCAGGAGGGAGCCAGATGAGAATACATAAGCGTTGTAACCAAGAAAATAATTTGGAATTATCAAACCTAGAGGAATATGAATGGATAAATTATGCACTCTCTTATTTATGTTGCATAATTTCTGACTCACGTTCCTAATACGTTTTTTACTTCCTGTATTCATCAGACATTTGCAGTTTACTAAACCCAAGACAAAGTGGTCAGTTCAAAGCAAGTAGTCGTGAACTTGTTTCCATTGGTGTCACAGACCATTTAAAATTACTTCCAAGTAATTGGGCTGATTCAGAAATTATTGGATATTGTAAACTGAGTCGTAAACGGATGGGTCATCTTATCGCACCAGCGATGCTACTCACGATCCTGTAAAACAGCATTAATGAGAACAGGCAGAAAAGTGTGCAATCAGACAATGGTTTTTGTGTGCTCACCACATCAAATAGGTTATACTTGAATAAGTCGTTTACTTCTTCGCCAAGCTTAGCAACATATGAGCTCCTCGCCTTAAACACTGCCATATGATCATGTTGCAGCGTTACCGCATCGTGATATTATGGACTGTTGCACCACCTAAATGGGAATCATTCTCGATAGAATTCAAGCCTAAAGCCATTAACAAGGAATAATTTTTATTGTGTTCCAAAAAAGCATGCTCTCGAATGCACTGAAATGTTGTCAGATGAGACCTTTCCAAATTTGTGACTTTAACGATTTAAAGAGTTCCTTTCCTCACATTTTTGCTATGCATTGATTATATCTGTCCAGGTAGCGATCATCAATGCTTTTAGTCTGTTGATGTTTGCTAAAATGGTATATTTATTTATTTAAGATTCGATTTTGCCAAGTCCTTTTTCTCTCTAACTGCCACTGCTTCTTCCCTGCAATGCCTGGATCCCCTTATTTAATTTGATCCTGTTTCGTATTTATGTAGGCATATGCCATCCACCTTTTTCTCACCCTCTTTTATCCATTCACAAAACAATTTTTACTCTTGCTTTAAGCAGCTCTACTGTCTCACCCTCAACCACGTCCTTCTGTATGTGGACTTTGAGGTCCCCATTGTTAATCCCCATAGACGGAAGAATACCACGAGTTGGAGTCTGTGAAAAGCAGTTCGCCACATGTAGCTGTCCAGCTGTTCGTGCCATTTTGAGCAAACGATTGCTGACATGCCTTCCCCCATAACAGAAAAGAGGGTTGGGTGGAAGCCGTTTATCCCACTTAATGAAGGAGTGAAGGGAACAATGGCGATGGCGGACTGGGACACTATACTAAGGTGTAGTACAGTACGATGAGGAAGAGTGTGGAGAAAGAGTGATGTTTACAGTTGCATGACGCTAAAAATTGTCAAGGGTATAAGCAGAGAGAGTGATTTTGAAATTTCTTCGTCAACTATCCCCTTGAATCCGTTGTTTGGTTGGCCAAATGGGTGTGGTCGACAGAAATACCCATTAAGTGAGTAAAAAACGGCGCTCATTAGTTGTCCTAGCGGTCGGTCTTTTCGCAGTGAATTACGTCATCTTACCATATCTTACCAGTTCCACCCTCTCTCATACGCCCGCTTCAGCTGCTCGGCTCCGAAGCAGCACCCCACATGGATTAACACACTCTCGCCAAGACAATGAACTCATCAAGCAAGTGAGGATAAAGCGATCGCGCAACATAATGGGCAGAATATTTCTTAATAAGACGGAGAGCATCAAAGTGGACATATTTTACAGTTGGCGAGATCTCACGTGCTGCCTACACAGAAAATACATTGTTGAAGTTTTCAAACACCTGCACTCGAATGTTGCATTATGGGGAGCAGCAATGGTAGCAAATGCGGACGACGGTCATCTTGCTCCTCATTACCGATAAATTAAGACAGCTGCACTCAATGCATTTCAGCTCAATGCATCCCGCATGCCAATCTGCCTCCACACCGCAAATGCAATGGCATCGAGAGCGGCGATGCATTATCTGCAATCGCAATCCCATGCCACCAGGTAGCTGTAACGCCAACACTAGCAATCTGCTAAGTAACAAATTTGCAGCTAAAGGAGTATCTTAAGAGTAGGCCTTTGACCGAATAATCAGCTCAATGGGAACCTTACACAGTGACTCGTGATCTGCATGCTGGCATGATGCTTTCTAGCAACCAATTGGCAAACTACGAGGCTCGGTACTACGAGAATAAATGGTTGAACTAAACAAATGTCTGTTAGGTTTTTAAAACCTTTAACTAAGGAGAAATATGTGGATAAAACAACTGCGCAGATTGTGTTCCTACAACTATATGTGGACTAAGATTACTATTGTCACTTAAAAGAGGCTATTGCACCACATGCAAAGACAACATCAATGTGCAGACATTCACTTACGATTCTGAGCATACGTCTGATGAACTGCCAGTCGCTGTGCAGTATTGCACTGTATTAAATCGGATTGCAGGGCGACGCGGAATAAGATGGTGTGCGGACAACGAGCAATGTTAGTTTCTTAATTGCAATTCTCAGATTCACTCCTGTCAGCTCTATGGATTGTCAATCATCAGGATGCGCCCAATTTTGTAGGATAGCAGTGGTTGCTAGATTTAGATGAAATGGTCTCCAATATACGTAGAAGATCAAGTAAAACATCGACTTTACCGAATTGCAATTCAGGAACCATACGTATCATGATAATTATATACTTTCTTTTAAGGGCAAAATGATAAAGCGTATTTTGCCAAGAGTGCAATTTAGATTTGCCGTTTACGTAACGGTGTGGTATGCATCGCACATCAACTTCATAAGCATTAGATCCAGCAAAATGTATTAACCATGAGTAACTACGCTTTTGTCATGTGCCGGTGGGCGTACCATGGAGATAGAACTCGGAGGGCGAGGCTACTATGCCCAAATCAGTCTAAGTTCACTCGTTCAGTGCTCGTTTGAGGCGATAATCACAAGTAAAAAGGGAGAATTCTTAAAGCTACCTAGACCGCCTAAGTGTTTTCAAATGCACATTCTTCCCAGTGATATGGTTCCATTCGCAAGAGGCACATTATCGATAAGAGAGCGGATCATAAAGAATATGGTGAAGATAGGAAAAGTACCGAGTAGGGGTATTGTGTGAATTATTGAGCAGAGATAAAGAACGGTGTGTTCCTTTGCGAATTTCCTGCTATGTAATGGACGAAAGGTAACACATTTACTAAGCATGTTGCATAGTCTGGGAAGATGAGAACAGGTCTTGTAACCTTCGACTGTTATGACGAATTCTGTGGCGGTTGGGCGATAACTGCTAGTAACATTTTTAATAGCCTCTTATGATTGAATAAAACCAGATGTCTCTCTGGTAAACTGAAAATAGCATTTGTTGGGACTTTGAAGCACTAGCCTCTATTTATCGCGATTACTATCGACATTCTTGTTACAATTTTGCATAGTGACGCAACCCTTAGAATCCGCGTTTAATCATGATGGAAAGGTGCTCAAATAATTTCAAACAACTAGGAAAGTATACTTTCGGGGCTTAACTTTCACAATACGACCTTCGCAACTTGTTTAAGCGCGCCTCAGCTCAAAGGCCAGTTTGACATCACTGCCTCTCAAGGTGAAAACTTGATCAACAGCTTGCTATTACATCACAGCTTACAGTCCATGTCTTCGGATGCAAAAATTGTCTGCGATGCTTCGCTCTGCCACCTTAAATCTCATAATAAACCAGTGGTGCAGTGTCTCGATTCAGCCGATTTCTTGATGTGTGTAAATGCTGTGAGAGCACACATCTCTGCTGTATGGATAAAAATCTTGGATTTTTAGCCAACCTTGAAGAGCTCATTATAGAGCGTAGGTGAAACCCGTCGAAGTCGAGTCTGTCTTTGTCAATTTTATTTTTCTTCAAGGTGAGTTCTCACCATCTTTCACGTAAGAACCTCTTGCAGTTTATAACGCGAAATCCAATCGGCAGCATTTGTCAAGAAAACAAATTCACCTAATTCCTTACTAAGCGCTTAATCAGCTTGATAGCCGCTCCACCTCATTCTCTCTGATCCCGTCCATCTCCTCCTTCGAGTCTCCTTCCATAATAGAATGGGTACTTTTTCCACCATGGACGGTGAAATTGTGTCTAGTGACTATTCTACAAAATCGCCTCTGCCTGCGTAGAAAATTACACCCGCAAAATAATCGATGCTACTAGCGGGCAACAATCTAAAGGTAATCTATTTCATTTCTTTAAAAGTGATGCAAAACAAAAAAGCCACCTTTTGGTAAAGGCTTCGCAATCGAATAGCAAAAACGCAGTAAGTGAGAGACTTTATCTAAGAGTATTCATGAGTGCTTGACAAATCATCATACCACCCCGTCTATCTAATATTTGGAAGGTTCCTTGCCACTGAGTTGTGCAACCAACTGTCTTCTTAGTGGCACTTACGTAGGAAAACGCATTTTCCCCTCGACATTAATGCATAGCATCAAATATATTCCCAGCTTAGCTCTTACCTACAGGCCAGATTATGCTACGAGTACAATCAACGCAAAGTGTTGCATAATTATTTAGCTCATTTGCCCCTGCAAAATTGTCTTTCCCATCAGTCTTGGAATAATTGGCAGTAAGTAAGGTTGCAACTGTCTGCAATGGTAAAACTCAGCCTCGAATTTTATCTTCAGTGGCTCTTGAGGCATCCAAATGAATCCCATTTACAGTATTTGGCACATTGTTTTGGCATTTGTAGTCTGCAACTATGCTTTTAAATGTACCTAAATGAAAGATGAAATTTTGTTTTCTTTCCATAAACTTTCCCTCTTTTGTAACTGAGCTCACATCTAAAACTTCTACATGTGACTTTAGCTCTGAACGTGGCCCTCAGCGTCGGAATTTTATGTGGCGGGGCGAAGAGGCAGACGCTAACCAAGAACAAATCAGTTACCGGAGACCAGGGAATTGAGAATCATGTCTATCTTATCTATGCAGTGTGATTAACACAGAGAACTTAGAGTAAAATCGCATTCATAGCCAGCTAAGACTGAGGTGCCACCACGGCGTGAAGTGTCCTTCTTAAGCGACAAACTGTTTGTATACTACCCCTGACTAAAAATTAAGTAAAGCGCCTTCCTCTAATCATTCATGGCCGCCACACACTCAGGTCTTACAGTTTTATGCGTCAACTTTCACCATCATCTAAGCAAGCACTCCAAAATCGCTTTGGTGCGTTCTAAATGCTGCAGACAGGAGAGGTTGCATGTGGAGTTGGCATTGGATGGCAGATGTGCCTAGAGCAGCACTTGGCTGCCTTCTTTGCAAACCTAGGCTACCTATACTAGCTGTTTTCTCCCCAAACTGGTTGGCACCTTCCCTTCATTCTGCACTTATTCCACCCAGTCTTCGTTGCGGGTGTGTAGTATGACATACACCCGAAGAAATGCACCACCGTAGATTTCCCTGCTCTCGACTTGGCAGAAATCTAATTTCATCATCATTCACCTCGACTAGACGGTGGATCAAGGCAGCGATGATGGAGAGTCGAATGAGCTTCAGCACTGCCAGTACCACAGGTGCTACCTGATCAAACGTGCCTTTGTGGTTTTCCAAATCACGTATTAAAATCCTGCTATGAAATGTTTTTTTAAGTCGCCTTTACTCTATTCCATCAATTATTTCAGTGCCATGTTTTATCAACGCGTTTTGAGTCTCCGCCTTACGACCAATTACAGCAAGAATTCGTGACTGCACTTCCTGTTCCATCATTCCGATAAATTAACGCACCTGATGGATAATTAGGGAAAATATGCCCAGGTCACTTCAGAACTTTACAACGCCTAAACCTCAGTAAGTCCAAGTCTATGCAGGATGTTTTCAGTTGGTTGCTGTATGATTTGAAATAGTTCAGACACATACATGCGCATTCACGTTAGCATTGTCCCACTCAAGTCAGCTATCAGCATTCCTGAGCCCATTTCCCAATCGGATAAAGCTAGACAAAACCCTGGTAAACCCCGTTTGACCTTAATTCGTTGCGAGCTGAAAGTAACAATGACTCAGACACGGCCGACCTCATAATGCCGTGTCCTCGTGTGTATGAGCCAACTGTTATCACACTTGAGGAATCCAAAGAATTGACTTTGCTCTGTGTCTGGTACGTCTCTTCAGATGTACAGTAGTGGTTTCGTCAAGCATTTGAATATTTTATACAGATGCCACTATTCTGATCAGTAACTTGCAATACTTTGCTGGCATGTTCATTTTCGTCTTTTTCAAGATGCTGAACATTAAATTACAATCCTGGCTTACGAATTTTTCAAATCGAAGAATCAATCAGCGATATAAGAGGGACACTATAGCGGTAACATCGGCACAAGGCAAATCGCCCCACTTCGGCTTCAGTGGCTAACTTGAGTTCCCCTTTTAACAACGCCGATGCAGGTTCTTTCTATAAAACACAGCGCACTTAGAGGAATGATGATAACAAAGGTTCGTGTTGCGCAGAACTTACGCACTGACGGTTGCGTGTTCGTTTCCATGTGTTCCAGTGCCTTTGATGTTCTTGCGGAATATTTCCTACCTTTCTTTTTCCAAATAGCTTTATATGTAAATGGAGAAATTAAATTAGACGACTTCATTACAAAATCCACTAGTGTCACCTCGGTCATTTTGGCCAACGCCCTACACACGATCATCGGTTTTTGGACTGCCAGTGTGGATTAATTTAAGAGACGCAACCATACTTCTTCAATGGCTAAAAGTATAAAGCCTGGGCGGTTAAAGTTTCCATACTATTCCTTTCGGGTGGATATATTCTTCTGGCATTCCATGAGTGAATTTCAAAAGTGGTGGCGCAGGTTGATGAAGCCGGTTCGCTAAAAAAATATGGTAGGTTAGGTGATTGGACATCCTTATGTCTGGCAAGGTACCTTTTCTAAGACCTCCTTCTATGCTCTCGCACTTTTTGTGCTTTGGGAAGGAAATGATCCAAATTGGCTTGTTTTTAAAGTTGGAATGCCTGTTTTACTTTGATTAGTAGTATTTTAGATAAAACTTAAAAAATCTCATAAGCAAAACAACAGTTTTTGTCGCAGTGCAAAATTTATCCATAAATACTGAGACCTTCACTGCAGTAGCAGAAGGCTATTCGAATTTTAAAGCTGTAATTTTGGAATTGACTGCCATCTGATGCCGGCTAGTGGTTTTCTACTCACAGTATGCAATGCTATCCTGCTTGGAAATAACAATGTCTTGTCCTTTAGGAAAATGGATATTGGATGAGTGAGTACGGCTTACTGACAGGTGTGTTCACGTCGCCTGTTCTCCTCATTGGTCGACAATTGCAATGTCCACCATCAGGTCACCTTCGTCATCATTAAGGGAAGGGGTGGAGTGAAGCCAATCCCTTCTGAGCGGCTTCAGCACTCCCCTCCTTGTCATCGCCTCTGTAATACACTGAAGTAGGACTCTTTAGCTGATTTGGATCCCTTAACTCGCTCCCAATGTTCCATCGTTACGTGGCCAGGTAAGTGCTTTTTTTCAAGAAACTGACAATCGTTGACTAGGAAAAGCAGTGAACCTCCTACAACCCGCCAGGTTTAATTATTCAGCAGAATTTCCCATTTAGTGGAAAGTCCTTGAATAAACATTTCTCGGATCCATTTCCCGCTACTACTTACATCTGATTTTCATAAGCCATTGACTAGGGAAAGAAAAGTACACAGCACATGAGATAGAGTGGCGTCTGTTTCATTTATATTCGGGAGGTGGGGCAGTGAAGAGACGTGTTTGGGATAAACCGAGGTACTTTCTTCTGCTAACTTTGAGAGCCAGTTTCTTAGCACTGAAGATCTAACACTTGCAGTCACATTTTCCGAATAAAATCTAAAAGTAGCTTCCTGACACCAATTTTCGTCATTATCACTTTAACGTCCCAGCGTGGTAAAGGTCTACTAAGAGAAAGAAGTAATAAGCTAACAATAGAAGCATTGCATAGTCCCTTCCCCCATTGAATGCCGTTTTCTGCGCCATCTATGTCGGCCTTATAAGTCGACCGTCTCACCACAGTTAGTGATTCGAGCAAGCATGCAACAATATGTCCTGCAAACAATCAAATTTGCTTGCCAATGAGAAGATACCTGACCTCAACATCACTAGTGGCTCTTAACGATTCAACTAGTTTCGTTTGGGAATTACTTCATGGTTACATCATGTGACTAGAATACTTCACACGGCCTTCGGATTGCATTAGCCCGCTGACTTCTCGCGACCCAGGGGACCTTTCAAAATACCACCCTTCACACGCATTAACAATCGCAAACAAGCTTCACTCTGTCGCTTTGGTGCTCTTCCTCAAGTCCTTCACCACTGTTTTCGCCATGCAAATCTCAATCTTTATAAAATGACACCGAAAGTCACACTTGCTTGGAAACCGAGCTTGACCTTGTTTTTACAATTGCCTTCTGCCCCTCTTTAAAATGATATGAATTTTAAATGGAGTGGGCATTTCTTGAGGCTGTTGCATCATATAGTAAGGCGACCCTGCTAGGATGATGAGATTTTCAATCAACGCATTTCATCCATTGGATTTGCAAAAAAATTTTAGGACATGCTCAAACTTTTGTAAAATCCTAAAAGATGGGTAATATCGTAAACGTATTAAACAACTGGTCGTACAGTTGAAGACCCCAGTTCTCTAAATTGAACCACTTAGATAATATAGAGTTAGTGTTAAAGCAAGGTCCATGCAACCAAGAGAGCAAACATGAGACAACTGTGCATAGTTGAACAGATAGGAGTAAGGAAAGGGTGATCGCAAGCATCCTTCTTACCATGAACCCAGAGATGAAAAGAAAAGAAACGATAAATATTTGGATAAAGCAAGCTTAGACTAGGTAAATGGTCAAATTTCGATAAGAGAATCTATGTCTAGAAAAATTTTAAGAGCTCTATCATGCATAAAAACATTCATTTGAATCATTCAACACTTACTAAACATTACTGATGGCTCATGACGTCTATGTGTGGGTGTTGGGTGATGTAACTAAAGATTCGTTCACCGTAAAGCCAGAAACACACACACGCTTATACACCCCACAATGCTGAATGTGGCATCCGTGATGGTTCCTCCTCTATCTTCTAAATTCTTCCCCTAGTCAACCCTGCACTTCCGCATTCCTTCTTTCGCTCTCCTTGCCTGACCGAATCTTTATTTCTCCACGTTCCTTCCCTCAACCTCTTTGGTTTCCCCCTAGCACTCTATCTCCATCCAAAATTGAAACAGCTCTTCTTGATGTACGTCTGGCTACTTATAAACTTGCATCATTACATGTCATTTTCCTGCTTGCACTGAACAAGCTCTATGCGCCAAAGGCATTCATTTAATGCACTACCACTTCTATCCCCTTATAAGTCTCTTTTTGGCAAGTACGCCTAAGCAGAATAGACGTTGCCTTGGCCCATTTATTCGCCGAAGCATACGCCTCCACTACCACAATGGCTAGGAGTGAGAGACGAGACATGGAATGAGGTAAGCTAAGACGAGAAGTTATGTGATGAAATGTCTTTTCATTGGGTCGCACAGGTGGTACACTTCCGTAAGGTACTTTTAGCTGCAGCCGGTGGAATGCTTATAAGGCAGCAGAAGGAACTAATATCATAATTGCTAAAGTGCAGTGTGGGTAATTTTAACTTTTTAGGGAACTACTCCTCGATCAATCCACCCAAAATTTTGTCCTTATCAGTGAATAGAAATGCTATTGTCTACTTTTTCCTTTTGAAGACCCTCAGTCCCTAAATATGGGGACAAAGCTCGACTCAGTCCGTAGCAATCAGACGCACTGAGTCAACACTAGCGTTTATAGGGGTCGGATTCAGAAGGGATCGCTTGATGTGCTATGCAAGATTTTGCTTCAGATCCACTCCATTGTGAAACCTTTGGCTTGTTACCGCCTCAAAGGGGCACCAACGCTGACATCAATCTTGCAGTTGGCCGTATTTTGAACGCGTGAGTGGCCATGCATAGCAATTTGTTTAATATATAAACTTATAATTGAGTTTATGCATAGGAAACACTATGCGCCACATTTTAAAGTGCTTTTCCTGCACTTTTTTAGATGCATACGTCCATATATGCAAACATAAAAAACATGAATTTATAAACATGGACAAAAGAACCATGTGAGTGTGGATGGTTTTTTATCACAGATTAACAATGCATATTGTAAATAGAGATATGAGAAACTTTGTTATGAAAATGGTCGAGTAGTGCAAGTCGTCTAAACGACTTACGGCTAAATCATCCCTTCAACCATCACAACTTTTGGTGGCAATTTAGCTGAATAATGCAAATACTTTGCAGTTGCCTTAATCCTTACTGAACAATGGTCTGCGGCGCCACAAAAAAATTGCGGCTAGTAACCCCCATGTGATACATTGACAAACGCTGCAATACAAATGTGTGCAACAGCCTTTTTAATGATCACGGGCGCTCACAATCAGAGCAATAAAAGTTTCTGGTCTTCAAGGAACTCCGCAATTCGAGCCATCAGTGTTCTTTGGAGCCACCACTTTAGCAGGATGTTGCCCGACAGTAGCTCTATGAGCTTGAAAATAGCACGCTGAAGTAGACCCCACGTTTGTCCATCCAGCGGCTTTAGACTTATTCCATGCCAGCTTAAAATTTGCAGCTCTTTTACTTTGAACAACCTCCTCACGCTTGCATTGGCGAGACATGTTGATGGAGGCGAGAACTGAAAGGCCACTTGAATGGAAGATGGATGAATGTTGACCAAGAATGGTGAAATGAAGCGACTCTTCACCGTGCTGATTAGCTGCAGATCTTCAATAGCCACATAGGTGTACACGGAGGATTGCTTCTCACCATAAGCTGAAGCGTAGTGCTGCCAACTGTACCTAAAGGTAGCATTTCGTACTCCAAACAACCAGAACTGGCCGTTCTGTCCTGCCGGAGTCAGCGAAATGGGTAATCGCTGAGACAGATCCGCCTGTACTTGAAGGCATATGCAGCTTTCCAGTGGTGACCCACCAACGGTAACCAGCCCTAAGTAAATCGTAGAAACAGCCTGCAATTGTGCACTCAGAAGCTACCTGCTGTAAGCAGGGAGGACAACCGACCCGCATGGGTGCTGCCATCTCCGTACCTACTCCGAAGCGGTAGGGCCCCATAAAAGACTACACAGATGCAGCTGATAACAACAAGGATCTCAAGAAGTACTTTCCAGTCTTGCGGCAACCTCATTTCTTTCAGAGCGATAAACCAGAATGTCAATGCATTGATCAAAATTTTAAAATCATCGATTTATTTTCAATGACGTCAGCTGTTCGATCTCGAAACAAATATAGATCCACAAGTAAATGGAATGTCAAACGTTTGCCTTGACCCTTTCCATTCAGAAACCTTAAAATTGGTTTCAAGTTTCGCATGATTTGACCTCGTTTCTACCCACTTTTGCTCTCTTATTTCCACTCGTCTTTAACAGTTCCTCTACACATGCTAAATCTGTTCATCCGTGATCGTCACATCTACACCGTCCCAAGTTATCGTGCACTCATGCATGCACCCAATTCACTTTCCGTTCGCTAACGCTGTCTATTTGTTTTGCGTTCTGCCTGCAAGGACTTGAGAAAACTGATGATTTGGTGCATTTTACACCTGAAAGTTGAATTGCGCTGCCGAGGCCTACGAATGTCTTAGACTTTTCCCAGGTCTATTGCACTAGTATCTGCTTAAGGCAGCACAACCAGAAGATACACTTTCGATACGAGCAACCTTTTATTGCATTTAAAACACGAGGACACATGCAGCTCATTTCTACCACTCGATCATCAGCGCGACATTTATACCCTTCCACGCTTTAATCACCCTCGCTCTTTCGGACACATCAACCCTCTCTAGTTGCATATTTCATCCAGTAATTTAAAGAACACCTTTTTTACTCTTCCACCTCATTAGTACCAAGAACCCAAACTCCTCTATATATAAGGACACTTACTTTTAAGGCCACGGGCTTTCCCAATTGCTTCGGGCTATACGTGGAGTCACAGCAAATGGGAGTGTCGATCTCGCCTTGCTGTCTAAATCTGGTTGAGTAAAATCTCGCGAATTTTCTTGGCCGATATTCAGCTTGGCCCTTTATATCTGGATTCTCCCCGCCTCAGTAGTGTTTGGCCTTACTGCGCGAACCACAAGTCCACCCTCCCTAGCTAAATGCCGACTTCGTACATACTTACGACTTGTTTTCTTTCCCTTTTTATCAGGGTTTGATACCACTTTATGCAAACATTGCGAAAGATCTGACTGTGAAAGGCATTTTCGTTGCCTAAGGAAGGCAAGTTTCCTTCCTAATCCGGCCCACTATGCCAAAGTTAGGCATAAATATCTGGCGCCTCGTTGGGAAACAATTATGAGGAGACGCTTTTTCTCAGTAGGTGGTGGATTCTTTTTATGGGAATATCCAACGCGGCCACAACTGGAGTGGCCCACTACGCTCTGTTTGGCATCCGTCTTGTCAAGGCGTGGAGGGAGCAGAGGGGGATGCAAAAAGGTGCATGGCTTTGCTGCTCTTGCCATTTTCAATGCATTTTCTGAACGAAATCGCAGTTATTGCCTAAGCTTTCCGAAAACGCAAAGTGCATACTTTAATTGTTTTTATCAGAGGAGTTGATTTGTGCATGAGCTGGAACATTCTGTGGTGGTAATTCATTAATTTTTAGTGCCTCTGGACAATCTTAATAAGGAAGCATTTCAACTATCAACAGGAAAAATACATGAGTTGATTACGACTACTATTGGCCAGTGACATGCAGCTTTGGAACTAATTGTGACAGTTCTCATCCGAGAGCGCAAAAGACGCGTAATCAGCTAGCTCACTAGGGTTCCAAAATGAGCTCATTAGGGAGAGACGACAAGTATTTGGATGCAGCGTCTACCGAAGACCATGAACTTATTAAAACTGCTCAGAGACTGGGCAGGTAATGCAAGTACTTTTGTGCAGTGCACTCCTGCCTTTGATTTCTCCCTCAAAAGACATTATAACGTGCACGATTCTGACTAGATCTTAACGTTCGTATAAGGCTTAAAGATGCTCTTACTTTTCATACCATTTAGTTGTAATGATGGATGCAAAGTTGGTGGTCAACAAATGTGGATAGCAAAGAGTTTGGCAGATTAACACTCAGATGCTTGTGTTCATAGTGTAACTGAAGTCTTTGATCTCAACAGGTTTACGAATCCACTTTCGACTGTGGTGACAGAGCTGTTGGTGCTGGTTCATTATTTTAAAGTTTCGCATTCTCTAAGCAAAGCTTTGACAGGATGGTTCGTATGCCTGGGATCAAGTGTTTTGAGACCATACTCTGTGGTTTGGAGAAAAATGCTTGTCATCATAGGGCAGTCGCCAGACGTGGCTGATTTTTAGAAACCGGTATGATGGTTTTCTAAAGTGTCATTTTCCTGAAGACTGAGGTCGGATTAAAGATTAGCTGTTTCTAAAAATGGGCAGATTTTTGCCCAACTTGTGCGAACTGTATGGCATCATGTGTGATCTTGGAATTGGGTGGATGCTACTAGTTACTCATTCGTTTAGCTGTCTTCGAACCATTTAAATTAGCATATTTTAATTCCATCGCAATAGCTTTGATATCCTAACTAATTTGGCATTCAAAATGTGCATACTCCTTAATGCTTCGGATTTAGTGGGTTTCCTGCATGAGCGCTCCAAGGTGGAGTTGGAATGTGGGCCAATGTGCTTAAGCCTTCCGGTGGTTTTAATTTTGTTTAAGATCCGATAACTCAAAGCTGTTTGCAGGCTGGAAGAGAGATGGCTTAAGTAAAAGAGCAGTCGCAAAGTCGTATGCAGTTGATTACTACGTGAAGCGTGTACTTATCCTTGTTGGTGATTGGCATTACGAAAGCCTGGCATTATTGTGGCGAAGTGCCAAGGCTCAGTAACTTTAAAACGGCTGATGACTTCTAGAAGCTACAAAATTATTGAGTTTGGTCAACTTTAAACAAACCTTTGAACCTGGTTTTCAATGCCGAGTCCATAAACTGAGGGAGAGATATGAATAGGATACACAGGTGGAATAAGGTAAAAATATTCACATTTTTCCTTTGTCGGAACCATGTGCAAATAAACACAATATAAACTGTACGCCTTCAGCAGCATGTAAGCTTTTTAAAAGAGCAGCAAGGTCTTTAGCACCTTGTTTTGCAACAACAACACTCACTTCAAACACAGCCAGATTGTTTTGAGCTATTACGGCGCGTTAAACTTCTTGAGATAGTAATTTGCTGTGCATTTGCCAAGAAAACTAACAGGTTTTACGGAGGGTACTACTCAGCTTGAAGCCAAATCTACCTATTTGAGTGTACTTCACTCATAGCGGGAACGCATTCCAGCGATCAAGAGCCTTCGATTCGGGAAGGAAGTCAATTCATCACGACCATATCAGACCCTCATTTCGTTGCAGGACACCTCTCACACTCTCATAAAATGCAAGTTGCAAATCATTTAGTCAGATTATAGGCTAAGCTGTATGTTAGCTAAATTTACGTGGGGAAATAGAGCACCTCCCTCGGCATTGCGCCCTACCATGTCACCCTCCGCCGCTTCCGTGATTTGACGTAGCAAAAAGCAAATAGTCCACTGCAGGCTGGGACAAAGACGGCATCGTTGCATGCAAAGATATCCCGGGATTAGGACCTGATAGGCGCCATCAAAGGTTAAACTTCAAGACTCTTCATTGCGACCGTGTCACCAATTCTACTCCCTCATTTCGTCGCAGCATACCATGGCAGTGGTTTATGCGGTCTGCTTCCGACACTTCAGGCACCATAGTCAACTTCAGACCCATTTCGAATTGCCGCACATAGGCAGGCACTTTTAAGTACCCTATTTTCTGGTCCTTACTCACTTGATCCTTCAGATCCGAAGGTTCTTTACCTTGACCTACTCAATTGTTGCATTAACTTTCTTCCTTTGTAGAAATGGGGCAATTTGTATGCATTCCTTGCAGGTGTTGCTTTCAATTCTTTTGCTACCTACTATTTCACAGGCTTATCTTTTACGATGGGAGCATTCCTTGAATTTTTTTTGCAATGCAGCCCTTAATATTTAAGGCAAAGCGTAAAACTCTGCCTAGTTGGAGATGCTGGGTAGTGATTCAGATGGTATATAAACGTGTGCGAAGGGTGCACATTTAATTAGGCCTCTTCGGAAAGGAGCGGTATTTGTTCCATTTTTGGGCAGTCACCTTGCCTGAATTGAGGATCGACACTGATAAACTACTTGTTAGTTCTGTGTGTGGGATCGTAACAACTGCGTGAGTTGATCTAGTCTTACGATGTAAATTGCATTAGATCAAGTAGAAACTATGAAATCTTCTCTACACCCGGGTTCTTTCCAGCCTCAACAGTGCTAGAACTTGGTGCTCAAGCTCAACCTGCGTTGTATTTACATACGACATGCTGTCTCGCCTCTTTGAGTGCCTTTCGGGTCCTGATTCCTGCATAATTTGGTTTGAAACAACGCCATTCTGACTTAACTTGCGGTGGACGGAGGGTGACATGATAGGACCAATGCTGAGAAAATGTTTGTTTTCCCACGCAAATGTGGTGCGCACATAGCTCAGTCTATGATCTAAGTAAATTAATTGCAACTTACATAACTGTGAGAGTATAAGGTATGTCGATATGAAAACAGAGACGTAAAGCACAGGGCTTACATCAGATGAATGTCTGGTCCACATTTTAAGGTAACTTTCATTGATACTGAGTAAATCGTTATTTATAAATAAAGAGAATTTGTGAGAATGATAGGAATGCTGCCTTTCCTTTGGGTATAAATGCCACACCTCCCACCTTTGAGGAAGACTTAGTGTAAATAACCGCAAGGGAAGGAAATTTGTCAGCCCTTATCATTAACTTGAGAAGAAAACAGCCAGTGCTCGTGGCCTGCATTCTCAAAGAAGGCAGTCAAGTGCTACTTTTGGTGCATCTTCTATCCAATACCAAATTCACATGCATCTCTTCTGTCTGCAGCATTTACCGTGCGCTTACACGCATTTTGAGTGCTTGTAATGAAGAGGTCCACGAATGATGAGGAGAAGTGCTTCTCTCTCACTTTTCTCTTAGTTGGGGTGTAGCATGCAGAAATGGTTGGTGGTTTTTCGACTTTGGCTGACTGTGAATAAGATTTCACCCTACGTTTGCTGTTTAGGTCACAATGCATCAAGCAGACAGGCCTCATTCGTACTTCCCTGGCCTTGAGCATCTAAAGTGTTCTTTTATCCGTTATGTACAAGTCCAACGCTGACAGACACTGTCAAAGTTGATGTCACATGGAGAGTATTCATGCGTGAGTTAAATTTGGAAGGTGACCAATTTATGAAAGGAAAACAAAATTATGCATTTCATTGAGTCTTATTTAAATACATAATGCCGCATTGCAAATAGCAAGGATAATGTACCAAACACTACAAATAAAAATCATTTACTTGCCTTGAAGTTCACTGTGGATGGTTTTGAGGCTGATTAAATTTTACCGTTGCAGAGAGGTGCAGATTCCACTTCCTCCCAATTTCTTTAGGACTAATTAGAAGGACGACTTTGTAAGGGCAAATGCACTACAATAATTGCACTACATATTACAGTGATTATGTTTGCAACACAGTCTAATCTGGAATTAAGAGCTGAGCAAGGACTTCATTTAATGACCTATTTTAATATAGAGGAGAAAATACGTTCGCCTACAGCGCTGCTAGAAAGGAAGCAGATGGATGTACAACCCGATGACCAATTACCTTTCCATGTGTTAGATGGATGGGACGACATGATGACTTGTTAGGCACTCTAGACTACTCTCAGACAAAGCTGTTCACATTCTTTCCTGTTTTTTCTTGATCAGTCCAAACGACTCCTTAGGGGATGCACCCAGTACTACTTTTCATATCAAATAAAACTAGCGTCGGTGGGCAAGTATATGAGGCGATTCTTCAACGTCCGAAAGTAATGGGGCCAAATCTCAAAGGTCGACTCTCCTTGCTTAAGCGCTACCAAAGATTGACCTTAAAAGTATACCCTGTTGCCCTGTTCAGATGATTGTCAATCCCTCACAATGCATAGCACTAATTATAATCAACAGTATGTTTTACTCACCGTTGTTCTTGCTAAAACGGGCCTTTTAGCCGTTTGTCATCAAAAATGGGATGTGGTTCCACTACGCCATGATCCATTCACATTACAGTCAGTGCTTTTCGTTGCCGAACCTAATCCGAGTATCATTTAAAGCTATGGAAAAGGAGCCAACTTGGTTTGGAGGGTGAATGTGTTCCAATCATGCTCATACATTCCTTTTAATTAGCACGTTAATGTAGCATCAAAGGCCAGCAATAATGAGAAATCATTATAGTGATGAATGGGTGTCTTCTACTGCAGGCATATAAGTAAGCACGATTGACAGGGTTTCGCCTATTTTAATGCGTTCAAATATTGCGTCTGAAATCCGTGATGCTGCCAAAAATGCGGGTCTCAATTAACTTAATGCATTGCTATAAGATAACGATTCTTCACTAACGCGATTACTTTATCTAGGGAATGAAACGGACCCCATGACATGATCAAGTCCTGTGAATCCCTAAGTTCTGGTAACTTTCAATGCAATCACCCGGTAGCTGAGTTACACTAAATTAGTTTTATTTTTGAACGAATTTGCATTGATAAGAAAACATTGGGGGTCTTATGTTAGCATTTTTCTTCCTTGCAGGACAAGCGTTTGGGCTTTTAGAAATAAAATCACCATAGATAGCACCATAGTGGCTATTTTAACTCCAAAACATCAAATAACACCCATTTTGATGATTTGCGATCAACTAACCTGTTTATAACATAAGCAGGCTCAACCGTTGGCATCGTGATCTGAAAAGGAGATTACGCCACCCAGACGTGACTTCGAACTTTCCGAACATAGGAAATCACCCTCACTAACCTACAAGGACATGCTAAGGCATATATAATTTTATGGTCCAATCATGTTACATTGGTTAAGAGGGCGAAAGGACTGGTATTGTGCAAGAAGGAGAAAGCAGATGCGCCTGCCCAGTTCTCCTCGTCTTCTTCCTCTCCCTCCTCCTCCTAGTTCTCTTCCTCTGCATGATCGTCTGTCTGAATTGTCTTGTTGTGACAACGGACTCCTGGTGGGTGGCTTCGTTTGCAACCTGCAAGTGATTGGCGTTAGTAGAGGTGTGTGTGTGTGTGTGTGTGTGTGTGTGTGTGTGTGTGTGTGTGTGAAGGCGAGCATCTACCTCCCGTTAACACAATTCCCGCGATGTCCACCACAGTCCAGGCGGCAGGAAAAAAAATGAGAAATGAGAGGTACGCAAACAAAAAGAAAATGAAAAATGAAAATATAGCAATCCATTTGAAGCTGTTTGATTCATTTTAGAATAGAGTGATAAAAATGCGGGGTTTGGGGTAAGGGTGGAGAAGAAGTTGTCCTAATAGGGAGATCGGGTGTAAGGGGGGACAACTGAATGGATAAGTACCTAAAGTGATAAATGAGGGAATGAATAAATGGTGTAAAGTAGGAAAGAAAGACGCGAGAGAAGGAATGAAATTGGTGGCGATGGCGATGTAGACTTTGATGTGGATTGAGTGATTCCCAAAAGAGTGGTCTCAAATGAGGGCTTCAAGGAGGGTGTGTCGGGACGATGTGATCGTCTCACGAAGACGATCTTGTGACCAGCGCCTAATGCTTAGTTAGCCGAATGAAAGCTGCCGATAGTGGGTGAGCGAAGAACAACAGCAACAACAACAACAGTCCTCCCTCCTTTATCCGGTCGGCTCCTCATCCACTCAAATCCTTCCCCTCTCCCCCCAGCTGTCTCATTCACGCCCCACCCAAACCTCCTTCTACTGAGTCTTGCGAACAAACCTACTCTCCACCCACCCACACACCTACCTACCTACCACTAGCGCTCATCCCTGCAGTGCCTACACCCAGTGGGGCATTAAGGCAAACCGACACACAACTGGCAGCCAGTCGATCAACACATCCAGTGGCCAAAACAACAATCTGCCTTGTAGTTGGGGTGGTGTGATGTGGTGGCCCTCAAGAGGGCCGTTGTCACGTTCATGGTTGCACACTCTGTGCAGTGCTGTGCTGAGCTGAGCAGAGCAGAGCAGAGCAGAGGTAGGCACTTGGTCCACCTACTCCTTGCTGCTGCCCACCGGCTTCTCCGTCTTCTTCGGCAGCAGCACTGCCTGGATGTTGGGCAGCACACCACCCTGCGCGATGGTCACACCGCCCAACAACTTGTTCAACTCCTCGTCGTTGCGAATCGCCAACTGCAGGTGACGAGGTATGATACGCGTCTTCTTGTTGTCGCGCGCCGCATTACCCGCCAACTCCAGCACCTCAGCAGCCAGGTACTCGAGCACAGCAGCCAAGTAGACCGGTGCTCCAGCACCCACACGCTCCGCGTAATTCCCACGACGCAACAGTCGGTGCACTCGACCCACAGGGAACTGTAGACCCGCTCGCGCCGACCTCGTCTTCGCTTTGGCCCGTGACTTGCCTCCTTTGCCTCGTCCACTCATTCCTTCTGCACTCTCCTCAACCAACCGATTGAAACGTGAATCTCTCATGCGACAGACACACCACCTCCCTGCTATACCCACTGCTTGTCACACTGAGTCACACTTCTTATTGGCTGCACAACACACCCTACCACTTCACGCATCTCATTGGGTCTCCACCACCATCACCAACGCCTCCTGCCATTGGCTACTCCATTCGTCACGCTGCAGCACACTGTCAACTGCATCTGCCATGACCGCATCTTGCGTAGCCGAAGCAATGCGGCATTCCTTTTTCATGTAAGCTAGCACTAACTAATTTCACCTCAACAGAGTCGACAATTGTTGATGTTGTATATGCTGAACCATCAAATCCAACAATTCCGTACTGCTCCACGCTCCTCCACTCACTCATCTCAACACAAGTACACCAACAACCTGTCTACCTTGCCAGTCGGGTCGGCCCCTATCTACCCACCGGGAAGTTGATGGATCGGTTACTGTTGCACATACGTGCAATTCGCCCACATCACTACCACCATTATTATTGTCATTACTGTTGCATTTGTTGGAGCATATGCATCAATTATTTGCTATTATGTTGTTTCACAACTCTCGACCGTTAATGACCGTCCATCTATTAATGTTAGCATTTTAATATGCATTTGCAGTCATGTGCAGTTGTGAGTGTTGACATTATACACGTTTCTCTCTCACACCTATTAAAGGCAACACGTATTTATAATTTTGCGTTTAGGCAAATGTGTGCATGCTGTTGAAATGGTATTTTCGCAAATGAACTACGGAGGGTGTGTGTAGAGTGGGTAGGAATGGGAGAAATGTTGCAGTGTTTGAGTGGACGAAAGCCAAGCGTTGATTGGCCGATGCAGGTACAGCATTGACGCACGGATGTGGCTGTCGCTACGTCGTCATCACCATCCTCTGTTGGAGCCAATGAGAAGGTGCCTGATGCAGTGATGCGTGTTGTGATTGGCTGACGCGTGCTTTAGCGCGTGCGAGACGAACTTTGTCAGTGATGGTGAGGGAGAGGATGTGTATAAGTAGGTGTGGAGGAGACGCCGTTGGGGTGATTAGTGTTGCGTTTCATTCATTGACGAGGATCGTCATTTGCCATGGCCCCCAAAGTAGTGTCGGGTAAAGCCGCGAAGAAGGCGTCGAAGGTGAAGGTGCCGAAGACGGACAAGGCGAAGAAGAGGAGGAGGAAGGAGAGCTACGCCATCTACATCTACAAGGTGTTGCGTCAGGTGCATCCTGACACGGGCATCTCGTCGAAAGCGATGTCGATAATGAACTCCTTCGTGAACGACATCTTCGAGCGCATTGCCGCCGAGTCGAGTCGGTTGGCGCATTACAACAAGAAGTCGACAATCACGAGCAGAGAGATTCAGACTGCTGTGCGTCTGCTGCTGCCGGGTGAGTTGGCGAAGCACGCGGTGTCGGAGGGCACCAAGGCTGTGACCAAGTACACAGGCTCCAAGTAGACGATGAGGTGGATGTGTGGGGTGCGCTGAGTGAACGCATTACACGGCCCTGTTGAGGGCCACTACCACTGCTGCTGCTGCTGCTGCTGCTGCTGCTGCTGCTATCGCCGCATTCATTCGTGGTTGTTGTGGCGAAAATAGACGTTTTATTGCTGCCACCACATTGTCTCCTTCTCCTCTCTTTCGTCTCTATTGTCGTGCTGCTCTGGGGGTGTTGGCGTTGGCGTTGGCGTTGGTGTTGGTGTTGGTGTTGGCAGTGCTCATGTCTAAGGAGGTGTTGGTGAGTGCAGGTTAGGGCGGTTAGGAGGACGGAGGACGTAGGACGGGAGTGGGATGTAGTGAGGCTCGCGGCGATGATTCTGGTGGCTTGATTGACGGTGGAGAGGGGGAGGGTTGTAGACTTTGTTGTGATTTGGTCTATACTCACTTGCTCATCCACCTGCCACTTCTTACGTCACAAGTATGTTCTAACCGACTTTCTTGGGCCTCCTCGACACTATGCTACTACTACGCGTCAGCTTACGAAAGATCGTTTTCAAACAAACAAACAAACAAACAAACAATTCCAGAAGCACGGATCTAACCATGGAAGGTTGTATCTAGCAGGCAGGAAATTTCTGAAGGACTTTATACATTATTTTATTTTATGCCAAAACATCTTTCTGGTTGGTTCTTGTTTCGCCTTTACTTTGCGCTTACCATCCGTTTCCTTCTTCAACGAACGTGCTTTCGTTTCTTCACTACAATTTACTCCTGTTTTGGACACTTCTGTGTTAATTTTACACACTGATGGAATGAAACGATTCGTTCTTTCTCAGCAATACGGTGTTTGTCACTGGGTTCGCATTCATGCAATTCGATTGAACCTGCCGAATTGCGCCTTCAATGCTTTATATCGAGACCACCTTCACTGTTACGTTGAATGTATGCGCGCAGCATGCGTTCCATGTGAGGAAATAATGGCTAGGAGGAATATCGTTTGTATTGGAAGTAGTAAAGTTGGTGAAGGATAGTTATGTCTTATGGTTTTTGGGAGAAGTAGTCGGGTCGTTGTAACAACAAACTGCAACTAGTGTGGTGATTTAGACGAAGCAACCACTGCCGTTGTGTGTAATGATGAGGTGGAACGAAGAAAGAAGTGAAGAACGGGGAGACAACACCCGCGGCGAACGACGCCGCTAATGATGGCAAGGCTGTGACAGTGTCGAATGCGACGAACTACTGCGAGATATTGTTGCTGGTGTCGCGACTTCTCATCATTGTCGTCAACACTCTTCTTCTCCTCTTGCGCTAACTACTAGATTTGTAAGCAGGTGCATCAAGAGTAACAACAACAACAACAACAACAATAACATCATAAGTGTGTCCCTAATACCCTCGTCCAACTCCTCATACCCCTTCTTTTGCTCGTAGTGGAGGTGCTGCCTTAACCAATAGAAGGCAATCTCACCAGCTTTGCTTGCTACCATAACCTGGTGGGTAGCGAGCATTCCGTCCTCCATCAATGTCCGATGGAGTTCGTAAATCTGTGTTGGTGGGGTCGCTGACGTTGTGGCTGGCGCCATGCATGTCCGCTGATGGTGTTGGTAAGGAGTCGACTGCACCTGCCACGCGTCTTCTTCGTCGGTTTGCCGTCAACGTGGTGGTAAGCACCGCTGATGACGTAGTGCGCCTTTCCCTTCTCCACCTCTTTCTCCATTCTCCCTTCCTCCTCGCGCTCCTCACACTCCCACTTCTGCTCCTATTCCCACTCCTTCTTCGAACGGCCAACTACCTACCTCTCTCACCTCTTTTTAGCGCAATCATCCCTTGCGACATCCACACAGCCTCCTCCTCCTCTTCCTACCTTCCATTCGCACTCATCTGGAAGTTCTGTTATGCCACAAGTCGTGTCTGAAGTGCCAGTGTCTTCCGCCATTTCCGTCGATCGCAGCTTACGCCGCATCGGACGACTTCTAGGCAAGGCGAGGAAGTTGAGCATCTGCAGGGATCTGGTGAACTTCATTTCAGATGCGTCTGCCCAGTTCTCCTCGTCTTCTTCCTCTCCCTCCTCCTCCTAGTTCTCTTCCTCTGCATGATTGTCTGTCTGGATTGTCTTGTTGTGACAACGGACTCCTGGTGGGTGGCTTTGTTTGCAACCTGCAAGTGATTGGCGTTAGTAGAGGTGTGTGTGTGTGTGTGTGTGTGTGTGTGTGTGTGTGTGAAGGCGAGCATCTACCTCCCGTTAACACAATTCCCGCGACATCCACCGCAGTCCAGGCGGCAGAAAAGAAAATGAGAAACGAGAGATACGCAAACAAAAAGAGAGCTATGTCGTGCGTTAGTACGCTTGTCATCGTCTCGTCAATTGACTTGAGGAAGTGGGGCAATCGATGGATTCAATCGATTGCCTCAGCGTTTGAAAGTGCGCGGCTGTCTGCTGTCGCTGTCACGCTGCACGTGAAAATCATGAGCGGGGAAAAAGAGGAAAGTAGTAGACACACATATATATGTATGCGTGTGTCATGTATTTGACGGAAATATGAAATGAGAAGTAAGGCATGATGACGCTGAGGGTGTCGTTTCAATGAAAATATAGCAATCCATTTGAAGCTGTTTGATTCATTTTAGAATAGAGTGATAACAATGCGGGGTTTGGGGCAAGGGTGGAGAAGAAGTTGTACTAAAAGGGAGATGGGATGTAAGGGGGGACAACTGAATGGATAAGTACCTAAAGTGATGAATGAGGGAATGAAAAAATGGTGTAAAGGAGGAAAGAAAGACGCGAGAGAAGGAATGAAATTGGTGGAGATGAAGTTAGCATTTAAAAAGAGAGAGGTGGTTTGAGAGGAAAAGACGAAGACGTAGAAGAAGAAGATGGCAATGATGAAGTGGAAGGAAACGAGCTGAATATGGAGACGAAACAAAATTGTTACATAAATGGCTTCAGTAAGGAGTCTGTACTGTTTAGTACGACAAGCAGCCGTTTGTGATTGTTAGTTAAGGAGAAGCCTTCGGACACCTACTTGGCATTTTTGGATTCTTTAGTTCGTATTATTCTTTCTCCATGAGTTCATGTGAGTTCCTTGCCACCTCGTTGTCGCACCCATTACTAGCATAGCCGCTGCTGCTGCAGGCCAACACTGCATGCGAGAAATCCCACCACCGCAGAACCGAGATTCCAGTGCAGCGTTTTGAAAACCAAATAATAGGTATTTTCAGCATGTCACAAGACTTCAGCCTCTATGTCACACCTATTGCAGTTGCCCAGACCGGCTCCGCTACCTGAAGATCACAGCGGTTTCTATTTCGCATGGCGTGAAATGCATTCCACGTGATGTAAGCCATCTTAATAGCAAAACACTCCCTTTGCAATGCATTTGTTCGTACTCAACTTACTTTTATTATCATCGCAAGATGAGCCTGTGTAAAGCAGCACCACCAGTGGGATGCAAAGGTGAATTTTGTCTACTAATTGAAAAATAAGCATCACTTCCGATGGCACATGTGACGAGCACCCAAAGAGAAGCACTGGGAGCAGTGCTTACGAAAGCTCGTACGTGATGCAAAATGCGTCTGCTTGGCTGCACCATCTCAATGAGAAGCGCTGGGTGAACACGGATCATGTGACTGAACATTCGCCACTGACTGTGGAGAGAAGTGATTTGGAAAGATGTGTCCCTCTGTCCTCTTCCTATTTGCACAAAATGCCTCCACCTAGTCAGCCGACTCGTTCCAAAGGCAAAACACCCATGGGAAGGGACGAGCACAGATCCTCATGCCCTGTAACTGTCCTACTTACAAGGAATGCAAGCCACTAGTTATTTTATTGCCTGTGATCGGATATCTCATCGGCTTCGTTCAAGTGCCAATGGGCCATATGAAGCAGAGTAAAACCTTGCAAAGACATTGATAGGCGTTGGGTGGAGAACAGTTAATGAGCCAATGAATCCTAGGGGCATTCACTGATATACCTGTAAAACTAGCGACAAGGGAGCCGAATCGCTAAATGTCAGCTAGAGATAAGCCACACATTTGCATAAGGCAGTAATATTGACGCATGAGGTGCAAGTTCATTAGAGTTACCCCTCCTAGGCCCATCAGTAACTAGGCGAGATTATTAAAAACACCTTGAATTTTGAAGTTGGCTTCGGAAACATTTGTGAAGAAACAGGGCAAACATCCCAAGACGGTTGCATAATTATTTGTCGAAATGGTCCATTCGACCAATAAGCTTTTAGTTTAAGGGTGAAGGACCTGAGATGTTGATTTTGCTTCTGCAATCTACCGCCCTGATTTAATACGAACATTTGGCACCCTAACAAATGAATCCACCTGCATCTCTTTACCCGCAGGCTAGGATGGATGCCTTTTCTTTTGAAATGAGTAGTGTCTCCATCATGCCCTAGCCCTGACCCAACATTGTAACTGTCAATTTGTGTTGTGATTTTGCGAGACCACAATCGCTGGCTACCAATAACTGTCACATCCTTACTCCACCCAAAACTTGAGGATGCAATGACCGCGCCACTGAAATGGTGTTCAGTAGACGCTGCATGGCAAGATTTACGTGGGTGATGAGGTGCTGGGGCTGGTTTGAGCCCTGAGTTTGGCGGGGAATCAGCAACAACAAAGCATCGATCTGGCGCTAAGACTGAGAATACACAGAAAATTTGTAATAGTTGCAAAGAGTCATGAGGTGGGCAAACAGGTGTCCATTACAGTTGCAAACAATTCCACTTTGGATGACAAGTCACTGAATCGCTCATCCCAATCACCAAACGCCGGCATCACATCCACCTCCCCCACCTTTGTGGCTTAGTAACCAATATTTGCGGCGACAGGAGTGGTAAAACCATGACATACTCACGAATCTGGTCTCAGCTGTGGATGCAATCGCAGACTAGGTGATAAAGTAATTATTTACCTTCAAATCGATTCCTAGACTGAGGTCGATCTAGTTTCCTACTGTTAAAAATTCTATTCACTGTTCCTGGACTCCTTCCAAGCTTTCCACAGCACTTAGGCTACAGACAAGGCAGTGGAGAAAAGGGAGGGTCGTACCTCCGTTGTTAGTGATGCTTGATAAACTGACTTCTCTGTTCCCCAGCACGATGATGCTGTGGGCAGTTGTTGGAAGGATTGTGGTTTTGAAGTTGCGTTTTGAGGCTACAGCAGTGATGGCTTGTGTAAGAAGTAGTAGACATTCGATTGTCACCAGGTGGAATATTAATGGTTCTAATTCGCGCGTGATTCCAGTCTATCAGTTTTGGTTTTATGGGGGTAGAGTAGTGGCTCATGGGGATGTTGATTGAGAGGTCCTCCAGGTGTCGAGGTGTGGCAAGCGGTTCTTTGTGGAGGCCTTGGCTGCTGACATGTCTGTGCTGGATGGTATGAACACAAGGGTGTGGATGGGGAGATAAGTGGATGGCGTCAGTGCTACTGATAAACATTTTGTGATGTGGTAGATCGAAAAGATGCCTGCAAATGCAGGAAAGTCTATGGTGCCTTTGCATATGGGAAAATGCTTGTCAGAACCATTGGTCTTATGGAGAACTACATATAACCACTCAGATATTGAGCAGCTACGGCGGGGTGGAGAATGTTTCGAGAATGTAGTCCGCCTGAGAGCTTCTTTCCTTGTAGTAGTGAATTAAGTGTTCGGCTTGGTATGGATGCCTCTACCTCACGCTGTAGTCCTCCCATCAGGACTTACCAGGTCGTACAACGATCGCTACCTCCTCTCCCTTCTGGCAATGATAGCTACGAGGAAAATACTCGGTGAGTCTGCAACTTGTCTGACACCTAATCTCTAAAACGGTTTTTGTGCTCGGTCAGTCCGCATTGGTGGGTCTTCTTACAGAGTTGGAGAGTTGTCAAGTTTTGGCCTAGAAATGGAATGCATATTTGGTTGGAATTGGACTAGAGCTAAGTGTCCCTCTCTCCTCCCTCTTCGAGGGGTTTTGAATGGCAGTTCAATTGCAGTCACCACCCGTCGTCCGCGTGTCAATTGCAGCCTCTCGTAATAGGAACTCAATAGGTAAGCTCTGCAGCCTCTTTTGCAATTCATTTACAATTTATGCACGCATGAATGGGTCTAAATTTGAAGAACTCGTTTAAACCTATGGATAACAGTTTGGTTACATCTCATTTTGTTTCACTGCAACACTTTCCACAGTGCTATTTCGTAAGGCTTTTCAATTTGTAGCGAAATGGGACCACATTCATCTGCAAGGTCTTACCAGATACGGCGTTCCCTTCCCGAATTAACGATGAAATTGTAATTTAATCATAGTCAAGTGGGGATTTAATGTGGACAAAGTGACACCGTCTTGTGGATTATTTTCGTGGGGCTTGTGTTTGGGAGTAACCTGGCGGCAAAATAATGTCAGCGTAGCTGAAGTGTGGTATTTTGTAAGAATAAACATTGTTACGATACTTGAGCATGATTTAGGACGCGTCAGGACTAACGTAGAGAAGAAGTGAGGCATAGTACGAGGGTTACACACAGAGCTCGAAGGCAGCGGAAGAAGAGCAGACCTCAAGATAAGGATTCGTTACAGCTCCAATATTGTACTAGCTTGTAACACCAACATAAGCACTACAACGTTAACCCACCTAACTCCTGTCCAAATGCTAGAAAAGGGTGGCTATCCTTCCCAGGACCAAAAAGATTCGACATTGCTTTCAAGACGAATTAGTACACATAATTAAAACAAATTGATGAGGGAGGGACAAAATGAAATGAAACATTTGAGCACAGATTTGGCAGCCAATGCTGGTCGAATCTGAAATACCTTGGACATTTACCAGCGATTTAAAAAGCTCATACGGCGTTGAGAGGCTAATCTTTGAAGTAATTACGACTACACAAGGAAGGCTGGAATTAACAAACAGCTCATCTCAAGAGTTCAAAAGTAGGATTATGTGTTTAGTTTTGTCAAACCGCGAAAATACAACACCAGAACCTTCAGTAACCCTCTAAAACTGAAGCAGAAACGAGGTGACCTTGACAAATTTTGCTAGGGGCAAGAATGACTAAGTGATCAATGGTAAATGATGGTGAACAGATCAGAAGACATGGCTTTCAACTGAAATTCCACCTGCCATCGATCTCGCTAAACACACACTAATTATGAGCCAAAAATGCCCCGAGAACATGGAATGATAAGGAAGCTATGCTGGAGGCAAGATAACAGCACAAGAGGGAAGAAGACGAGTAGCGAAAACTAACTTCGCAGTCAACTTAGTCTCAGGCAAGATCAGCCCGCTTGGACAAAAAATGACGCGAATGAGGAGCGAAAAAAAGGATCCCAAGGGTGGGAAAAGAGGTCCACCTTACATACCACAGGTTTTGAGCTGGCCACTCCGGGTAGAGCTGATTATTTCTACATCAACTCTTCCATCACCACTTCGCCCAACCACCAGGAAAGCAGGTGTAAATAATGGGTACACCGGACGCACTTCACTACTGATCTTCGAACGTTTCTACCCAAAGCACACTCACCCTAGTTGCCTAACTCAAATGGACCTCCGAGCTTACTCAGAGGCCGCACAGAACTCCCTATCCTAGTGGTTCGTAGATCCGCTGATAGACTGGATTTAGTGGTGTCAAAAGGCGAGATGAGCGAATACGACGAACATATTGGCGGTTCCAGAGGACTAGGAAATGGGATGAAAGGCAACCGAACTCATAGCAATTGCCCAAATCAAGAACGCACTACCGCCTTTCAGTCCCAAAACCATCAGCAACTCCAAGCCTCAACCACCTGCTTGACCAATGAAGGCACTGCACCTGAAAACCGATAAGCCTTAACCGCAAATGAGTTAACGACTAGTCCAAGACTTCTGTCAGAACCTTTAAAACAAAATCCGCCCAATGAATTGGTCAGAAAGATCGGCGCGTTGCCAAATATACGAAATGGCAATTATTATGGCGACAGCTAAATCCGTAATTAATGCATAAATAAATAAAAAACCGAAGGGACAGTGAAGCACAGCCGAACGAATAAACACGGCATAGGTGAGCACTTCGTGTGATGAGCGGGAAGATGGGAAACCGATAAGGAAAAAAGTTTAGAGAGGCAAAGGAGGGCAGCCTGCACCCGCGACCCAGTCACCTTCCCACCCACCTCTGCGGCATCACTCAGCGCCTCGGTAAGGCTGTTACAAACTCAGGATTGCACCCCATCCACCGCAGAGACAGTCTGAATGCCAGCAATGGAGTCGGTGTATTTCGCATAGCCATGTCTTGCAAACTCGGAGATAATTCCAAACACATCTTTCCTGGTAAAAACGAATAATTCGAAGCGCCACGCAAGCATCGAGAAAATCCATTCAAACCAAATAGCTGAATAGGGAATTGATAAATTGGTGGCTAATCAGCCTTTGTAGAGATTCTTCAGAAGTGGCACATTTGACACAGCATGCTCCACAATGGTCAATTCTGAAAGGCTCTTACAAAAACGATAGGATAGAGAGCCCAAACATTTACAATGCCTTTACAGAAGATCCATTCCAACCGCAGTTATTTCAGTCAACGTCAAGAAACCCAGCCCAGTGATATTGAATCCATGCATTTCGGCAGCTAAACTACACGGCCTTCGCATTTCACCACCAAACCATTTCAAATGACGCAGATACGAGTCAATATAGCCAGAGACAACGACCAGATTGCCGTATAAATCAATTCACTTTTACCATCACCTTTGTTGTGAAAAAACTCTGTCTCAAGGAATGTCCAATTCAGCTATTATTCTGGCAAAGCATTGTAAACTTAAGCAATCTCATGAATTTTTCAAGAGGCGAATATGCATCCAATGCCAACTCCTGCAAAGCAAAATTATTCTCACCTGACTACATTTCATCCCACAACTACTTCGTCTTCCACTTAACAGTGTGTACTTTGCCAAACACTCCGTCGGTGGTCAAAGCAACCCACTTAGCGTCAGGGCATGGTGCATTTCCTTGCTTCAGACGTGATGGCAAAGCACAGCCGCGATCTCATATTAAGCGATTCGGTAAAGATAATTTCAAATGCAAAACCACAAGTCGCTTGATGCGAGACAGAGCAACGGCATCTTAAAGTTGTAGGCGAACCTACTCTTTGGGAAGGGACAAAAACGCCTACTGACGCAGTCCTCGGTCGCGCGAAGCCTTTGTCAAATTGGCATCCAAGCACCACCACCTAGGAGTCACTGAAGAGGAGCAGAAATGCGAAACCGTAAAGGTGTACCAGCTCATACTAACGCATGGTTATTCATGGAACCAGGTGAATGAGTTTGTCAGGCTTAGAGCTTGAATAAGCATTACCAAATGAGTAAGAAGTATAAGAGCGAGGAGTAGTACACTCTCTAAATACGGGGTGACGGTTCCTACACGTAAGTACTAGTCATGAAAAACGGGACCTTATGCTGACTTCTAAGCACAGCACTTTCCTCAGACCAATCAATTAGGCCTTACTGTTTCAAAGTTCTTTTTGAACACCCTTTGCAACAATTTCCACTGAGCGCATACATCTCAGCCATCTTTATCGTACAGCCTTCTGCGAGTCAACAATCCACCAGTACTAATTGCGTCGACGGCTCATCATACATCACACACCATAAACGCACATACAGCGCGCAGTCCTTTAGACATGCATTGGTGCGAGTCTAAAGGCCGTGAAACGACCTGTGGCCAGGCGCTTCCGGAAGAGGCAATAATGAAATGTTCATGCAATGAAACAACTTCATGGTCTGCCAATATCATGACATTCACGCGCCCAACACGGCAGCTGTCTCAAAGCTGGTGCAGGAGCAAACCAGCTGCTGCATCCGATTCAGCCAATAAGCAACCGGATTCAAGTCGAAACTGACACATGCGTTTTACAAGCCCAACAAGTGACACGTAAGAGCAACAAATCCCACCGAAAACTACACAAACTCATTTGACCATCCGATCCCCTACGATTCGATATCGTGGACAAGTTACATTCGGTAATGCCCAGTAATACAGACCACATCGTAACTACGACGCAAAAGTACAACGACTGCTACTCAAAAGAAATTTTGTCGACAAACAAGAAGCCCAGACAACTGGCTCAATGGTAAGTAATCTCACCAAATCATCTTGTTAGGTTGTATGAACACGAGCACAATGCAGGTTATGGCGTCATACACACAAATTTTAAGCAGCATTCCCACCATTTCGAGATCTTAGCAAATAAGGGCCACCACCGCAAAAGCCATTTATTCAGGAGATAGTCTTTCGTGCACCTCACCGAATTCTGGAGCGCATGGCATTGGCGAGGAAATCTCTACAACCCAGTCAAGGTGAAAGCCAATTAGTAAGAATCTTCAGCAATTTTAGGCTAAATTGATAGGGAGAAAAAAACATTATGTCAAAGTAAAACGATGGGTACTGGACAAAAAGATCGAAGCAAATTCAATAAACGTTTGTGCTGGAAAAAGAGAACTTGCATTTTTAACAAACTAAGAGTCTTGAACTCCTATCCACTTCCCTTCTGCAAGACATCAACGAGGGACAAGAAACACCGTGCGCCACGTTGCACCACACCCCCAGTATGTAGGCTCTCAAGGTCACACCTAAGAACCTCGCCACCAAATCAACAACCCCATCAACAGGCACCAAGACATCAGCGGTGGTAGCAGAACCATCAGCTGTAGTACCCTCACTTTCAGGTGCAGTAAGGACAGCAAGTTAGCCGACGGAGTTTACCATTGAAAAGAAGACATACTATAGAAGCACAGCGAGGTACGCGACCGTAAACACGGCGGTCTACGCAAGCGGTGAGTACGACACCGCGGCAGATGGAGGTGAGGCTGTCAGGGAAATCGCTAGCAATTTCGCCAAGACAGTCTTCGTGATGGAATCTCAGCAAGAAACTGAACATGGCATCATCGTGCTGATTCAACGATAAGTAATCAGGCACTGCCTTTGACGCATCGATCTCTACGCCTGTAAGAACGTGAGAGTTACACTAGGGCGACAAACTGAGAGGCCGTTAGGCTGATAAATCCAATTTGCCAAGAAACGAAGAGCCGACCAGAATCCCAATCCACTAATGTCTTCAAACCAACCAATAAACAACGGCCAAAATTAAACAACATGAGGAAGTCGACATTTGTACACAAACACTACACAGGCGTACTGCCAAACGTAAGGCGTGGGTAGGTCCACTATTAACAGTTCGCTTTCGCATTGCTTGAAGGATGGGTCTGGAATTGCGTTAGCGTTTTCTCGGTGAAGGGAATAAAGCCCAGTTAACGACAAGAACAGTGCAAATCAGACGTCCCAGCTTACCCACTTTCAGAAATGTTTGGCGTAATCACAAAGACGGATTTTATTTCTACACCAATCACCCAGAATAGGTAGAACGAACCCGTGGTACAAGCAAAAGCAAACCCAGTGTCGTCGGGCGTGCGAGTGGCCAACTATGTACATATTCCTGTGTTGGAGCAACATAAGGTTAAACGGACTTGTTTACGGAAACACTTAATAACAAAAGGAATTAAGAAAATTGAAGCATATAAATCGCGCACTTAATGCGCTCAGACACAAAAAGCATGACAACAACGCACGAATCACAGTCAATGCTTACCAACTCCTGATATTCGATAGTACCACCAATACTATTTGATATGATCCATTTCAACAGATGCGTTCATGTGGAAATTAAAATTAAAATGTTGGACAGCGTTCGAAGCAGGAGTTTAAAAAAAGCATTTTTTGCAGACAGGACTTTTGTAGACAAAATCTTAGGGTTACTACTGTCAACAAAGAACGCTAAAGTGTGTGCATTGCTCGGAAACAGTGAGTAGACGTCCCAAATTAAACATTGCACACATTATTTGTTTTGCTAAAATTTTTTGATAAAACGTGCTTAAAATTGCATGTTTGTCTTGTGTTTTCTTATTTAATTAGGTGACCTTGAATCCAAGCAAGTAATGCATGCCTGTGTGCATGCAAAGATATTCATGAATTATAAGCTAAATGTTAATCAAAATTAATTTGATGAAGTGGATCTTACCAGTTGTTTTTACCTTATTGCCACATATACGTGTGCAAAAGGTGAGTTAAAGTAGTTCGTGGTTCTGTGGTACAGTTGCCCACGCGTTTGTTGGTGTTTTTTACTGCTTCCATAAATTTTGAAGACCAAATAATCCCTGTTTAGGGTTATGGTGTTCGTCAATGTGTTTGCCTAGTTTAAGCAACTTGCAACTTGTCATTTGCATGGCTTTGGACTGCCTCTGGGTGCATGCACCTTTTGCGAGAACTGGCCTGCTTCGTTGACCTGCCTTTCGGAAGTAGAACTCCGCGGTTGTCGCCTTGTCGCATCTGTGGGGTCTGACTCTTCCTGCTGAAGTCGTGGTCTTTATCACCGGCATCCGCAGTTGCAGTTCGGTTCTTCTCGTAGTAGAATGCTTGGGCGCGGCCACCACTTGGAATGCTGAAACTGCTCGTCTGCCTTTCAAATTGACTCCTAAGTTGGTTGCGCTGGGCAATGAGGCCACCACCTCACCCATGTGAGCGTTTTTGGTCCGGATTCCGATGCTCCTTCTGATCGTAGCTGTATTGATAAGGGACGGACTCCATGCTTCTGATTGTAGCTGTTTGCGTATTACGACAAACATGCATGTAGTATGTGTTCCTTGGCAACTTACGATGACTGGGGTTGTGCTATTTAACGGTTTGTAAGACTAGTGCTTACACTGAAAGCAATAAAGCTGATAAGGGGTGATTGTGTTAGGTAGTTTTGGGCAGGTATTGAACTGGCCTGCACAGTTAGCCCAAACGGGCTTAATTTTGCAAACAGTTTAATGACTGGGTATTATCATGGTGGATATTTTTTGACAGACAGACCTTGGTTGCGGGCGTATCAAACCGTGCCTTCGTAGCTGCTGTCTTGAGTGTTATCTTTGGCTTTCTTTGGTGGGGAGTTGCTAGAGGTTAGGTCCTGTTTGCTAAGGCATTCCTTTATTTGACTCCATGGACACTGGTTGCTTATCGAAGATGTGCAAGTAAATGGCCTTAAATTCATTTGGTGGGAGGTGTTGAGTCCTATCCTGCAATATTTGCATCTCCAACTCCCAAACTGTTTCACTGGAAGTTGTGTCACTTGCCAAGTTTGGAGGCCTGGCCTTTTTGTTGCCGTGCTTTGGATGTCTTCAACATGTCTCCTATAGCTTTGATTCTTTGCAAAGGGTTGTTTCCTTCATTGCATGAGATTTGACTTTGGTTTGAACTCAAATAGGGAGTGAGTTTGCGAACTTTACGAACGGTGTCACCATGCTACTTGTAAAAGGTCCTACATGATGCAATAATGAAATGCTTCATCTCTTTGATTGAGTCATCCAAATAGGTTAGGGAATAATTATAACAAAGTAGCTGATTGGTAAGGCTGAGGAAGACGTTGATAGGCCGGAAAGGATAGGAGCAGCACTGCAGGCAATGGCTCATTATCATAAGGCGGGTCAGCGGAACACCGAAATCCTAAATCTTATCACTACTGGCTACTCACTGGTAGTCTATTTGAGAAATGCTTCTTCAATTACGTATGGAGTGCTCACTTGCTGAGATGAAAAGGTAGTCAAATATAGAGAATAGCTCCCTAGCCTTCCAACTGGGCAAAACTAGTTGGAGGGGCGACTACTTCGACTGTGCAAGATCGAACAAAAGATGGTTGGGCATCACTGCTGTACTTCTGCTCTTCCCCACTCCCATATGTTTAATTGGGCTCTTGCTTCCACTTTTCCTGGTTCTGTATCGCCTTCATGTGCATTGCGCATTCTTGTGGATTTCATGTGGGCTCCCTTATGTGCTCCAACTAGCTTCAGTCAAACAAATTTGCAAATAAACGAAGTGATCGCTGGAAAAAGAGATTCAATAGGGTAGGTCCATTTAGCCGATCAGCATGTGATCCCTATGATAGCCACTTCTACATTCTATCAGTCGTTAGGTGGATTCATTCGGGTTGGGTGTGGCAAAACACCTTTGAAGAAGAAGTGCAATAATTGTAGTCATGGGATGGATTCCACTATCTTGAGCCCCCGAGCCACGTTTTTTCCCTTGTCTTCGCCCGTTCCCCTGGGACGTAAATTGTCGCGATCTGAGCTGTACGAGTCGCATAAGGTGTGGTCGCAAAGAGGGGTGCAGACCAGGCGATGGGGTGTGCACATGGAACTGGTTTTATTGCCATTAGTAGGGGCTTCTTTTCACCTGAGTGACACAGTTGAAGAAGGAGGCGTTGATGAAGACCGCAGCGTCGTGAGGATGACTACCTAGTGAGTGATTGGCATGAAGGTATTCCTCCAGTTGGAATTTGTAAGTACAAGTGATGGGTTGGTGGAGGTTTTGAATTCAGTCGAGGAAGATGGAGACAAGTAAACACTTGAAGAGGTGCACCCGCTATATATTCCTTCGAGTCTGGGAAGGACACGCTATTTGCTGAGGCCGTACTACTGCTGAAAGGCTCTAGCGATGGGAGCTAGCCGATGCATTTTCGCGGAAGCACTTGGAAAGCAGGAAGGGTAAATAGTCAGAGCCGATGAAGAGCGTGTATGAATAAACTAACTTGCCGATTTGTAAATTCGCATTAGTACGTATTTGTCTGCAATAATAAAAGCTTCTCATTACATATTATTTGTCTTTTTGCCAATTATCCACCGTGAAGAAATGTGACTCTTCGTTTAGAGTTTTTCATCTTCATATCTGCGGCGGATACTGCCAAGTGGATGGGACTCTCACGATGGAAGCCCAACTTGAATGGCTCTAGGCCAACTTTGCTGCTCCTTACTTCCCCAACTTCTACGCAGTCTGCCCGTTGCATCGATCTTGAATGACCAGCTGCTCTATTTCTCTCCTTGGGATTAGGATGACTTTACTCAGCACTGACACAATTCATATTAGCAGGTCTGATTTTCTGCCCATCAATGTCCTCTAAATTTGCCGGTGGCTTGCGAGACAGGATGGAAGTAAATGCAATGAGTAAAAGGGGGCTCGCCCAACTTTAGAATGCAATGCAAAGAGCCTCAGCATAAGGGCGTTGAGTTTGGTCAACCGCTTCGTTAATGTTGCGCAGAATCGTGGGCGGTTCTTCACGCTTCTTCACTGCTGAACTCATAAACTTGATTAGAGTGTTGGCATTCGTACCGCAGATTTTCCTGGCTATAGCCAATAGCAGACGAAATGTAGATGATATCCAGCCTTGCACTCTGACTGGGGGTCAGATGTAAAATGCTGGTTCTGCCAACAGTTTTAGTCTCTTCGCACAAACCCAAACGTCCCCTTCCATATTTTATTTGTAATGGAAGGACGCTGGCGGGTTGATGACGAGTTTGAGGGAAGGCATGAGAAATTCGCAATGCTCTCTTTATTCAGTCAGTCAAGCACATCTTTAGTATGACAAGCTCACACCATTAAAATAGCGATTCGACTAGACGAGAACATCTCATATTGGGTGAGCGTTTTAGAAGCCCATAAAGGATTGGTGCTTAGGGCTGTCACTCCCCTTGAGGGTCAATGACTTTCGCTCTGCAATGACTTTCGCGTATGCTGACTGCCTCTCTCATAATAGGGTGCATTTAACCTGACACTCGTTGTAACGCATTAATGAGGTGTGAAAAAGCTAAAAGGACCAGTCGAATGGCCTGGAAGTGATGCCGAAGTGTAGAATCACAATCCTCAACCATGCGTACCAATACAGCGTAGTGCAGTGTCGAACTGCCACACACGTGCCTTTGTCTCTTATTTGATGAAAGATGTGAAAACCAAAGTGATCTGCGGAAAGGTAAATAACGATAGGTCTCCATGTTTCATTTTTACAGGAATTGGTAGTGTTTGGAGCACTCTTTAAGCTTCAAATTGAGCTGACTGGCACGAACAGTATGCCACTTAAGTGCCTCATTGAGCTGATTGTTTTGTCTCTATTACTGATAAAATCATTTTAAACAGCTAAACGAGACTTGTTTGGCAATTTCATCATGTTGTTGGAAGCTTTAAGAAGAATCCCTATCTGATTTTTATGAACGATAAGGTGCCAAGCAGCAGCTTTTAAACTCAATGAGGAAAGATGAGTCGCCCACCTAAGACTTCGTACTTCCTGTTTGCAATCAAACAGATTGTTGGCTGCACTTCTAGGGAGGTGATGGTTTAGGTGGCTGTGGACATTACCCACGTTTGCGTGTGCGAGATCGGATTGACCTCTACGCTGACACCTGCCTAGGCTACTAAAGATGACGGTCGCGTTCGCATCATGAAAGTTGATGAGATCATTAAGTTCCATCAGCACATATCAAGAGCTTTTGCTTTGGCCGAATATCGTGATTTTGTTTCTTTACAGCCACTACATGCTGGCACTACTATTAAGCCTTCCACGTCACTGCCTTATAACGACTTCGGAAGGAACGATTAGATCTGGACTAGTGGCAGTGAGAAGCGGAGCTCGTCTCTCGCACCATTCGCCCTGTTTTGCACTGCCTGTTACCAGAAGTCAAACTACGACGAAGTCACCTGTTGCATACGGCTAAAACTCCTCAATGACTAGCACCTTTGCAGTAACCCGGATCTTTTTATCCGCAAGAAGCCAGAGCAAGATGTCGGGTAGACTAGAAAACCTTTTACTGGATAAGCGCTATAATAGGATACCAGTAATCGGGTGAAAAAGGAATGTGGATTTTCAGAGCACCTCTTACGGCATTGTGCCTGACTAGATTCATGGCAAAATCAAAACTCACCACTCAGTGGCACAGTAAGTGAAATTGATGCTTGGTACCAAACAGTGAAATGGCTTAAAAACCGTAGTCTTAAAATGGGGGCAAAACAAAACCTTGTAATTTGCCACTGCTGTCAACTCATTGGTAGACCATCTGAGAAAGGAAGTGCCTACACAAGCGTACATAAAGCGCTTATTTTCACATGGAAGGAAAGCGATCTTTTCACAGGGCGCGACAAGTGAAGGGGGTGGCTCCAATAGATGCCCTCTGCTAGGCCTTCAATAAGGCTAGTCTATCTAAAGAGGCAATCACTTCGACTTTACAAAATTGCACGTAAGCATTTGTTCACTACTAATGGCCATCTTCAGCTATGCCACTGCACTCCTTCAAATTATCTGCATGCTCTCTTTCTACTGCCACTTTCTTCTCGTGTTTTTAATTCAATCTCTTGCGCATCTATATTGCGCATCCTAGCGAACTTCACGCAGGCTTATCTGTGCTCTCCGAAAGGCTCCACCAACCAAACACATGCAAGTAAATGTGATGGCGGCTGACGAAAGCACTTCAATAGAGAAGAGTGGTCTAACCAATCAGCTTGTGGTTCCTATGCCAACCACTTGTACGTTTCATCAGTCGTGTAGTGGATCCATTTGAGTTAGGTGTGGCAAAAAAACCTTTGAACGACAGTGAAACAATTGGTATGCATGAATGTAGAATAAGCAGAATAAGCAATAAAGCCCGCAGGTAGGAACGATCCCATCACTAGCTGTTAAGAATGGTTAGGCGGGCATTCACCGTACAAGCACTTCACCTAGAAGACGAGCATATAGTCCAATATCCCTAACAATGCATTTCACAACTCCCTCTTTGACTGCCACTCCACAAATAGTAATAAAAACTCGCCTCTCATTAACTTTATAGTTCTATCCCAGGTTAGGCCTCCCTCTTTCTCAGTTTGTGACAGTCGTACGAGTAGCCAATGTGAGGTTCGCCATCAATTTTGGCACTAACATCTACCATTTTAGTGGATGCAACAAAATCTGGTTCGGCATAAGCAATGCTTTACTTCTGCGATTGACGTGGCACATCTACAGTAATAGGAACACATTTAGAGCTGCCTTGGCTGCTCATTTGCGTTCCTTCCGGCACTTTTCCCTTTCCCTACAACGCCTGATAGCAATAGTTGAATGCAAGCACTCTACCCAATTCCAAATTTGGCACATTGATTCCCTTCAATTTTCAAGGAGGCATCTTTGACATCGCCAAACTTCAACACATGGTCAATCCCTTTAACTCTTTCCCATCCTAATTCCGATGCTATGAACAAGATGCGCTTAAGATCCTTTAATAGTCATCAGCACTTGACACAACTGTGGATTTGTGTAACGACTCAACCTTCCGACAAGCCTTAAGATTCAGATGTGAAGCGTTACTTGCGAAAACCTTAGTCTTTAGTCAAATTACCAGACCAAGTTTGATGACCCACTTACCAACGTCGATACGGACGGTGGGATGATGTTTGACTTGTTGGGAAAGAATGTGGGTGCAATGGCTCATTCGGACGCAATTTACCCGCACAAGCCTCTACTTCGAAAAGTCAGCAGACGAAGTAAGTAAACGTTGGTTTTGTAAAATATATTAATAGCTAAGTGGGTGGGTAAATGTAACAATATGCAGTGGGATGTGGTTTGATAATCGTATCTGGTTACTGTTGCTCGACACTTTCTGTGATCAAATGTTTAAAGTAGTGCGTTTAAGCTTTCGAATCACCGAGCTCACAAACTGAGATTCGTCGTCTACATAATTGAGTTGTAGAGGGTCTCCAATTTTTTGTACATCAGCTCATAGTTCTCCTTTGTGGCCTGTTGGTCGGCATCGATCCACTTGGTAGTCGTCTCACACATCGTGAGAATACTGCGGCGAAGCTCTTTCGATACCCTTTTTATCGTTTCTTTCTCATCTATTTTCGATCTTATGCTGCGAATGTAATCTTCTAGATTGGTTCTCGCTGTCATCCTGCTCCTCTCTTTCTCATCCACCAACTTCAATTTTTCTGCGGCATTCCGCTTTTGCTGTATCTCGTTCTCCGATAGACGACCTTTGTCCTTCGTGATGGTGATGCTGTTCTGCTTCCCTGACGAGTTCTCCACCGCAGTCACATTGAGAATACCATTTTCGTCAATGGCGAAGGACACCTCAATCTGAGGTATTCTGCACGGCGCTGGAGGGATATCTGACAACTCAAATTCGCCTAACAAATTGTTGTCACTCGTCATCACACCCTCACCCTCGTACACCTGCACCAACACACTCGACTGATTGTCCGTACTTGTGGAGAAGATCTTTGTCGCCTTTGTCGGAATTGTGGCATTTCGGTTTATTAATTTCGTCATCACACCTCCCGCCGTCTCTATACCCAACGAAAGTGGCGCCACCTCCAATAGCACCAAATCCTGCTCTCCCTTCTTCTTGTAACCCGGCACCTCAAACTTGTAGTCAGCCATTTTGGACGCCACCAATGCCGCACCATGTGCTACTGCCTCGTCCGGATTGATGGAATTGTTCAACTGCTTGCCATTGAAGAACTCCTGCAACAACTGCTGTATCTTTGGGATACGCGTCGATCCGCCCACCATCAATATCTCGTGGACATCACTCTTGTCCAACTTGGCATCCTTTAATGCCTGTTTTACCGAATCCAGAGTCTTTGCGAAGAGATCTAAGCACAACTGCTCAAATCGGGTCCGTGTGAATTCTATGCTGAAATCAATGCCCTCAAACAACGATTCTGCATCTATGCTTGCGTACTCACAGCCACTCAGCATCCTCTTCGTAGCCTCACACGCCTTTCTCAGACGGCTTATGGCCTTCTTGCTGGTCGTCAAGCCCTTGCCCTGGTGCTTTTGCTTGAATATCTCTACACAGTGTTTTACTATTCTGGAATCAAAGTCTTCGCCACCCAGGTGGGTGTCACCGCCGGTCGCCTTTACCTCAAATGTTCTATTTTTGATGGACAGGATGGACACATCGAAGGTGCCACCACCCAAATCAAAGACGAGCACATTACGCTGCGAGGAGGACTGCCTTTCCAAACCATATGCAATCGCAGCTGCTGTGGACTCGTTGACGATGCGCAACACAGTTAACCCTGCTCTTTTCCCGGCATCTATCGTCGCCTGCCGCTGGCTGTCATTGAAATATGCTGGAACTGTGATTACCGCATTCTTCACCTCTTTGCCCAAATACCTCTCCGCTGTCTGTTTCATCTTCAGCAGCACCATGGACGAAATCTCCTCCGCATTGAAATGCTTCGTCTCACCACGATACTCCACCTCGATCATCGGTTTCCCCTGCGAATTTATGACTTTGAATGGCCAATACTTCATGTCTTCTTGCACCACCTTATCGTTGAAACGGCGTCCAATCAGACGCTTTGCATCGAAGACTGTATTAGTTGGATTTTGGCCCTCCTGACGCTTTGCGGCCTCACCGATTAGACGCTCTTTATTCGTAAAGGCAACATAGCTGGGCGTTGTACGGCTGCCTAGTTCGTTGGCAATTATGTCCACCTTGTCGTATTGAAAGACTCCGGCACATGAGAAGGTGGTCCCCAAATCAATGCCAATGACTGGATCCGTCGGCTGGCTTTCGCTTGATGCACACATGTCTGCACGTAGAGACAACAATGGTTGCTTCCACAATCACCACGACCTTTTATATCAACCACAAGTGATCATCAAGTGCGCCTTTACGATGTGAGCTGAATGCCATGGTGATTTGATCCAACCAAAAGCTGCCGCTGCTTCATTCTTTTTCTGATTAGCTGGCGACTGCCCATGTGAAGGCAATGAAGCACAGTGCAATGTTGCCAGCAAGCCTCGGATTGGTCACTAGCGTAGACGGTGGTATGTGCTCCTTGTCAAAGTGCGGATGGCAGAAGTGTGTCAGCGCTCAAGTGTCAATTCATTGACACATGACTGTCAAAATTTTGAATGTCTGGGAAGACCCAAGCAGCATACTATGAATGACTCCTCGTAGTGACATCCATCTCTTCACTACCGCAACTGCCTCTAACATGAGTCGGTTAGGTAAGGAAACAGAACAGAAGTCCTTACACTGCATCCTTTTGTATCCGATGAGTATGTTCCATGCTTGCGTTGCGCATGTCAATTCATGTAAGCATTCGTGTGTGTGTGTGTGTGTGTGTTCAGAGGTATTCAAGAAATGTAGTTGTCAAGAGGCTTGTCTGAAAATTTATCCACAATACATTGTTGGTTCAGTCTACATTTGGTACTAGCTTGTGACCGCTCTTCAAAGGCCAAGAACGAATCGCAAAGTGTGCACACGGGAATGCTGAACTCCCTAGTGTCACTTTTTGTTGTAAAGGTAACCCGAAGCAAGTTCCCTCTTGAGTTGTTAGCTTGTATTTTTATTATCGATCGCACCACGAAGTACAAGAGAGTCCTAAAAGCTCTCGTGCTTGAGATGGGAGCGCGAGCGAGTTTGCGACACCGTGCCAGAGAAGATGAGACCAGCACACCTCTTGTGCGTGATTGTCAGGCCGTGTTGCTAGCTTCACAAATCATTACCTCTGTGCTATTCATGAGTGTCGAGTTATTGCTACACCACGATAGTGGTAAAAGTAGTTTCACCTCACACCATGCGACTCTTTTGTTAAGTCCACACTTCAACACTTGTTGCAGACTTAAGACGATTAAATGCCCCATTTTAACTCCCAGTATAACCACATTTGATGTCGCACAGCTGAAGTTAGTCCCGATTGGAATCAGCCCCTCAACTGTCGCCTTTCCGCTAACATTCCCAAACGTCAATTCATTTGTACTGGAAACCGTCTTTCCTCACACCAACTGTAAGAATGGACTGTAAATAGATTTTCATTTGATTATTACCTAAACTGATGGAGCTTCTATTCCACACCCAATCGGATCAACCCATCCTCAAAGACGCCATGATAAAGTGGGCATGCTACCAATTTCGATAAACGATTCGTCCAGTGAATTCGCACAGGACACTATTCACTTTGGCATGAAATTGACGAATTTCGCAGTCCTTGTCAGGTGTTTGCCTCATAGGAGGAGACACAGTGCTACATCAAAGACGATACTCAATATCTTGCTTGAGTGAGTGGAGGGATGAGGTGCTGTTCATCTAGCAGCGCTTCCCACTAGCTAATCCACCCGCCTCGAAAGCAACGCCTTTACACATTGAGGACTCGTTTGTCGTGAAGAGGTGCATTAATCCACCTATTCACTCCTACACCCCCCTTTTTTTCTATAACACCTCATCCTCACGACGCTGTGGTCTTCATCAACGCCTCCTTCTTCAACTGTGTCACTCAGGTGAAAAGAAGCCCCTACTAATGGCAATAAAACCAGTTCCATGTGCACACCCCATCGCCTGGTCTGCACCCCTCTTTGCGACCACACCTTATGCGACTCGTACAGCTCAGATCGCGACAATTTACGTCCCAGGGGAACGGGCGAAGACAAGGGAAAAAACGTGGCTCGGGGGCTCAAGATAGTGGAATCCATCCCATGACTACAATTATTGCACTTCTTCTTCAAAGGTGTTTTGCCACACCCAACCCGAATGAATCCACCTAACGACTGATAGAATGTAGAAGTGGCTATCATAGGGATCACATGCTGATCGGCTAAATGGACCTACCCTATTGAATCTCTTTTTCCAGCGATCACTTCGTTTATTTGCAAATTTGTTTGACTGAAGCTAGTTGGAGCACATAAGGGAGCCCACATGAAATCCACAAGAATGCGCAATGCACATGAAGGCGATACAGAACCAGGAAAAGTGGAAGCAAGAGCCCAATTAAACATATGGGAGTGGGGAAGAGCAGAAGTACAGCAGTGATGCCCAACCATCTTTTGTTCGATCTTGCACAGTCGAAGTAGTCGCCCCTCCAACTAGTTTTGCCCAGTTGGAAGGCTAGGGAGCTATTCTCTATATTTGACTACCTTTTCATCTCAGCAAGTGAGCACTCCATACGTAATTGAAGAAGCATTTCTCAAATAGACTACCAGTGAGTAGCCAGTAGTGATAAGATTTAGGATTTCGGTGTTCCGCTGACCCGCCTTATGATAATGAGCCATTGCCTGCAGTGCTGCTCCTATCCTTTCCGGCCTATCAACGTCTTCCTCAGCCTTACCAATCAGCTACTTTGTTATAATTATTCCCTAACCTATTTGGATGACTCAATCAAAGAGATGAAGCATTTCATTATTGCATCATGTAGGACCTTTTACAAGTAGCATGGTGACACCGTTCGTAAAGTTCGCAAACTCACTCCCTATTTGAGTTCAAACCAAAGTCAAATCTCATGCAATGAAGGAAACAACCCTTTGCAAAGAATCAAAGCTATAGGAGACATGTTGAAGACATCCAAAGCACGGCAACAAAAAGGCCAGGCCTCCAAACTTGGCAAGTGACACAACTTCCAGTGAAACAGTTTGGGAGTTGGAGATGCAAATATTGCAGGATAGGACTCAACACCTCCCACCAAATGAATTTAAGGCCATTTACTTGCACATCTTCGATAAGCAACCAGTGTCCATGGAGTCAAATAAAGGAATGCCTTAGCAAACAGGACCTAACCTCTAGCAACTCCCCACCAAAGAAAGCCAAAGATAACACTCAAGACAGCAGCTACGAAGGCACGGTTTGATACGCCCGCAACCAAGGTCTGTCTGTCAAAAAATATCCACCATGATAATACCCAGTCATTAAACTGTTTGCAAAATTAAGCCCGTTTGGGCTAACTGTGCAGGCCAGTTCAATACCTGCCCAAAACTACCTAACACAATCACCCCTTATCAGCTTTATTGCTTTCAGTGTAAGCACTAGTCTTACAAACCGTTAAATAGCACAACCCCAGTCATCGTAAGTTGCCAAGGAACACATACTACATGCATGTTTGTCGTAATACGCAAACAGCTACAATCAGAAGCATGGAGTCCGTCCCTTATCAATACAGCTACGATCAGAAGGAGCATCGGAATCCGGACCAAAAACGCTCACATGGGTGAGGTGGTGGCCTCATTGCCCAGCGCAACCAACTTAGGAGTCAATTTGAAAGGCAGACGAGCAGTTTCAGCATTCCAAGTGGTGGCCGCGCCCAAGCATTCTACTACGAGAAGAACCGAACTGCAACTGCGGATGCCGGTGATAAAGACCACGACTTCAGCAGGAAGAGTCAGACCCCACAGATGCGACAAGGCGACAACCGCGGAGTTCTACTTCCGAAAGGCAGGTCAACGAAGCAGGCCAGTTCTCGCAAAAGGTGCATGCACCCAGAGGCAGTCCAAAGCCATGCAAATGACAAGTTGCAAGTTGCTTAAACTAGGCAAACACATTGACGAACACCATAACCCTAAACAGGGATTATTTGGTCTTCAAAATTTATGGAAGCAGTAAAAAACACCAACAAACGCGTGGGCAACTGTACCACAGAACCACGAACTACTTTAACTCACCTTTTGCTCTAAATGACTTTTATTTGTGCACTGGAACAATACAGAATCCCGGTTCCTTTGATACATTCGTCTACCGACAGAACCAGTTCGTAGGAGCGCACACAGGCACAGGAGCAATCAAATATTTGCAATTCACAGCATTTGAATGATAAAATTTGCCTTCGAAATGGCTTGAATACCCTTAGCCATTGTTAATGTCCACGCATTGACGCTAGAGAAGTCCAGCAACAAACGAACAAATGAGCCAGTCAGCAGATTAATCGCGCACGCGACCGACGACCTTGAAGGACAAATCCGGAATTATTGTAAAGGTAAGAGATTAAAAAGTTGTCATTAAAAATACGCTTAAATGACAAAAACAGAGTTACTAGCAACACAAATGCAGGAATTTATGCAATAAATTGCAAAGCAATCGTAACAGTTAATGCCAATGCACACGTATGTACGGCAAAATGTAAAAACAACTGATAAAATTCATTTATTCAATTTAGTTTTGATTTACATCGAATTTATAATGCATGCATATCTTTGCATGCACACAGGTATGCATTGCTTGCTTGGATTCAAGGTCACCTAATTAAATAAGAAAACACAAGACAAACATGCAATTTTACGCACGTTTTACCAAAAAACTTTAATAAAACAAATGATGTGTGCATTGTTTGATTTGGGGCGTCTAAACACGTTTTCCGAGCACTGCACACAATTTAGAGTTCTTTGTTGACAATAGTAACCTAAAGATTTCGTCCACAAAAGTCCTGTCCGAAAAAAAATGTTTTTTAAACTCCTGCTTCGAACGCTGTCCAACATTTTAATTTTAATTTCAACATGAGCGCATCTGTTGAAATGGATCACATCAAATAGTATTGGCGGCACTATCGAATATCAGGAGTTGGTAAATATTGATTGTGATTCATGCGTTGTTGTCGTACCTTTTGTGCCTGAGTACGTTAAGTGCGCAGTTCATATGCTTCAATTTTCTTAATTCCTTTTGTTATTAAGTGGTTCCGTAAATAAGTCCGTTTAACCTTATGTTGCTCCAACACAGGAATATGTACATAGTTGGCCACTCGCACGCCCGACGACACTGGGTTTGCTTTTGCTTGTACCACGGGTTCGTTCTACCTATTCTGGGTGATTGGTGTAGAAATAAAATCCGTCTTTGTGATTACGCCAAAAATTTCTGAAAGTGGGTAAGCTGGGACGTCTGATTTGCACTGTTCTTGTCGTTAACTGGGCTTTATTCCCTTCACCGAGAAAACGCTAACGCAATTCCAGACCCATCCTTCAAGCAATGCGAAAGCGAACTGTTAATAGTGGACCTACCCACGCCTTACGTTTGGCAGTACGCCTGTGTAGTGTTTGTGTACAAATGTCGACTTCCTCATGTTGTTTAATTTTGGCTGTTGTTTATTGGTTGGTTTGAAGACATTAGTGGATTGGGATTCTGGTCGGCTCTTCGTTTCTTGGCAAATTGGATTTATCAGCCTAACGGCCTCTCAGTTTGTCGCCCTAGTGTAACTCTCACGTTCTTACAGGCGTAGAGATCGATGCGTCAAAGGCAGTGCCTGATTACTTATCGTTGAATCAGCACGATGATGCCATGTTCAGTTTCTTGCTGAGATTCCATCACGAAGACTGTCTTGGCGAAATTGCTAGCGATTTCCCTGACAGCCTCACCTCCATCTGCCGCGGTGTCGTACTCACCGCTTGCGTAGACCGCCGTGTTTACGGTCGCGTACCTCGCTGTGCTTCTATAGTATGTCTTCTTTTCAATGGTAAACTCCGTCGGCTAACTTGCTGTCCTTACTGCACCTGAAAGTGAGGGTACTACAGCTGATGGTTCTGCTACCACCGCTGATGTCTTGGTGCCTGTTGATGGGGTTGTTGATTTGGTGGCGAGGTTCTTAGGTGTGACCTTGAGAGCCTACATACTGGGGGTGTGGTGCAACGTGGCGCACGGTGTTTCTTGTCCCTCGTTGATGTCTTGCAGAAGGGAAGTGGATAGGAGTTCAAGACTCTTAGTTTGTTAAAAATGCAAGTTCTCTTTTTCCAGCACAAACGTTTATTGAATTTGCTTCGATCTTTTTGTCCAGTACCCATCGTTTTACTTTGACATAATGTTTTTTTCTCCCTATCAATTTAGCCTAAAATTGCTGAAGATTCTTACTAATTGGCTTTCACCTTGACTGGGTTGTAGAGATTTCCTCGCCAATGCCATGCGCTCCAGAATTCGGTGAGGTGCACGAAAGACTATCTCCTGAATAAATGGCTTTTGCGGTGGTGGCCCTTATTTGCTAAGATCTCGAAATGGTGGGAATGCTGCTTAAAATTTGTGTGTATGACGCCATAACCTGCATTGTGCTCGTGTTCATACAACCTAACAAGATGATTTGGTGAGATTACTTACCATTGAGCCAGTTGTCTGGGCTTCTTGTTTGTCGACAAAATTTCTTTTGAGTAGCAGTCGTTGTACTTTTGCGTCGTAGTTACGATGTGGTCTGTATTACTGGGCATTACCGAATGTAACTTGTCCACGATATCGAATCGTAGGGGATCGGATGGTCAAATGAGTTTGTGTAGTTTTCGGTGGGATTTGTTGCTCTTACGTGTCACTTGTTGGGCTTGTAAAACGCATGTGTCAGTTTCGACTTGAATCCGGTTGCTTATTGGCTGAATCGGATGCAGCAGCTGGTTTGCTCCTGCACCAGCTTTGAGACAGCTGCCGTGTTGGGCGCGTGAATGTCATGATATTGGCAGACCATGAAGTTGTTTCATTGCATGAACATTTCATTATTGCCTCTTCCGGAAGCGCCTGGCCACAGGTCGTTTCACGGCCTTTAGACTCGCACCAATGCATGTCTAAAGGACTGCGCGCTGTATGTGCGTTTATGGTGTGTGATGTATGATGAGCCGTCGACGCAATTAGTACTGGTGGATTGTTGACTCGCAGAAGGCTGTACGATAAAGATGGCTGAGATGTATGCGCTCAGTGGAAATTGTTGCAAAGGGTGTTCAAAAAGAACTTTGAAACAGTAAGGCCTAATTGATTGGTCTGAGGAAAGTGCTGTGCTTAGAAGTCAGCATAAGGTCCCGTTTTTCATGACTAGTACTTACGTGTAGGAACCGTCACCCCGTATTTAGAGAGTGTACTACTCCTCGCTCTTATACTTCTTACTCATTTGGTAATGCTTATTCAAGCTCTAAGCCTGACAAACTCATTCACCTGGTTCCATGAATAACCATGCGTTAGTATGAGCTGGTACACCTTTACGGTTTCGCATTTCTGCTCCTCTTCAGTGACTCCTAGGTGGTGGTGCTTGGATGCCAATTTGACAAAGGCTTCGCGCGACCGAGGACTGCGTCAGTAGGCGTTTTTGTCCCTTCCCAAAGAGTAGGTTCGCCTACAACTTTAAGATGCCGTTGCTCTGTCTCGCATCAAGCGACTTGTGGTTTTGCATTTGAAATTATCTTTACCGAATCGCTTAATATGAGATCGCGGCTGTGCTTTGCCATCACGTCTGAAGCAAGGAAATGCACCATGCCCTGACGCTAAGTGGGTTGCTTTGACCACCGACGGAGTGTTTGGCAAAGTACACACTGTTAAGTGGAAGACGAAGTAGTTGTGGGATGAAATGTAGTCAGGTGAGAATAATTTTGCTTTGCAGGAGTTGGCATTGGATGCATATTCGCCTCTTGAAAAATTCATGAGATTGCTTAAGTTTACAATGCTTTGCCAGAATAATAGCTGAATTGGACATTCCTTGAGACAGAGTTTTTTCACAACAAAGGTGATGGTAAAAGTGAATTGATTTATACGGCAATCTGGTCGTTGTCTCTGGCTATATTGACTCGTATCTGCGTCATTTGAAATGGTTTGGTGGTGAAATGCGAAGGCCGTGTAGTTTAGCTGCCGAAATGCATGGATTCAATATCACTGGGCTGGGTTTCTTGACGTTGACTGAAATAACTGCGGTTGGAATGGATCTTCTGTAAAGGCATTGTAAATGTTTGGGCTCTCTATCCTATCGTTTTTGTAAGAGCCTTTCTGAATTGACCATTGTGGAGCATGCTGTGTCAAATGTGCCACTTCTGAAGAATCTCTACAAAGGCTGATTAGCCACCAATTTATCAATTCCCTATTCAGCTATTTGGTTTGAATGGATTTTCTCGATGCTTGCGTGGCGCTTCGAATTATTCGTTTTTACCAGGAAAGATGTGTTTGGAATTATCTCCGAGTTTGCAAGACATGGCTATGCGAAATACACCGACTCCATTGCTGGCATTCAGACTGTCTCTGCGGTGGATGGGGTGCAATCCTGAGTTTGTAACAGCCTTACCGAGGCGCTGAGTGATGCCGCAGAGGTGGGTGGGAAGGTGACTGGGTCGCGGGTGCAGGCTGCCCTCCTTTGCCTCTCTAAACTTTTTTCCTTATCGGTTTCCCATCTTCCCGCTCATCACACGAAGTGCTCACCTATGCCGTGTTTATTCGTTCGGCTGTGCTTCACTGTCCCTTCGGTTTTTTATTTATTTATGCATTAATTACGGATTTAGCTGTCGCCATAATAATTGCCATTTCGTATATTTGGCAACGCGCCGATCTTTCTGACCAATTCATTGGGCGGATTTTGTTTTAAAGGTTCTGACAGAAGTCTTGGACTAGTCGTTAACTCATTTGCGGTTAAGGCTTATCGGTTTTCAGGTGCAGTGCCTTCATTGGTCAAGCAGGTGGTTGAGGCTTGGAGTTGCTGATGGTTTTGGGACTGAAAGGCGGTAGTGCGTTCTTGATTTGGGCAATTGCTATGAGTTCGGTTGCCTTTCATCCCATTTCCTAGTCCTCTGGAACCGCCAATATGTTCGTCGTATTCGCTCACCTCGCCCTTTGACATCAGTAAATCCAGATCTGTGCGGCTTGTAAGTAAGCTTGGAGGTTCATTTGAGTTAGGCAACTGGGGTGAGTGTGCTTTGGTTAGAAAGAATTGAAGATCAGTAGTGAATCGCGTCCGGTGTACCCATTATTTAATCCCGCCTTCCTGATGGTTGGGCGAAGTAGTGATGGAAGAGGCGACGTAGAAGTAATTAACTCTCCCCCGAGTGGCCAGCTCAAAACCTGTGGTATGTAAGGTGGACCTCTTTTCCCACCCTTGGGATCCTTCTTTCGCTCCTCATTCGCGTCATTTTTTTGTCCAAGCGGGACTGATCTTGCTTGAGACTAAGTTTACTGCGAAGTTAGTTTCTGCTACTCGTCCTCTTCCCTCTTGTGCTGTAAAGGTGTGTGAACTCTCCACCAGTATGGACACGGACCGTATTGCGTCTGTAGAGGCGGAGGGGGAGGTGGGAGAGTGCGGATTACACGGCTTATTTGCATAACTATAATGCTTTTCTCGGTAGAACTGATGTTGAGAGCATGGGACACTGCAATTTGTTTCCTTTTTGGCTTTGTGACCCCGGTTTTGTGCTGACATTGTCATTGTGAAGCGTGTTAGGTAGGACTTAAGTAATCATTGAGTCGTGGGTTTAATTTTGAGATGGATTGGTGTTTGAGGTGGACCCGAAAGCAAAGGAATGGTCGCTTGAAGACGTGTAACTGTTTGCTTGGAAATGTTTGCACCCCTACGCAGACTGCGCCTTGCAGCGGTCTTAAATGTTTGCTTTTTAAGGTGCTTTTTGTTACTTGCATTTGCGTTTGTTTTGCTCTGCAGTGTGTTGGACGTTCACTCCCCAACTTTTCCTTTTTGTTATCTTTTCAGATTCAAGGAGCTCACAATGGTGGCAGACCGAAATTTGAAAAATCTCTGGAATGGTAGACAGTGCGAGATTTTCGAGTCAGATGGGCAGGCATCGCTCTGGTGCTGCGATATGGATCGTGTTGTGGAGGCTACCGGTGTGTGTGATGGCATTGTGATGGACTTCACTTCGTTCGGCACAAGCATCGGGAAATGACATGGACGCAAGCCAAAGTGACGAGACGCATGTGAGATTGGAGTGGACATGACAAGAAGGCTTACTGTCCCGTTCAGAAAGGGTGGTGAGTTGCGATGGTGCTTGCATCAATAGCGAAATGGAGAAATTAAGGGGACTTAATACAATTTTTATTAAATCCAGTCCAATCTCTTCTGCTGAATTAATGTTTGTTCGCCTTTGCGACTCGAGGTGTACCTTCTTTATTGTAATGTTTACTTATTTGTCACTGCATCCGGAGATGCATTTTGATGTTATTTTCCAGGTCACGAGTTATTAACACACGAAATGTGCCAATTGGTAGTCATGTACATGTATGTCCTGATTTCGAAATCTACACCTGTATGTGTAAAGTTTTTTATTGGGTCAGATTCACGTTCTCATTGCCTATGGACAGCACTCACGTTTGTTCGTCATGCTGAACGGTTGCGGAAGGGATTGGTTTAAGTTGTCCCATTGGCTTGTTATGTGGTGAGCTGGTTAGTGTAGGAGGGTTTCATGGCGAATGGAACCTCAGTTGTTGTTAGAGTGTGGAAAATCTGCCAAGCATTTGGCTTTACTTGGTGCTAAAGTCGTTGCAGACTCAAAGTATGGCGAGTGTTCTTTCTGTGAAATATTTTGTGATAAGTATGGAGTCATTGGTGGACAGCACTAGGTGTCTACTTAGTCTCTGAACTTCGCACATTGTGCAAGGCGCTTGACAGCATATTATTTCGTGTTGATTTGGTCAGCCTGTCAGGGATGTTGGGCTATGATTGTGGATAGTCTTACTGAATAACACTTGCTGCTCTGCCACCACCACCTTAAAAGGCAGTTATAGAACGTCTCTTAACGACATAGCAGGCTCCTCAAGACGCCAACAACGCCCATCGTCGTCGACAAGGGCAATGACGAAGAGAATGTGGATGTAGCAACTGACCCATGTGAAGCCACTGGGGTCGCATTAAGCGTCTTTGAACTCGTCATCGCCATCGTCGTGGACAGCTGTGATGTTGCGATTGTACCTATTACTCCTGTTGCAAGTTTCTTTGCTCGGTGTTGGCATATCATTCACCCTGGAAATAAGCAACGCGGCCCTGTGCTTGGTGGGCTTGTGAAGTACTGAATGCGGTGCGTGAGTGCCACACGGGAACGGAACGAGGATGAACCTGTACGTTGGATTAGTTGAATCAGATTTTATTATCTTCTTGCGATTTTTAGTTTTGTCTGTTCCATTTTTAGTCCAAAATGTTCCGTTTTTGCCGCTTCTACAACAATGGTATGAATGAAGACGAAATGGGGTAGGTGTGACGTAATTGGAAGTGTAGTTGTGTTATGAGGCTTTGTTATGTTGGGAAGATTCTCTGTACGATTCATTGGCATGTTCAGTAATCCCTTATCTGATGTTAGAGGCATGAGGCGCATGCTGTCGACGTGTTTGCACGCATGGAATGCTTGCCCAAAGAGGCAGTTTTAATGGCGCCCATATGTGAATGTTGCAACGAGTGGGATGACTTACAGGTCAGGTGTGATTAATTTTTGAGCAAAATGGAAAATGCCTAACGAACTGATGCCCCAATCGCCTCTGCAGCTTGTGTCGCATGAAATGGTGCGATTTTAGGAGTATTTCTGTGTGTGTGTGTGTTTTTTTTTAACTGTCATTTACCAGTTGGTGGTATTGAGTTTGATTTTTCGCTTTTGGATTAGCATTGCCTCCATTGGTCATGAACATACGTGATGGTTAGCACATTGTTCCATCCCATATGGAATTAGCTTACGCCATAGGGGATGAGGGGACTGACGATGCGGTGCCCTCACCGAGGAGAGCATGGAGGACGATGCTGAGCAAGGCGAAGGCAACTATGTAATGCGTCGTTGGTTTGTCGAAAGATGGATTTTGGTGAGGGGTCCACTTAGCTGCCTCGTCGTACCTTCGCGAAATGTCATTAGTATGTTCAATAAATATGCGTGTATTCTGTCCAAAGATGATGTCTCTTTTTGTCTTCGAGGAGGAAAAAAGTTGAGGGCACTGCAGTACGTATGTATGAGCGGGTGATGGAGATATTCTATTGCGCAGCCGCAGCCCGATCGTATGACCATGTGAAGGCTGCGGAATATTTTGCTTCAGCAGGTGTGGAAAGGGTTTTATTCTGCTGGGTCGCAATTTGTTGGCACAGGTGATGAGTGCGCTTTAGGGTAAAGTCCCCTTTTGGTGCTCCGATCCCACTGTTAGGGGGAGCGAAATGCTACCACTTAGCCTTGGGGATGTGTAGCATGTGGGTGGCTTGGTGGGTGTGAGGTGGAAGGATTGGGTTTAGGAAAAGATGACGAGGTGCCTGCAACCACTTTTTTGCAGCGGCATGTAGGCCAAGGAGTTGGAAAGGAGAGGAGGTTGCACAGAGCTTGAGTAAGGTCGTGGTGCCATCCACTCCTCAGGGTGACCCGTAATGTCGTCATTTTGTCATTTCAGTGCGCGATATCTAGTACCATCATCGGGCAACTGCGTGTGGGTTGGAATGCTATGCTGAACTAAACGGCCAGATGAGGTAGGGATTGTTGTGGGAGGTCGTACGGTTGAATGGCTACAAGCAACATCTGTTAGTGTGCCTGCAGTCCTTCGTATCTTACCCTTGCCCACTGTAACTTTAGTCCACTGGCCTCAACTGCCTAGATGAGAGAGCAGTGGAACTTTTCTCTACTTGTTGACATTGGTCTTGAAACATGGTACAGTTGTTTGATGGTAGAACTGTTGAATCAGAAATCAGAACTGTTGAATCAGAAATAACCCTGAACCATTTTCATAAGTCCAGGCTCGTATCACATGCTTGTCAGAACGAAGGTTAAGTGACGCAGGCACCGCCTATTAAGTTAATAGCTATTTGCTGGATTTCAGAATTTATGTTGTTAAAACAAATACTAGGTTTTGATTTCAAAAATTCACCTCCATATTCCTCATGTTGAAGCATTTTATGCATCGAAGGCATGTAAATGGAGCCTACTCGGAGTTATTACCTCGTATTCTACATGCAGGCTAATTAGGTGAAATCATTTAAGAATGATTCCGTGTTGTCTTTCCATTCCTTCATGATAATGCGCCTTTGCCTTGAGGCTTGGGACGGTGTCGACCTCGAGAACATCATAATGCTACGCTGATGGGACGCGATAACAAAGCAAATGTAATTCGTAAAAAGCATGCTGAGAATATGGAGTGAGGGTGGCATGGGATGTAAAAGAGGGATGCTAGAGCACAACATTGAGCTCTCTGCTGCAAAATGAAGTCGGAAAGTAGTTGAGTGTTTGTAGTGTCGGTAAGAAATGCGAGGTGTTATAGGGAAATTGAGGTGTGGAACTTAAGTGCGGAAGTTTGCAAAAAAGCAATGACAAAAGGAATACGGTATAGATGTGTTCAAAGAAAAGAAAAATGCTTGCTGAAGACTGGTAATTGAAGAGAGTGCAGTGACTGTCAGATTGGGTAATAAACAAGCTCATTCTAAAAAAGATGTGATTTGCAGCAATATTACAGTACAGGGGGAAGGGGACCGCCGAAGCGTTTATCGTCTCGTTCATGTGTTGTTTGACAGGCTTGCAAAGGGGAAGGCGAGAGGAGGAAGTGGGAAGAGAGTTTTATCCGAATAACATCATTAACCTCATATTTCAAAGGCAGCGTCAACTTTCCACTTCTCTGATTATACAATGATTGTGGCAACTTGTTGCTCGTCTGACTCCTAATTTCGGTTACGGCCACTTAGGATGACTACATTGCCTTTGTAGGGAAGATTGGCCCCTGAACCATGCCAACAGCATCGGATTCTCTCTGTTTGACGCAGCATTAATTTTACTCTGGTCAAGAGGCGTTTTACCATGACCAAAATATCAACGTCTTAGGCATTTCATGTGTATTAGCCTTGGTGCCTTCTTACTGCATGGCATCGTTCACTAATCTCAATGGTTTCAGGTGTTTTATTTTATATTCTGATGAACGGTGGGGGATCGTGCTTTTCATTCTTTCCAAGTGTCTATTCTGGGGAAGAATACACTCGTCTACTTAATTGGTCCACAACTTAGGGATAGCCAAACCCATCCATGCCAATCTGAGGCAAAGTTTAATGTGATTCTCTATTCCTTCAAAAGGCATCTAGGGCGCTGCTGAGCTTAAATAATTTTAAGTCTTAGCAGACAGCGTATCCGACATTTTAGGATTTCTAGCCCAACCTGTATCGCCTGTGACAGACCGTAGCGGTGCGAAAGAATCGCATTCTTCCGGGCGGGAGAAGCTCTGGTATTCCATAATAGAGAGGCTAAATAATGGAGTCTCTCTTTCGACGTCTCTCTCACCCCGTGATCTGCAAGAATGCTGCTTACAACTGATGCGATAGTAGCTGTGAACCACCTGGAAAGGCTTCGTTTTGAAGATTTTCCTAACATGCCTGCACGTCCCTGTGGATATGCTGATGTTCGGCAGAACCTCTTACTCTGAATTAAGTTTCCAAAACAGGCGAAACTCCATTTCCAGTCGAACTCTCAAGGGCGATCCATGACGCTGTGATCAAGCGTCTCTTCAGGTGTGCTCGAGTTTCCATGACTGGCAAGGTTAGCTGGTGGGCGTTTTTTCCGGCACTGATTGCGTTGTGCTGGCCGATGCGGAAGGATTACTAAGGGGAGCGTCGAGAACGACGCTCAAAAGGCGGTAGGGACCGTGTAATACTTTGTTCGTTCGACTGCCCGTTTGGGCTACAGTCACTTGGGTGGTTAGATTGCCCAACTAGGTGGGACAGGCTCTGGGTTGTGCCAGTAGCCCAAGACCTCTTTTCAGAATGCATTTTCTACTCTAGCATTGTCTTCCTCTGTCTTCATGGGAGTGTCAAGGTGCTACTGCGCTCTCTTTGAAAGGAGTAAGCCTATTGAGTCTAGACGTCAATCACCTGTTATATGACAGATTGTGGGAATCTGAAGCATATCACTACGCAGATTGAGGTTTCCAATTGAGCTAGTGATGCAATTGCCAGTGAGGTGGGTGTTGTGCACGCCATATATGTCTCAAATATATTCCTACTAAATTGAACAGGCTTGCTTTTGGCAATCGCAGAAGGGGAGGATGAATTTGTGAAGATATGGTCTGCCAAATCAACTGAAATGACATCACCGTTCACATGAAGAGATTGATGTCAAATAGCCAGTAATTCCTAGCCTAATCAACTTAAAAATTGTCTATTATGCCTCCTTTTGGGAACTAGCGTGTTCATTGCCTAGATGTCAGCAGACAGTACAAGAATTTGCCACATCGATAAATGCTATAGCCATACAGGCATTGAAGTGGGGTGTGCCCACGAATGCCTACATTTACTGCGTCATATGGTAGGTGAAGATTTGTCCCAAGACTGTCCACAACGGGGTGTAGAATCGTTAAACGATGAGTAATCTTTGCTATACTGGGTGGCAGGGCCAGGACGATTCATGTCTGGACTTGAATAAGAGACGATATTTAAGAAGGGTGCACCGGAGATGTTGCTGTCGCATTCTATTTGTGTACATGAACTGACTCGTTTGGCCATGTGGTGAATTGAATGAACCACTACTTCTTTAAAAGCGAAAATTAACTTTTATGGATATTTGTGGTTTTCAGGGAAAAAATCTACTGGAATTCACGTGTTTTGTAAAGCGAAACAATTCTTTAAGTTAAGTAATTCACTTAGCATTTTCAAAGTCGTTAGCGGTGACTGCTTTCTGCCTCCTTGGTAAATTGGGTCTATTGCCACACCGAAATGCCATGGTTTTGGCAATGGTGGACCGCAAATTAACGAAAACCTATCCTGGTTACCGAGGGAAACGTAGTGAAAATGACTGTCAGGGAACCGATTCCGCAGGGATGCATCGCATCTTACTAGAGCATTATTTGCTAAGTCTGGACCCCTTGACGACCAAATCGGAATCAGAATCCTGCCCTTGTCTTTACCTTGCACGCAACCCAGGTGGGGATAAATAGCATTTTATGGTTTCTTGCCGAGCCTTATATGCATAAATTAACAATAGCCATTTACCAGAAAACCTGATTTTACTCTTTGTTTCTAGGGTTTTTATTATCAATGTGTGGTAAAGTAGACTTGCGTGAGTTGCTACAATACCCACATTTGTTAACTACGTCTGGAGCATTAGTCACCTTGAATTATTTTGCAGCTGCATGGTTTTAGTTGGAAGCCTTCTATTCAAGGCGAGAAAAGAATTTAGCCGCGAACAAGCTTCTCGATCCGTCTCACTACCATATAAAAAATGATCAACATTCGTTTTAATTAGTGACTTACATTAATGCATGCATAGGATGATACGCATGTAAAACTTTGGCAAATTAGGTCGAACACATTGCGTTCTGGTTTTCCCGTTTTGATCTGTATGTGGTCATGATAAGACCCTGGATGATAATTTGCTGCAGTGAGTGTATGAATATTTAACTGCGTCATATTTTTGCTCTAATCTGGAAGTAATTAGGACTAGGCATCAGGCAATGTTTAGCCATTTGATAGTTACAATTGACAGCAGTGTAGTGCGAATGATTTCAATATCCAACTTTTGGCGGCACAAGTACATGTCTGTGATCCCCTTTTTAGCCTTATCTGTGATTATTTTCTTTACGCGTGGCTGTCCCTTCGATTTCTGCTGGCTATGCTAATTCTCCTGTTATACGACAAAAGTTAGATTTGGCCAATTTTGGAAAAAGCTAAAATGGCACAAGTTTATAAGGCCACGCTCCATTTTATTCGTTCAGATGTGGAATTGATTATAAATAAAACATAGCAGCTTCTTCCATCCAGTAGTAGCTCTCGTAGCAACCCATAAAATCAAGGCTTGGCCTATGATGAATAATGATGATAGGCACAGGGGATTGGCAGTACTACCCGATAGGACTGAGAGGGTTATGGCGATGATGACAACAGAGGAGTGAAAGTCCATCCATTTGCTAAGCTATTGACGTACTTGCATTGATATTTTAGTTGATAAAGAAGGCAAAAAAGGGGAGGCTTTCACGTTATACGCCGAAAAACGTGGTAATTTTTACCACACTCTTGCCTAATTCATTGCGTGCAATAAGAACTTTTCAAAACAGTTGTCCAGTGAAAAATCTGAATCTGAAGGTCACTTCTAATGGTATAGCAAGCGCAAATGCCATTGTTAAGCCCATTTTACGCTTGCCTAACCCTCCTACTTACTTTGGTATTCCTGTCTGTCACTCATTCGCGCTATTATCCTTGCTCCAATTCTGAGTTTCTTCCAATTATCATTCGTAGGTAAAGTTTGCTCTTCATTCTAGTGGTATCGCGAAATGAAGTTGACTGTGTGCAGGCCTGATGACACTACTGGGAATATATGAGCGCCTTCGATCCCCTTCGCTTACTCACTTACGCACTTGAGCCTCTTCACGATGCTGTCCAAGTGAAGATGGAAAGATAGGCTTATGCTTAAAGTCTCTATTATTTCGTTTAGTCATGCTATGCAGTACAGGGAATCGGGAAAAGGGACTTGCTACTAACCAGGGAAACAGCAGTGAAGCCTCAAAACACCTCTTTTGTGCTACTCTCTGACCTTCGTTTGGAAGAATAGCTGAGGAGGAGTTAGTAGAATGGCAATCTACACGCCTTAGTACACACATTGCCCACGATGCCCACACGGCCTTTTTATCTCACTTTTATATGCTTGCCACTCTCCAGCAGTTGAACGCTCTAATGTACACGAATATTAGCCTGGCTTAAGGCCATTGATCTGTGGAGCAGCCGCATCGCCTTCTTGCCACCTGACTCCGACTAAGTCTGCACAACCGTTTTCAGTGCCTACCTGTTTGTCGCTTTTATGAAACACTGCACTGCAGTCAATCTGGAGACAAGATGTGTACTACAGGCATCAATTAGACAGCATGGCAGCTCTTATCCGAAGGTGTGTTTTGCCAAATCACCATCTCTAACCAGTGTTTTGCGTACTCAATGCACTCTGCTATTCATTGTGCTGCCTTGCAGACCTGTCATGCAAAATATCTCCATCTAAGGATTCTGTTTGCACTCAGTGGTAAGATTCAGGTTCACGACCACATCCAAGTATAGATTAGCAACTTTTGACGGAGTTAGGGTGCCTCCTCTGTCTCAGCTGCCATCTTCATCAACCTTAGTGGACATGGATACATGCATCCCATCGCCGCCTACCATTCATTTTGCCTCCCACGATATCGTGTTTCCACCACCCAGTTCTTCGTCGGTGTCTCAGCTTCGCATCGTTATCTACTTACCTTTGGTCTTCTTCTCATCAACCATATGTACCGCCTCACTCAGTCTCTCTGTAACCCACCGACCTCCCACTTTGATGTTCGAAATACGTCAAAGGACCAAAAGAGAGAGAAATAACGGAAAACATGGGTAAGTTGTGCCACCACTTTCCCGCAATCTCCGCTAAATGTTCTCTTCCTTCTTCATTACCTCATTCTCATGCGTCATTTCAGTGTCGTCACAAGTGGAGTCCCACTGTGTTTCATTTCTCAAGGTGGAACTATAAGTGGCGCCGTCAAGTATGCGGCTTTATAGAAACGCATATTTCTTCCACATAGTTGATCACTACACACTTCATTTAAGTATGCAACTATGGATATAGGCAAATGTATGAATTGTATGGGTAGGTAAAAGAAGGGTAGGGAGTAAGAAAAGTAGCGCCACAAACTGTGCAGAGACATCCGACGATAACCATTCCCAATCATCTTTTTTTTTTATTTTTTTTCTGCAAACAACCTGTCTTCGCCTCTCACTCCACTGACTTCTGGTCTTGTTTTAGGTAATCAAGCATGTTACTTCCTCCCCAATATAGAAGTAAAATCTTCACCATTCTCCTCCCTTGCGCAAGGCTACAATTAGTCCAAAACGCATCTTCACTAGCGATCATTAGGAGTTAGTCTCCAACTTCTTTACTCAATTCATACCACGCGTTGCTCGAACAGTGCCTAAACGTCTGAAAGACCTTTGCCCTTAAAGAAAACATCGGGGGTAAAAGTAGAGGGCAAGCGGTCTTGACGGGGTCGCGCATTTAAATCACAACACATGAGTGTCAGTGGTTCTCCTTATTCTCTTCCGTCTCCTTTGCATGCAGTACAATGCACGGGCTATAGCAAAGTAAAAAACTTAAAGATAGTTGAGTTCGCTTCCACAGAACCACCTACAAGTAATACTCTCCAAAGTCCGCACCAAGTGGCACTGAGGATCACCACGCGACATGTGTTACTAACCGCTCTACACGGGCCAGATTCAAATTAATCCATCATGCAACAAAACCGTCAGATATGGTGGTTTGTGTGTCGCACCGCCTCCTATTGTTCATTCTGCTTCGCAGTGTCATCCTACCATTCGGCTATTCCTCAGTGCCTCCCTCATGCTTCTTTCCTCCTTGCCTCCTATCTTCTTTACATTCGCCACTTCCGTTGTTCCCAACCTCCTACCCTGCCCTTCTAGAAAAGTCAGAGGGCCAAACTGGATGCATATCGTAGAAATTAAAGGTAGGCTATACTATTAATCCCTTTCAATCCCCTTCGTGCTATCTTCTCCTCCTTACTTCATTTGTATGCTTCGAATCAACATCATCCTACCTGATATCCAGTGCGTGTTACATGAAAAGGAAAATTATGATTTGCGTCTTCAAGCGTGCCTTTGAAAAGAGCATCATGTTTCCCCGCCAAGATGTATCTTCTTACTTTGCCTATCTCCTAAGCTAAATAAGTAGGCAAGTAAATCAGTTGAGGAAAGTAGGCAAGACATAAAGAATGCTGCATCCTAGCACTGTACAGAGCCATTCTATGCTGTCAATTTCCAATACTCTTTTCAATTTCGACAAACTCTCTCCCTCTAATCACACGGCTTCTCATCGCTTCTCCTCCATCTCAATCAATCCTTTATCTCTCTCAGATGAATATGCCAGCTGCTTCGCTTTCACGGTAGAAATGTATGCACTGTTACTGGCTTCAGTAATGCAAAACAACAATTTTTCCAAAGCATAGACATTGGGGTATGCATCAGAAACGACCATTTGTTATTTCAATAGCAGCCTTTTGAGGTGAACCACCGATTTCTCGAGTTGATTTCTACCCTGCACCACGCTTGCTGCGCCAAACTCACTTTTCATATCTCTCGCATGCGTTTACTATCACCAAATAAGCAGCAGCATCATCCTTGATGGGTGTCTCCTTTTGCTCCTCCTATGTAAGGGGGTGGAGGAGTGAGCCCTTCTCGTGCCATTCAAACAAAAAATTAGGGTAAGGAAATGAACTGCAGAGAACGCGTTTTTCTTTCTTCGATCAAGTTAAATGCATGGTGCGCAGACGGTGGGACGTAATGTAAGACGCAATGCCTAAAAGCATATAGAGCGTAGTATGAGGGAATTGAGACACTCACCGGAGATGTGGTTGAATAGTGCATGAGAAAAAGAGGCTTAGACAAGGGAAACCATTCCCATCCATTTTGAAGACGTCATCAGACCTACTTCCTACGTGTGTACAGTGATCCCTTATGTGTGCGAGCAAGAAAGAGAGAAAGAGAAGATCTCAATTCGCAAGGCATTAAGTTATATCGAGTTGATCAGGTGACGCATCTCTTCCTAGACTGATTGACTTATCCACTTATCTAAAAATGTAACTAAATAAAATATAAAGGAAGTGACTTAATGAAAGAAATTTGGATCTTTTTAAACGGCACAGTCTAAGAGGCAAATCACAGATTTCCTTATCCAAGTGATTCACACCGAATTCCAGGCATGATAGTTTTGAAACGCTGCACGCGAATGAATCCAGGAAGAAAGAAGAGAAGTTAACACAAAGAAAGGAACATGACTTGCCCTTGTTTTCTACGATATTTGCCTTTCTTGGCCTTATGGTGCCTTTGGAATGGCGGAGTGAAAGATTTGGAGTGACGAGGTGATGAGGAGGGTTGCGACGGGATGGGAGGCCAAAAAGTAGGCCGGAGGCGAGGGCGAAACCAAGCAGGAAGGGGCACAAGCGAATGACTAAAAATGGGAACGACAGCGTTGCGAGGCAAGATTAATAGTTTCGATGACACAACACGAAGTGCAGCATGTGTAACGCTTTGATGGTTGATGAGCCAATTCGAATCTGGCACTTGTGAATCGATTGGTAGCACGTGTCGTCACGGGCCGCATCTCAGCGCTGTCTAGCATCCCTTGTAGGTGTTTTGTGGGAGCAGACATCATTTGCCTTTGCACTTTTCTTACCTCGGCCGAATTTTGCGCAGCATAGTGGATGCAAGGGAGGTGGAGGAGAATGAGACGGGCCACCGACACCAATGTGCTTTGGATGAAATGCGCTGTCTTGTCTGGACAACTTGTCCTCAGCTTTTCAGCTTTGGGGCATTCAGGGGCAGCTGGGCAGTGTGAGGTACGACTTGAGTAAAGGAACTCACCACTAACTTCTAATGATTGCTACAGAGCTAGTGCAGGTATGCTTCTGCTGCTTATTTTAAATTGCATGCCTAGACCAACTATTGCTTTCCATCAGGAAGAACAATGGCGGTGATTGCATCACCACTAGAGAGAAAACAACACGAATGTTGAGCTAAACTTGACGAAAAACAGTTGTGTGGGAAGGGAAGATGAAACGATTACAGAAGCGAAGTAGGGGAAAGGAGGGAGAATTACCATTCTGCACAGTTTTGTGGCATTGCGTTCCTCATTCCACTTCCTCTCTCTTCCACAAGCTCGTAAATTCCTCTGGTTACCTATCTCCCTAACCATGTACTCGAGCGAAGTATGTTGGAATCGATTTTGTGGAAGTAATATGAGTTTCCATCAAGCGGCACACTCGACGAGGCAGCATGTTTTACATTGATAGGGGAAATACACTAGGATACTGGTTGCGACAATGCTGGAATTGCGCATGCAAATGAGACAAGGAAGGAGGAGAGGGTGTGGACATAACTATTCCTACTTTTACGATGTCCAACTTCGTTGGCACTTTGACGTCTTTTGAACGACACAATGAGAGGTTGCAGGAGTGGCGGGGGAGGGGGTTGCATAGACATTGGGAGGGAGGCGGTGTAGGTGAATGATGAGAAGTGGACCGAAGGCGAGTAGATAACGAAGAGGAATTGAGGCACCGATGAAGAACTGGATGATGATAACGACGATAACGTGAGAAGCAAGATGAATGGTAGAAGGCGGTGGAATGCGTGTGCGAACATGTGTGGTAATTAGTGGTGTGATCAACCTCCTCTCACTGCATCGGTGGCACGTGCCGTGAGGTGGCTTCTTGAAAGCAGGCATCACTTGCCTTTGTGCCTCTTCACTTTGGCCAAATTCCGTTCATCACGGCGCACGTAAAGGAGGCGGAAGAGAAGAAGGAAATCGACTAACACCTTTGTGCTTCGATTGAAATGCGTCGTCTTGCCTCAGAAAAGTACGCTGGTGTAAGTGCAGCATGCGTGTTATTCAATCGACGTCCCCGGAGCTAAAGTTGCATTGGCCGACGCAAGCGTAAAATGCAATCAGGTATGATTGTTGTGAGGTGGAGTACTTTGGAACTGCTACAAGTGATGCAGTTTCAACGGAGGTCTAGTTCGTCTGTGGTAAGTGAGGGCAATAAGCATGGTTTGTTTGTGACCTCTACCGTCTTTGTGCTCTCCCAACCTTGGACAATTAGGGACTTGGAGGACATGACGACTTCTTGTTAATAAGGAACCTCATCCTCAAAAGAACTATAATCATTCCCTCTATATCCGCGGGGCTACCTTGCTGGAGAAGCTCATCTCCCCGACTGTGGACCTATAAGAGGACGCCAGAAACCTCTTGCATGCAACGGCGGTGTCAAGATCGGTACTCAGCGCGTCTCTCTAATGGTGTTTAGAAGACTCGCTCACAACTAGCACACACACACACACACACACACACACACACACTATACCGCCTTTCTTTTCTGCTGATAGGGGTCTTTTGCGTTTTAACACAGAAATGCCAAAGGTACTAAAGCACAATTGGCCAAATCCCCAGCATATTCAAGTCAATCAAGTGGTGACGGAATTACGTCAGGTATAAATTGATGCCGTACTCAGCATATCCAACAAGAGAACACTCAAATGGAAGACTGGTGTAGGCAAAAGTAGAGATGTTCAATAATTCATAAAGTAGTGGCAAGTGATAATCAGAAATGATAGCATACATTGCGCGCTCAAAGCAAGATGAAGGTAGAGGAGAGCTTGCACACCATTGACTACCCCTTTCACCTCCATGGTATCCGGAGGCGCCTCCACAAGCGTCAGTGTAAGCACAACCCTGATCGCGGTTGCTGTTTACCACCATTTCTGCGAACATTCCCACGGCTTTGTACAGTGTGGCACCACCTCACGCGACCAAGCACACGGCGTCCAACATTCCGTCTTCTGCACAGACCACAATGCCCACTTCTGACCGCATTGTGAACCCTTCACTACCTCACCCCACGGTGCCCACTTCCACGGATACGAACATGGCCAACTTTTCAAGCCCATTTCTTTGGCTGTACCTATGCTTTCTTTGAAACCGACCTGTGTTCTGAGGTGCGTCGGCTTGCATACTAGTCGCCTTGTCCCCACTTGTTCTGCGTGATGCAAGCGCTCATTGCCCTTTTGGTTCTACATTCGTGTTTGCTGATCTCCAACAATGGTCTTGCGATTCCACTATTCCAGGTGATGTTTTCAGTGATTTGTAACCTTTGAGTTGCGTGGACTGACTTAGCGTAGCTTTATTCTCTTAATCGCAAAAGTGAATGGGAAGTCCAGCAAACATTTCGATGAATGGTGACTCGTCTTGCCAATGTACAGATCGCAGAGTGCAAACTGGCATCGAGCTCTACCAAGCCACTAAATCCGACTCATTTATGTTCCATTTGTAGTGCTGTTAAAAGTGAATGACCCAATGGCTTCAAAAGCTTTCTCGGCAGTAGATAGCTTCTCACCATCAACAGTGCGGCGGTTGGCCTTCATAGCACTCACCGCGTGGCGATGTGATGATAAATTGGAAGGTGCAGCCATGAGAACAAGTGTTTTGATTTTCTTTTCATCTGCATCCATACGCATGGAACCCTGACTAATTTTCCCAAAGGCGTGTTTCTTTATTCGTGATAATAGGACTTGCGACAGTATTTATCGTTGAAAATATGCCCAAATGCGAATTAGTCTCCGTCCAAATTTACCTTCCCAACTGAATATTCACCTTTTATTCGCCAATAAAATTTGACGAGATTTAAAATTCTACAACCTAGTGCACCAAGCCTTCAACAATGTTGCACCAAACAATCACATCACAAGTGAAGAATACATCACACATGTGCAAACCTGGTTATAGAGCTATTCAGCGAATCCAGCTTAAATATTTGGCTTAAAGAACTGTCATCTTTACTCAGCATGAATTTAACTCTACTCAAGTAATGCATAGATGTAAGATAAAGAAGTTATAAATGTTTGTCGTGGCCTTGATGATGGCTAATGCGATTTTGTTTCGGAATCACTGAGTTATCTGCTCCACTTCGTAGTGCCTTCTCTGCTGCACTGCGCAATTAATTCCCATTGCGCAAGGATCGCAGCATCCTGGCGTACAACTAATTTATTGGAGGCCATCTTCAATGTTTCCACATTTGGTGCATGTCCCATATGGACCAAAAACCGGAGTAATAAATGCCTCCCTTCCCCACAATGATTGCCCTGTTTTTCTCTCTGGCTCTTAAGCAGTTCTCTCCTAAATCGTTTGCATTTTATATGCATAAAGTGGATATTATCCGCTGCTTCGCTTTGGGCCGTTGAGCTGAGCAACAGGCATTCACTGATGAGGACCCAAGTTCTGACCTCATTCTCCCTCTATAACAACTGACTTCGTTAGCTTACCCTGCAGGGCGCAGAAGGATACGATCAAGTTAGATGCAAACCCCATCTCATTGTTGACACGGTGAATCGCAAATGCATTGCTCGTTTAAATTTAGTAGGCCAAGTTGCTTGGATTCAGATAATTTGTAAATTGGTTTTCGGTTATTTAGAGTTAAGAGCTTGGCAGCATAATGTTGACTAATCATGTGTTAATCTTGCCTATAGACCTGTCTCTTAATTATCGTCTATATACCCCATCAACTGTTTATCTCCAATTCTCTTTCCCCTTTTCCTACAGGAAAAGAGTACGATGCGACAAATGTAGTGGCCGACTCCGTTGTTGTTGAACTATTACGGCAATGCCACCTTTAGACCACAGCTGCGAGATCATCAATGCAATCGTCAAACCTGACGTCGCTGACATCCATCTCGCCTTACCTTGCTGTGGTGTTGCACTCAGCGCTTGCTCAGGTGATGTTTCTCCCATGGAAGCGCACATCGCTCTGTATTTGATCGTGTCTCTAATTGTTCGTCTATTGGTAAATTTGCCATCTTAATTACAACTATTTCCCACTAATTCGCTGTCGCTGTGTGCTTTCTTTGTTTTAGTTGGCGCGCATCTAAGATATCTTCGCTAAGTGGTAGGTCAGAGCTGCTGCCGAGGTACTGGTGGTCCTTACTGCAATTGGAACAGAGAGCATTGCTGCTCATGATTTCACCGTCACTGTTGCTTTTAGTACCTGTCAACGAGGTTACTAATTTGTTGAATCCTTCATCTATGTGAAGAAGTGTGTCGATGCGATGGAAGTTTGTAAAAAGTTGCTCAAATCAATCAGGGATTGGTTTGGTATGGACTATTTTTCTACAATCCAGAGGCACTGCCACCAACTGTCGAACACTGTCTTAGTCAAGTGTTTGATGGACAGTGATCCCCTAATGGACACTGCCTTTCCCTCAATTCATTCTTTGGAAATTCTACCCACTGAACGCAATTTGAAGATGGGGAGGGGGTTTAACTTAAAACATTGTCTTCAAAGACCCTCACTTTTACTGCATCATCACTCACTGCCAACAATACCAGCATATTATACGAGTCTAAGACTGGCACTCCTTGACCAATGTCAGTACTACTCACTTGAACATCAGTGGGCAGGAGACCAAAACACTGTTATTAATGGATCGTCTTTCACCTATGCCCTTCTGCATGACATCAATAACTCTGCCTCCAGCCACATGCCCTACCACGTGTTCAATTACGGCTTGATGAAGGTATCACGTAAAGGCTCGACTTCTTACTTATTGGTCATTTTTCCAACAGACCCACCAGTATGACTAATTCCTACTTCCCAAATTCTAATAAAATGGGTCAGAAAATTAAGTAAAGTTAATAATGCACTTCGCACACACTACAATTGTCAACAAGGTCACATAGCGTGACACCTCGACTTCCTCGCATCCCTTCCCAAACCAAATTGGTGTCTTAATAGCTTAGGAGAGCTGGAGTTGGAACAAATCTCGAAGCCACCCATCTTGTGTTCAAACAATCGTCCATCATTTGTTCATTTATTTATCCCCTCACTCACCCTCCTTTCGCTGCGCATCTGATGTCAGGTACCGGGACTATTGCGATAGCTGGGCCATCAATTCCACTCAACCTCTTAGTCATAAACGTCCACAATATAAACGATCAAGTTGAACGTAATGTGTTTTCAAAAGTATGCTGAATGCTAAAGCACCAGTCACTCCTGCGTAATGATGGGCAAGCGCGGAGTTGGAAGCCAGATGCAAGCTTCACTCAATGTCAGATTTCCTTCGATGCTGACCGGCAATTGCTTTGCTAAATAATTTGAGGTCAGCTAAAATTACTACCTGCGTTCAAAACGCTCATCATTCTGCCTCATCAGCCAATTTTTGATGGTTGTACTTTGACTTCCTTTCGGACAAGCAAAGTACTAGGGCCGACTCCACTTTACCCAGGAACAGTGTTCCGATTTACTACCAATTGCACCAAAGACGCATTTGTGATGCTCCCATAGTGACCGACAGAATCACCACTGCAACCATACATGCACTCAAACCAAGGATAGGAAGAAAGTGTCGAGGAAGTGATGGCCCGGATCCAAAGCACACTTGAAGACCTCCGCATTTGCTGTTCCATAGCAAGACTTACCACAGTTCTCTATGGGACTTGACCACTCACCTTACACTAGTTTTAGAAATTCCAACAATGCCCAATCTGATAACCGTACCTTGGCACTTAACTGATAAGATTACCAGAACTTTAAATTGTTTGAGCTTAGTAGTGCTCCAGAAACCTTTCTGAGGCGTAGAAAATCGCATCAAACTTTGCCTTCGATTTGCTTGGAATAGTTCGACTGCATTCAAGTTGCGAACCAATCAATTGGGCAAGTACATTCTCCACCACAAACAAATACCAAAACGGAACCAAAAATACGATGTTTCATCTCTCGTTATGATTCTAATTATTTGAAACAACCTAGAGTAGCTAACGCCATATGACATTCCTAAGACAGTGATATTTGTTTGTGTTTAAACTCTACTTAATTAGAGCAAAATTACAGTTGCATCCCTCGCGAGACTTCTCCAAAGGCTAATGAAGACACAATGCGTGGGCAGAAAGGAACTGCTGCTACTGCTGGCGGTGGTGGTGGTGGTGGTGGTGGCACGACTCGGGTGCTAACCCACACCGAAAAGGCAATCTGACTAACCCAATTCGCCATAATCAATGTGGGACTCAAACAATCAACAAAGAGTAATGCGCTATTTGTTCGAACTGCCGATTTCAATCACTTGGGTGGCTATCTCGTTCTATGCCTTCTTTTGCCCTCAAGGAAGTCTCGGGACGCTACATTGGTGGCAGCGGAAAGCGGACCCGACTTTGATGGATTTTATTCTGCTCCATACAGCTTCTGGCAAACTTTGACTGTGTGAAAGAAGTGCACGTGTTACGGATGGGAGAACCTCTGGCATCCCGTAACAGAAGGGCACCTCCCTCGCTCTCGTGTTCTGCAAGGGAGCCATTGACAACTGAAGCGATACTAGCCGTGGATTCCATGTCCAGTAGAACTGCCAAGAGGGATCAGTGACGTTGTGATCAAGCGCCCTCCTTAAGCTCTCTCCTCCCCTGTTATTGGGCAACTCGCCTCCCCTCGCCAAAATGTGTATCACCAGATGTAGAATGTGCAAGACGCCATTCAAAAGCATCGTTTTATGCTTTGCACACCTGGATTGCGTGCATCTATTTCCTATGAGGCCCGATCGCCCCATTTCCTCAGGTTCCACAGTACCCTCGCCTTTCTTCTATGACATCAAAAAAGCCTAAAATCACAGTATGTGTTGTGTGTCTCGACCCATTCGAAAACCTGGATTCGTATCCTCGTCTTTCATTGAGACACATTATCGTGGGAGAGGAGGACAAAGAAGTGCGCATTTGCGGCACCGAGTGCAACGCGGAATTGATGGCACTACAAGAACACACGCGCTCGAATCTTGATGACTGAGACGGTTAGCTCGTAGGTACTTCTCGCAGTACTGATTACGTTGGGATGGCTGACACGGAAGGCTGGCTGAGAGGAGGGTCGAGGACGACGCTCGAATGAAGAGAGGGGCTGTGTAGTGCTTTGTTTGTTCGAACTGCTGGATTAGGTTGCTTGGGTGGCCATTCTATACTAGCCGATTGGCCAGCCTCTGGGCCCTGCCAACAGCCCCCAAGCGCTCTGATTCTAGAATATATATTCTGCCATAGTACTATGCATTCGTTTGCCTTAAGGGAAATCTTGGGATCCTTACAAGCATCTTATTGTTACCTTCAAGAACACTAGTAGTGCTTCGTTCTTTCCATTAGTCACATTTTTAGTTTTCCAACTTCAAGTTTAATTTATTTATTTCTAGACATCACCTAGCATTTATTGCTCACGCTGCAAATGCTCTACTACTCTTCAACTTCATTCTGCAATAGTGTTCATTTGTGCGCTCTTAGACTTCATATTCGAAGCCCGGTTAGCACTTACTCTGCATTTCCACAGTTTGCTTTATATTAACCACATTTGCTTTGCTATAACATTCCGTCAGTGCGGCATTTCGATAACCTCAAGGTCGTTGCTGTTCTCACACTTAATGACAAAAGATCTTCAAACTAAAGTAAAGACAAGCCAAACCCATTCTAAATAACTTGAAAGAATACCTTTTTGTTGGAACCTCGAGCTAATAACACTACTCAGTCCCCATTTACATGCTTTCAGCTAATGAAATAAAGCAACGCTATGCGTTTATTTTTGGGATCAATTTGCCCAAAACAACCGGTTAAATCCAGAACACGGCTATTGTTTTTATGGCTGGTGCCTACATCACCCCACTTCCGTCCTGACAAGTACTTAATAAAAGTCTAGCCTCATGGAAAAGCATTTCAAATTATTTCGGATTTTTCAATCATATCATCTACTTGTGTCGAACTGTGCATCAAACAACCTAAATATGTTTGAAGCCCAATATCAACAACTGGAGGGAGGTTCCACTGCCTCACCAACAGGGCAGTTAAAAGGCCAGCAGGTTAAAGTAACATTTAACAAAGATACCAAGGACTCCAGGTACGCTAGAGGATGCCATCAAAGGATATTCAGCAAACTGACCTCCCACCACACCTTGCATCGCATCTGGCCACTTCGTTCGGCATATCACTCACCCCCACGCAGTCGCTCGGTGGTAATGCTAGTCGTCACACATATTTAAAGGTGCCGCGCATTGCAACGACAACATAACGACATTTCGAGGCACCTTGCGAAGTTGAAGGTACCAAAACTTTACTCAAGCTGTGTGCGGCCTTCTCTCCTTCCCGCTTTCATGGCATACATTTCGCTGCAAAAGTGGATGGGAGCATCCCGTCTTCTCCTCCCGAGCACAACCCTTCCTCCTCGCACCCACCCACCCACCCTCTCAACCGCCTACAGGTTACGCATCCTGCACCTCTTCAAGTTCCTTCCAAGACTAGAAAGCAGCTTTTTACTTTTAACAATTAACTACGCATTTTACAGTGGGATTAAACCACCAAATGGAGGTAGTACTTTAGAGTACTCACCACTTGTGCCAACAAACTGCGACCTAACAAAATAAAAACATTATCACACCCGCTGAAGTAAAATGTGCCGCGGCTGCGCTCAACCATGCGAATGGGCTACAGCTGCGCAATAGAACATCTTCATCACCAATCCATACATACCTACTGCAGTTCCTTCAGCTTTTCCCCTCCCCAAAGACGAAAGTAGACAACACACACGGGTAGAATACGTAGATATGCATTTAGCATACCGGCAACTCATTCCGAGAAGATACAACGACGAGACAACTAAGTAGTCCCATCGCCAAAATTTGTCATTCAACAAACCATCGACGCATTGCACAGTCGCCTTCGCCTTGTCCAGCACCATCCTCCGTGCTCTCCTCGGTATGGGTACTGTCGTCAGTCCCCTCATCCTCCATGGTGCAAGCTAATTCCGTATGGGATAAAACAATGCGCGAACCATTACGCGTATCCATGAACAGTGGAGGAAATACTGGCCTAAAAGCAAAAAGTCGAACTCCTGTCGACGGTGCCGTACGACGACAGCTATAGTGACACAATAATTAGGCTTTGATATGGCTATCGGTCTACAATCTGCTGTCACGTCGCAAGCATGCAAAGACAAGCCCACCCACTTGTCTCAGGCAGCAGAAATACACTTAATACCACCAACTGGCAGATGACCGTTAAACAACATACAAGAATCCCAAAATCATACAATTTCATGTGGCACAAGCTGCATAGGTGAGAATTTGCAGAAGCAGGTAGAGCATGAAGTCATTGAACATTTTCCGTCTCTTACAAATTAGTTACGCTTTGACAATAAAGCATTCCACTCACTGCAACACTCACACATGTGAGCGTCATTAAAATCACCTCTTTGGGCAAGTTACTCAGTGTGGAAACGCGTCCGTAACTTGCAACCTAAGCCTTAAACACTGGAGAGGCGATCAGCGAATGCGGCTATGCATCGTACAGAGAATCATACTTACATATCAAGGCCTCAAAACCTAACTACACTTCCAATTACTCCACAGTTACTTACTTCATATCAACTTCATCTCATACCATAGTGGTAAAGGCGACTAAATTCGAACATCTTAAACCTAAAAAGAACAAGCAAAACTAATAATTGCGAGATGATAACATCTTATTCAACTTATCCAAAATGCTCACCAAGTTACAGGTTCACTCTCGTTTCACTCCTGCGTGGCACTCACACATCGCACCCGGTACTACATTAGCCCACCAAGCACAAAGCCGCGGCGTTGCTTATTTCCAGGGTGAATGATTTGCCAACAGTGGACGAAGGAAATTTCAACGAGACTGATGGTTAGAACCGCAAGAAGAGACCACAGCACTAGCCCTCAAATACCCTCCAGTCTAGTTCACTCCTCCAGCCAACCCATTGAAGAGGGTTGCAGCACAATATCGCAGCCATGGGTGCAGCAATCCTCCATTTCTCTCTGCCCACGCATTCCTTATCAGCAGAATGCGACTGTGCACCAAGCACTGGCATTTGGTAGGATGCGACCGAAAGCGCGACCATTAATTCCTTCACGTCTCTCGTCAGGTGAATAGTGAGTGAAGGTGTGCGCTGCACCGCCAGCAGCCTCGCATTTCGAGTTCTCATTTTTCCACCTGCTCGTCCTTGTCTCATTACCATAAACTGCTACGGTCTTCCCGCATTTGCGTTTCGTGAACCCGTGCAACCAGTTCTGTGAGTGCTTGAGGGTAAGACTACTCTTTGATTGGACGCATGATAGGCCAGTAAAGTTCCTCGTCTCCTCAATGCAGTTCCCATGTAAGACAACACCAGTTTCAGCAAATTTGCTCATAGGGGCCATTGACATTGTGGTGACCGACTTGAGTCGCCGTCGTAGCACCATAGTGTAGCGGGCTGGTCTCCAAACCCTGTCAGCAACCCTGAACCCCAGATTTGTCCAATATGCATTCTAGCCTAGCATTGTGTCTTTTTTCATCCCTGGGTTGGCTCTGAGACTTCCCAGATCATGCTCAAGCCTATCAGCAAGGTTTATTTGCACAAAATACTGTGCTTTTGCTGCTTTTAACATTGTTCTACCATGCCTTCCATTAAAACACAAGCCTCACCCAAATATACATAAGATAGTGGCATTGTCTGCGTTGAACATCTACTTTACTGTGATGAAATTACGATTTTATCAGGAATTTGAGGCGGGGACCCTGTTTCTGGTGAGTAAGGCCTTGTGTATGAATTAGCGTTCATTTCTCTACAAATCAAAAAAAACTCCATGCAGTAGCACTGCAGAAAGTGTTGTAAAGAATCAGATGAGGTACATATAATCTGCTGTCTGTAGGTTTACACAAGCTCTTCCAAGTAACATCTCTTCATAGACGCATGAATTGTAAATAAATGCCAAGGCCGCGAAAGAAACGTACCAACTGAGTTCTTATTACCAGTAGATGTAATTGACACGCGGACGACGGGTGGTGACTTCAATTGAACTGCCATTCAAAAGAGCGCAAAGGGAGAAAAAAGCAAAAGACGCTTAGCTCTACTACGCTTCCAAACAAACGTGCATTCAATTTCTAGGCAAAAACTTGACAACTCTCTTATAATATAAGCCAACTCGTCATAGAGACTGACGGATCACAAAAATCATTTTACAGATTGGGTGTTGAACAAGTTGCATGCTTACTGAGCATTGTCCTCAGGAGTGTAAGGACCAGAAGGGAAGTGAGGTATAAACTACGGTACGACCTAGCGAAGCCTGATGAGAGAATTACCGCGTAAGATAGAGGCATCCATATCAACTGGAACGTTTACTTCACTGGTACAACCAAATGGGTTCGCACCAAAAAGATCCACTGCCACTGGAACGATGTACGGTAAAAGCAGATAGGTAAGTAGACATACGGTATCCACTGGACCTAAAAGTTCTGGACAGAAAAGGTGAATGCTGACGCAAGTTCTCACCTAAAATGCGAACCAAAAGCCAAAATATGACGCTGAAGGCCACTATCAGGGAATCCACCTTCACGCGAATATCTACCGCAGGCAAAGAAAAAAGATTGTCGTGTTATTGGGTAAAGGACGTCTTTTAAAAAAACCTAGTATCGAATTGATGCCGGTTGTAGGCATTTGCATTCATTATCACCAGATTTCAAAGTCGAGTGATGTAGAAAGACAGACAGTTGACCTACACAAAACTCCGAGTGCAATGCGTGCTAACCAGGGCAAGAAGAGAAAGCCAAAGGTGCAAACCACCCTCCTGACTCCTAATTGGGTACAAATTAAATGCAAATTTGGGTCAGCCAGTGTAAATAGCACAGTGTATCTTAAATAGGAGACACCTTGCCTCACCTAGCAACTTATACATCATCCAGAAACAAAAGGAAGCACAGAAGTAGAACAGGGTTGGACAAGTGTCAGTGAGATCTAGAAAGCATAACACATTTCTGTTACATCCGGCTTTTTAAAACATCTATATTCTTACATGACCTACCGAAGACAAGTGTGGCGATTATGCGAAGAAGGGGAATTCCGTAGTAGAGGAAAATATAGACAATCCTACACAAGTCTGCAATTTAGAGCATGCGCAAATTAGCTGCTACCTAACACTTCTCATCTAACTTCCCCTATCTACTTATTTGCAGTGCAATTAAACTATGACTATGCCATTATTATCGCTACATAAAAGGGAATATTTAATTATGACAGTGGGTCAAGTCTATCATGATCGAAGCATATATGTAGGATTATATAAAAGAATGAACGACTGGGACCTACGGAGAGAAGCCGCGTGAATTAAACAGCCAACTTTCCAGAGTGCCAGAACATAACTTAAGGCAAACATCTGAAGTCCAGAAAACCAGAGCAAAATCGCACCAATAACCAGGAGCAAAAAGGTAGGGAGCCGTCTTGATGCACACTTCTGCATGTCCGATAGACGAGTTTGTAAGAAAGGCCCTATCGATTTTGTCCCCAATCTATGGGTCACCTGAGTGCCATACCAATGCAGCATACTACTGCCCTCAATTTAAGTAGCCTGTCCAGAAAGCAAAGTATCTATTGTGTTTCGAGAAAAGGGCTTGTCATTTTTGAGGACAAAAGAACTTACTAGAGTGCGATTTGATCAAGGCAACTTTCAGCAAAGAGTTCCACAAGTTTCCTTCCTCAAAATGGTTTTAATGATGCAGGTCCGCCACGGGTAGTGCCACTAACATCACCCATTCCGTCTTTTACAAATCACAAAGAACCGAATCTTTCACACAGCAGCGTTTTTTACGTCCCAACACGACCGGGTGACGACACAGTAAATTGAAAGAGTGTCAAACACTTCTGTCACTCTTTTCAGACCTAGATGATTTCGTATCCCCTTCTGTTCCTAAGCTGGAACAATTCAAATTGTTAGTTGCTTCTCCACTCAGTGAAAAGAAACATAATTTGCAAGAGCCCAGCCTCGCCATCTATGCACGGAAGTCTGTGCGCAATTGTTTATTCTCAGTTCTCATTAAAGTCAGCAGATGCTCTTATCAACTAGGGCAAAAGAAAGAAGTCCGATTGTGGATTGCCTGACAAGCGGATCCTCATTCCCAGCTGCGATAACTAAGATTTCACATTACCGAGCACAGCGATGCGCTAGAGACCAAAGTGAAGAGCAGAAAACCACGTCACACGATTACTACGCTACATGCCGACCTCGCCCTAAATATCAGTCGATGCACCTACAGATTAAATGTTGCCCTGTCTCACTTTTGTGTTTCCCTTAAATAAATATCTAAGAATCACAAACTTCGTCATACATTCGTCCAAACAAGTTTAAATACCTAGAGTTGCAGGTCTATTGATTTAAATGACGTCACCCTACTCAAAAGTGAAACGCGTAAAGAACAAGAAAGGTTTTGACCCCTCACAACTCGTCACAAAACAAAAAAGACTTAGAAATACCGAATTCAACAAACCTAAAAATGCTGCGAAAATCATGCAGACAAGATACGAATTCGATGTCAGCACTTAAGTAAAGTAAGTAACAGAATGCAGGCATTACAGAAATCACGAGTTCAGCGAGCCATAGAAATCGCTAGCCATACCTTTATATCAGTTTATGAGCGCAGCTACACAATTATTTTGCAAATAAATATCTCACAATAGGTCCTCACATACCCGTTCCCGCTAGCGCAAATTGTAAACGGAGGGCAGACACGAGAATAACACCGAAATCCATCTTTTAAATATGCCGCTACGTGCTTGTGACGACAATTCGATACACCAAAAAATTTTGTCATAAGGGTTGCTTTATGCCATAAAAGTGGTTCGTACAACTATAAAACCCTACTATGTTGGATTTTAAAACTTTCGGATGCAGCATTTTATAGTGTGAGTTTTGTGGTCAATTATATTGCTTTGCAGATTCCCGGTTATAACTTGCAAACGTCATTTTAGGATTTGGCTTAATAAACATGATAGGATCATTTATTTTCTTTCTCGCCAGACTATCTGATCAAACATATGCTACCAAAAATGCTGATGTGTATCTTTATGCTGTTTGAATGCACCGCCAGACACAATACTATTCCGGCTCGCTCTACGAGTGCCTTGCGACTTGTCTATCGTCTTTTGTTGCGAAACTATCCGTTTCCATCTAAGCTCTTGTGTGAGGAGATCAGACAGTTGCGGAACTGTGGTGTTAATTCCCATGGTCGCGCTTTTCGCATGATTCATTTGTGTCTGTTGAGTAAATGGACGATAAATTTCAAGGTATTTTGTGCTTGTTCCAAATGAATGTGCCTCCAGATCAGCATAGTTGAACCGTTTGATGGGTTTGTGCGCAATGGTAAATTTACCATTTGTTTGGCTAAATGAACATGGGGAGTTTCAAGACCATATGTTGGGTAAGTCCTACTTCGTGTTGGTAATAATCAAAACACTTGCGTCTGCGCCATGTTTCGCACATGTAATGGGCTTTCTGGGGTAAGTAACCACAACAATGTGATGTTTTTAGGCGCTGGGTATTAGTAAATTTGTAATTGAAAAGCAGGAAGCCGGCCACTCAAGTGATTTGCTTCCATTTCACTCCGAGGTTCGGAGCATAAGGGGCGCATATCTTGAGATGTTTGGCATTTGTATTTGGCGATTGACGAAAATGTCTGCCTTGAGCGTAGAGAAGATCTGAATGTCATAAATTCCCAAGGCTGTAGAATGCTTGCGTCTGGCTCACCTCCGTCTAAAATTAGATGTGCTGGAGGCATGGTGCTGCGCTTTGAGGAACTCTGCCCTGATCAGCAGTCTTTGAAGGCTGGGCTTATCGGAGAACGATGTCGCTTGGTCGTTAGAGGTCTGCGGGAGACTGAAGGGCCTGGTTAGTTCGCTGATGACAGGTGAGCTGGAGGTTGTAATGCTGGGAAGTCTTCGTGGATAGTATATTGCTAATGAGCAATGAAATGTGCGCAACTAACCCTTTTCTTGATGCATTTTGACGCCGTTTGTGCAGAATGCCAGTGGTCAACTCGGTAGGTCGGAAAGATGAGGTATCCCCAAGAGAAGGATGGTAAACTACGTTGTCAACCCCTTTCCGTTCATCAATTTCAAAAGCTGTGGACAGTGGGTATCTCTGATAGTCTCTAGACGGCGCCTTTTCCTCCGATGAAGTGTGTCGAAGGGCACGAAACTCCATAAATTTGTGTCTGCAGTGTTTCCGTCAAATTGTGGACATTTGTAAGTGATTGAGTATGGCAATATGGCTTGTCAGGATCATGATGAAGACGTGAGAACACCGTAGTGGTTATCGACTGGCACGTTGCCCACGGTTTGGTCGGCTTGGTTGCGTTAGAATTGTCTGGCTTGCCCTTACACCTGAGACTGTTAGGTGAAATGAGGTTGTTTTGAACCCGAAATTAATGTCGACTGTTTCATTTTGCAAAGTATGCCTGCATGGATTTGATTGGGAGATTTAGAGGGCTTTAGCTATGAAGTTGTGTTTCGGAAGCCACAGCATTGGTGGCTAGCAGATGAAGTGGCGGCCCTTGGATTGCCACCAAACGGGATGTTAATGGTGTTGGTTCGCGTGCAATTCTCGGTCAACATTATTGCTATTATAATAACTACTAGAAAACGACTGATTTTCGGCCTCGTGGAGGGACAGTGGTAGTGGCTCACGTGGTTGTTGGTTAAGAGTTCCTCCCAGGTTTGAGCCACCCGCGTTTCAAGTTATGGCACTGCGTTTGTCGTGGCGTCGCTGGGTGGTTTGGTCTAAAAGTAGTATGTGGTTGCTGTTGTTCCACAATTAATAGGGCCAAATGCGCCGAGTTGTGCATACACGTTGTCAAATCTGTGCTCATGAATGGAGACACTGTCTACATTAGCGAATAACACAAGGTTGCCAAATTTTTGTAAATGAGCTCGTAGTTCTCCTTTGTGACAGGTTGGTCAGCCTCCATCTACTTGGTAGTCGCCTCACACATCGTGTGCATGCTTTGTAGGAACGCCTATGATACTCCTCTCTCTCGTTTCATCGTCATCCATTTTCGATTGTGTTCTGCAAGCACAGTTTTCAAGAACGGTTCCAATTGCCATCCTACACCTCCCGTCTTCGTCTTTAAGCTTTGTTTCTCTTCGTAACTCAGCATTTACTGCATCTCCTTCTCCTACAGAAGATCCCTTCCCTTCGTGATGTTGATGCTGTTTTGCTTCCCTGACGACTTTTCCATGGCCGTCGCATTGGGAATACCGTTTTCGTCAAAGCCGAAGGAGATTTGACAACTCGGATTTGTCCAATGGCTTGTAGTTGTAATGGCGCCATCTCCATCAATATCGAATCTTCTACCTTCTCCGACTTGCCGCCAGCCAAATTGGATGCCAACAACGCCACACGGTATGCTACTGCCCCGTTCGGTTGTATGGAATTGTTCAGCCGCTCCCCATTAAAGAAGTCCTGCTACAGCTGTTGCATGGAGCCACTTACCTTCAATATCTCGTTAACATTATCCTTGCCCAGCTTTGCATTGTTTAATGCCTGCATTATCAAAATCCAACGGCCTATTGAAGACATCTGAGCACAGCTGCTCAAAGCGGTCCGTGTGAGGGTCGTAATGAAATCAGTGCCCTCAAACAACGATTATGCATCCATGTTTGTGTACTCAGAAGAACTCTACATCCTCTTTGCCACCACACGCCTTTTTCAGACGACCGGTGGCCTACTTGTTGGTCGTAAAATCCTTTTCCTTTTGCGTTTACCTAAAGATCTCGACAAAATGACTTACCAATCGCTAATCGAGTTCCTCACCACCCAAGTACGTGTCACCATCAGTCGACTTCAACTCTAATGCTCCATCCTTAATGGACATTGAAGGTCCCACCACCCAAACCAAAGACGAGCACATTGCCCTGCAGGGCAGACCCTTTGTCCAAACCATATGCAGTGGCGGCTGTTGTGGGCTCATTGACGTTCTGCAACACATTTAGGCCTGCCAGTTCCCCCGCATCTCTTGTCGCCTGCTGCTGGTTGTTGTTGATGTATATCGACACTGTGTATGCAACGTCTGCCATCTTTTCGCTCAAATATACCTCCGTAGTCTCTTTCATCTTCAGCAGCGCCATTTCGATACTCCATTTGGATCATCAACTTCCTCTCCGAATAAGTGACCCTAAATGGCCAATGTTTCGTTTCGCCTTGCATTACTTCATCGTTGAAATTGTGTCTAATCAGGCGCTTTACATCAAGGACCTTATCGACTAGGCTTAGGGCCACTTGATTTTTTAACCATCACCGATACGTCGCTCTTTTTTCGTCATGGCAACATAGCTGGCTTTATATGGAGACCTTAAACGTTGGCAGTTATTTTCACCTCGCCGTACTGGAAGACTTCGGCACACGAGAAGTTTGTTTCTTGCTCAATATTGATAGCTGGATCTGTCGATAGTCTTTTGCCGGATGCGTACACGTTTTCCACGTAGAGACAATAATGGTTGCTTCCACAATCTCCACAACCTTTTTATCAACCACAGGTGATCATCAGGAGCATTTTCATGAGATGCACTAAACACTATTGGACCTCCACCCGACCAAATCTGTTACTGCTTCATGCTTTGTCCTGTTGGCTGACGACTGCATACTTGAAGGTCAACACGAGTTTTCGGCATAACTTTGTTTGTGCGCACTTGTAAAAATACTTTGTTCAGTTACTACCAGTTTTCTTAGCTTCATTACGATTGGCATTATTTTAAGTTACTGCAAATTTTCTCTTTTTTGATTTCATATCAATTTGTTTCCTTCTAGGCAAGGATTTTTTCAATGCGCTTTGATTTGTTTCCTTGAGGAGAATGTTTGGTTCATCTTGCATTGTATATCGCTCTTTTGGTTGTCTGTCATGGATCTCGACGGATGGAGCTTTTGAGCGACGCCTACTGGAATCAGATTTTGGTGGCAAACCGGGTGACTTATGGGCCTGTTGCATTATAGATTTCGGTATCGAGGCCCTCTTTTGCGGGTGAGGACGCCCAAGCATAGAAGAGGAGGAGTCGTGCATTCTCTTACACTTTGATCCTGACTGTGGAGGCAAATTTAGGACGCAGCGCAACGACTCGCTTCTGGTGATGTTTTGTGTTTGTAGATGCAAGTTTGATTGTGTGCACGGAGGTGGATTTGGTCTTGAGAGCAATGACGGTTTGTTCTGCAGGTTTTTAGGAGTAGCCGTAGTTGCGGGATTCGTGCGCAAGCTGGTCTTTTGGACGCAATTTCTGCGCACAGACTCTAGTGCAGTTATATGAGTAAGGACATAGGTCGTTTTCGTTGCGGATATGCTGTGTTTTAGTGGCAATTTTCTCTTTGGTTTACGGCCTGGTGGCTTGGGCTTTTTTGTAAGGCAGTCCTTATAGGTGATTTTCGTCTCAGATATTTTGTTATTTAGTGGTGGTTCCTTCTTTTTCGTATGTCTAGATGGCTTAGACTTTCGGATAACACACTTTTTAGCCTTTTTCTCCGGCTGAAGCTCTTTGAAAATGGCGGCGAAGATCTCATTGTATGTAAGATTGCAAACGTCAGCATCTCCATAATTCTTTAGACAAGTGCTGTCTAATCCATCACTGCTTTCACTTAACTCATCAGGACAGTCTTCACAGTGTTCTCGGAGACGCATCCTCCTCATCTTTTCCATTCTTATCGCATCTTCTGGCCTAGGCCAAAAGTAAAACTTCTGGATGGGTGCAGTGTCCTTTATATCCTTTCCACGCGGATACATTTTTCTCTAGCTCGCGGTTGGTAGTTTTCAAAAGTGGTCATGCGAACCGATGAACCGCACGTGACGTATAGGCCGTTCAATGAGGCATCACGATGGGCCAGGTGAATGGACATTCTCGTGTCTGGCTGGCAAGGTGCCTACCTTTGAGACTGCGCTAAATGCTCTCGTATGTTTGTAGGTCAGAAGGGAAGTTATCTACAATGTCTGTTTTGGTGTGATTAGTAGCGAAGACAAGCATTTGACATTGGAAAAGCGGATGTTCATGCAAAACCGCTAGAGTTTGTCCGCCACGAATATATTGACTTTTTCAAATTTACCCCTTTCAAGCGTGTCATTAAGCGGTGCAGCGGCGCGAAATCATTGTAAAATAGCAATGTGCTTACCGGCCATGAGGAGAACAGCAGTGAAAGCGCTTGGGTTCTTCGTTCGATAGAGATGCACTGCCTCATTTCTTTGTTTTCAAATGCATTTCGTTTTAAGAAAATGTTGGCGTCCTTGAACCTGCTGCTCACAGATCCAGAGTAGTTCATGTGTCTTACATAATATGCATTCGGTCAAATGAGTCTTAGTGCGTGTGAGGCACTGAAGTTAATTAACTACGTTAGTTAGTACTGCCAACACAGATCATGGCATTCAACATCAGCGGGTTTTGGGGATTGTTTTAGACTGATACCTCCGTGAGCCAGTCCATGTAACTTTGGCTCTGGAAAAGAAAATTGAGCGCTCTATTAGCACATTTCCGCCGCATTTATGCAGAAAGGTAGTGGAACATTCAAGGAAAGTGTGCGTGTGTTGAGAGAGCTGTGGAGCCTATTTTTGGAGGTTGATTTTTTAATACATAACCTAGTGCTGCATACCACTTCGACAAATCATTGAAGTGTTTTGCTCTATCTTCGTGCTTTTATCATAGTCACGCTTTTTCAAAATTCTGGGACGACCTTTGCATAAACATCATTTATTTAGCTAAATTTGACGTGCAGCCGACGAGGCAGAGCGGACATTTCGTCACGTGGGTCACCGCTGTAGACCAGCTTTACTAATAATAATTTACGGTCCCGGAGATGATGCTACTTAAGTGGGTTAAGTAGGGGTGAATAATGCTGAGCGGAACTGACATTTGTGCATGCAAACTAAAGTGAATGTCAAAGGCAGAGCTTGATGATCCAGCATTTGCTGTTCCAGTGCTAAATCCCCAGTTATGCAAAGGCTATTACTTGGGTGATTGGGGCAGATGGGAGAGCTCTCATGACTTGACAAACTTCCAGCTATGCTTTGTAGCGAAGCCCATTTAGGCTGTTATTTGATTTGTCCTAAAAAATTACCAACGGTGTTTATGCCAAGCAGTCCTGCACACCACAGTTCAGTGCTGTTCAGGGTTCAGTTATCGTGAAAGAAAAGAAACACCCAAAGCAAAGTTTTTATCTATTTTAGTACTTAAGAGCGAATAACGCAAATTACGCAGGAGGCAGGACAAAAGATCAACTGTTTTACAAAAGGTTGCCTACGCTTGCAGCAAATATAACACTAAGAAATGCTCAATGTTGATCAGCTAGAGATCGTAAGCAGTAAAAAGTTACTACAGGTTCCGGTTCTAATCACCCCATGTCTGTTCACTGAACTTTCTCACATCGATAGGGCCGGCGAACCAAAGGCGGACAAAAGAAAATTGCTACTCAAAGATACAGGCTGGTTGATTGCCTAGGACGTAAAAAAATACGGTACAAGGCTTCTCCGTCTTCAGTTTCTCTGGCTTTATCATCGAGGCTGACAAGTAAATTACTGGTCACAGTAAGCAACCATTGTTTATGAGAAGAGGTTACAAAAGTGGGCATCAAGGCGAACCGGAAATAAGAAACTATTGCAGAAAATATTTGCTGTATTTTGGTAGGCAATAAGTCAATATAACACTGTGGTAGGAAGTATTTCATGATGTTGGGATCTATCTGTCAAAAATGCAGCAATTAGGCGAAATGGCTTCAAAAAAACTACCTCACAGCATCTACTTTAGCGTTGATTTGCCGTAAATGCTAACCAAACTGCCAGCATGCCAGAGTAAGATTGCTTCACACCCGAGATGCCATAAGCGTGCGGTGACGAAAGCCGTAATCTATGCGCTGATTCAGATCGTCCAGCATACTTACTGTACAGCTCCAGGGACTGGGCTACTTTTGTGCAACGGTGACTGCCTTGTACCTTTGCTCATGACATATTTTAGCATAAAAAGACTCATTGATTTGCAGAAAACCCGCCTTACACATGTTCACTACACTGCGACGGAGTGAAAAGAAGCATTGTTTTGCGCACAAATCGCCTCAGGCATACACAGAAGAAAGTTGACAACAACGAACCAAAGGAAGTAACGTTTTGCAGAACTGTCTCATCCACTCATAGAGGACTGGGATCAGAACGTGGAAGAAGATCGCAGCGTTCTCCTACATCTGCCTCAACTTACTCTTTGCCTCCTTGCGAATGGTCTTTACTTCAACTTTGATAAAATAAAACCTATTGCTTCGCAGCTAATCTGTCTCCAACATCCGTAAAAATTCCATTAACTATGGTCTGTTGTCAATCACATCTGGCTTTAAAGTAATAAGATGTGAAGTGCAACACATTCTTCATTCTATTCCTCACTCCCTCTTTTTTCCTCGAAGAACATAACTGCTCTTCTGAAGACTACAAATAATGCAGATCGTAATTGCAGGAAAACATTTTATTTGGCCATGGAAAAGCATTAAAATAAGGGTGGAATGAGTTGGGTCGGAATAAATGCAGACCCTACCTCGTGTAAAACACGCTTTTTATTTGCTTACCCTAAATTCACAGCTAGAATGGGGTGGATGAGAGCTTCTCTGTAATTTCCTGTCAGAATGCCGTCTCCGCCATTTGATATTAAATGTGGCCATAGAGGTGATGATGGCTAAATTCATGAGTATCCTTCGGTCTATTGATAACAGAGGTGGCTGCCTTATTGTTACACCTGCGCTTAGTCCATACTTGAAGAAACAAACGGACCTAACTGACGCTTTTGTTGCTAGCTGTTATACGGGAGACTAAATTGTTGCAAGTTCTATAATAGGGAGACCAAAAATCTTGGTATTCAATGCGGCGGCAAAGACTTAAGTTCTTTTGCTACTGATTTGAAAGCAGCTGAAATCTATCAATCATGTCCTTAAGGGATAGCTCTTCTTGATAAGGGGTTGAAACGCTACACGTTTTGCTTCCACGACACTTTCTGCTGCGATTTCCACGAAGATAAAGAATGAGCCCACAGTTCACCTTATTTGACATGGAATCATGGAAAGTTAAATGCAGCATTCTGTAATTTTATGCAAAAACTTCCTCTCGTGAGTGGAATCTACTGAGGCAGGTCTTCTCAATTAATCTGACGTAACACTTCTCCACCTTTTAGAAAACCTCTAAAACACGGTGCTCTTTGAAAATACAGCAAATCGGGTGCATGCTGAGCAGATTATCGTTTTATTAAAAATCGAGATGAAATGATATAAAAGCATCTATTTATTATTTCTTTCCGTTTGAGATAACATTTGAGGCTCCTGCTCATATGACATTGTCGCCCCGCAAACGCCACCAATGCAATACTCAAAGGAGTTTACAGTGGAAAATGACTTGTTTAAATGTTTAATGAGCTAGTATTGACTAAAGTGACACTTGACTACTTACCCTGCAAAAGTTCGCACTTTGCAGTGATTCCTTATGACATTACTTGGTAAAATCGCAAAGTCTTGATAAAAAAGGGGAAATATCTTTCACTGGGCGTAACATGCTTGCGCAACAGGATCCGCAGCCACTCCTTGCCTTTTACTTCATTTAAGTTAGCTTAAATGAGCTTAACCCTTTTAAAGCTCAAGCTAGGTTTCATAAAACACCGGCCACACTGTCTCATCCCTCAACACGAGAATTTCGTGCATTATTTCTGCACTTGAAACTCAACAATTTCGTGTGTGTAACTGCTTGCATGGCATGATATGAAGGCATTTGGCGGATGCGATGAGTGACAAGAACGCATTTCATTGCCTACTTTTACTTGAGCAGTAGGGAGGAATGTGGCCGCTGCCAAGTTTTTGCTTTTCTTATCGGTAAAATGAAGCAGACTCAAGCCTGGCAGCCAGATATCTGCCACTGCAGACTTATATGACATTTTTTGCAGAAGACATGCACACACGGTTGAGGTGAAAGACCAGAGGAAACTATGCAAAGAATAAACTCGCGTGTTGAAGGTATGGCAAGCTAAAGTCAATATCACTGACATTTCAACAGTCTGGAAGTACAAAGCGAAATTTCGACTTAATATTGCATAGGAATTGGACAAACGGTAGTGACCATATCTACCATAAATAATGGAGTCGAAATTTCTATGCATTTTACATTACAAGGTTAGAAGCTCTTGTCACACTTCATTTATAGCAATGAAGTAATTGAGGAGGTAAGGGGTTTTAGGGGACCCAAACAAAATCAGCCTATTTATGCTCAGGTTGTTGTGAAGGGAATTGCTCTCAGACAAATAGCATTAATAAGACGCAAACACTTATCTGCAGGGAGAAAAAAGCGATCGCAAGCACCTTAATTTTTGCACGATAAGTAGTTTGGTAATACGAATCTGCTAAAAAATGAAACGTATTTAGTCCAACTTAGCTGATAAGTGACTGCATTGGAAGTTAACAGCACTTTGAGATTCACAGGACTTTAGCATGTCTATGGGTCGGTTTCATTCCTTAGTCAAATTAGACCTGTTAAATGAGAATTTTTAACTAGCAGCGCTCTGTTTGAGTTGATTGAGACCTGCATTTTCGGCAGCATCTATGATTTCAGATGCAATATTTTGACGTGCTGTAGCGGGTGATACCATATAAATCGCAGCCGTTTGCTTGTATACATGTGGTAGATTAGACCCATTCATCACCAAATTGCTTTGCTATTCTTCCTACCTATTGATGTTGCGTTAGCAAGCCAATTAAAAGTACTTGATAACCACAATTTGAACACACTCGACTTCCACACTGAGGCGACTTCTGCTCAAAAGCTTCAGTGGTTACACGTTGACGTGAATGCACAGCTCCCAGAGTAGGTGCGATAACAAATCGCGCCGGCTGTAATATCAAGGGGTCATGATAGGGCAGTATGAGGTCCCACTTTCAATGTCAAAGGATTGAGGACCCTCTTTGTTATGTTAAAAACAATGGCGACTAAAGCATACTATGCGCAATGGTGATGTCTCCGCGTGCGATGTATTATGAGGGATCTGGAATTACTTGAACTAAGCACCTGGAAATGTCTTCAAGATCAGTTTTCGGCTCACAATGCTACTTAAGTGGGGAGAGCTGACACTTAAGATCTAGCACCATCACTTCGGCACGTTGAAGGATCCGCCTCAAACACCTCAACAGCGGCACCAATTTGACTTGACGTGCAAATTATTAATGAGCGCATCCCTTGGTGGCTCATTTGCACTAGTCAAGAGAAAAACAAACATAGGAAGTGAAAGCCTTCACCCGAGAACGATCTCGAGTGCTTCGCAAGTCATCATGCCGTTCCATCAATCTACTATACGGAAGGTGCCTGGTCATCGGCTTGTGCGACCATCTGTCCCCTTGATGGCAACGCCATAGGCGAATGTATTTCCTCATTTATATTAAAACCAGGTCATCAAATCCAAGCCTCTGTTAGCTTCTGATTCTAGGTCAGATTGCTTTGCGAGTACAATTACTGCAAAGTGTCGTGCAATTGTTGCAGCGTATTTGCCCTTATGAAGCCGCCCTTCTAATTAGTCTTGACGTAATTGGGAGGAAGCGAAGACTGCACCTCTTGGCAACGATCAAGGCTTAATCAGCTGCAAAGTCATTCTCATGAACTCTTGAGGTAAATAAATGAGCTTGGCGTCCAATGTTTGGTGCATTGCTTTTGTCATCCGCAATCTGGAATTGTGAAAGTAAATGTGTCTTGGTGAAACCTACAATTTTGATCTCTTCAATAGATTCACCATTTCGATCATCTAACAAGCGCCTGAAGCATCTCCACGTGACTTTAACTTTGACAGGGCTGTCAGTGCTAAACCTGTACGTAGGGGAGGAAAGAGGCAGGCACTAACCAAGAACAATTCAGGTGCTGAGGGCATGAAAGTACGAACGATATCTGCTACTCGATGCAGTGTAATGTGAAGTGTCCATCTTAAATGATAACCCATTCCGCATGCTGCTCTTCGGCTGAAAAGTGCGAGAGAAGCGCTTCTTCTCATCATTCGTACCCCCTACACACCCTCAATTCTTATAGTTTTAGGTGTTAACCTTCGTCCTCTTCAATAAAAGCACTTCAAAGTCGTTTAGATACATGTTAAATACTGCAGACAGAAGAAATGGCATATGGGGTAGGCATTGGACGAAAGGTCTACCCGAGGTCGCGTTTGACTGCCTTTTCGAGAGCCTAGACCGCCTCTGCTAGCTTTTTCCCCTTAAGCTGAAGATTTGGCTGGCAACTTTTCTTCCTCCTGCGGTTTTTCTACCAAGTCTTTGTCGCAGGTGTAAGATATGACATTTTCACTTGAAGGAAAAGCAGTACCATCGATCTCGTTGCTCTCCAACTGATGCAATTTCACATTTTCCTCTCCCTTATCAGTAAATTTCTATTTAAACATAAGATGCTTGCTCAGTATCAACAGAAGTTACTTCTAAGAACAAGTCGGGCATTCCTCCGACGTGAACTCTGTGCATTACGCTTCTAAACGCTGGGTTTTCGACTCAACCGTGAACACGGTGTGTTCGAATATGCAAACGCCTCTCATATTCTTATAAAAAGACATGTTTGATTCCATTTGCTCATGTTGTAGGCTGAGTTATATCCCTGCTATTTTAAGAGGGGGAAAATAAATGCTTTTCTTCTCATTGCATCCTACAATATCAACCCCCACTGCTACCTTGAAGTGACGCAATGGACGGTAAATACCCCACCGCAAGTCGCAACAGAGATGGCGTCGTTTGATAGAAATCTATCCAGAGATTCGAATATAAATGGCAGCATCAAAGATTGAAACCATATTGCATCATAACAGGGCAAATGAAAGAGCTAACCCACCGCCGGTATTCGAAGGACGATATGCCCTTTCACAGTCAAATCTGCCACAACTCGCACAGAAAAGGATGCTAGCTGGTTCTAAAAGAGGAGTGGCAACGCGTCTCAAGCAAACAAAATGAAGGCTATTCTACAGCAAAAATAGGTTTAAGTTGACGCACCAAATATTAGCAATGCTGAGGCGGGGAAGAATCCGGGTATATGGGAAGCAAGTTTAAATACTACAAAGGAAAATTCATCGTTTGCACTTGACACAATGCATTTCGTATTGTAGGACCAGGTCGACTCACCCAGTCGTTGCGACTCCACGCACAGACTGAAAAAGTAGTCAATCAGTGTAGACCCATCATTCAGGCAAGGTGACTGCCTCAAAATAGTTCAGCAATCTCTCCTTCCCGAATCGGTCTAATATATATGCACCCATCTCACAAGTTGAGCTACCGTCCAAATAACTACCCAGAATCGCTAACTAAACTGTGTTTTAAGCATTGCTTAAAAACGTAGAGGCCTAAAAAAAGAGAGCAGGGTTTGTGACTGATATGCCTTTCGAATAGAAGGCAAGAATAGTACCGATAGCAGCGCCTGCAAGGAATGCACGCAAATCGTCCCAGTTCTACAAAGAAAGGAATTTCATAGAGCCAGCCCTGAAGAAGCTTCTAATTAGGAAGACTAAATGAATAAGGATCATGTAACGAGGCGACGAAAAGTACTTGCCTATGTGCGCCAATTCGAAATGGGTCTGAAGTTGGCTATGGCATCTGAAGTGTCGGAAGCAGACCGGACAAACCACTGGCATGGTATGCTGCAACGAAATGAGGGCGTAGAATTGATGATGTGTTCGCAATAAATTGAATTTCTGCATCGAAGTGTCTTGATCGCTTAAATGCGCTCTTGATACAGGTGAAGTGCGCTCAAACAGGCAGATTTGGTGATACAATGACCCTGTGCCCTACTGAATGTAAACGTTGGAATTTGCATAAGCAGTCCATGGACAAAGTAAAGAAGCATACTGTCCACTAAACAATTCATTCACCAGGACTCGAAAAACAGCGTGTCACTTCTAAATGCCTAAAACTTTGCAAAGACTGTTAGGTGAATATAAGGCTTGGTTGATTTTGTCCATTTTACTTCGGTGATCAATGAGAGCAAGGCAGCCGAAGACCTCTTGAATGCCAGAAGGTAGTAATTGGCAAATTTCTACAGCACCCATCAGAATGTTTTCTGATCAAACTACATACGGTGTAAAACACGTTGTCTGTACATTAACTGCTGACATGGAAATTTGTAACGGGAGATGATTTTCAGATTCTAGCCTTTGTAATATAATCGCCCGCATCGTTCTCAATCCCAAGCTGGTGGCCCGCGCATTGTTCACACTACTTTACATCTGTACAAAGCAGGATGCTTTGGCTTTGTGCAACCAGGTCTCTTTGAAATATAATGCACTTCGGATTGCAATAAAAGTGAGAGCCAAGGCGCCCATTCAGATGGGGATGCACGATGGCGCCTCCTTGTTTCCTTCTTAAAAAGCCATGCCTTTCGATCAACTACCAAATTGTCATCTTTTACAAACCACATTCTTTTAAAACAAACAAGTGCCTTACAATAAACTTTCTTTCGTTTTTTGAAGAAGGACATTAATGTTTGAAAGCAACAGCAAATGAGCATTGGCAATGAAAATTGGATGTTTCCATTAACTGTTTTAAAAAACAAATGCCTTGTAACGAAACAATGAATGTGATGGTTTTTACAAGACCTATGTTATACATCGGGAACTTCTTTGCGGTCAACAGCAGTCTTGTTTCAAAGAACGCAACTTCCAATCAGTCAAAAGCGCGTAAAACATTACTCCCTACAATGGGGGAGGCCATTCGACGCGCTAAGTATAAATGCCATTCAGTCACATTTTTTCATGTTGAATCTCCGGTCCGTCGAACATGCAAGCCGTACATATTTCTGCGATTAATCGCAAGATTTTCTTAGTCTTAGAATCCCCGAAACAACGGTGAATCCTACAAGACCAAGTAATTATGATTGGTGGTGTAGTACTTCCCCATTTTTCAAGTCGTGAATGCATGGCATGGTATAACTAGTGAAGTAAATCATAGTGCTTTCTATCGAAAAACCATAGGTCTAAATCATTTTCCGTTGTAAATTCAAGCCTATAATCAAAAGGAGGCTTGATGACAAAAAACCTGCAGATAGGCAGACACTTTATGATTACCAAGGTAGTGGGATAGGCTGAGTTCCAACGGGCAAAAGAGCCCTGCGCACCTAAGTCGTCATTACTCAGTTGGTGAAATGGCCGCCACATTAATAGCCTGGATGTCCAAAGCAATTCTAAATCATTACAAATGGTTTCAAGGTATTCGTTTAACTTATAAATGCAGTATTTTTTAGCAAAAAATCTAATCCAACATGTATTTGCGCACCAGCGTCAGTCAACAAGGTGTCAAGCGAAGTCTTCCCTCTCCAGCATTTGGGCCTTTTTGTCTCATCCTTTACAAGTTAGCATGCGCACAATGGGTGACTTTTATTTATAGCATCATCGAGAAGATAAAATACATAAATTGCGCTTTTTTAGTACCCCTCTGCGCCTCTTCGGGTAAAGCTCGCCACAATTTCATACAACATTTAGGACACTAACGAAAATTGAAAAGAATAATGATTAGGTTCACTCCATGTAACCTCCATACAAAGCGACCACCTAACTTCTCAGCAAAAGAAACGCGCATAACCACAATTGATGGTTTACGCTAGGCTGCAGGACCTTTTAGAGGGTATAGTAAAGTTAGTTTAAGTACTGCAGATTAGTTGTTGAATTATAGCAAAATGGTACCACAAATTATTGTGGCGACAACAAACGATAGGTGCTAGGTCCTGTAAAAAAGCACATAGGTATTGTTTTGTTGGAAGGCGTTTGTGCGAATTAACTAGTCAATTTGAACAAATACTTGTTCACAACCATTGGCCATCCACTGTTGTTTTTAAATTGTAGTGCCTTTTTAAAAATTAACGGTGTTCTCATAAATTACTGCTTCTCTTAAGAAGGAGAACTGATTACAAAGAAGTAATTTACTTGAAAAGGCGGTGGTTTGCGAATGTTGACTAATTTCAGAGCTGATGGAAAGTCATGGCTGCTATAAAGGAAACAAAGGGTTTTTGGTGCATTTCCTTTTGAATGAGGAACTTGAGTCTCCCTTTTATTTTCATTATGGTCTAGAGTGCATTAAATTTCAAAGAGGCATGGTCATACAACGCTAAACCACCCTGTTTTTTATAGGTATAGAGCAGTGTGAACGATGCGTGGGTTACCATTTTCGGATAAAGAACAATGTTGACATTCACTTCGCGAACACTGAAATTCGAAAATCGCCTCCCATCAAAACTTTCAATGTCAGTAGTCAATATGCATACAACGTATTTTACATAACCTGCAACATGCATACGTATGCATTTAAAGTGGTCTAATGCTATCGTATCTTCGCTCAATGCGGCGTTTTGAAGCCAAATCTGTCAAACTGAGTGCACATCATTTATAGCGTGCGCACATGTCAGTGAACAAGGCTCTTCGTTGTGGCCATGTCATCAATTCCACTCCTTAATTTAGTCACAGCATACCATGGCAGTGGTTAGTCTAGTCTGCTTCCGACACTTCAGATACCATAGCAAACTTCAGATCCATTTTAAGTTGGCACACATGGGCAAGTGCTGTTAAAAGCACCGTTTCACGATCCTTACTGATTTGGACTTCCTAGCTCGAAGGCTCTTTAGGTTGACCTACGCAGAAGTTGTATGAACTTCCTTCCTTTGTAGAATTGGGACCATTTGTGTGCATTCCTTGCATGTGGTGTCATCACACCTGTTCCCGTCTTAGATCGCACAGATACGTCTGGCACAATGGGAAGCTTCCTTACGTTTCTTGATTTGGATTACGGCCTCTAAATTCTTAAGTAGTGCGTATAATTCTATGTAGTTTGGGATGCTATGTAGTGAGTCGGACAAGAGGTTAACTTGTGAGATCGGTACACATTTGATTAGGTCTATTATAAATATGGAGACGTTTGCTTTATTTTGAGGCATTCAAATTGCCTAAATAAAAGATCTACACTTATGGGCAACTTACCATCTTCGATGCGTTTTTAGTGATCAACTGACCACAACAGATCTTAAAAACGCATAGGTGTTAAGCGTATAATCACCTTTCGGTTTATTGCACTTATTATATGCTCGGTTAAACAAGGATATAGCACAAAGCTTCGCATATTTATTATAGCGTATTTGCCCTTATGAAGTTGTTCTAATTTTCTTAGAGCAATGGGGAGGAAGTAAGGACTGCACTTGTCGGCAACGGTGAAAATTTGGTCGGTCTCGAAGTCATCCCCGAGTACTCATGAGGCAACCAACTGAGTTTACTTTATAGTATTGGGGAGGTATATTCGACATGTGTAACCTGGAGGGTGTATTAAAGCGTACCATAATGAAACGTCCAATTTTGTTTCCCATTAGTAAATTTACAACCTCACTAATTTGACCAAATCTGAAACTATCCCTTGAGATCTTAGCTTTGACAGTGGCTGCCAGCATTCGAGTTGAGTGTGGCGGACTACAAAGACAAACGCTAGCCAAGAACCGTTCGGTCGCCAAATGCCAGGAAAGTACGGATGATGTCTGTCTTCTCGATGCAGTATGACCCAAACAGAGGCTATAAAGTCAAACGATATTCATAGTGTCCATCTTAAATGGCAATCATTTTGCATGCTACACCCAGGTCGAGAGAAAGGTGAAGGGGAAGCACTTCTTCTAATCATTAGCGGTCCCTATGTATCCCCATCGCCTATAGCTTTAAGCGTCATCTTTCGTCCTCTTCAATGCAAGCCTTTCAAAATCGCGAAGACGCTTACTTAATGCCACAGACAGAAGGGATGGCATATGAAGTTGGCATTGGACGATGGATTTACCAAAAGACGCATTTGACTGCCTCCCTTGGTAAACTAGGCCACCTGTACTAGTCGTTTTCTCCCCAAGCTAGAGATAATGGTTGGCAGCATTCCTTCTTTTTGCGGTTATTTTATCCAGTCTCCGTCAGAGGTGCAAGGCTTGAGATTTCTACTCAAAGGAAAAGCACATTCATAGATCTCACGGTTTTCGGCTTAATAGACGTCCATATCCCTATCTCTCTTATAAACACATTCTCATTTATAATTAATAGCCTTACTCGTTATCAATGAAAGTTATTTCTAAATGCGGATCAGGCGTCCCTCAAACATAAATTCTTTGCGTTGCATATCTGAATTAATTTAAAGTGAGTGGAAGTGGATGGAGAAGATCCAATGTGAGAAGAGATGAAATTGGAAGAGTAGAAAGGACAATAGTGCAGAGAGTGGAAGAGAGGTTGAAGGCCCTGAGCTAGTGACTGGACATTATTTTTGGTTCCTATGCAAAGACATTTTAGCAAGTTTGAAGCTGAAGCAAGCTTCGAGTATAGGTAGAAAAACTTCTTAGTGTTGCTAGAATTTTAGGATAGCAAGGCACGCCAGCACGTTTTGCGTTTCAGGTGGCGGATATTCTATACTTCGGTCTAGGCACACCCTTTGTGGGATGCCTTTGTCTCAGCATTTTCTGGGTGCGACTCTCCAAAGCCGCACTTCTGATTGGCTACTTTGTTAGTGCAGCAGACTCACTCACTCTCTGGTTTGTGCTTAAATACGCGACGTCTTTAGGTGCGTTGCAGACTCTTCACACCTTATCCCTACACTGTGATCGAGGAAATTGCTTCTTCACAACTAGGTGTAGCAAATCTTAGCTAATCAGCATCTGAAAAAAGCAGAGTAAATTGTACATGGCATTCTCTTCCAGAGTTGCACCATGCAGACAAACGCTTATGGTCTCAGCACTTGGAAAACGCTTACAATGCCTAAATTTGGAAAGCACGGACTGAATGTGCTACTGTTCCAATGATTGGAAAAAAAGGAGATGAATAGCAGCTCATACGTCCTGCACCAACTAGTTAGAAGCACTTGTTTCTAGCACTTTGCATATTTGTTTTACCTCCAATTAGATTTTAAGCAGATCAATCTAATAGGGTTGGCAGTGGCTTTCTGCTACCTGCACTGATTACTCTCCTCCACACCAAAGCCGTTGCACCCGAGTTGGCGGCAGGCGTGTGGGACTGCGTACAGGAGATTAACAGTCCCCTAGTGCCGTGGCCTGAAATCTTCACTTGGTAGGTCAAACAAGTCGTTGATTTGGCGGTCCCGTCTCTTACGGTTTAGTAAAATGTGCAGATGTGAAAATTCCTATTGTTTCTATGCATTCCTATGACGATATGCTTTTAATGGCAATGACATACCTTCGCTTTTTTGGTCATTCATTACCCTCATCGGAACGTCAACATTGGTACGACGGACAGACAAACAGATCTGCGCTATTCTTTGCGCTTAAGCGAGAAGAAGCCTGCAATGTCGGAAGTGCGCAGAGCTCTAGCGCCACTGCGTAATCTGGTCTGGGGCATCGCCATCTTCAACTTCGTCGTATTTTTCGGGTTCCGGTAGATACTCGAACATGCCATACAAACACCCCCTTTCGACTGCTTCTTCTTCTCCGTATGTACCATTTTGTGACTCGAGAAATCCTGCACCTAATAATGAGTGGCAATTATTTCAGTGTTTAAGAATTCTAGCATGCTATCAAAGCAGTGCCTTTGTCTTTGGAGTGGCAGGTAAAATGAGTGCTCTCCAAACGTTGCATGTTTTCATCCTTAAGGCGTTTGACGGATGTGAAATACAGAATGATTTGGTCATTTTCTTTTTTCACAATCCAACCACTTTTGGTTGTGGTGGCTGCCTCTATACTCAACGCATGATTCATTTTAAAAGGTGGGGTCCATTGAGATATGGACATACCTATCCACCATCTTCTGCCTCGCCTTTCCTCTGGTGCTACTGGTCTCTCATCAAGGAGAATATTTGAAATGCCACCTGCACAAGTTCCGAATGCTAATGAGGTAGTGCTATGCTATGGCAGCAAACAGCTTCATTTGATTTCATTTGCAATTACAAGTGGATTGCAGTGTTTAAATATTCCTCAAGCACTATTTTGTGCATGCGATTGTCAACATGGAGTCGCTTGTGCTCCACTTTCCTTGAATACATCTCGCACGATACTCCTTGATGCCTTGTGTACAGCTTCACTGCTACTGCAGAAGAGGATGCTTTTCATTTGAATTCTGGCATTTGTGCTGCAGATGCGAGCAATGTGACTTTTTTTCACTTTTTAGGCAATGGTTTTCTGGCCTTCGCCTTAGAAGTACGCACAAATCGTAGACGTCAGTGCAGCGGAGGTAATGAGGTAGTCACTGCTTCCAGAATGTCAGCTGAAAGGAGGACAGTTATTCAAGTCATAGGACGTGCCCAAATGGCCAATTATTATAAGTCGTATTAAACACCCTTTGCATCACAATACCCATCTAATCCTGTTCAAATCATTCTTCAATGTGGCGAATCAGCCTTAAACAAATAAAGTTACAGTGAATGGCCTTGGTACCTCTAGACTCGCCTATTTGGATCGATTATGTCAGTGGCTGTAGACCTCGCAATGATTAAGAGGTTAGCTTCGGATTAAGGGATTTACTGTGAATCACGATACATGCTTGGATGTTTTGGTTGCGGAACTGTCGAGTACAAGTGCGGATCCTTAAAGTCTGCGCAGATGTTGCAGTAGTAAATAAGCAGACAATAAGGTGGTCATAAAACGAATTATGAATTGCTAGAAAAGGAAAAACTTCTGAGTTTGCTAACACCCTCAATTAGGCATGTATAAATTATCACTAATGAACCAAACCTGAGGTGAGGTTAGTCGTGGTCACATGTCAAAGTGAATGTAGCAAGAGTCACGTGGAGAATGGCATTGATTTCGTAGGTGCCTTAAACAGAATAAAAATTGTTTGACTTTGTTTGTCGCTGAAAAATACTTCATCTGTCGCATTTACGTTCTGGCATGGAGAAAAGCTTTGGAATTCTCTTGGCGTACGTGAAAAACAAGAATGCTTATTTCAACCCTTACCGATCTGGCGTAAGGAGGGAATGCTTAGAATATATTTGGCTTTTGCCTTTTAAGCGCTACTCTATCACCACTTATGCACCTTACTCTTATCAGCGCATTTGGTGCGATATTTGGATCGAACAAAAATTGCCTGAAGCTTTAAGTAACAACTTCGGATGTTTCCAAGGCAAAAATTTAATTTAAATGGTGAATTGTGCTTTAAAACACCTTTTTTAAGCTACTAACTTACGTTAAACCCGTTTCCAGCCCTCTCTGTCAATCAAACAGGGCGGCAGATCCGCTAAATAATTTCTGAGGCTATCATTAATGCACAGGCGTAAACCCAGTCAATTCTGGTTTTCATATTCTTGTTGTTTGCCCTGTAAATCCCGCGTTTGTGCGATCATTTAATGTATTAAGCTGAGATGAAAATCACCTGAACTCAATTTGCGGCAAAGTGCAAGCGTTTGGCCATGATTCCTGTCAAGATCCTAGCTCAAGTGATCAAGTAATCAAGCAGAACACAGCAACGACGTCCGCATCCTGTAAGTGATGGGTTAGTATCACAAACAGTCGTGAGGCTAAGGATTTGGGGCTTCAATGGAGCCCCAAAATGCGCGATAGCTTAAAATTTTGAAGGGAAATCTGAAAAATTTCCAGTGCTTTACGCTTTTCTTGAGAAAAATATATGTGAGCGGGGCGCAAATTCAGTGGATAAGCATTTGCTTTCTCATAGAATTCCAATTATAAGTTTAAACGTATTTAAAGCTGTTTTGGCCTACCTTATATGAAGAAGCATGAATTTCCTCTGGCGCACATTTAACCTACCTAAAGCAGTGCCAAGACAATATTTGTCTCCACAAGCTCCATGAATTATTTATTTATAAGTAATTTTGTTGGCCCGCTACATGCTCTAAATATTCCTTAACTTTGTTTTTAACACTTTGCTTCCAGTTGTTAATGCAAATAATGACTAGGGGAATCTTTATATTTAGTAAGAAAAATTCACCTTCCGTTCCTAAAATAGTGCCTCCATCTGTGAGAAGTTCCCCTCCAAAAACAAAACTTTCTAAATCTTTTGGATCTAGATAACATCCCATTCTGCCCATATCGCCGCCAATCTGTTCTGCCATTTGAAACACTATAACATTGGCACATAATAAAGCGGCAGCTGCATAACATTAATGCGTACCTAATAGAAATTGTAATGAAGAATCATCTACACCTAACAAGTTTTATGGGTCGCTAGACATCGTTTCGGCGGGTCGTTTAGGAAATCTTAACCAGCTAACAAAATTAGGTTATTGCACCACCAATTATTGTAATAAAATACGATAATTTTGCTCCAGCTTGCAAATACGGCTTCTTTAGTTAACCATCGCTACATGCGTACCCTCTATTCTGAGCAGTAATGCTATGATTGCTCTGTCAAACTACTCCATAGAGCTGGATCAATGCAGATTTCACTTCAAGAAAATGCAATACTATGAAGTGTCCCATCTATTCGTTCGCCAGCTCAACAGTGTCATACATGATTAACATAGCAACATCCTTCCTTCAAAAGTGGATTATAAAGTGACCTTTTTATACACAAACAGCAAGTCACTCTTCCTTCGTCTCGCTTCTGCTGTCAATTTAGCTGGTGCAATGGCTGCAAGAGCAAGGGGAACTGGATTGGATCCAAGCATGGAATAATGTAAAGCCGGTGGTGTGCTACTTAGCTAAAAAGTTGAAGCCAATATGATAAAATAATAATGTTGGCCTCATTAAAATGAGGCCAAAAATGTCTGCTGAGGCAGAAAGAAGTGCGTAAGGTTTCCTACTATTTCTGCTATTGATAGGGATGTAATGTGGCCTTATAGATAAAATCGAATGTTAGGAGGACAAAGCAGCATCCTTAGTGCCTATTTTTATGGCAAACCCACTTTGTAGTTTTGCTTTAATGTTGGCTTTAGAGAGTCTATTTTAAAGTCACAAGGCATGTTTTGGTGTCCATTTAGATCTTCTAACAGAAGAGGCAGAAATTAATAAATGAAGCACTTTGCAGGTTCCCAATTGTACTTAGGCAGACAAAATCCTTTTATTTTTTCACACTTAACCACATCATTGCAAACGAGTTCTAAAGAGGTAAAATAAGGAGGCTTGAAGCTTAATGTCACGACCAAAATATTTGCAAGGGTTGAGTTATCGAATCACTGTTCCCACCAAACAATGCAGAGTGAATTCTTTTGCCTTTAGAATTGATTCATTGTAGCAGAGCACCCGGCTGGCAAAGCAGCATAAAAATTGTTTTTTTTAAGGTAAGACCCAAAGCGATTTATGGAAGACTATCAAACATTCGTATGTAGCGTATAATTATGTGTGAACTGAACAGATAGGGGTGGTCGGGGCAATAAAAGCGCAACTTTCCCTAAAGACAATCAGTTTAATTTAATCTCTGATAATTTGACAAAATGTAAAGGCTTAGATCAGATTCGCACAGGGAATGGTCCAAAAATGCATGAATTTGGCAGGTGTTTTTTCCCTTTTTAATCAGCACTTCTTATCGAAGCTACTTTGGTTGGTTGTTTACCTTGCACTCAACTAAATATGCTTTTGCAAGCTTAAATTAAAAGACCTATTTTTCATTTTAAATTGGGACAATCCCTTGCACAGAACCAGTACTTTTAACTTCTTTAAGTCACTTTAATCTTTTAATACTCATTACTGCATAGCCGGCACCTCTGTCATTTTCCGAAGACACATGGAATAACTTGAGGCTCGCTTCTTGTTACGAGAATATCTAAAAAGCTTTTTTGTTTCCTAATCTGACTATTAATTAATAAAAGCAAGACAGTTAGTGGTGAATTTTGTTCAAAAATTAGGCGATTCTTTTCGTGACACACCTGACCAAGCAGAAGATTTTGCCTTTCGACTGGGCATTGGCTGGACTAACACCCCGTTTCTCACCGCCGTGAAAATTTGCAGGTCGTGAAAACATTTTCCTTCTCACTTTTTTGTGATCAGCTGCACTACTTAATATACAATTTTACATTAGACTTTCCAAAAAAGGTCCAATTGATTGCATTTTGTTTAAAAAGCTAAGTAGAATGATGCAAACAGCATATCTCCGCACTCTCTTAATGTCTGCATAAAAAATTAATTACGATTGCCAGTTGGAGATCCATTTTCTTAATATTCCCGTAATATACATATCTGCTCTTACTTAAGGGCGTGACAAACGTGTTAAAGCATGGTAGAAGAGGAGAGAGACAACTTGTCAGACACCAACAAAACATGAGCTTGCTTATTAATTTAATTAATTAACCCTAGATTTTATACTACTTTCGTTTTGACATTATCTGACGAGAACGGACCACGGTGTAGTAAGTCGCAGACTCGACTGCATTTTTCATAACTTGATTACTGTGGTCGAAATGTCATCTGATGAGAATATGAACAAAGTCTAATTAGTTGTACACAATTTGATCATGTCTGCAAGTGAGTACGGTACGATGACGTCGAGCCCTCACCGCATTAGACTAGCAAATGTTTGTCACCAGCCATAAAACATAAAAGAGGGGGAGAAGTATACAGTTTAGCCATCTTTGCGTGTGGCGGGCCATTTAAAACTACCTGCTAAGTGTAGAAGAGGCCGATATTGTGGTAGGAGTATAAGGGTTAGTTTTATGGACACCATGGTAGCAGCCTTTTGAAATTGGGGTTGAGAATCCAAGGCTTGCAAAGAGTGCCCTCTCTATGAACGGCCATATCAACAACCGCAGTGTCAAGAAAAGAGTTCCAAAATTAGTTCAGGACCCTTGAATACATGGCATGCAGGGTACTGTCTCTTGGATTCCTATTTTACTTTTATCCTCTTTCATGCTTCCAGGGTTTTATTGCCTTACCGTGGCTACGTGAATGGTGTGTCTAAATACTGTTTCAAATTAACAACCAACTAGAAGGAAACCTATCCTAATGAAGTGAAGGATTCCAAGTAAGGGGTGCTACTCAGGTGGTATTTTATTTTATAGCCTTGAACAAGTAATGACTTTTTACCTTTCGGTTGTTTTATTGCTCAGTGTAACCAAGAGCAGTAATGCTGCGGATGTAGGTAGTTTCACAACATCTTGGATGACAAAATCAACTGCAAAATGAGGAGTTATTTTTGCTCAGCTAAATTTGCTTTTCATCTAACCGGAAAATTTGTGTTGCATGACTTGGTAACATCAGGAATGAAATGCAAGTCTCACAAATCTGACTGTGAAGTTTTGTCACTTTATCTCTCTAACTCTTTCAAAATCACCTAAATTGGACAAGTTGGCAACACCTTATTGATTTTATTTGCACAACTCCATGTTTTAATTTGTTTCATGACGTTTCAACTTCCTTAGTGCTCCAGTTGTTTTCGAAAACTGAGAAACTTAGATATCATTCCTTCGGTGAAGACATCCACCCGATTTCTTTACGTTCACTATTTTAATTAGCTAATGATAAATCAACAGGTGAGACTACTAGGAAGTAACTAGTAGTTAGGAATGAAACAATACAACTAGTTATTATCTTGCGCTACTCTGAACAGGTTTTGCTGCAGATAATCGTTGATCCTACTCGAAAATACGATTTGATAAACGATTCGTCTTAAAGCGAAAGTCTTGAAAAAACGGCAAATATCGCTTCTATTAAGTTAGATAATGGTGGCTTAGATGTTGATGACTTTATAAATTACGCTGGTGTACGACTGCCCCAACCAAGGATGCTATTAAACTAGACGCCTCTCCAATTTCGCCAAGAGTGACCCCACAGAATAAAAAATAGCAATATTTCTGTTACTGGCGCTTTATAAAATGAAGGCCAGCTCGAATTCGAATGCCCGCTGCTTTTGATGGGCCACAACATTTCCAGTTGTTTGTTTGGATTTTATTACTTGCGCCATCCATCTAATAGTTTGGGTCAGGTGAGATTACTCGACAATTCATTAGATTAGATCCTGAGATACAAGTCAATAAATCATAAAATTAATAGGTCTCTTTTCTCTTATGCTCCAGTGATGACACTTTAAATTTGTGGGACATTTGTAAATGCGAATGATTGATGCCATGGGTGATTAGTGTCGCAGGATCGTCAGTCACCTCTGTGGTATTCTCGATGTCTACTGCTTCGATGCATTTAATAAAATTAAGCTGGAAACAATTTGGCATCAGTAAGTGCGTTTCAGATTTTAGAGAAGGTCAAGTCTAAATGCTCTTAAAATGGCAATGGCTATTGGTTTACAACTGACTACAAAGCCCATTCATAAGCTCGTTAAGTTCATCTTCAAAATTTTGCATTATGCTATCAAAAAGTGGCAAAAAACTAAATTTTTGTGAGTCTAAACCTGCCTATGAGATAAATGCACAGCTGTTCGCACCTGTTAAATAGCAATATCCTTTGATAAGATGACAACCCCTTGATTTCTGCGGAAACCTTAATTTCGTTGCAAAACAACTGATTGATTTGTTCACTGAAGCACTTTAAAAGATCATTACGCAGCCTTACCATGCAAAGGAACGCCTTGCTTCATTCTTATAAGCAGCAAGATCTAGAATGGGCTCCGAACTTTGTCTAACATATCTATTCTTTGCCAAGGAAAGCTTTTTTCCGTCTCAAAAGAGGAAGGCAAAAGATCCCTTTAGTTGTAATGGAAGACTTATTAACAGAAGCTTATATGCGGAATTAGCAGAGTTCCACTCTCCGCATTCGTCGGCTAATTAGTAATTTCTAGCCTATGTTCTCTATCTGTTGCTCATCTTGCCTACTTATTTGTGTTTAGCTACACGGGATTTACCATTGGCTGCGCCAAGATAGGCACATTGTTTCAATAGGTTACACGGTTGTCAGGTCGTTTAGCAAAATGATTTATTTTGTTGCGTTTGATGTTATGAAATAGCTCTAACCATATCATAGAGTAGGTTTGATTTTTCACCACCCAGAACCTGCGTTGGAAATTTGTGCGCGGCGTTTGTTGTTTTGATGGGGCCCTTCCAGTAAATTGAAGCAAAGGTTAATCCTGCTGACTTAGATATTTTGGCCTTGAATGTTGTGATGGAGGATGGCTCAATGCTTAATAGTGGATAGAATCGCAAACCACTACTGACATGCTCAAATATTCAAAATTAAAGACGTTTTTAACTATTTTTAATGGCCAAGCAAATGGTTTCCACATTCTTTTACTGGGAGAGTCGACCCAGACGATGTTTCGAATTGACGACTGCTTTTGCAGCCGTAGTTGTTATGGAGTTACTAATACAGACCAGAATAGAACGAGGCTTGTTTCTCGAAAAAAACTGAGGCAAGTTGGCTGGTCAAAAGACAGCTTTAATCTTGCGAGGAGGCAATATGTTCGCATTTAACATGAAATATGGGACTGCAAAATAAAATTGTTCGATTCTGACGGTAGATGCTGCACCAAGGTACCTCATTTAGAAAGCTTTAAGCACTATGCACTGATGAAAACCATATAATTTCCTCGTTTTTTTTTTGCAAGTAACAAGATACGGAGCTTGAGAATGGTTGCACGAAAATTTAGTTGCATCATTTATTTTCCAGGAACATACTCTTTCAAGATAACTCTTTTGAAATCAGCTTTCCAACGCCACAATCTATCATTGCCTGTGGACAGCTCAGAAATCACCGGGGTTAGGAGGCGAGAAAGGGTGTCCCTAACTGGATAAAACCATCTTAGCCAAATGGGCAACATCCTAAGCACATATAGTAAAAGTGCACTGTATGCTGACGAATCTTCTTTCTGCCACAGGAGAACTGTACCACTAAGCAAATTGTCTTGATTACTGCTTTACCAGAAGTGTTGGTGAGGGAGGTGCAAAGCATCTTCACTAGTGTGCTCTGAAGGTAAAGTTGAAAATTTGGTGGTGGGTGAACTACAAAAGGTTTGTAGTGATACAAGACGAGAATAACCAAGCACAAAACCATACTCATTGACAGGTTAAAAGGAATAAATCAACAAATATCCGTGCATTATTTTCCACTGAATCAGAAGTCATTTGTCTACTAATAATCACACTAGCCTTAAAATAACAATCTTAAATTTATAAGAGGCACAAATGGGTAAGAATAAAAAGTTGAGTTTTTGGAAACTCAGCTGTTATAATAAAGTTGAGGAAGATTTTAATAAAGTGTAGCTTGTTTTATTAACTGGGAAAATAGGGGCTGATTTAGTTTGCTCCAACATTCAGTTATTTCTCAAGATTTCCGGTTTAGCTCAAACAATTAAAACAATGCTAAACATTTAAATAAGAGTTTTCTTATCTATGAACCTGTGGATCCTTAATCTGCGCACCTTCTTTTTACGGGAATTCATCTGTTGTTAGGTGCAGATTTGTAGTGGACAAAACAGGTGCCGCAGACGTAGGAATTTTGACATGCAGATTTGTTGGACACTCGATAAGGTGAAGATCTAGAATGCTAAAGACAAAGTAGCCAAAAAGCGTGAGAGAGCTCTAAAGGCGTTGCACAAATGTGTCGATTTCTGACCATCAAGGAGAGGACATCATTCCCTCATCTCCTCTTGACATCTTACTCAAGTAATGTAAAGAGCGCAATAGCATCTCCAAGTGGAAGACGCTCAGAAGTCATTTCTGCTGGAATGTATGCCACCATGTGATCACCATCATTCATCAGCCAAGACTTATTTGAAAAAGATGCTTAAACTTAGCCAAAAGTCACTCTTCATCCTGTCCTCAAATTCCTTAAATATTGTGCAACAGCTAATGACACCGAACAGCAGTGTGTTCTCTTAGAGTCGTAACTTTGGATTCTAGCAGACTTACTTTTCATAATTTTTGCAGACATTTATCATCTTAAATTGTAGGAGCATTTTAAGTTAGAGTTTCCATAAACTCGATGTGCCGGAGACAAGTTGTTAGTCTATTAGGCGCAGCTAATTAAGGCATTCTTCAACCAAGTTTGGCTTCAGCGCCTAACAGATCCTTGTGCTTTTCTGCTCTTTTTTAGTTCCACCATGCAAACCTTGTCGTTTATTTCCTTGAACTACGTCTGCTGATCTGGCTGTTGACTAAGGAAGCAACACTTTTCCTTCACTGAGCTTGCTGTTTGCCCCTTGTATGGATGCGTCTGTTTTCTAGCCGTATGTGCTTCATTTGTGTTGGAGGATCAACTGAACTGCAAACTTGAACTGCTTATTCCAAAGCGGGATATGAGCCGAAGCAATGTTTACTTTGACGAAAAGTGTGTTCAAAGTTACAAAAGGAATGAAATATCGAACAACCGATAAGACCATTTGACCTCTGCAGTCCAGCTTGCGCCAAATGAATCTTTATACCATGACTCTTCATAAGGCAACAGGTTTTATAGAGAGAAAGAAGGTGTGTACTTTTGCAGCATTGCGAACGAGTGAACGTGAATTGCGCCATTGGGACTTCTAATCAAGGCCTTTGAACGCCTAATGTCTAAAAATTGGCTATTAGGAAAGATTGCACTTTGTCCACAATATGGAGCGTTTATAAATCAGGTAATCCTGAGCAGCCAACTCACCAAATTTATGTTTGCGCCTTAAATTAGCGGAAAAAACATTGTACATTGTCGCACTGTATTTAAGCATCAACAAAACCCATGCACGATGTCCAACCCACCGCCACTATTGTAACAGTCAAAATCAAGCTTTGCAAAGGTGATGCTGCAGCGAATTTCAAATTATCAGGCTAGACTTGACAAACTCTAATAAGGTTGATGGTAATTTGCAACTAATCACTTCAAAATGGAGCTATCTTATTGTGGTTTCGAATAAGCTCTTCGTAGCACTGACTTTTTGCACTTGGAGATGATTCTTAGGGATAATGTGCAGGTCAGAATTGGATATGACAGCCTACTTTGAGCCCCTAGTAGATGATGGAGCTACGCACAGGTCGTTAATGATCTGTCAGTTGCAGCTAAATAGCAGCTACTCTGGTGTCAATGGTGTGTTATTACTGTCGACGAGAGAATGTTTGATTCCGAGCGGCTGTCTGAGCGTCACGCCGGCAACCCGAAAGACATTACTTGCATTATAATGACCTATTCATTTTATTAATTTTTCATTTAAATTGTGAAAGTTACACATTCAAAAGCTTTCCGTGTTTCCGTCATTGAATTGAAAACTTTCTTATCTGTCTTGCTGCTGGAGATTTTGCAGTGTTATTTTCTCATCAAGTTGAAGGTGACTGCCCATGAGAATTCCAAGAACCGTACAGTCGGATATGGGGTGGTAACACTCAAGTGGCATTCCGGATACCAATTTTTACTTGGAATCCATAGGGCTATAAAATTGTTTCCTCTGACCAGTTTGGCCTCCTGTTGCCACTGAAATGACTTGAATGGCCGAATTTGGCATAGATGGTAGTACATGGAATTTCGCTGTTACTAACCCATGCATTTTGCGATGCACCCATCTGCATTCGAGCCGAGATCCTCTGCATAGCGTCCAAGAAAACCAGTAGCCTTAATTGGAATCAATTGCAAACATTTGTAGGGGAACAAATTTTCGTCTACTTGTTGCAATCGTACAATGTAAAAGATATGTTAGCCACATCTAGGAGACATGATTGAGTGACAAGTGGTGAATTAGGGTAATATTAATAAGCAGCATCCGCCATTTTGACACAATCAAACTCGAATTTTTAAGTAAATTACATTCACAGCATAAGGCGACTCATGGTGTCCATAAGAAGAGGGCATTCCACCAAATGGACATTCTTTGAAATAGGTAGCAAGGACTGGTTCCTACACTGATTGCTTGGTCAATCATGCCTGGAATTTGAACTTCACCAAGTGACCATGATCCTTGGGAATATGGGCAAGATAGCGGATCGATTGGAGGGTGTAAATACCATGTTCGTCTATTGAGTAAATGCACAACTATTCCTCATTTAAAGCCTGTGCAACGCAATAGAGGTCCATTCCGTGGTGTGCTAAATAGGGTTGGATTTTGTGAGGAAAGTCTGTCACATGCTGATGCCTTTTCAATTGACCAGCCCTTAAACCTTCGATTCAACTATGCGGTTAACAATATCTTTCTTTCATGGAATTTCTTGCTCCATTAATCCGGTCTGTCGGCTGTCCGAAATCAATGTTAATCCATTGGTCAGTGTGCCGGTCAACTAATCTGTTCGACTGTATCTGATTAACCTCAGCCGTTTAATCAACTCGCCGATTGATCTTCTCCTCCATTTAACCTTTAGCTGATGACTTATTTGTCCATGTATTGGGTATCTCCACACGCATTCATTTATTTACCAACCTTTAGCGTTGCTATTTGCATATGCGCAGGTATCTTAGGCCATCCTGTCATCCATATTTTTGCGATTCAACGTTTATCTACTTTTCGATGTATTTAGCCTATTCTTTAATCCAGCCATATTTCACCTATTAATGTTAGTCATTGTGGCCTTTATTTTTTTCCATATTACTGTCTATTTATTTGTCCACGTGCCAAATCATTCTCTCTGCTTTTTGTGTATTTTCTCGCCTTTTTACTTGTCTCTTCGTCATCCCTAATTTAAACTTGTTCTCACCTGTAGGCACTAGCAATCGAAGAATGCTCCTTCATGAATAAACGCAGTCTTTGGCGCGTCCAGTCATTCTTCGCTGACTACGGTTAACCATCTATTTTATCCTATAGCATGCTCAGTAGTGTCGCTATCTACCTGCTTTTTCAGAAACTCAGCCAGCTATATATTTTCCATCCATCATTTGAGCGGTCCTGCGTAGCTGCCTGATTAACCGCCATCTATTAAGCTCATCATCCACTCTTCCACCCACTAATTTATCCAATGGATTTTCAACCAGTTACTTGCCTGGATCACCTTGTTTTAAAAGTTGTGAAACAACTATTCAAGTCAGAATCTGAAAGTGCGCAATTTGGTTTAAGAAACCATGGTAACCATGTATTCCGCAGGCACCAATCATGTCAGTCTATCCATTTATCCATAAATGTATAATCAGCCGTCCAATTACCCAATGACTCAGCTTTATTGTCTGTCACCTCTCTCGCACGCTCCATTTACATCAAGTTAAGGAAAACCACCAACGCAATAAATGTGCTTGGTTTGCCTTTAAGGCAAGGCACACGCCGCAAATCAACGTAATATTTTAAACAGGGTCGTTCCAATGACTGGTGAATTTTGACTACACGGAAAATACCATCCTCCTTTAAAAAGTTTGTTTCGAATTCTACACGTCTTACTTTCTTTAAGAGCAATTAAATTTTGGATTCCTTACGATGTTCAAACTTTAATTTTACGATTCTTAACAATTTGCAAACACTTTCAGAAGCAGGACAAATTTGTGCTTATAATAGAGCCATCTAACCATAAGAAGTCATTCGCTTCTGGCCTTTTCGTAACTTTTCATATCATTTCCAATTTTAAAGACGAAGACTTAGTCATTGCGGTACGATTAGTTAAATTTTTAAGTGGAAGCCATCCGAGAAAATCAAGCAGGAGTGTTACTCTCTGTCTAATGCCAGCTTTACTACATTCGCTTTTATTACCACTTCCGTCTTATCCAACCCTGAATTTTATCTGCACGAATGAGCTAATATGACTTCTTTTACAAAAGATTCATCAAATGCAATAGAAAACCAATAATTTGGAACAATTACCACCTTAAAACAACAAATTTTTAAGCCGACTCCAATTCCAGTAGATGTGTAAGCTTAAGTAGCAAACATTTGGACCCGACTTCAGCTGTCTCTGCTTCTACGCCAAAATCTTATCCCATGCATTCCATTTGCTACATTTAAAATCCAACCATGCAATTTCTGAGTGCTTAGTTCAGATGCAGGTGGCATTTTCGACTTAAGTAATGTGATACATTTAAATAAAGGGAGAGACCCTTCCTTGCAAAATACTTGTGCTGTAGGATCTACTAAACTTTTGTCGTGAGGTCGAACAAAATAGCTGACATGACATTAACGGCAATGCTACGAACAGAAATTTTTGTTATAAGAATTGCATAACCAACCGCGTTCATGCTAGGTATTTATTCGTTTTAAAGATCATTTCAGTTCTTAAACAGTCTAACGCATCTTCAAACCAGGAGCAATTGACACACACTCGATTTCCCAAGGGATAAGAGGCCATGTTCCCAAAGGCAGGTTTACGTCTTCTTGATCACACTAGATGTGCAAGACTGATCTCTTTTATGTCGCTTTGTAGTTATTCGCTGTCTGGTGCTACGCCAGACTGGTTGATATGGTGCAACGAAACCGTTTAACGCATTGCTTTCCACTGGCTTAGGAGGTGGTCCAAGATGAAGGCACTACACGGGCACCATTCAGCATCAGTCTTCCTTTCATATTTTTACAACTTCTCAATTTCCTAGCCATCAAGCTCCCACCCTGAATTCTGACAGTCAGGATTGTGGGTGGGCTTATTCAGTACTTCGATATCTATACGTCACTGATGTAGAGAGATTTGAAAACAAATTTATTGGGTCGTTGAAAGCCAATTTGCTACCATTGTTAGTAGGCAGGACGTAAAATCTGCTACAAGAGTGGTTTCAAAACTGGCACCGCTTTAGGGATTTACCTGCTATGGCGCCAAGCGATTTAGTAATTTATTGCAACAAAACCAGAATCGCCTTCATTTTAAGAGGGGGTTTTATATGATTACCTTCATAAAGACATTATCATGTGCATTAGCCTGCTATTATGCATGTTATAAGGTTCCAGAAAGGCAAGTAGGCCGCGCACCTCAGTAAGTTTGCACTCTCTCACCTTATCAAAATCCGTATGCGCCATTAACTACCTTGTTGATGGTTTTCTGGACATTCTCATGACAAAATGGTTGTCTGGATTGAAGCCAAATGAAATGAGCTGTTCATTTTTTGGTTGTATATTCCGCAGCCGCCTCATTGCTACATAATCGACCTTAGGGCCATCTACCACGGCTTGTACATTCTTGGCAAAATAACATGCCTAAGCAATGTTACAGAAAACGATGTTCCGTGTACCAACTCGACACAGGTATGAACTATAAATAAGGCTTGATAATAATGCCGAAGCTTGTGAAGCTAAAATAATTGAAAAGTAAGCAGTCGCTTTCAGCAATGAGTAAACAAAATCAAAAATTTCGCAAAAGCTTGCTCAAAGAGCAAACAAGTGACCCAGCGAATTCTAAATCAGCATAGACGCTGTCCTTCTTCTAAGTACAAGTCATATTATTTTGACTTAAAATGAAGAAAATCTCATTTGTTGCGCAAAATGTCCTATCAAGACCATTCATGCAAAAGCTCAGTCCAATGTATTTGACTTTAAGCTAGTCTGTGGACTGTGAGGTAGAATAGGACATACAAGAAGATCATGTTACAAAATTGAAGAGCGAATTGCGCGAGGAGCCACTTTTGTCTAAAGACGGTTCTTAATTACACCAATCCAAGTCATGTAGTTGGTGGCTGGAAAACCGATTTCACCAAGCAAGATAGACTCTGAGCGACTTCGCTTAACCATGTGCTGCAAAGGAGACAAATTTTTGTTTCATCCACTTAATTCTAAACCACTTCCGACAGTATTCCTGCCCTGGCTAAGACAGCCAAAAATTGTGAGGAAGTGAGAAGAAAAAGTGATAATTAAAATTTTGAATTTAACCAAGTATCCATTAGCTTTGATGAAAATGCACTCTTTCTTACTCTCCTTTTATGAGCCAGTTCGCACATCTGTCCATGCATCGTCTTTTAGTGCATTTTTAATCAATCCCCAACTCTTTATCATTTGCTGATATTTCATGGACTCGTAGCTCCATTAGTTCCCCTGACAGCTTCCCCTCATAATTTTAGGAACTCATTAATCTCCGCACTCATTCATGGCTACAGCACCTCTTATTTTTACTTTCTGTCACTCATCCTGTTGCAATTTTTATTCTGTTTACTCACGGATTCCTACCCTTGCCTCGTCAAATTCATTCTATTTATCTCTCATAAAATCAATTTATTTGCCCTTTCTCTTACACCTATTTAAGACGCACCAACCGAGATGCTCATTTATCCACTTTTCCAAGCTTACATTACCATTTTTACCCATTTACTATTTATCTGCATGTTAAAAAAATTCACCATTGATGCCAAATTTTGATGGAATATATGCCAAGTGTAAGAGCAGATGTGAGCCAGAGGCTGTAAATAGTAGTAAACTACACCCTGCCTATGCTTTTGCTTACTTTACTAGACACCTTGAGTGATCAGAAAGATGCGGAAAGCCATGTGTGGCACACGGGCACGTTCTCTTCAGGCATGCAGAATTTCTATGAAAACACACAATTTGACCAATAAATAAATTTTTGAAAAGTAAAGGCCCATAGCAGACGCATTTCTCCCACGCCTTACTGATTTCACTGTTGGTTCCTTTCTTCAAACACAGGCAAATAATGTTCGTTATCGTTTCTTCTCTCATTAAATGTGCATTTTTGGCCAGCCGTTTCCTCCCACTCGCAACAATGACAATAGACTACCAAAATTGATAACCGGAAGGGTCTCCTGACGACCTGATGCACGTGCCAGTTTTGTACTGCATTAAGAGCATTGATGGCAGATCTTAGCTGCTTTACGCCCTAAGTGCATGCACTTGCAGTTTTGAAGCATTGGTTCTTACACACTTCCAATTAAAATGGCGGCTGCAATTGTTTTATGCGTTTAGCAAGGCAAAACCCATTCAGCAAAATATCCCCGATTAAAAAAGGCTAAAATCAAGCTGCCTTCCTATAACGAACGCAAGAGTTATAGGTAACGCCTTTTAAACTGTAACATAAAACTGTTCGATGGAAAAGTGGCATAAAACCTTCCCTCCCATGGAACATAATATCACTCCCCTCCTTCACTACAGCGTTACCACTGTAATAAAATTGAGAAAAATTATAGATCTAGCTCAGTATCACATGCGCGGCATCTATAGGAGTGATGATGTTAAAGAGTCTCTTACACTGGCCATTGGAGTAATGCGGGTCAAAAGGTCCACGACCGTAAAAGCTTATCTTCCAGGAATAAAAACCTCTGTATCTCAGTTTCCTATACTTGTTGCGGTGTGCGCCTTCAAGTCTGATGCTTTGCTCTCCAGCAATTATTATCGAATATAACATTTTGGCAAATCCTTACCTCTAAAGAAACTTTCCGACAAATGATAGCCAGTTGTATTCCATGGGAAATATTTACATAGCGTGCACAGACCAAGGTCATAATTTACTCTGGCAAAATTTTCAAACCTTCCGTAGGCTCATAGTTGAACTCAGTTTTGTTAAGTGCCACTGCACGAGCCCAAGCAGATGCAGTAGTACCGGAGGAGGCACCGACACAACCATGATTAAGAAAATGCTGTGAGAGTACGGACTTATCTTTCCTTTCAAAATAGAGTGGTTAAGGTTCGATGGCGAGCAAAGCATTTTACCTTTTAAATTTTCAATGCGAAACAAATTATTTCTAAAATTAGTAATAATGCCTAAACCACAAAACAGCTGAAAGTGGACCGAGGTTACCCAGTTATACAATAACCTGCATTAGTGGACTTGTTTTAGCCCTTCGTTGACTACCAACTGTAACGCACTAGGTTATCAGATCTGTAATAATGCAAAATCGTAGGCCATTTGATTCGTTTAATGCACCTTTTTGGGTGAAAGGCAGGACATTTTGCCAACTCAGAATAACACTAGGGCGTGGTCACCGAATCAAAAGAGCTCGAAGTGTGTGCATGTCATCTCTTACTCCCACACAATAATTGGAACAGGCGCTTTACGACTCAGAAAACCGCAAAACCCATTTTTCATGGAAACGGTTAGGAAATGCAGAGGTGGGAGTTTTCTGGTGAGCAACACTAAATTAGCTAATTCAAGCGTCTTGATACCACTTGATGATAATGCTCGACTTCCAGCTTAAAGCAAGAGTGGTTAGACTTAAATATTTGCCTCTACGAGTTGTCCCATCATATTCTTTGCTAAGGTGCTTTTGCATTTTTAAATGGCACTTCCAATAGATTTGAATTTTTTAACCACTACTTTGCTCTTACCAGCTGTAGGTGTCACTTAAAACCAGTTCGATTGAGGCATGCTCTGAACCAGACAAAGGAAAAGGAAATAGGTTTATAATGATGATTTCCTCACAAAATTTTTGGTAAATAAAGGCGTTTTAATTGTACTTATCTCAACGCCAAGCAGTTTCCGGCCACCTTGTAGTTTTTAAAAGCATCAAGCACTGAGCACAATGGTTAGCTCCTGCACCAATGAATAAAAGGTCTTTTGCACTGATTTGCCATGTTATGACTTTGAAAATACCTCATGTGACTGCATTGGCGAAAGCAATGAGTAACCTTGGGTTACTTGTGGAAAAACCTCTAAAGCGTTAACAGTACGCATGTAACTAACTGTATCACAAAGAAAGGCCTGTGGAAACCACTTTATTGCCATGATAGAGAACATCGTATTCATATATGGCCTTAATCTTGTTGAAGGCATCACTTGACATGTGTTTCAGTGAAATATAATTATCCACCGATTAAAAAGAGGTAAAAATACCTTCAGTACACAAGGAAAGCTTTCTTGTAAGGTAGTAATGCTGTGCACACCAGGTTTAGCGATTTTAGAGGTTGTAGGTGATATCGACTGCCAGGTTATTTCCAGAGACTAACTGTCCCTCAGAAATGCCATTTTTTGCAAATTCAACAGCACTAAAGCGCTTTCACACATTTAAACACATCATTAACAATTTCACTGCATGCACTACTCGCATTACACATAGCTGACAAGTCTAGAATCTTACTCGACCATTTGGCGTATAGTCTTGACCATATTATGACAACTTCGATTGGCCTATCACATGCCGCAGGCTGGTTAGTTGTTCTTAGAGCACTGATTCGAATGCGGGTAGTAATCGAGTTTAAAATGGCTAATTTGGTTGCATTTGTGGTGTGCGCTACTTTTGAAAGCCCAAACATTCTACCCATGGGATGAATCTCTGTGGTGGACCACCTAACAAATGCAGTTTTGTATCCAGTGGACGCAAAGGCTTTGAAGCAAAATAAATACACTGCTTGCAAAGCTTGCCGCAAAATAAATCTTGATATAGAGTTGCAGCTCACCGTAATGCATTCCAGATTTCACTGCTGCGGGCGTAATGCTTGGACGGGATATGTATTGTTGGCTGCTGACATCGTTAACAGGTCAGATTTCCTAGCACAGTAACAAAGATGAATCCTAAGTTAGCTTATCGAAAACTCAGAACGAGACAATTAAAACATTATAGCTGCTTGCTTTTATGTTCCACATCTGATTAATCTACAACCGAGAATCCCACGGTAGTTGGTAAGGCGCCATTAATTGCATTGTTATGACCCAACCATTTCTGTTCTCCTTTTACCCTTTTCCTAGGCTTCACTTCATAAGGAGTTGATTGACTGAGTCCATTGATATAATTTTAATGCATCTACTATCTAGACAAAGCTGACCTAAGTTCTAAGCACAAAATGCTCTTGAAATTGTCGTGCGCCATTTGCGGTAGAGCACATTAACAGCAGGTACCGACCACAAAACAGAAAATTCACGATGAAGGGAAAAGACATTTTATCATCGATGTTGAAGGGTTGCGTACTCTTGCGCTTGTATGAAGAACCACATTTTGCAGAGCTTGGTGAAAGCGATCAAGAAACGAGATACAAATGAATCGATGGGGAAGTTATAAAGAGTTAAGCCGATGGAGCTGCAAGCGCAAATCACTTGGCATTTAAGTGACAAGAAATGGCCTTTGTGGATCCGGTGGTTTCGTATTTAGGCATTTGCAGCATGGATGCGGATATCACTGGCCATTTGAGGGCTTCTGCCACCGCAGCATTATGCTTTACTGTGCATGCTCAAAGGAATCCATTCATCTGCCTTTTCGGTTGGCAAGTAAACGGCCAATATAAGCGGAAAGGGGTGCAAAGTTTTCCATGTAGTAATGTGTGAGAGCGTCATCAATGGTCGAGGTCTGTATTATGTTCCCCAAACACTCTCATCCAGAGCCTAATTTTCATCTTCGCCCATTGAATCGTTCCATTCAAAGAGATTTAGCAGCTCAGAAAGCGAGTTAAGGCCCAATACCTACCCATAGATTGCAAAGGAATCACTTAACATTGATGCGTCTCTGGCGTTGAACCTCAAATATATTAAGAGGGTCTCAGCTCTCAATGCCCATAGCTCAAATGGATTACGAAAAAGACATGCTTTACGGGAACTGCCAGCTCTTGTATGGTCAGAATTTGTTCAAAATTTAGTACTGACCATTTGAAAGACCAAGAGCGGGCAATTATTGCGTGAGTAGCGGTAGCCAACAATCATATTTATTGATCGCACCAGCGTTGATATTACATTGTCACGATCAAAGCCGCATTCAAGCACATTCGGTTTGACGGAGATTTAAGCATACTTATCGTAAAGTTTCATTTTTTGGATGCAAAACAATGGGCTGGCGTCAATTCGATTGGGTCTTATGCTCTGAATTGCTCGTTAATGGCAAATTATTGTTAGCTTTGGATTCCTGAACGTACAGATACATGACTCATCAATGGTGCTTTAGAAATCATTGTCAAACCTGCTGCAAAGCACCACAGCCTTACGAAAGCAAATTACCATCATTGGGCAAAATAACCATTAAACGCAAAAAGTTTGGCATATTTTCTCGAAAATCAATTGCCACTTTCCAATCTGCGCCACCATTATTAGCAGAGCTCATAGATACGTTCGGCCGAATGGCACCCCAAAGCTTGAGCAGCCACTTACTAGAGTAATCATGTGACAGAGTTTAGCCGAAATTTGCTTAAAATGATTTGCTGGCCACATTACTTCTAGCAATAGCCTCAGGGAAGATCATCAGTTCCTTGCTCTACAATTTGTTCACGGAAATGCATGTGTGATGGATGGCAATCTTTATCAGCCTTAAATATTTTATCCAATTATTTCTTACCAAACCTATCAGTTTGCCAATAATTGCCTTAAAAATCATGAAAGTAGAAAAATGAATCGGATGAGTCTACCAGAAGAACGATGTTTGTGCTTTTCCAGTTCAAAATAAATCCTGGGCACCTAGGATAAGCAGAGCATCCATGGGACAAGATACGAAGGTAGCAGTAGCGTAAATGTTTATTAAAGCGTGGCTAACTTAGCCATTCCATGCAGTTGAAAATATTTTACGGGGATGAAATTTTATTATGCGTTCAAGTTTGTCAGTCAAACGTATGCTTTTGCATCCGTTTTATGAAGCTGCCACACACGAACAAATTTATCTGATCCGAAGGTGGGATAACGGCTAATATACATGCGTTCAATTTTATTTTAATGCCATATTTTAACAAAATACACTGCTGGGAACCTACCCTGAATGCAATTTTTTGACCCAAATACGCTAGGTAACAGACCGATTAAAATAGCAAAGCCTAACGCTTTTTTCAGGGCGAGAAAAGGGAATACGATGCAGTCTAACAAGATATGCTTCCTTTTGCTTAACTGTTTTCCATGTTTCAATGTTATCTAGTAGGCTTTGCACAAATCAGCGGCAGGGTGACTGTGGGCTAGGCCACACTATATAGGACAGAAGGAAGGTCATTTATTGGGACATGGTCTTTTACATCCTGTACTCTTAAGTACGCGAAATAAATTTCGGTGTTCTTCTCTTCACCTCTTGGCCCTCTCCAGAGACTTATATTGAGAGAACGCTCTTTCCTAAACATAGCTTTTAACCATGCTCCTAAAAGCCATAGTACTTGCCTTTATCTGTTTTACAAATACCGATTGTGTCAAATAACAAATTGCACCGAGGCGTGCCAAAATTTAGCCCGTTACATCCTCCTTTCCCATTTTCCTCTTTTTGTGTCACGGAAGTCACGGCACTGCAAATCGCCCTGCATCACTTGTTGACGCGAATACAGGAAAGATGGCAAGATTAATGGCATTTATATTTGATCCTTCAAAAGAGTCTCTGGCTGAAAACTATTCAGTTCTTTGCAAGGTATCATTTTGCCTGCAGAGGTAAACAGAGTTGCTACAGTGTTTGATGCTATAAGAAGAGCAGAGGGGCCTGCGACTTGCTACCTCACATTTTATCCTTGTTACCTGTGCCTTTAAAGAAGGAAAAGCATACTGATAAGTCTTGGATAGCTGAACGGGATTTAATGGTGCCCGACAAGATATTCTCCCTATCCTTCATCATGGCCTAGTGGATGTAAAATGGCCCTGAGCAGGAGTAGCATTAAATCCCATGGGCCAGCTCGAAATTTGTAATCTGATTAACTGGAAAAGGGGATTCAGTTTAACTTCCTTTTGATCACACAATTTTTCTGGTTTTAATTGGGACTCTCTCCATCTCATTTAAAAGGATGGATGTATAAAGCTAAAACTCTACTGAACCATCCATAAACTGAGTAGGTTGCGAATAATTAATGATAATGGGCATTTAAGAAGTGCGGTTCTTTTGCAACGTTCACATATTTTTAGTCGCTTAACAACAAATACAAAGGCCTTATACCAATCAATAATTATTTAAGATAAGATGAAAGGTTTTGAATGGTCATTTGGATCATGTTGAAATTGTATAAACCCCAAAAAGCTGTACCCTTAAAGCTCTATTATCTAAAAATAAGAGATGAAACCTTTAAAAGGTGGAGGCTTCTCTGAAGATTTGGGAAGCATGAAATACTCAGCAAGTTACCTCATTAGCCTAGCCAGTTTGCAAAGTTTGAACCTACAGGAAATGGCTATAGGCTGAGCACTATTTGACAGTTTAACTGACCGAAGAGGCCAAAATTTATGCATCTTTTGAATTTCTGACTCCTGTTTAAATGAATTTAGTGCCGTTATCAACACCTGTGCTGCTAAGAAAGGATTTCCATTATGTCACAGCAAAGAAAATAGTATGAATAAATTCTCTTCCAATTCCCACTCAAGACTCCGTAAATTAGGGGATTTACGAATGGTATTCCCGCTTGAAAAATTCCCTTCCATCATTCGTACTCAAGGTTTTAAACGTGCTGCGTCAGAAAGGATGCTTTGGTGTATTAGCCCTAAATGTCGAACGGCAGCACCTTGCTAGCATAGGTATAGCTTAAAGATCTGTTATTTATTAAACGTAAGAAGTATCAATGAGCACCAGATGAGCTGCCAAGTATCGGCAGCCTTATTAATTTGACAAATGCTGCAGATTGTTATTAATTTTACCTGGTTACAACTTGCATGTTAAAATGGTTGGACCGATGAAGTTCCGAAGGCATTTCGATGATTTCGCATTAACATAGCGGCGAATCAGCCCACCTACCTTTTCTCGCCTTAGTACCGGCTAAAAATCGTCCATGTTTTTGTAGGATAGCCGTTCGTTTTCTTCTCGCAATATAGAACATGAACAGCGTTTGGCAAATCCAAAGGCAGGCATTTACCAAGTCATGCTCTTTATAATACCAGCGATGCGTCATTGTAAATCGTGCGAGGCTTAAGAGTGATGCATACTTCTACCGCAGCTGGCTCAAGGTCATTCTTCGAAAATGGCTTGACACGCAGTAAGAATTGTTTGCTAGAAAGATGCATAAATGTGCTTGTTTTTGTCATTTATTACACATGGGGTCTTCTCTGCTCTAAAGCAGTTCCCTCCATTGTGTAGTGTCTAACTACGACCCTGTGAAGGACTCCGTAGGCCACAATGCACTTACAGACCTGTTAAATGTTTTGTGTACAGGTTTCAGTTTTTTAACATTTTATAGAATTTAATAGATTGCTTACAACCTAAGCTTAGCCTTCCATTAGGCAATCCAATTCCCGAGGTCAAGTTAAAACAGAGTAAAATTGACAGCCTCACTCAGCTTTTGATTCTTTGGAGGTTCGTAAGCAAAAATGGTTATTGTTACTTAATTTCGGAGGTAAATCAAACAGCTAAACTTCGTCTACCGTGCTTCATACTATCCAAAATCTTAATTTTTTGGCGGAAACCTACCTCCGTAATGCATGAACATTTATGGCAAGCCCCATGCTGGTATTTCCCGTAAAAAACTTACTGCTAACAACCTCAATGCTGCAAATAGGAATTTCAGAGGTTATGCTAAAAATGACGAGATTTGTCCACCGAAAACTTGGATAAAATAACCAAGGCTTTTTAATGATAAGTAAGTTATTGGCAGTCAAAGACTTATCTTTACTAATGTTATTTGAAACCGAATTAACCTCTGCCCCAGATGATTTAACCGTGCCAGGCATTGACATACCACTCATTTTGCCCACTCATTGAGAACGTCATATCAACTGTAGTAGCATAAGATTGGACGCATCTGGCAAACGGTGTAATGGCATCACAGCCACAAAAAACAGAGGAGATTGACAATTACCATGTTCGCAGTTTCTCTATTTTAGCAAAAACCTTTTCCTTCGAGTCTGCGATATCGGCATTATGGGCCGAAATTGACACCTTCAACACTACAGTCGAATGGCATCATTCGGATTTCTTATTACCCCATGCTTGAAACCGATGCTGCTAATCTTGCTCGGTCAGAGGCTGCGTTGGCCATGCAGCAAAAAGGGGATGAAAATACTGAAGAAATTTTAGCTTGCGTAAAATTGGTTACTTTACACATCAAAGATTTTGGTCGATGCCTCTATGCTAACACTTGCATTAAAGATGCTGTGCATGATTCTGCGTAAGTCGCCTCCATAAGCGCATTTAAATCGTGAAGTTATATCGTTTAATTATTGCGCCTATCTCGGAAACAGAGTGCGGTTGATTGTCGTTGAATAGCCTAGGGACAGTGGTTGCTAGTGGGAACGGAACCCCATACTTTTACTGTAAGCATCATTGTGGGGAAGAAAGTGCAACTGTGTGAGCGTCTTTATGCAGTAATATAAAATCTTAAGCAACTTCAGGAATGGCTATCTGCAGTGATGTTCGATGGCTCAGAAGGGTAAAAGAAATACCGTTATAATGTTTAAGCTGCTATTCACAGCTATTTTCCACCTAAGTCACCACGAGTACCACCTCTTTGATGCACATTCGAAACTATTTTGCCTTCTTCACTGAGAAATCACGAGGTAGCTTCTTTAAATTGCTTCCGCCTTATCATAAGTTTACACATGAAGGAGAACAATTTTTCATGTTAAAGAATAATGAACTTCTTCCCGATTTATTTCATAATGACAAATCGCGCTGGCTGTAGTAACAAGGGGCCATGATAAGACAGCACCAGGTCCCACTTTTGATGTTAAAGGATTGAGGATCATCTTTGCTATGTTAAGAACAATGGTGAGTAATGCGGACTATGCAAGATAATTGGTGTCTCTGCGTGCCATTTATTATGAGAGATTCGGAATCACTTGAACTAGGCACCTGGAAATGTTTCCAGGATCAATTTTGGGTTCACAATGGCAATGAAGTAGGGAGAGTTGACCCTTGAAATCTAGCACCATCACTTCAGGACGTTGGGGAGTCCGCCTCAAAGACCTGCACAACGGCATCGGTTTGAATTGACATGCAAATTAGTAATGAGCGCATCCCTTAGTAACTAATTTGGACTAGTCGAGAGAAAAATAAGCATAGAAAGTGAAAGCCTTCACCTGAGAACGATCTCGAGCGCCTGATAGGTCACCATACCGTCCCATCAATCTACTATACAGAAGGTATCTGGTCATCGACTTTTGCAACCATTTATCCCCTTAACAGCAACGCCGCAGGCAAATGTATTTTCTCCTTTATATTTAAAACAAGCCATCAAATCCAATCCTCTGTTAGCTCTTCTTCGAGTCGGATTGCCTTGCGAGGACAAGTACCGCAAAGTGTCGTATAATTGTTTTAATGCATTTACCCTTGCGAATTCTTCCTCCCAGTTAGTCTTGAAGCAAATAGGAGGAAGCAAACACTGCATATCTCGGCAACGATCAAGGCGTAACCAGCTGCGAAGTCATCCTTAGGAACTCCTGGGGCAAGTAAATAAGTTTATTTTCTGGTATTTGGTATGTTGCCTTTGTCATACGTAATCTGAAGTTGAGCAATTAAATGTACCGTTGTGAAACGTCTAATTTTGTTTCGCTCAAACACATTAAATATTTCGGTCTTCTAACTCACGCCTGTAACTCCCCCACTTGACTTTGTCTTCGACAGGGCTGTTAGTGTTAAGCCTGTTCGTAGTGGAGGAAAGAGGCAGCACTAGCCAAGAACGCTTCAGGTGCTGAGGGCAGAAAAGTACAAACGATATCTGCTACTCGATGCAGTATGATGTGAAGTGCCCATCTTAAACGACAATCCGTTCCTCATGCTGCGCTTCGGCTGAAAATGTGAGAGAGAAGCTCTTCTTCCCGTTATTTGTAGCCCCTGCACACCCTCAATTCTTATAGTTTTAAGCGTTAACTTTCATCCCCTTCAATACAAGCACTCCAAAATCGCCTAGATATATACTAAATCCTACAGACAGAAGAGATGTCACATGGAGTTGGCATTGGACGAAAGGTCTACCAGAGGTCGCATTTGACTGCCTTTTCGAGAGCCTAAGCTACCTCTACTAGCTGTTTTCTCCCCAAGCTAAAGATTTGGCTGACAACTTTCTCTCTTTCTGCGCTTTTTTCTGTTAAGTCATCGTTGCTGGTGTAAAATATAACATTTTCACCTAAAGGAAAAGCAGATTCATGGATTTCGTTGCTTTCAAGCTGACACAATTTCACATTCTCATGTCTCTTATAAATGCATTTTTAATTTAAACATATTATCCTTGCTCAAAATCAACAAAAGTTACTCCTAAGTACAAGTCGGGCATTTCCTCGATGTAAATTCTGTACGTTGAGTCCCTAAATGCAGGGTTTTCGACTCAACTGTGAACACGGTGTGTTCAAAGATGCAAACACCTCTCATATTTTTGCAAAAATGGATGTTTGATTCCATTTACTCATATGGTAGGCTAAGTTATATCCTCGCTACATTTAGAGGGGAATTAAGTACTTTTCTTCCCATTGCATCTATAATGTCAACCTCCGCTGCTCCCTTGAAGTGACGCGATGGACGGAAAATACTCCACTACAGGTCGCAACAGAGACGGCCTTGTTCGGCAGAAATCTATCCAAAGATTAGAATCTAGATAGTGGAATCAAAGGCTGAAACCTCATTGCATCATAACGGGGTAAATTAAACAGCTAACCCACCGTCAGTAATTGAAGGACTATATGCTCTTACACAGCCAAATCTGATACAACTCGCACATAACAGGCCGCCAACTGGTCCTAAAAGAGGAGAGGCAACACGTCTTAAGTAGATGAAATGAAGACTATTCTACAGCAAAAAGAAATGTGTTTTAAGCTGACGCACCAAATATTAGCAATGCTGAGGCAGGGGAGAATCCGGGGATATAGGAAGCAAGGTGAAATACTACCAAGAAAAATTCGTATTTTACACTTGACACAATGCATTTTGTGTTGTAGGATTAGGTCGACTCACCCATTTGTTGCGACTCCACACAGAGACTGAAAAAGTAGTCCATCAGTGTGGGTCCATCGTTCAGGCAAAGTGACCGCCCTAGAATATAACAACAATCTCTATTTCCCGAATACGTCTGGTAAATATGTGCCCATCTCACAAGTTAAGCTATCGTCCAAATAACTATTTAGCATCGCTAACTAAAATTAGTTTTAGGCATTGCCTAAAAACGTAAAAGCTTAATCAAAAACAAGGAATGTGAGACAACTTCCCGTTGTGACAGATAAGCCTGTGGAATAGAAGGCAAGATTGGAATCGATAGCAGCACCTGCAAGGAATGCACGCAAATCGTCTTAATTTTACAAAGTAAGGAAGTTCAAACACCCGCTGCATAGGACATCCTAAAAGCCCTCCAATTTGGAAGGCCAAATAGGTATGGCCACATAGCAGGGCATTGAAAAGCACTTGCCTATGTGTGCCGATTCGAAATGGGTATGAAGTTGGCTATGGCATCTAAACTGTCGGAAGCAGACGGGACAAATTATTGTCATGGTTTGCTGCGACGAATTGAGGGAGCAGAAGTGACGATGTGTTTGCGATGAATCGACTTTTTTCGCATCGAAGAGTCTTGATCGCTAAAATGCGTTCTCGCTAAAGGTGAAGTGCGCTCAAATAGGCAGATTTGGTGATGCAATGAACCTAGGCCTTACTGAATGCACGCGTAACTAGTTTGCATGAGCATGCCTTGGACAAAGCGAAAAAACTTACCACCCACTAAACAAATCATTCACCAAGACCCGTAAAATAGCGTGTCTCTTCTAAATGAGGTGATTAGGGATTGCAAAGCTGAAAACTTTGTAAAGGTTTATAGTAAGTGACGAGCTTAATTGATTTTGTCCATTTTACTTGGGTGAGCAATGAGAGTAGAACAACTGAAGACCTCTTGAATGTAGGGGAGTATCAAATGCCAAATTTCTGCAGCACTCATCAGAATATGTTATGATCAACCTACGTACGATGTAAAATGCGTTGCGTGTGCATTGACTGCTGACATGAAAGTTTATAATGGGAGGTGATTTCTGGGCACCAACTTTTGTAATATAATTGCTCGAACCATACTTTGTCCCGAATATACGGCTCGCGCATCGTTAACACTAATCTACACCTGTGCATAGCAGCGTGCTTTGGCCTTGTGTGGTTAGGCATCTTTGAAATTTAATGCACATCAGATTACAATAAATATGAGAATCAAGTTGCGCATTCAGATGGACATGCACGATGGAGCCTCCTTGTTTCCCTTAAAAATCCACGCCTTTCTATTAACTATCAAATTATCATCTTTAACAAACCATCCTTATTTCAAATAAACAAATATTTCACAGCCGGTTTTCTTTTGTTTTTTTGAAAAAAAGGACATTAAGATCTGAAAACAACAGCAAATGAGCATTGGTAATAAAAAATCGGATGCTTCTATTAACTGTTTATTCGAACAAATGCCTTGTAACGGAGCAATAAATCTTATGCTTTCTGCAAGTTTTTCAATTTACTATTAGATGCCAAGATATCAATTTGCAGAACTATTTTGCTTTGTATGAAGCTTACGTGGGATAAATCTGGACATTGTTCATTTTCGGATTTCTTGCACCCAAACATACCGTAGAAAATGTGGCGACCCTCACCCAAAAGGCACAGAGATGGGATATGTAGCGTCTCGAGGCTCCTTTAAGGTAAAAGAAGGCGCAGTACTAGGGCAGAATATATATATTTCGGGAACAGAGGACTTGGGAACTGTTGACACGGCCCGGAGGCCGACCAACCGGCTAGAAAAAGATGGCCACCCAAGTGACCTATACCGGTAGTTTGAACAAACAAAGTATTACAGGATAACGTGCACTTTTACCCATTTTACTTTTCAACGATGAAAAACAATCATTATTTATTGTGGGCATGCCAACTTGAAAAGCACAAGAGGAAACGCGAAAAACCACTTTGATTTACTTCCATCGAATAACTTTTGCAATGCTTTTGCGTCTTGATAGATGGGAAAGTAAAGCACGATCAGTCGTAATGAACTGGTCTTGTAGGAATCACCGCTGTTTTAGAGCGTCAAAATCAAGGGAATCTTGCGAGTAAATACAGAAATATGTATGGCGAAGTTTGCATTAATTAAACTTCATACTATCTCTTTATTTTATGCTTTGTCATAGACAACCAGGATCAGAGGTTCACTCGAATTTGACCAAACACCCTAATTTGGCAGCTTTTCAGGTTCGTGAGTCGCTATAAATTCATTGACCCTTGGCAATTCTCACAACATTACTAGGTATATGCGATACTAATCGCCCATTTGGATAATGACACGCCTATTTAAGCTATCTCCCCCCCTCCCTATAAACAACTTTAAGTTACCTAATTTTAAACAAGATTAAAACCATTGAAAGGCTTTCGCGCATTGCCTCGCTGTCCAGCTCTACATTGGTCTGCTCATGAAGAAATTCACTAATTTTAAAGCATCAAGTAACATACATATTTCTTATGCCAAACGAATTAGAATGTTGGGATTTTATACCATGTAATACACATTGAGCTCAACGTTTTAGTCAGCTGTAAATAAAAGCTGAATTACAATATGATAAATTGCCTGAACTGGATAAAGCTAAACAAGTTAGCAGTTGACAGCTAACATCCGATTTTATTATCACACATGATGCTACAAAGTCCTCGCAATTCAGGCATAATTCAACCCACTTTTTGGCATCACAGATCATCGATCTGACTTCGATACTCAGGCGAATGACACAAATCACAAGTGCGTTTCGCTCCAAACCACAGAAAATGGTCTCAAATCAAATAATTCCAGGCACAGCATAGAGAACATCAAATTTGAAAATGATGGTTCAGTGCCAACAAATTATTCGCCACATTCAAAGTCGGACTTGTGAAGCTACTGGAGTCAATAATATTGGTATCGCTTTAAAAACAAGCAGCCAAATAATACCCGCCAGGCTCCTTGCTATTCACATTTCTCGACCACCAACTTTGCATCATATCATTACATCTAAGGCTAAGACAAAATCACGCATATTTTGATGCCATTGGGAAGAAAATTGAGAACATGAGTGAGCTAAACAACAGTGATTGGATTACCTTTCTAGTTTCAATAAGTTCCCACGCATCAGTAGGCCATGCAGCTAATTACTTGATGTCTTGCCTTGATGAGATCATTTTGAAACCCTAGTCGACAGCTTTATTTTTTTTAATTTTGAGAAGAAGAAGATATGATTAACCCCAAATCTGCATGATATCGGCAAATGGCGAGCATTACCGACCTAAAAAAACCTTTCGTTGATGCCGTCAGAACAGAAATTATCAGCGTAGTTGAACTTAGGCCCAATTATTTGATGACTTTAGTCATGCGGAGGTATCTGAGTGGAGAGCAAATAGATGATTTAAATATGTCGCGCTACTAAAGGGTAACAGGCACCTAATATTGCTTATCTAAAGCTGACTTTATTTTTTTTTGCCAATTTTTAAGCTAAGATTTGATGCATGAAATGCGGTCGTCGTAAGGTGTCCTTCAGGCCACAAGACGTTCATCCTGCGTAAACTACTCCGTCCTATGTTCCTTTTAGAACTAGCAGGGTTTACAACGGCCTGTTTTGAGAGTCACCAATCCTCAGCCGAAATGCACAGATCTCCAGTCATGTACCTCAAAATGGCTTGAATCAGCCGCAGCACGCCATTCAAAATACCGCGACATTTTAACAGACAGAGTACACTTCCGAGGGTTAATGAGGTGTTAACTTTCGTATGGCAAAATATGCTTGAATGTAGTGAGGAAGTTCTCGATTAGGAACTAAGCTCTTGATTCCATAAAAAGGTGCATTAATACATCAGTCCCTTTACGTCTTCAAATAAAGAGAATCTTAGGAAGTGGAATTGACTGCTTTCACACATTCATGGCGCGGTAGATATCTTGAATTTGACAAGCCAAGAAACTGTTCCGCTGTGCTTTTGGAACAAGTGGTAAGCTATCTTAGCCTACGCTCCTCTTTGCTATTGCTCTTAATTGAATAACAAACTTGAGAAAAGTGCGATTTCTGATTAGAGTTACTACATGGCAACCTGAGTGCAATTCACTAAGTTGCGAGAACGTACTTTAAATCAGGCATGAGAATGAGAAAATGCTAAACTAATGAGGGAAAAGACACCCTAGTTTCAGAGTTTAACCTAAAATAATTAAAGTTTTGGAGTTGCGATGGAAAGGGAAAGCAAAGCATTTCGTTGCAAAGCTACAATTGTCTTATAAGAGGTTTTCGATTGGATCGAGACACACACAATGCATATTGTGATTCCAGGCCTTTTGGTGACGTGAGAAAAACCTGAGGGTATCGTAGAATCCTGGGTAAATGGGGCAATTGAGCTTTATAGGAACGGCATGCACGCAATCCAAGTGTGTAGAGCATAAAATGGTGCTATCGAATGGCGTTCCGCACATTCTACACCTGCAGATACACATATCGGCGAAGAAAGCAAGTTGCCCCAGAACGTGAAAGAGAGCTTACGGAGGATGCTTGATCGTAACGTCGCTGGTCCCTCTTGGCAATTCCACTGGACTTGGAGTTCACAGGTAGTGTCGCTTCAGTTGTAAATAGATTCCTTGCATAACACGAGGGCAAAGGCAGGTGCCGAAGGTGGGGTCGATCTCAGCCCTTCTGTTATGGGATGTAGGGGATCCCCCCATCCGTAGCACATGCATTTCTTTCACACTGATGAGGCTTGCTACAAGAGGTATGGATCAGGATAGAAACCCACCAAAGTCAGGTTCGCTTTCCGCTGACACCGATGAAGCGTTCCGGGACTTCCTATAAGGTGAATTGGACATAATGCTAGGGCAGAATGCGTACAATCTGACCATAGAGAGATGGGAGGCTGCTGACATGGTCCGGGGGCCGACCAATTGGCTAATACAATATGGCTACTTAAGCGCACGAAACCAACGGTTCAAACAAACTATTACAGTTACACTTGACGCAAAACAAGAATGAAATGTGCGCTTTTAAATTTGCGTTAAAAACAACGGGTAAATGGATAAAAGCCTCCAGACTTAGCATACGTCGTCTGACCCCTTGAAGGATGTGTGTACCGAACGAACATAACCAGTATCACCGTAACCTCCTCGCAATGTTATTGGCAAATAATTTCCAATCACCCAAATAGTTTGCCTCATTGCAGAACGTAAAGAATTATTCAAGAAATATGCATATCGGACCAGTTACAACGGTGACAGTTATAGGCGATGAAATTCAAACTGTGGCTTGAAAATGCGAGATGAGGCAGGTGCATGGCATATCTGAACCTATTCTCAAGCGCTGTCGTGACTAAGTTTATCCCTAACAGTTAGTTGGAACTAGTATTGACACGAAAAGTGGACCCTTGCCTAGGAGTTTGTCCGTAGCACATAACATAAGCAAAAAGTTGACCAGTGCGTAAGTATCTTCAGACATTAGTGAAGTGGATATCCACAATGGATCTGTCCAGCTTGGACACAATGCTTAACCGCCAACTTTGTCGATAAGCTCGCGAAACGACTAACAACCTACTATGCTTTTCTGGTCAAGATTGCATAGCGAGAGGGTTTGATGATGCTTAGTTGCTATTCAAGGTACTAATTTATTAAATCTGACTAAAAAACACATTTTAATGCAGACATCTTCTTACTAAGAAGCAGTTACATGAAGCCTGATTTAGGGTGCGTATGCTAAACAGATATCACGAAATTAGGTGGCATTACATTTAATGGCTTCACATGCTGTACCCTTTTCAAAGGTAGCGCCGATAGGTGACAGCTAATATAAGGACAAAACAAGAAACTGCCCCTCCGCCGCAATGGTTGAAGCAGTAGAAATAGCAATGTTCACACGAATGCGCGAATCACGTTTGGCACTCATGCGATATACGCAGGGATATCGGCCTTCCACTTTTACCTTGCTCCATTGGGCTCCACAAAATGTGCCACTGTTCTGCGACGCAGTTTTTTGTTTGCTTAACTTAAAGAGGCATGGTGGATGCCGACTTCATTTCTCGCAACTAGCTCATAGTTTTAAAACATACTGACGTCAAAGAAAGCCTATGTCACAACGGCGTTGAACTGAAGACAGGAAGGTGGTGTATGACAATCCCCACGTAGGCAACGGGTGGCAGTAATGAAGTGGTAGCTCCCTTCTAATTATTGCCGTCACAAATGACAACTAAGTCCCAGACTGAGATTGATCAAGTAAATGTTATGGCTAAAATGCATTTGTACCAGAAGCCGAAGCCTTGAGCGAAGGTGGTGCTACTTATTCAAGTATCAGCAAACTCACAACGATGGTCATAGACTAAAAGCAGAAATCAGTGCGATCGCTAACGTGTTTACTTAAGCTTGATTTTTGAACCTGAACATATTTATGGGTATGGCTACTAGTAACCATTCCCAGTGACATGGGTGTTGTGCTTATTCGTTTGTAAGTCCACGTTGATTGAAAAATTGCAGGCGGTGTTATCAGTTGAAGTTTCAGCCGTTTCGGCAAACACACTCAAACATTTCCATGTTGTTCAACCAATGAAGCTAACTAAACTACAGCCATCGTACAGAATTTATTATTATGGTCCAACAACCTACGCACGAGTCTTGCTAGTTAATTAAAGCATTTAGCTTCCAAGATTTAGCTAACTAGGTGCTTCATAATTACATGAATTAACATGAAGTAATATCTGCTTTACCTAACTTAAATAAATAAAGTAGAGCTAGGCTTGTTTAGCACTATTATTTATCAGCTTTTCACCTCACTGTTTCGAGACGAGAAGTTAGCGGATAGGGAATGCGTGGGCATCCTCTAGATTACTAATCACCTCCAAGCGCTTTGTTCTTCTTGATTGATTTTGTGCAAGAACACAGTGTAGCCACACGCTGGAGACAAGGTCAAGGCCAACCTCCTACACTGGCTGCTGGGATCAATTGCTCTCAGTTTTAATAACTGAACAGAGAAATGGTTGGTTGGTGTGAAGTTAAACGTTTTTTATAGGATATGCAAGGTCTTAAGCATAGCATGCGTCATATGCGTCATGGATGATTTGAGTACAATCACGTACCACAGGATAAAGCACACTGCTTATTTTCCATAGCAATACTCAAATTACGTGATGCTTTTGGTATTGTCATCAGCATGTTAGGCAAAAATGCTAAACAACTGTAAAGCTAAGTGAAAGGGAATTATCACACTATGTTAGCTGGGCAAGCACTTTTACCGTTCTTTGTTCTTAAAGATACAATGGCCAGAAGCAAAGTGACAAGATCAGCCTCGTCATAGCCAAACTTCTAGATCCGCTAAGTAGGTCCCTTCTCCATTCAGTTAAGTGTGGATGACAGAACTTTGGCTGAATATCACCCACTTCATGTCCAAATGACTGCAACACCTTGTCGCTTTATATCCAGCCTTGGTCGACAGATCAACTTTACAGATGGGACATTTGCTTTTGCCGACATAAAATATCAACGCATTATTCACTCTTCTAATGAAATTATTTAGAGATAAAGGCAGGATTTTTGTTCACAATTCCAGCTAAAAACACTGCCTTTGGTAAGTTAGCAGCTGTATTAATGTAGTGCTCAACTCTACATCGAAGAATGATGCTCACTATAATTTTGTTTATTATGGAGTTCCACCCTGTCACAACATCATTACACATTGTGAGTCTCACCACTACCAGGTTGTTGTTAATGTTCGCTGCTAGGCCATTCACAGTTAAAGCGCATGCTTGTTTTGCGTGATATTATAAGTCGAGACCGACATATACTATCAAAGTGCTGGTCAGCACAATGCGAGGATGTGCATGCGACAATGGTATCTCACGACGTCACCCTGTTAAAAAGTTATGCATGAACCGCCTTACAAGTTACGAAAAGAACTCAGGGCTTTTGTTGCCTACTTATCTTTTATCTCCTTAGAGCAGCAACATAGCATTCGCGATTGTCGGTATCGGGGTTTCCCTCTCCTTAAGGTGATGTATCCTTTTTTAAGAACTTTTAAGTGCACGTGAATTGTGTACAGTAGAATGCCTATGGTTTACTAACTAACGTTTTGGTAATCTTACAAGCATGGGTTTAATAAGCTTCCTGCTTTAGCAAGTTCACGAAATTGAGGAAAATGTGGATTTGTTAGTGAGCACGCATAGCAGTCATTTTACGATTTAACTGCCGTATTTCATTGCTGCACACTATTAAAAACTAAATTTATGGATAATTGAAGAGGAAACTCAGGAATAAGTGCAGAATGCATGAGCATTTGTCTAAACCCTGTGCACTATCACCAAGGTAATTGTTCTCTCTATTTGATTTCGTGATACATCACAGTGTTGCCACGTCGTAGAAAGGAGGAGGCCAAGTTGAACCTCCCACACTGATTCGTGGCAGCCAGGCTGCTGGTGCGCTGCTAGTCACTATCAGAGCCAGGACTTTGGCAGATAGATTGGTGGGCGTTTAGCAGTAGATTTCAAATGCAAGAAATTAAACTGCAAGGCTTGACATAGAGTGGATTCCCGTCGTAATAAGCGCAATCAATTGCAGTACTCTCATGGCCATGTGCAGGTGATTTTTCCTAATTTTTCGTTAAAAGGAATTTTATATCCCTGCCAAATGCCGTAAAACAGGGATATTATCATACAAAGACACAATTCGACTTTATATATCTGCTTTGGGGTCTAAACCACTTAAATGAAGATACGCAGATGTTATTTAAGGCCTAATAGAATGCAAATAACTAGCCTTCTTAAATGTCCTTTTACCCTCAGTTTTTTTCTAGTGTATGGCTCCTTTTACGCTGAACAGTTTTTAATGAACCGCCTACTGATAAAAGCACGTGATACCGGGCTGAAGGAGTTTGAAACAGGAGACACACTTTATCCTCTACAAACCTAAGTTCCATAAATGAATGTCTTATCGTTCCCTAAACACGGTTTGATGGCAGATGCATGCATGCTGCATGTGATCCCACAGAGCTGTTTGAATGATCACTTTAGAGGATCATTTTCTTTTTACATTTACCCAACAAATTTGGATCTCAGGTATCGTACCATCATTGAGCCAGGAGAACCGCCTTAAGCTGGCTTTGTATCCATCTCTTTGCATCGCTGCCTATCCCCCACTAGAGGCGCGTTAGTGCAGATTAATTGGTTAGAACCCCCAATGAAGTGGACTGATAGAGTAAGGTATGCCCCATCGCGCCTACCCCTATTGAGTGGCCTTGAGTTCAACAATGTTAAGTTGGCTTCCATCACAGCCTCTCCACTTACAGCAGCTCGTATTTAAGTAGCACGAAGGATAAACAGGGTGTGTGGTGACGTTAGTCTGCACTGCTGCCCCTCTGAAATTTCGCCTCTGTTCGCCTCTATGACAAATGGCATTTGAGTTGGATTTGAAATCGCTCACATGATCTAACACACTGCATCGTGTAGAAGTCGGTTTACAACCCAGGCAGACGTTAGTTCATCGGCTAATAGTTGTGTGGTGTAGTCATATAAAAGCAGCATGAGTTGAGGATACAAAGCAGTTCAGGTCAGATAAGGAGCTTTCCATTGTGGTTCATTACAATGGCAACCGCAATGTTGGTAAAGGTGTGCAAAGCAGACGACAGTAAGTTACATGCTTAATGCTGCAGGCAGGAGAGATGGTGTATGGAGTCGACATGGGAACACAGATATACCCAAAGTCACACTTGACTGCCCTCAATGAGGACCTAGGTCCTCTACTCTAGCTGTTCTCTCCTCAAGATTTACATAATGGTTGGTGACCTTCCTTCATTTTGCGGATATTCTACCCGGTCTTTGTCACAGATGTGCGGCATAGCACTGACATCTGATTAAACAGCATCATAGGTGTCTAAGTTCTGGATTTGGTGGGAATCCGAATTTCCTTTTTAACTTATAATTTCACTTTCAAAACTGATGTTTTTACTCGATACCATTGAAAGTTGCTTCAAAGATGGATCAGTTATTCCTCCGATGCAAACTCCGTGCGTTACGTCTCCGAATGTTGGGTATCACCTTAGTCAGGAACATGGTGCATTCAAATACACACACTTTTCACATTCTTATAAAAATGTAGGCTGCATTTAGTTTATTTAGATTACAGGCCAAGGTATATGCTAGCTAACTTTGCAGAGAAAATTGAACATGGTTCTTAACATTGCATCCTTTCATATTACCATCCCCCGCTCCCATGATTTGTCGCGACAAACGGAAAATGGCCCACTGCAAGCTGGGAAAGGGATAGTGATTTTTTGTGCAAAGCTTTGCAGGATTTGAGACATAATAGGCGGTGTAAACTATCAAAACCTTTCTGCACCACAACTAAGCACATAAGAGAGCCAACCCACTGTCGGAAAGTAGAGGGCGATGCACTCTTTCACAGTTAAATCTGATACGATTCTCACATAAAGGCGCCCTAACTGGTAATGAAATGGGAAGAACCTCGCGTCACCTCCTAAGTATAACAACAGGGATTTTCTAACAAAAGAAAATGTTCTAGTTATGCGTACCAAATGTCATTACTGCTGAGACAGGAGAGATTCTGGGTACATAAAAAGCAAAGTAGAAGACTTTTGAGAAAAATTCATGGTTTTACTTGAGCCAATGCACGTTCGATTGTAAGAACTAATCAGCTTACACCCTTGTTTTTACTCCACGCACAACCAAAACAGTAGTCAATTAATGCTAATCATTCATTCAGGCAATTTGACTGCCACAAAATGGAACAAATACACCTCTTTCCCGATTAGGATTGATTTAATATATAACCATCGCACAAGTTAATTTGTCGTGCAAATCATCACCTAACGTGCCTGGCTAAAAAATTTGCGCATCGCCTTGAATTTTAATACCTTAATTTAAAAAAGAAAAGTGAGGAAAATCACTATCATGCCAGACAAAACTGTGAAATAGGAGACAAGAACAGGTACAATGGCACCACTTGCAAGGAATGCACACAAATCGCCCCAATTTTGCAAAGGAAGGAATTTCATATGCCTTTTACATGGGCCAACCTAAGGAGCCTTCGCATTAGGAAGGGCAAGTAAACAAGGGCCTAAAACGAGGCATTTGAAAGTACCTGTCTGCATGCTCCAATTCAAAATGGGCCTAATGTTGGCTGTGGTGTTTGAGGTGTCGGAAGCAGTCTAAACGACTAAACGAGGGAGTAGAATTGATGAAATGGTCACTGTGAAGAGCCTTGAGGTGTAAGATTTGACGCCGCCTGTCAGGTCCCAATATCTAAATGTCTGCACGCGACAACGTCGTCCTTTTAACCTGCAGTGAGCCATTTTCCGTTCATCGTGTTTATCATGGAAGCGGCGAAGGGTGCCATTGCAGAGCGCAGTGCCAAGAAAAGTCCTTTTTTTCTCACGCAATTTAGCAAGGATCTAACGCTGCCTATACTTTGTACGCATTAAATGAAGCTTGATTTTACATGAGAATATGAGAAGTGTGCTGCAACGAAATAAAGCACTGACATGATTGCGGTAAATCGCCTTCTTTTCTTCAGCGAAGAGCCGCGATCTCTGAAATGTGTTCCGTTATCAGTAAAGTACACTCAAATGGGCAGATCTGGCTACAAGACCCCGCATCGAGAGGTGGTCCGATGACTTTTGACCCTATTAAATCCATGCGTTGCCGGTTCGCATGGACACTCCTTAGATAAAGCAGAGAAACACACAGTGCACTAAGCATTTCACTCTCCACAAGTTGGAAAGTAACGTGTCGTTCTTGATTGATTGATTGCTGGAAATTTCGCAAAAGCTGTTTGTTTGATAAGCAGCAACTGTGGTTTATTTTGTTCGCTTTACCCGGGCGATCAATGAAAGCAAGACCAACAAAGGCCTCTTCAATGTCATAGAGAAACAAACGACACAGTTCTAAGTAATATATCAGAATTATTTCTGATTATTTTACATGCATGTCAAATACTTTGCATATCAATTAACTACCGACATGGAAACCTGCAATCAGATGTGACTTTTGCATTCTAGTCTTCGCAAAGTGAAAGTTCATATCGTTCTTTACCCTGAAATGGTGACTTGCGCATCATCCGCAATGAATAGCAGGGTGCCTCGGCTCTGGACAAGCTCGCCTCTTGAATTATAATGTACTGCAGACCATAATGAAATATTGATGAGACCCAAGTCTCATATCTAAGCAAAGAGGCGCACTTGAGCCATTGCGTTTCCTTTAACGGGCATTTATGACTTTTGCTCAACCATGAACTAGTTATCTCTTCCAAACCATTGTCATTTCGTTTTCGTAAGCAAAACAGCGATTGACGAAACCATCGCCTTATTGTAGGAAGACATTAGGGTATAAAAACAGCAGAGGATGTGCTATTACAAGTAAAAATTAGAAGTTTGCATAAACCAATTCATTCAACCAAAGCAATACCTACCATCTACTTTACAAGACCTAACTACAATTATCATTTGTCTAAATAACCATTTGCAAAACCATTTTGTTACATTCCCACAAAAACATCTTTGATATTAAGAGTTTACTTTGCCATATTTTATGAAGGATTTCGTAGGCTAGTGCAAAAATCAAGTGTTTTTAGGCGCATGGAATGCATCTGGGTATTATTCCTTCTTGATTTTTAGTATCTAAAAGTGGCGCATAAATTTGTAGCGACCCTGAACCAAAGCAGAGCAAGGAGATGCAAAAAAGTGCAGTTTTTATCCATTTTATCTTCGCGAAGATGCAAAAAATTTCAAAATAAGAAAAAAATTCCTCACTAAACACCTTGTTGACCCACGCTGCTACGTAAATGCATACTAATTTAAATATGTTACTAAAAACATGGCCTGTGGTAAGATGAATAAATAACTTGAAACCCTTGAGTGATGTATGGTGCATGTGGATCTGATGTCCGTTGGAACTCAGACTCTCCCATTGTCTTGGTAGACATAAAATATCTGCCTAACTGGAAGTCTTGTATCATCAAGCCTTTTTTGATCAAAGGCTTAGAATTGCATCGGAAAGTGCTCTGGACTTACGGTTTTGTTGGCGCAAAGCATTTTGATCTATTTTGCCAAGAAAATTATGCCTTGCATTTCTCGCCTTGAAAGATGGAAAGGAAAAACATGGTCAATCATAATAAATTGGTCTTGTAGTGTCACCGATGTTTTGGGGAATTAAAAATTGAGGAAATCTTGCGATTGCCATGGGTACAAATTAGACAAAGTGTGACAGAACGGTACTCATATTAACGCATATTAGCATGCATAACCACCTTCATCAGTCAAAAGTCTTCGTTTTGTTTCCCATTGGGTACTTGTACACTTTACTTCTAGAATCATTGCACACGTATGATTTGCGCTGAAGCCCTCCTTGTTGGTAAATACCAAATGAAGAACACCAAAAACGTTAAGAATGGAACGGGGGAAATAGAGTTATTTTTAGCCTACTGCACTGGCTCTTTGTCTCCCCATGGCACCAGCAGTTACATAAACAAGCGCCATGACAAATCATCATGCCATTCCATCTATCTAATGCATGAAAGGGTACCTGGTCATCGGATTGCGCAACCATCTGTCTCCTCAGTGGCAGCGCTACAGGCAAATGTATTTTCCGCTTTGTATTAATGCAGGGCATCAAATCCAATTCCCGATTAGCTTTTACATTTAGATCAAATTATGTTGCGAGTCTCATCTTTTTCATTTAGTCCTAAAGTAAATGGAAAGTGGAGAAAACAGCACCCTTCAGCGATTGATGCAGCTGTATGAGTTGCAATTCTGGCATTTGGTACATTGTCTCTGTAATTTATAATCTGGTACCGTGTATTTAAATGCGCCTTATTAAAACACACAATTTTGCTTTCTTTTTATGAATTCACCACCCTAATAACTGAATTCACATCTAAAACTTCTTTATGTGAATTTAGATTTGATGGTAAATGTCAGCGTTGGATTTGCAGGTGGCGGACTAAGGTGACAGACACTAAGAACATTTCAGCTGCCGAAGGCCAGAAATGTATGAACCCCGTCTGTTTTAGCGATGCAGTATGACCTAAATAGAGGACGTGGAGCATAATTTTATTCGTAATCAGCAAAGTAGAAAAACCGGGTCTGTGTGAATCGTCCATTTTAAACGCCATTCCCTTCTGCACGCCACACCTTGCCTAAAAGAAAGGGTGAGAAAAGCACTTCTCCTCATCATTTGTGGTCCCTACCTGCCCACAAGTCTTACAGTTTTAGGCATCAACTTTCGTCGTCATCAACGTGAGCACTATAAAAGTGCGTAGGCGCATACCTAATAGCGCAGACAGAAGGGTTGACATTTAGCTATGGCACTAAATAACAGGTAAACCCAAAGTCGTACCCAGGTTACCTATACTAGCTGCTATTGTATAAAGTGTTCGTTGCAAATGTGAGGCATGCAACCTACAATGGAAAGAAAAGCAATGTCATGAACATCATTGTTCTCGACCGGGCCGACATTCACATCCCATCTTTCTTACAGGTACACTTTTTTTCCGACTAAATTTTCTGCTTGTTATAGATGAAAGCTGCTTTAAAATAAAGATCGGTCATTCCTCCTATTTGAGCTCTGTGCGTTAGGTCTCTGAAGGCTGGGATTTCAACTCAGACGCCAATATGGTGCATCCAAATACACACAGTCCCCCCATACTCTAACAAAAATTTACGTGACAAGTATTTTTATTCAGATTGTAGGCCAAGTTATATGCGTGCTAGGTTTGCGTGGGAAAAGAACAGTTTTCTTAGCACCGTATCCTTTCATGTCACCCTCATTCGCTTCCATTAATTGGCGCAATAGACAAAAATTAGCTGCGAAAGCATTCTTGGGCCATCTTATCTGACAAAAAATTCTAGCTTTTCCTCGTGCTCAACCCAAAGAGAGGTGCGATGGGTAGGAGCCAGCTCGCATTTTCACCAACAATTCCCTGCAAAAAGTTAGTGATGCAGCCAACATTTACATTGCCGGTGTACCCAGTCCATTTGGCCTCATGTCAAAGTATAGTCCAAAATTGAGTAAAATTAACACTCATTTACCAAAACTTGAGGGCAAATAGATCATGGACACAAACTGGGATTTTCTCCCAGGGTGAATGCCTTATTTTGTATCCATCTCTCCATGACGCCAAAACTTCAACCCAAAATAATTTTAAGTTGTAATTAGGCAAAGTTGCCTTTAGTAATATAAGCTTTGATAAATAACGATGCGTCGGCGTATTCTCAGCATAGTTGGTGTGCGAATGTCCTGCAACAAAACAATAACTATGATCATACTTCACAACACCCAAAGTTCGCCATAAACTATTTGAATGATGTTTTTGTTAAACTCTTATTAAGTATCTAGGAATGGTCTCGGTGACTTCGAACCTACTTTACGTGATTCAGTAAAATGTTCTGTGCTTATGCAGCTGCCTTGGTTCTGTATTTAAACCAATTACATTTAAGCACATCATTAGCCCCAGATTAAACTTGTTTTTGGAAAAGTTTTCATGCGAGACGCATCAAAATGCTTGTCATTCACATTTCTTGTTTGCATCCATAAATGCGGTAAAAAACCAAAATCATTCACTTAGGAAAATGCAGAGGGATATGATAACCAACATATCTATTTCACTTTCAAAACGATACAAAGATGCCCATCATTTATTGTGTGTATACTTTCTTGTAAACAACATTCTAAACTAGTTGAAAGTGGGGGATGAATACGTCGCTGAACACCCTTTCGACCACCACTTATCGTAAATAAATGCAAACATAGGTTGTTAGAAATATTTTGTGGCATTTATCAATGAATCAAAGGGTGAGGAAGAAACACAAGCGACTCCTATAATAAACTGGCATTGGTCAGAGAAAATCTACGAGGATGGTGTGTACTTGTAGTGACACCATGATCCCACCGTTATGTCCGTGCTCCCATCCAAGTGATGATAAATAACAATGGTCGATTCACATGCATCAAGCATTGGAAGAGCCCATGGGATCCCACAAAAGGCAAGGAGAAGACTTGTAACGCTAACTTAAGACAAAACAATTTATGCACAGCTATGAGAGCACCACGATCGATTGCGCTTATCAAGATGGAAGCCCGCTCATTATATTAAGCCTTGCAGTTTGACACCTTAACTTGAAATTTATTACCAAATGCACATCAGCCTATCCGTCATAAGCTCTATCTCTAATGGGATCCAACAGCGCACCAGGAACTTGGCTGCCAAGAGTCAGTGTAAGAAATTCAACTTGACCTCTTTTTCAGCATTGGACAACACTATGTTCTTGCACAAAATCAATCTAAAAAACAATAATCTTGCTATTAATGCAGAAGTATTTTGCAGAGGCTCACATTTTGCCCATTCGACGAAGCATTTCCTTTCATTAATAGCACGCACGTTATTAGACACTAGTTACACATGTGTGAGAGCGCTGCCACTAATTATGCTCATCGTGACAGAAATCAACAAATCAGCTTAAATTTAAAGGTGTATCACAACTCTCATCTTTGCAGTAAAGGAAAATGGATGCGAGTAATAACACACAAATAACTTCTCCCACGAGTCAGCCTGTGGGGTTTAACTTGACCTCCTCTTTTCTACCACGTGGCAGCAACATGACCCCGCATAAAATTACTCACTCGGAATAGTTCTTGTTGTGGTATGGAGAGTGTTTATGGTGAATGCCCACGCATTCTGCATTGATTCAAGCATTTTCTCCTCACTTATTAAGCACATCAGTTCAAGATTAGGTGCAATGATGAAAAACAGCAACCTAAAGTATAACGCTGGATGGATCCCTTTAGTCCTGCTTCTGCTATTAGCTACACTATGCTACAATGCTAGATGCGTAGGCGACTGCATACTTTGCTACATTAGTATGGCATGCAATTCTTAGCGCCGGTGCACAGAAGAATGCTTTTAATTATGGAATCTCGGTGACAATGTACCAATTTCAAAGCCTTCTTTGCAGCAACTGAAAAATGAGGGGTAATTTTCCGTAATTTCGAGCGTATAGTATAAAATCATTGTCCTACTGGTGACAATCTTAACGAACAGATATTGAAGATACGCTGGGTATTTTACAAGCATGTGCCTGGTGGATAAAGTACTGGTATTGTTAGAGTGCATGGACACTACTCATTTCACAACTCAACTGTTTTGAGAAGATCCACAAAATGTTTCACTTCGGGTTGTTAAGTCTCACCACTGCAACTAACTAGAAACTGATGTGCTCAGCGAATTAAAAGAACATGCTTGGATCAATGCAGAATGCGTGAGGCATTCACCAAAACCCTCCGCATTACCACCAAGAGAATTATTCCACCAGGATGATTTTGTGAGCGACGACTGTGTTGCCACGTGGCAGAGAGGAGGAGGTCAACTTGAACCTCCCACGCTAGCTCGTGACATCCAAGTTTCTGGTAGAATGCTGATTGCTATTAAAGATAGGACGCATGACAGATAGGTTAGTGTGCAGTTGATAAAGGTTTCAAACATAGGGCATTAAACATTGAGGCTTAATATAATGAGAAGATTTTCCTTCTAAGGAGCACACCCAAGCGTGGTTTTCTTATACCTGTGTACAAATGCTTCCGCGTTAAGTTAGTGTTACAAATAATTTTGCGACCCTGGCAAGTGTTAAGATGCCGAGGAAAATATCGGGCAAGCATTGTATTTGTGTTTGCGGTGAACAATTTAGTTGTGACAAAATAAATGGAATTGTGGGCCACCCGCTCGGCGCTTCCTCCTCAATAGGGATAGCACATTTTTAAGCAAAACGCGCATCAAACGCGTCATGAATGCTAGATGGTATGCTAGACCTCTGCTCTTAGAGATGGATTGTTATAAATGGTAGGTTTTGGTCGAATCCAACAAGCTGCTCTTTGCAAGTGGTGGTTAGAAAGCCACGATCTATCCAACGATGTATTTTATCACTGTCTCCTGCCAATGATGTGCAGGCAGAAAAATTTTGCCCTTCCAGTAAGATGCATGTCCGCTTGCGCTATCTGTCCTTTCGTCGCAGCTTACACCATTGTGATTTGGACGTGTCAAATTCAGCGGCGTTCTGAATTGCTTTTTAACCGTAAAACACAACCAGACTAGCCTTGTTGGAGACCCAATTTGTTTGGCACATCCTGAAAACGCTGTTCCAGCGTCTAGCTCTACGTTCGGTTACAGGGAAGCAAATAGGACTTGATCTTATGGTTTTACTGGAGCTGACTACTGCAAATGCTCTGCAGACAACCACCTTTTAACTAGGAGCGTTGAAGTCAGACCATTGCATCCAAGAGCAGCATCGGTGTGCAGATAGCTACATACAATTCTGGGTCAAGTCGATTTCGCCGACAATTGTGGTGCAACATCGCTGAATAACATGTTGAGTTGGAAAAAGCATCGTCATTTCAGCTGCAGGTCCAGACCTATAGGAAACTAACCCTAAATTGTACTGATCCGCAAGCGCGTAGATAGTCGCTGGTCACCTTGAGCCTTGCTTATCATTTTCGATGACGTCCTATAGTACAAAATGGATGTTTTGACCAACAGTAAGCTACTGGCATAGCATTATCCAAAGAGCTTTATTTTGATAACGATTTCAATAGGAAGACGTTGTTGCGGAGTGATCCAAACAAGCCAAAGAGAGTTTAGACAGTAGTTAGTTGGGACTCTGAGATAGAATGCAAATAACTGGATATCTTAAAGGTTCTCTCATCCCTAGCCACTTTCTCTAGCATGGTGAACTCTTTCGTACTGCTCAATTTTTCTTCGGCGAACCACTTGTGAATAAGGGCACGGGATACTGGGCGAGATAGACGCCTTTACTCCTTTGCATACTTTTAAGCACTATGAGCGATTTTTGCATCCCTTTTTCGACGCCGTTGCTGTCGCTGCAAGCGCATGTTTAAAACGCTTGCTGCCATTTTTGGGCCTTTAACCAAGCATCCCTGCTGTGCGCACACCAATTACCCAGCTGTTCCATTTGATTGCTTTTCCTTTGTAAGCGGCATTCAACCCAATTACTAGTGCATTTCATCACTGTCTGTGGCTGCATAGTGCATGCTCACGACAGCCAAATTATGGCCGAAGCAGTGAATTCTGTCACTTCTTCTTGATCTGTCTTCATCATCGATACTTTTGCAAGAAGGACTGGTGGGGATAAATATAGGGCAGATAGACTTAGTGGGGGCAAACCTATCCTACTGAGTGGTACTTGACTAAATTTCTCCTCGTTCCACCATCACGGTTTGATGGCTTCTGCGTGCTCCAAGGCAGGAGTGACATACGATTACATAGATCTGCCAATTCCCTATATTTTCAAGGCACTATTTCTTATTGCATCTGCTCAGCAAAAGTGATTTTTGAGCATTTAATTATCATTTAATGCTGGAAAAATTTCCAAGACTAAATATAAGTCCATTTCTGTGCCGATCCTCATTTTCACTAATGGTGCAGTGGTGCAAATAATTTAGTTAAAACTTCCAATGAAGTTGGCTGTTAGAGCTAAGTTTACTGATCATACAGAGCCCTATTGATTGGCCTCAAGTTCAGCATTTTTGAGTCTGTGTCGATTTCTGACTGTTTACCCAAAGCAGCTTGAACTTAAGCAGCACCCATAGAATGTTAAGCATAGAAGTTGGGTTTAGAAACGCCCACATAATCCAACACGCCTTAGCCTTTGCTCATAGGCTGGTACGCGTGTAAATAAATCATATAAATGCGGCATGAGTTGTGGATACAAAGCACCTCTGGTTTAATGATGAAGCTTCAACTCAGTCTTCTCATTTTTGCGACCGCGCTCTTGATGGTGGATTGCAGAGAAGCTAAAGGTAAGTTTCATTTCCCTATTCCACTCTACCTGACACAAGCGTGACGGCATTTAGCGTAGTGTAATGCTTGTTAAATTATAAACTGCTTTCATTATTCACCTGTGCAGCCTTAGCGCACATTAGAAGCAGTCCTATCCCAGTCCATTTTCTCATTAAGAGCTCCCCTATTTTCTTTGCTAGTAATTGATGCACCATGCTTCACCAACAATAATTAAATGTCGCTATTGATTAAGAAGGTGCTTCCTCGCGCTTATTACAACGGCCCAGACAAATAAAATCGGCACCGCTGGTTAGAGACACTGACGAACTATTGCAACTGTTGCTCCATTCGATTGCCAGTTCCTCTTGGTTTTATGATTTCCTTGAACGGGATCGGAGCAGTGTTGCTATGTAGGAAGCGTTTTTCCAAAGTTAAAAGCGGCTATAAGTTAGAAATGGAATTTGATCTGTAATGCTCATTTCTACTTGCATCAAGGAGGTTTACATAGTGTAGAAGCATTACCCATCCCTGATTATGCCCATATATTGTGGTCGAATAGTTTGTTTTTTGATCGGTTAGGGATAAAACGATGATTTGGTCCCATTTAATCAATCTCACGCCATCCCCACCTTAATGACCTAAAAATAACTAACTTCTAGAGCAGTAGTGATGCCTATTAACACCATTTCCAAGCTATCAATTCATCTATTTACCATTTATGCAGATGCTACAAAGATAGAGGTCGGTCAAACGGAGCCTGATCTAGGGTGTTTAGGCCCGACGGGCTTTACCAGAATAGACGTAGTTATATACATTGGCTTAATAATCTTCACCCCTTTTAAAGGCAGCTCTGGCAGGTGACTGCAACAGGGAGAAGTGTGATAAAAAGCAAAATGCCAGTGATCCGTCGCACCAAATAAATTAAAGAAAATAACATTTCTACACGAATTTGCAAACTGTATTAGGCATCACCACAGCATATGTGATGATATCGACCTCCCATCTTCACCTTATTGCACCACACTATGCGGCAGGTGTGGTCGTGCATTTAGCTTCAGAGCACTGAATGCTGAGCCAAAGAAACATGTGCGTAGCTTCCACTGCGCTTTCGCATTAAGTGGCATTGGACACAAAAATCAACCGCCTTTTGCAGTCCAGTTTTCTTTCTTTCTTCCTTAGTTATTCAATTTAAAGATGCATGATGTAAGCACAGTGGGTGTGAATGCTGACTTGATTTCTTGCAACGAACTCAATTATGAGGCATACGAAAAAGGCAAGAGGACAGTACATGGCAGTCATCGGACAGGTAATAAGTGCCATTGATGAAGTAATAGCCCTCTGCTAATTATTGCAGCCCCACATAGTGCATTAGTTCTCGACAAGGGTTAAACTACTAAATGCATTAAGTGAAATGCATTTTTATGAAAAGCAGACACCGTCAACAAAGGTGATGCGGCATATCCAAGCATCATCCAACTCTATGCGATTGCCGTAGACTAAAAGTTGAAATTTGCGCGATTCCGCGACGCATTTTTGCAGGCCCAGTTTCGGAACTGGAACGTATTTGTGGGTATGGCTGCTGACAGGCATTTCCAGTGTCACGAAAGAGAGATGTGCGTACTTGTAGGTAAGTCCACATTAATTTGAAACCAACTTGCAGACCCGGTGTTATCAGCTGAAATTGCAACCTTCTCGTTAAACAAATTTAACCTTTATAAGCTGTTTTACCCACGGAGCTAACTAAACTGCTGCTACCCTACGGAATCTAGTATTGCGGTCAGTCAACGAACGTGCGAATTTTGCTAGCTGATTAAAGGGTTAATTGTCAAGAGTTACCAGGCTGAGTGCTTTAATTTAACATGGATTGGCCTAAAGGAATATCTGCTTTAGCCATTTTGCACAAATAAATAAGTAATTCTCACCATTTTACTTGTTTAAGACGATCAACATCACATTGTGTCCCAAACTGCTCAATTTATTCGATGCAGCTGGTTGTGAAAAGGGGTAAGCAATAATTGACGAGAAGATATATCAGTAAATGGAGAATACGCGGGCGTCTACTAGAATCTCAATCACCGGCACGCGCTTAGGCCGCTTTAATTGATTTTGTGCAAGAGTAGAGTGTAGCCACACGCTAGAAAGAGGGTCAGGGTTAACCTCCCACAGTGTCTTGTGGTCTGCACATTGTTGGAACGTTGGCTTTGGCATTAATTCTTCTCAGTCTAAATGCTAAGGCTCATGACAGAGGAGTTAATGTAGGACTAAGCACGTTTATGGGGCTTTGCAATGTGTAGAACAAAATAAGCGCTTAATGCAGTGTGGATAAAAATATTGCACTGAACATTTTCTGCCGTCATGAGGGAACGAGAACTCTGGCGATTTATAATCCATTTTAACTTTAACTTGGTACCTATCAGTCTTGCCTTGTTTTAATTAAACATACTTCGCCCTTCCCCTATCCACGCGCAAGACGGAAGGTAAAATAATTTCTTATTTGTTGAGATTGGAGAGCATCAAATTCTGCTGAGTTTTGCAATGCCTTGTTACGATTATAGAGAAGCAGAATAAATCATTTGAGGAAATCAACTCTAGCCTTTTATTGAACGATTAAAATATGCAGATAATTTGGATTAAATTTGCTAAAACTCCACTCAAAACGGACCATTGCTAATGTCATCTATACGTCTACCTTACCATGGAGTGTGGAAGTTAGACTAATCTATTTGGCGACAATGTCAGCGTGCAGACAGCTCTTTGCAGTTCCTAGCATGCACCAAATTGATTGCCAGTTGGCAAGATACCATAGTAGGTATTCCATAGGATTGCCTTACAATGCAGCGAAAGTACGCAGTCGATTTCATCAGCAAATATAGTGCTTCCAGCTTCATTAAGTGACTGTAACATTCACTGACGAATTTTACACATATTATGCTTGGAAGCAGAAATTAAAGGTTAGGTAGAACACTAACGAAATCGAGCTGCGATTTAAGGAGTAGGCGTCTCACGTTTGACGGGCATATGTTAGCATGTCCAGACGTGGTAATGGAGCCACAAATGCAGTCACATCCGTCATTCAGTAACGAAAAGCGCCTGAAGAGTAAGGGCATTTTCACAGCAGTGTAAGTTTCCAAGATCGCTCACTCACGATGCCTTTCACAAAGGTGACATAATGGTTATCTTGATGTTGCATCGCCCAAATAAACAAAGCTTGATGCTGAGCAGTGTGTATGTAAAGTCGCCATGCAGGTTAAGAATGCTAAATGCTTTTGTGGTGTTAGAAATCTATTAGAGATCATGAATGCGAGGCATTTATGCTTTGGAGATGACGCATCATTTTTGCCTCATTTAGCTCGTGACTACACTTTCAGTCGGGACGATTAAAGTAGGGAGCAGCAAGCTGAGGCTTATTAACAAATCCTTTTCAGCACTGGCGCAAAGGCATTCAGTGTGCAGTAGTACTTGCTACGTATTTTTTAATTTTTCGTGCCAACTATGCATCCCCTCAAACCAGGTGGTAAGTAGTTAATGTCGACATACCCACTCAATTTATGCCAATCTTTTTCTTCATAGGGATGTGGATCTTAGAAAAACAGCATTTCTCACACAAATGCGCTAAATAATAATTTGTCCAATGCAGGCATTGTGGGCAGTAAAATGTCCTTTCGTTTGTACACAGAAAACAGCGTAGATTTGCATCAATCCGGCAATGAGGGTTGGAAACTTCACCCCATTGTCCCACCTGCTGTTCTTTTCTTTAAGCATCTGCTGTTGGTTTTCATAGTGGCTTTGACATAACAGGTGCAAATGAAGAAAGGCTGCACGTATACACTTTGACGTGCTTATATAAGCCCAGATATGAAGACATATGTTCACTAGCAGTAGACTCGCTCACTGAACTACAAATCTACTCAGTGATCCAAAAGACATCCTTTTACACTTCTTAGAGTACACAGGGCATCTCACTTGAAATCAGACTTGTATCCAACGCGCTTTCGTTTTCTCTTAAAGCTTCGCATTAGAGTTGTAGGAGGGCCACATGACATCCACCTTGACACAGCGCGCTGCCTACATGAGCACAGCTTCTTTCTGCCTATTTGTCGCTGATCATGCCATTTCTAGCAACAGTGCAGTGTTCTCATCTAGATTCTTTCTGCTAAAATTTATTATTGCATTGTAGAGGTATGGATGCTAAATAAGGATGCAGTCCACAAATTTTATTCTTTGAGCTGATTCCTGCACGACTTGTTAAAAGGGAGGTAAATAAAATAGTGCTAGTGATAGCACCAAGACGTCTACGCTTCCCAAAATAAATTTCGTTAGCGCTTATAATTGAGGCACAGCCACGTATCACGGATTACTGCGTACTGCTTAAATATCCTGGTAACAACCAACATACTTGTTGCCTTTGCTATTATTGTCGGTATGCTAGACGTGTTGCACAACCCTGAAGCTAAGTGGGTTGCAATTACTAGACTGTGTTTGCTGAGCAATGGCTTTTTCTACTCTTTTTAAGATCCCATAACTGAACGTGAAGGGGCAGGAAGGGCTTCACCACCGCCGAACTTCTACGTCAGCCTAGTGGGTCCTTTTTTCTTTCGATTAAGTTGGGATAACCGGAGTTTGGCTGAACTCCACCCGCGTTATGTCCAAATGAATGCAACAGCTCCACAACTTGTGCGTGTTCGTCTGGCAAACTTTACAGACGGAACATATGATATTGCCGGACTACATTCCGACACATTATACACACTGAGAGCGGAAGTATTCGGAGATGGAGGCAAAATATTTACTTACAATGCCAGCATTAAAACACTTCGCCGTGGTGAGTTAGCATTTGTAGTAATGTAGTGCGCAGCTTTGAATCGATAGGTAATGCTCACTAAACTCTATCCCTAGTGGCGTTCCTCCTATCAAAGTGTAGGTGCACATTGTGCGACTCACCACCATAAGGCTGTTGTAAATCTTCGCTACCACACAGTTCACATTTGAGCTGCGTGGCTTTTTGGGTGATGTAACTGAACCTCTACACATCTTACGATGTGCTAGCAGAAGTATTTGGGAATGGATGCAGGGTTTTTGCTTACAGTACAAATAATAAAAATGCTGATTGATGGCAAGTTTTACCTGTGAACATGATACGCAACTCCACATCGAAGGCATACACTTGCCGACATTTATCCACAGTGGTGTTTATGAAATGACATTTTGAATAAACACGTTGTAGAACCCAAACCATGAGGCAGTCGTTAATTTCTGCTGCTGCTGCACAACTGAAGTTTAGCTGAGTTCTAAAATTACACGAGATATATGTTTGGGTATCCTGTTTACACAGGCGAGGATACAAGAGTCCTGACCACTAGTGCGCCTGCCCCAACTTCCGCAGGGGAGGAAAGAAAAACCCTGACCACTAGCGGATTTGCCTCAACTTACGCAGACGAAAGAATAACCCCAACTACAAGTGGGTCTGCCTTAACATTCGCAACCTCTGGGGTAGTTTTCACTTGCCTGGTGGTAGTTCTTGCCTGAACGCTTGCGTAAATCAGTCCACATATCGCGACGCACAACAACCCTTTTCTACCATAGGATTCCACGTTGTCGGGATCGCGCAATTCGTCATCCATTCAGTTTTAATTAACACTCGTGGAACTTCTCTTTATGGAAAAATCTTGAGTGACAAATGAAACACGGTATCGTGTTTAACCTACTCTTCTTAGCAATGGTTTATTTTACAGATCAAAAAATTTGAATTCTTTTTAGTGGCATTTAATAAAAATGTTAAAATACGAGTGATCTTATTTATTATCAGGCTGTTGGCTTCCTTGCAGAAGAGGCTCAACACCTGAACACCTGCTTATGCTTCTCAACATCATAGAGTATCGCGATTATTAATACAATCATAATATTAATGACTAAATGCTCTATGCTACAAACACAAATATTTTTAGTGTTCTAGCGCAAGTTGAATTAATGGGTGACAGTCTGCATAGTGAAAATGTCATCCGGCTATCCAGCCATTGTGGAAGTTAAATTATTCTGTTGCCGCAGAATCAAGGTGTGTATGGTTATATTAAGTTATCCAGCAGAATTGAGGATATATTTATTCTTGCAATATAAAATGGGGTTAGCCGGCTTGTAAGAAGGGTCGTGGCTAGTTTTCACCATCTGCGTATGTTAGCACCCATCGTACTTATGAATATTCTGGGTTGATTTATGTGCCAATTTAGTGGGTGTGTGCATTCGAAGTCGCCAACTTTCATTTGTCACCGTCTAACCAACATAAATGCTGAGATGCTATGCCTACTTATGTGCGAGCCTGCACGGTTGATGTAGGCAACATTAATGGAATCGCCAAGTGTGACTCCAAGGGAAAAAAGTAATTATCGGCATTGCGCCCTAATTGCTCAACTTATCCATCATCAATAACCTTGGAATGCCCTGTATCACATCTGACTTCTGCTTGGGAGCGAATCGCATCACAGTTCGCACTGTTATACCGCAAGCACTGATTAGACCAGCATTAAATCATTTGTTAAGCATATATCTCCAGTTGCGAGGTCATTCTCATGGCAATTTAATCTGCATAAGCATTTGGTACTTGAAGGTAAAGGTGAGTGCGGATTAACACTTAACACGGGCACGCATCAGATCACTGTGATACATTGAATGTAAGCGTTTCCTTCGCTGAAGAAAGTGCTAATGCATAAGTACAAAAGCTAGCAGTATGCATGGTCCAGTCGATTCGGAGTTCTGAATATACCACAAAAAATTTGCACCTTCACAAATGATGCTAGCACTAAAATATTTCACACATCGCTTTAATTATTCATTCTTCCTTTGGTTTGGTCATTGGTCAAGTCGATTCAGCTTGTTGCTTTCAACTTCTCTTCATTTGTTTCACTTGAAGTAGCCACCTGTAAAGTCATTTACATTTAGCTATCTACTTCGAATGCATACAAATGATGTGGTGCTCTCCCACTTTTAGAGTGGAAAGATGTTTGATCGATTGCATGAAGCGGCATCATAACGCACATCTGGAAGACTTCGAAGATAAGAAAGAATGAGATGGTTATGAACGGGCTGTTACCAAAAACAAACCTCCAGCTATCCTATTTTGTGACATTGGTTTAAAATCTTACTATTTAGATTAGCGTCGCGCACTGCACCCCTTCCACTCTGCTCAAGTAGAAACAATTTTTTCATCAACCATTCCAAGTTAGAGATGCGGGACTGCGGAACATATGCACGCTCTCATGTCTTTACTGGTTTTGGCACGTCCAATAACGAGTTTTGACTTTTGGCCTCAATAAACTGCCATTTTACAACGCTGTTTAATGTAAAACATCAATTGTGGAACATAAAAAGGAGTTCAGAACCTAGTTTAATGACACCCTAATACAACGTAGCAGCGCGGCACTGGATAAACCTCAATCTTGGAAATATTTTAATGATTTATGACAGCGAGTCGCTATAACCATTTGTATACAAAGTCACTGACACACAGACTTGGTCTCAGCCAGTTCTTACCTTCATGCCCACTAGGCGTGTGCAAGACAGTACTGCAGCCGATTCAGTGTCAATGAGTCAATGCACTTCCTATCGTAAGGATGAATCAATTCACACCCTTGTTACTGCTCCACGCACAACCATAAAGTGGTCCATCACTGTAGATCATTCATTCGGGCTAGTTGACCGCCATAAAATAGAACAAATACCTATCCTGAACAGAACTAATTAAATGTGTGCCCATCCCACAAGTTAATCCATCGTCCGTATTACTACCCAGCATTTCCAAATAAACACAATTTTACACATTGCCTTGAAACTAAAAGATCTTAATTTAAAGTAGGAAACATAAGGGGTCTTTCCATTCAGCCAGATAAGCCAAACCAAAGCACCACCCATTATCTACTTCACAAGGCTGACTGCAATCATTATTTGCCCAAATAACAATTTACAAAAACATTTTCCAACGTTCCCACAAAAAATCATTGGTGCTAAGAGCTTGCTTAGACATATTCTCTGAAAGGTCCTGCAGGCTAGTACAGAAATCAATTGTTTTTGTAGGCGCTATTTTGGCCGATGAATATTAAACCCCTTTGTGTGGAGGTTACATAGAATGCATCTGGGTATTATTCCTTCTGGATTTCTTAGTACCCAAAAATGGCGCATAAAATTGTAATGTCCTGACCCGGAGCAGCGCAAAGAGATGTAAAAAGTGCAGTTTATATCGATTTTATCTTATCGACGATGCAAAAATATTAGGATAAGACAAAATCTCCTCACTAAACACCTTGTTGACCCACTCTGCTACGTAACTGCAAACTAAGTTAAATTTGCTGCTACAAACATGGCCATTTGTAAGATGATTAAATAACTCAAAACCATTTATTGTTAATTGGAGCACGTAGATCTGATGTCCGTTGGAACTCAGATTCTCCCATTGTCTTGGTAGACATAAAATATCTGCCGATTTGGAAGTTTTGTATCACCAAGCCTCCTTTTAGTTAAAGGCTTAGAGTTGCAGCGGAAAGTGCTTTAGACTTAAGGTTTTATTGGCACAAAGCATTTTGATCTGTTTTGCTAAGAAAATTATGTCTTGCATTTCTCAACTTGAAAGATGGAAAGGTCTGATAGAACTTATTGCCGGTTTACGAGAACCAAAAATCAAGAGAATCTTGCAGTTTAACAAGCCAAAGATTTGAAACGACGAAATTTGATAGAATGGCATTTATATTAGCCCATCGAATAGCCTCCTCCATTGCAGGGGTTAGTGTGTTTTTGTACATACAACTGTTAGAAAATTGGGTTCCTAAGTGAAGAGAACTGCTGTTGACTGCAAAGAAGTCACTGGTTTAAGAGATTTGTAAGTCAAAGGTACCCGCATGACCAAACACCGACAGATCGAGTAAAGCGATGGAACCCAAATGGGGTAGCTAAAATCGAGTCACTAAACCGCATTTCACCTTTTCCTCCTGCGCATCGGTTACAAAGTTTGTTTCATGTTAGTGTGCTGCCTAGTGCCCTATTCAGGTGTGTTACTTTTACTGGCAAAAGCATGGCAAAGTAGGAAAATGAGTACTTCTTGTCGCTGCACGGCAGAAGCATTTAATCGGCACTAGCATGCAAAAATGGTTTGAAGTTTGATTACCTCGAAAAGCATAATATGCCCTAGTCGCTTAAAACTAGCTGCTAATATGAATGGGAAGGGCGCTTTTAATGCATCAAAAGATGTTAAAGACTCTAGTGTACTTTTGAAAAGCATGATTGCTGCTTAAAGCGCAACTGTTGATGCAGCGTCCAATTTAACGAGCCGATACTGCACCTGATTGTAAGTGTCTCGCTTGCACTTGATTCCCAAAAGCAGAAAATGCAAACATTTGTGCCCCAGTTCAACTGTGATTTTAGGGCAAGCAGAGAATAAGGTGTGTATTGTATACGAGGTGAGGTTTGCTATCATTTCATCCCAATTCATTTCCTCCTTATTTTAACGCTATTCATGGCCAAATTAAATGTTTTAATGCAGCTACAATTTGCGCTATTTGCAATCGTAAGAAGAGTAGCTATGTTATTGGAAGAAAAAAGAGGGTGTGAGAGAGAAAATAAAAAATGTGAACATTAACGGTAAATCAAGGCTAAAATAGATGTTGTGAGGTAGTTTTGTTGAAACTATTTCGTCTAATTGCTGCATTTTGGCAGATATTTTTCAATATTATGAGATATTTCCTACCGCAGCATTGCTACGACTTATTGTCCATCAAAATGCAGCATATATTTTCTGAAATAGTTTCCCATTCTTGGTTCACTTTGGTGTTTACTTTTGTAACCTTTCCTCATCAACAATGGTTGTTTACTGTGACCAGTAATTTACCTGAAGACGGAAAATCCTTGTACCGTATTTTTTTACGCCCTAGGCAATCAACTAGCCTGTATCTTTGGGTAGCAAGTTTCTTTATTTCGCCTTTGGTTCGCTGGCCTTATTGTCGTGAGAATGTTTAATGAACTGAAATGAGGCGGTTAGAACCGGGACTTGTAGTGCCTTTTCACTACTTACGATCTCCACCTAATCAGCATTGGACATTTCTTAGTGTTATACTTGCTACAAGCGTGGCGGTCTTTTGTAAAACAGTTGATATGTTGTCCTGCCTTCTGCATAGTTTGCGTTTTTTACCCTAACTAATAATTTAGACAAAACTTTACTTTGGATGTTTCTTTTATTCCACTAGTGAAGGATTCATTTGTTCAAAAGGTGGTAGTTCATTTATCAAAGGCAAAACAACTTGTTTGTTTATTACTTCAGCAGCATGGCGAACAGCTCTACCTACCGCTTATCTATTTACCCGCCATTGTCACCTCACTAACAACAATCTGCGAGGCAGATGGACATCCAGTGCCTCAAGTAGACGTCATACATGCGCTTTCGAATAAATGCCGCTACTGACTTCTTGCCATCAACGATAACTTGTTAATGGTGGAAATGATAATTGGATCCTGAATAGCAATGAACTGTGGCGTGCAGAACTGCTTGGCATAGCAACCGTAAGTAATTTTTAGGGACAAATCAAGTGACAGCTTAGTTGCGCTTCGCTACAAAGCATAGCTGGGAGTTAGTCAAGTCAGGAGAGCTCCTCCATCTGCACCAATCATCCAAGTGATAGCCTATGCATGATTGGGAAATCAGCACTGGAATAGCAAATGCTGGATCATCAAGCTCTGCCTTTAGCATTCACTTCAGTTTGCATGCACAAATGTCATAGTTCCGCTCAGCAATATTCAGCTCTACTTAATCCACCTAAGTAGCATCATCTATGGAAACGAGGATTATTTTTAGCAAAGCTGCTCTACAGCAGTGACCCACGTGACGAAATATCCGCCCTATTTTGTCGAATGCACGTCAAATTTAGCCAAATAAATGATGCTCATGCAAAGGTCGTACCAGAATTTTGAAAAAGCGTGACTTTGATAAAAGCACGAAGATTAAACAAAACACTTTAATTATTTGTCGACACAGCATGCAGCATTAGGTTGTGTTAAAAAAATCAACCTCCATAAATAGGCTTCACAGTTCTCCTAACACACACGCACACTTTCCTTAAATTTTCTACAACCTTTCTGCATAAATGCGGCGGAACTGTGCTAATAGAGCGCTTAATTTTCTTTTCCAGAGTCAAAGTCATCATGGGCTTGCTCACATTGGCATCAGTCTAGTACAATCCCCGAAACCCACTGGTGTTGAATGACACACAGTTGACCAAATGTACATTGTGTGGGACACACAGGAACTACTCTGAATCTGTGAGCAGCATGTTCAAGGACACCGACATTTTCTCAAAAACATAGGGAAATGAGGCAATGTGCCACTATCGAACGGAGAATTCAAGTGCTTTCACTGCTGTTCTCTTCATTACCGGTAAGTACATTGCCATTTTACAATGATTTAATGCTACTGCACTGTGTAATGACGTGCTTGAAAGGGGTAAAGTTAAAAGGGTTTGTGTATTCTTGGCGGACAAGCTCTAACGGTTGTGCGCAAACATCTGCTTTTCCAATGTCAAATGCTTGTCTCCGTTACTGATCATACCAAAACAGACATTGTAGGCAACTTCCCTTCTGACCTACAAACATGCGAGAGCATTTAGTGGGGTCTCAGAGGTGGGCACCTTGTCAGACGGACACGAGAATGTCCAACCACCTGACCCATCGTGATGCCTCATTGAACGGCCTATGCGTCACGTGTGGTTCATCGGCTCGCATGACCACTTTTGAAAACTATCAACTGCGAGTCAGCGAGAAATGTATCCGCGTGGAAAGGATATAAGGGACACTGCACCCGTCTAGAAGTTTTGCTTTTGGCCTAGGCTAGAAGATGCTATAAGAATGAAAAAGATGAGGAGGATGCATCTCCGAGAACACTGTGAAGAATGTCCCGATGAGTTAAGTGAAGGCAGTGATGGATTAGACAGCACTTGTGTAAAGAATTATGGAGATGCTGACGTTTGCAATCTTACGGACAACGAGATCTTCGCCGCCATTTTCAAAGAGCTTCAGCTGGAGAAAAAGGCGTTAGCCGAAAGTCTAGGCCATCTAGACATACGAAAAAGAAGAAGCTACTACCAAATAACAAAATATCTGAGACGAAAATCACCTATTGGGGCTGCCTTGCCAAAAAGTCCAGGCTACCAGGCCAAAAATCAAAAAAGAAATTGCCACCGGAACACAGCATAAACGCAACGAAAACGACCTATGTCATTACTCGCATAACTTCACTAGAGTTTATGTGCAGAAATCGCGTCCAAAGGACCAGCTTGCACGCAAAGCCCGCAACTACGGCTGCTCCTAAGAACCTGCAGAAAAACCGTCATTGCTCTCACGACCAAATCCACCTCTGTGCACACAATCAAACTTGCATCTACAACCACAAAACATCTCCAGAAGCGAGTCATTGCGCTGCCTCCTAAATTTGCCTCCACAGTCAGGATCGAAGTGTACGAGAATGCACGACTCTCCCTCTCCTATACTTGGCCGTCCTCACGCGCAAAAGAGGGCCTCAACACCGAAATTTGAAATGCAACAGGCCTATAAGTCACCCGATTTGCCAGCAAAATCTGATTTCAATAGGCGTCGCTCAAAAGCTCCATCCGTCGAGATCCATGACAGACAACCAAAAGAGCGATATACAGTGCAGGATCAAACAAACAAACGCTTAAAGGAAACAAATCAAAGCGCATTGAAAAAATCCTTGCCTCAAAAGAAACAAATTGACATAAAATCAAAAAAGAAAAAATTTGCAGTAGTTTAAAATAATGCCAATCGTAAAGAGGATGTGAAAACTGACAGTAACTGAACAAAGTTATTTTACAAGTGCGCACAAAAAGCTATACCGTAAACTCGTGTTGACCTTCATGTATGCGGTCGTCAACCAACAGGACGAAGAATGAATCATTGACAGAGTTGGTCGGGTTAAAGTCCTATAGTATTTGGTGCGTCTCATGAAAATGCTCCTAATGATCATCTGTGGTTTATAAAAGGTTGCAAAGATTGTGGAATTAATCATTATTGTCTCGATGTGGAAAACGTGTACGCATCCAACAAAAGCCTGTCGACAGGTCTAGCTGTCAATATTGAGTTAGGAACAAACTTCTCGTGTGTCGAAGTCTTCCACTGCGGCGAGGTGGAAATAACTGCCAACGTTCAAGGCCTCCATATAACGCCGGCCATGCTGTCTTGGCGAAAAGGGAGTGACTTATCAGTGCTGATGCAAAGGATCAGGCGGCCCTAAGCCTAACCGATAAGGTCTTTGAGGTCACCCATTCGGAGAGGAAGTCGATGATTTAAGCAGAGTATCGAAATAGTGCTGCTGAAGATGAAAGAGACAACGGAGGCATATTTGAGCTAAAAGGTGGCAGATACACACCAATGACAATTAGAGGCAGGCGACGAGAGATGAAGGGGAACTGGCAGTCTTAAATGTGTTGCGGAACATCAATGAGTCCACGGCAGCCACCATTGCATATGATTTGGACAAAGGGTCTGCCCTGCAGCGCAACGTACTCATCTTTGGCTTGGGTGGTGTGACCTTCAATGTCTATTAGGGATGGGGCACTAGAGTTGAAGTCGACTGATGGTGACACGCACCTGGGTGGCGAGGAGCTCGATTAGCGATTGGTGAGTGATTTTCTCGAGATTTTAGGTAAACACACAAGGAAATCGGATTTTACGACCAACAAGTAGGCCATCGGTCGTCTGAGAAAGGCGTGTGAGGTGGCAAAGAGGATATTGAGTTCTTCTGAGTACGCAAACATGGATGCATAATCGTTGTTTGAGGGCACTGATTTCAGTACGACCCTCACACAAATCGCTTTGAGCAGATTGCTCTGATGTCTTCATTAGGACGCTGGATTCGATAATGCAGGCATTAAACAATGCAAAGTTGGGCAAGGATAATGTTAACGAGATATTGAAGGTAGGTGGCTCCATGTATATTCCGAAGGTGCGACAGCTGTAGCAGGACTTCTTCAATGGAAAGCAGCTGAACAATCCCATACAACCGAACGAGGCATTAGCATACGGTGCGGCGCTGCTGGCATCCAATTTGGCTGGCAACAGGTCAGAGAAGGTAGAATATTTGATGTTAATGGAGATGGCGTCATTACAATTGTAACTCGTTGGACAAATCCGAGTTGTCAGGTCTTCTCAGATTGAGGTTTACCACGGCTTTAACGAAAACGGAAAAGTCGTTAGGGAAGCAAAACAGCACCACCATCACGAATTGAAGGGGTCTTCTGAAGGAGAAGAAGATGCAACAAATGCTTAAATATGCAGGGAAATAAAGCTTGAGGATGAGGATGAGAGGTGTAGGATAGCAGTGAGAACCATTCTTAAAAACTGCGCTTGCAGAACACAATAGAAAATTGATGACGATGAAACGAGAAAGAGTATCAATAGCGCTCCTACAATGTGTGAGGCAACTGCCAAGTAAATAGAGGCTGACCAACCTGTAACAAAGGAGAACTACAAGCTCATTTACAAAAATTTGGCAATCTTGTGCCATTCGCTTATGTAGACAGTGTCTCCATTTGTGAGCACAGATTTGACAACGTGTATGCACAACTTGGCGCATTTGGCCCTATTAATTGTGGGAGAACAGCAACCACATACCACTTTTCAAACCAAACCATCCAGCGACGCCACGACAAACGCATTGCCATAACTTGAAACGCGGGTGGTGCAAGCCTGGGGGAAACCCTTAACCATCATTTACGTGAGAGACTACCACTCTTCTTCCACGAGGCCGAAAGTCAAAGCCGTTGCCTAGTAGTTATAGCAATAATTATGACCGAGAATTGCACGCGAACCAATACCATTAACATCCCGCTTGGTGGCAATCCAAGGGCCACCACTTCAGCTGCTAGCCACCAATGCTGTGGCTAACAAAACCCGACTTCAGAGCTAAAGCCCTCTCTAAATCTCCCCATCAACTCGCTGCAGGCCTACTCTGAAATACGAAATAGCCGATCTCGTTTCACCTAGTAGTCGCAGTTGTAAGGGCAAGCCATACAATTCTAACACAATCAAGCCGACCACACCGTGGGCAACGTGCCAGTCGATAACCACTACGGTGTTCTCACTTCTTCATCACGATCCTGACAAGCCATATTGCCACACTCAACCACTCATAAATGTCCACAATTCGACGGAAACACTGCAGACACAAATTTATATAGTTTCGTGCCCTTCGCCACACTTCATCGGAGGAAAAGGCGCCGTCTGGGGATTATCAGAGATGCCCACTGTCCACAGCTTGTGAAACTGGTGAACGGAAGGGGGTGACAATGCAGTTTACTATCCTTCCCTTGAAGTTGCCTCATTTTCCCGCCTCATCCAAGTTGGTCACTGGCATTCTACACAAACGACGTCAAATTGCATCAAGAAAAGGGTTAGTTACGCACCCTTCATCGCTCATTAGCAATACCTATTCAAGAAGACTTCCCAGTATTACAATCTCGACCATGTCTTGGTACATTCAAATTTAGACAGAAGTGAGCCAGATGCAAGCATTCTACATCCTTGGAAATTTATGATATTTAGATCTTCTCCACGCTCAAGGCAGACATGTTTGTCAATCGCCAAATACAAACGCCAAACATCTCAAAATATGCTCCCCTTATGTGCCGAACCTCGGAGTGAATAGGAAGCAAAGCACTTGAGTGGCCGGCTTTCTGGTTTTCAATTACAAGTTTGCTAATACCCAGCGCCTAAAACATCATATTATTGTGGTTGCTTGCCCTAGAAAGCCCACCACATGTGCAAAACATGGCGCAGACGCAAGTGTTTTGCTTTTTTTAACATGAAGCAGGACTTATTCAACATACGGTCTTGAAACCGCTCATGTTTGTTAAGCCAAGCTAATGGCAAATTATCCATTGAGCACAAACCTATCCAACAGTTTGACTGTTTTTACCTGTAGGCACATTCTTTTGTAGCAAGAACAGAAAATCTTGGAATTTAGCGTCTATTTACCAAACAGACACAAATGAATCATGCGAGAAGCGAGGCCATGAGAATTAACACCAAAGTTCCGCAATTGTCTGATCCCCTCACACAAGAACTAAGATGGAAAACAGAGAGGTTTGCAAAAAAAGACGACAGACAAATTGCAAGACACTGGTAGAGCGAGTTGGAATACTATTGTGTCCGGCGGTGCATTCAAACAGCATAAAGATACCCATCAGCATTTTTGGTAGCATATGTTTGATCAGATAGTCTGGTGAGAAAGGAAATAAATGATCCTATCATGTTTATTAAGCTAAATCCAAAAATGACGTTTGCAAGTTATTATCGGGAACCTGCAAGGCAATATAATTAAGCACAAAGTTCAAGCTATAAAGTACTGCATCCAAAAGCTTAAAAATCTAACATAATAAGTTTTTATATTTGTGCGAACTGCTTGTATGGTATAAAGCGACCCTTATGACAGAATTTTTTGGTGTATCGAATCGTATTCACAAGCACTTAACGGCACATTTAAAAGTTGAGTGCTGATATGGTTCTCGTGTCTGTCCTCTTTTCACCATTTGCACTAGTGGGAACAAATCTGTGAGGATTTGTTGTAAGATATTTCTTCTCAAAATAATGGTACATTTGAGCTCATGGACTGATATGAAGGTATGGCTCGCTAAACTCGTGGTTTCTGTAATGCCTGGATTCTGTCACTTGCTTTACTTAAGTGCTGACATCGAATTCGTATCTTGTCCGCATGGTTTTGCAGCATTTTAGGTTTGTTGAATCCGGTAGTTCTAAGTCCATTTTGTTTTGTGACGAGCTGTGAGGGGTCGAAATTATTCTTGTCCTTACGAATTTCATTTTTTGAGTAAGACAACGTCATTTGAATCAACAGGCTTGCAAATCTGGGTATTTAAATCATTTGGGCGAATCCATGAAGAAGTTTGTGACTCTTAAATAATTATTTGAGGAAAACACAAAAGTGAGACAGGGCAACATTTAATCTGCAAGTGCATTGACTGATATTCAGGGTGCGATCGGCATGCAGCGTAGTAATCGTGTGACGTGGTTCTCTGCTCCTCACTTTGGTCTCTAGCGCATCGCTGTGCTCGGAATTGTGAAATCTTAGCTATTGCATCTGAGAATGAGGATCCGCTTGTCAGACAATCCTCAATCGGACTTCTTTCTTTTGCCCTAGTTGATAAGAACATCTGCTAACTTTAATGAGAACTAGGACTAAACAATTGCGTACAGACTTCCGTATATGGATGGCGAGGCTGGACCCTTGCAAATTATGTTTCTTTTCACTGAGTGGAGAAGCAACTAACAACTTGGATTGTCCTAGCTCAGGGACAGGAGAGGATGCGAAATCATCTTGGTCTTAAAATACCAGAAAGTGTAAATTTATCGCCTGTGTTCCCTTCGTGGTCTCATTAAGGCTCTTAATGCAGTAATTTAATTTCTTCTAGGTAAGTCTCATTCCTCTAGCAACGGATGTCGCCGCTGCAACAAGAGAAGCTGTGCTCGCGGTAGATTTGAAAGAAATTTTGCTTGCTTCTAAGAAAGATTTTCACTCCTCGTTGCTCAGTTTCAAAGAGCGTAGTGAACGTGTCCCCTGTGCAATACAGTCATTGGAACATTAAAAGAGCTCGCATTCTTTCGTCAAGAACCCTTTCGCTCAATTCGGCAGCGCTCCTTTTGTGAGGAGGTGAATCGCTGTCTCATGGCAACGGCTATGTGCGTAAAAGCAAACGCTCAAAAGGTTGTGTCCTTGGTGAAAGTCCAGGTGTAAGGGCATCGACTCCTTCTTCGTCTTTCTGCTCCGCCAGAGGTGCTGCTGTTACCTGGTAAGAGCTACGATAGGTGTTAGTCCATTGCCTCAGTGCATTGTTTTCCTGAAGGGGCTTGACGTCTATTTTGCAACGTTCGGTTCTTATTAGTATCTTGCAATTGGCCTTATTCGAGAGCTGAATCATATTAGTTCAAAGTGAAGTAGCAGAATAGATGCTATAATCCTTTTTGGTGGGTAAATGTGCTCATCCGTTGTGCGCAAGCTTTTGCTGGTCATTGAATAATGAAGTATTTGGCCTGTTGTGAACCTGTTGATATTGGGGTTAGTAAAGTCTTGCTCGGTGATTTGTTCATGTGGACACGTTTTAGAAGGCAAGCATTTCTTAGATGGGAAATCAGCGAGCCGATGAACTACGAAGAGTCGTAGTGCCCCCAAGCTTTGGTAACCTAGTTTTTTGTGGTGCTCCGTCATGAGGAATTCTATGCTATGCACTGCGACTACTGAAAATGAATAATTTTGTTTTGTTTTATTTGGTAGCCCAGACAGCGGCATGGTCGCAGTGACTGCACTGTTGCAGCTTGTGGGTCCGAATTAACTTCGCAAATGCTCATATCAATGCTACTTCTTATTAACATGACTTTAATTAACCCAGAAATGTAATCATTTAAGCAATGCAGGAAATGAGGCTTTACGTATTCTCCCCGTGGAAGTTGCCACTTTTGGAGGGATTTGCAGTGGTCATAGAGATAAACAAATCTGCCGTTAGGAGGCACTAATTAGGCCAACAGCATGACATTGCGGTGCGCTTGGAAGTGGCCTCACTTAAGGCAACTAGTCAGGTGGTACCGATGGGGAGAAGGTGAGTGAGCCGTTAAATGTGATGTTGTACATGTGGTCGCTCATGTTTTTGATTGTGGTTGTTTGCACTAAGGTTAGGTCTCTCTTGCACAGTACACAGGGGTTTTAACCGTTCCACGCCTATGGCAGGAATTTTGGCCTTGTTAATCCAATCGACTAGCAGTGTCAAGTCCGCTGAGTTTTATTTCATTTCATAGGCACTTTCTCGCATGGAGGATTTTACATTCGTAATAATAATGTCTTCGTCTGCTTTTACATCAGTAATGCCCAATGATGGATGCAAACTGCGTCCTTGAGTCCTTTATGTGTTATAATGGCTGCATCCTCAACTGGGTTTAAGATGAATGTGAATGTTGCATCGTGACCGTTTGCGTCTTCTTGAAATCGATTGGCAATTAGAGTGGGGACTGAGACGGTTTATGAGTTGTCGAGACGCTCTTAAATGACCCAAGAAAATAAAGTGGCCTAAAAGAGCGACAGAAGTGTTTGACACTCTATGTTTACTGTGTCGCCACCCGATTGTGTCAGGACGTACAAAACAATGCTGTGTGGAAGATTTAGTTCTTTGTAATTTGTAAGAGACGGAATGGATGATGTTGGTGGCATTACCCGTGGCGGACCTGCATCATTAAAATTACTTTGAGGAAGGAAACTTCTGGAGCTCTTTGTTGAAAGTCGCCTTGATCAAATCGCACTCTAATAAGTTCTTTTGTTCTCAAAAATGACAAGCTCTTTTCTCGGAACACAATAGACACTTTGCTTTCTGGACTGGCTGCTTAAATTGAGGGCAGTAGTATGCTGCTTTGGCGTGGCATTCAAGTGACCCACGGATAATGGACAAAATCAATGGGACCTTTCTTACAAACTCGTCTATCGGACATGCAGAAGTGTGCATCAAGACGGCTCCCTACCTTTTTGCTCCTGATTATTGGGGCGATTTGGCTCTGGTTTCCTGGACTTAAGAAGTTTGCCCTAAGTTATGTTCTGGCATTCTCGAAAGTTGGCTGCTTAATTTACGCGGCTTCCCTCCGTAAGTCCCAATTGTTCATTCTTTTTATATCATCCTACATATACGCTCCGATCATGGTAGACTTAACCCACTGTCATGATTAAATATTCCATTTTATGTAGCGATAATAATGGCGAAGTCATTGTTTGATTGCACTGCAAATAAGTGGATAGGGAAAGATAGATGAGAAGTGTTAGGTAGCAGCTAATTTATGCATGCTCCGAATCACAGACTTGTGTAGGATTGTCTGTACTTTCCTCTACTACGGAAATTTTGATTTATGGCAAGTACCTAATCATTCCATCACGATTATATGCACATTTTATTTGGAATGATGACACAACAGTTGGCGTGTGTTTCCAAGGCATATGTATTCACGAATCGCAGAAATGTTTCAAGAAATATGTAACAGCGATAATTACTTAGGTGTTCTATCCTAAATTTCCCCAACATTTTAAAAATTTTGGCTCATTTTATGCAGTAGGTTATTTCATGCATTTGTTTAGCAGTATGAGCAGTACAATGCCCATATGCTAGCGGAGTCGCAGAACAGTTTGTGCTAAAACAACTACTCATGAATACTGCTCCAATGAAGTTGGCATTGAGCAAGTTACCGCCTCAACCCTTAACAAAAATACGGCTCTCTGATCGCTTCATTAGAGCTGCTACCAAAGCGCCCGATGGTATATGCTCATGTACCAACTGCATAACTGTCTAAGGTTTAAGTTTCTGGCATCGAAGAGGTACACTTATGGGCAAAAGTTGTCTGATATTTGTCGCTAGCAACTTTTGAGGCTTGCTGATATCATATTTTGTTATGCATACGATTAAATACTCGAGTCCTTTTATCCAATTTAATCAAATACTGACATCGAAAACGTCTATTTGGGCTAGACAGTTTTCACAGTATGGTGATGTTTTCTGATCATGGTGATTTGAGTTTTGCTCCAAATCATTTCTTATAACCTACGCGTCTCACTTTTTGGCAGGAAGACGTCTGCTGAATTGGTGGGCATGCTACGCGGGGGTAATCCTTGTCGTTGCCTATTAACTGCTCAAAAATACCATAAAATTGAGTTACTGAATCCGGAGGCTAATTCTTTTATGCATCATGTGCGAAAAATGTTAGGAGGTATTGGCAGATAATGAAGCATTTGTATGAGTCAATTCTCTACGTGTTACTTTGACTTCTGGACACATGCGAATTCATAGTCATTTTGGCAATTAAACGCGAAGGTCCGCTTGTCAGAGAGCGCATTGTGAGACTGCTTATCTCCATTCTAGCCAGTGCCGCAGTTGCTGACTTTAGCTGATAATGAGAAGGAGCCATTACCCGTCTGATTCGATGAGCAGATTTGGGAGCAGAAAGGTCAAATGGGGGCGACTACGCAGCACTGACAACTTGATTGGTGAAATAAAGTGGGAATTTCAAACTAAATCTTACTATTTGCCATGCTCCCTAAGTAGCACTAGGAAGTAAAATTTACATCAGCCATGCTTTGATTAATTCTTTTCTCAATCGATCAATTTGGCACTGGAGTTGGTGATGATGTAGCAACTTCCCGCTTCCAACTAAATCGAGCAGTCAGATCGCTTAAGTCGTCCATCCCCATTTAAGGACGTGTTTATTTACGGACGTTTTTCACTACCATTCAACTAAAAGGCTGCATAAGGAGTAGATTTAGACAAAATCAGAATCCTCTGTGCCGCTTCTTCTGCATAAATCTACTGAATCAAATCACCGTCATTAACACGGTAGCATAATGCTTGCAATTTGTGGTTTGCCTTTAAGTCCTTCATGTTTCGCATCACCGTCTAAATGTCACATTGCATATTTTTATGAACTTGATGCCTGACCGCCCTTTGACAACATTTCATTACAGCTCATTGAAATCAAAAATATCCGTATGTGGCACGAGCTGCTCCTTCTAAAAATGCACTGGGAGGCTGATGTAGCTCTATAAAACAAGATTCGAAATTCGCAACAAGACGAAAAACAGAAGAAAATGTATCATCTAACGGTTTGCGTTTTAGCTTTTTGGTTGTTTGAAAAATAAGTTGTTGGGATGGAGACATGTGTAAATTCGTGAACGCACAATATGGCATCGTCCGCCAAGTAATGCAAGAGTACCTAACGTACATGCATGCTCTATGTTACTCTCTCCATAATACATAAGTAAATCATGACCGTAGGGTAGAAAAGGGGAGAGGATCTTCTAAGATTATTGCTTTCGTATTGAAGCATTAGCTCACAATATACTGATAAAGGTGATGCTGTCTATTGAGTTCCACATGCTATGGATAACGACGACGACTTTCAGAACACCGCATTGCCATTCCAGTTAGATACAGTATCAATGTAAACGCAGCAAATCAAAACCGGAATAGAGGGACATTGAGTGAAAGCCACAGATGAAACACACCGGGATTCCAGTTGTGACAAAGCTGATTTACTCAAATTGAGGCTAAAGAAAAGCAGGGGAGGAGGAGAAGTTGTTGGCATAATTTACCTCAAATATTTTAGGGTTTAATCTTTCCTGGCCCTTTGTTATTTAAACGGTGTAGTGTGCAGTTGAAATTACAGAGAGATTGAGGAGGAAGTGATGGTGATAGAAGATGAGAAGTAGTCCATAGGTGAGTAGTCAATGAAGAAGACTAAAGCAATGATGGAAAACCAGATGGTGGGGATGATGCCACTTTAGGAAACAGGATGATAAGTGGAAGGCGAGAAAATGCTGTGAGATTAAATTCTTCTGGTTTGATCGGTGGCTTCATGGAAGCAGGTGTCATTTGCCTCCGTGTTTCTCCACTTTGACTGATACTCGTGCATCATAGTGCGTGTTAAGGAGGCAGAAGAGAACGGGAAGGTCTTCTAATGCCATTATGCTTTGATATGCTCCGCATTATAGACAGTGTCGCACTTTCATTCCTATTCCAGATGTAGTCCTTTGAACCGGAAATCTTTTTTGGATTTTAGGGCCTTTGCTGTTACCTTACGAGGTGCCTGCCTTAATTCGAAGGAACGAACAGTGCAAACGATGGAAAAATATACCAGCAAAAGCAGGTAAATGAGTGGATAGAGTGGTTGAGCGCCGACAAAATAAAGAACCATAATTAATGATCGATTCACCACTCCTGAAGTTTTTCCATAATACGAGAAATAAGTGCTTTATTATTGGTGGGCTCTGCTAGCCCTGCAGGAACTCCTCAATAAAGCGTACTGGTGGAAATTAATGATGGATGCTATTCAAAAGGATGTTTCCGAGGTCAGCATTAAGGACGCTAATGATAATACTGCCAAAGATTAGCTACCTTGACTGGCGCTGGCGTACATTGGTCTGACTGATTCACTAACTTGCTAATTGAAAACCGCTCTTCAAAGAACTTGAGCATGAACTGCTGCATTTTAACCTGGCTATTATTAACACGCTCTGCTCTTTTTGATAAAATGCTCCTTTATATTTCTGCTATTCGTGAAGCTGATCCTACTGTCACATTAAAAGAACTGAGAGGCTTGAAGAAGAGAAAGCATCGGTGAGAGCTAAGATTTAGCACCCTTGCTAAATCATCACAATGCCGCCTTTTTTTCCTTGAGTCTCCGCGAAGGTGCTTACCTTAATTAAGGAAACAGGTAAACCAATTTAAATAATTAGCCAAACAAACAATCATCCAGTCTATTAAATAAGCGGCTGGTCAGTCAAATAGCCAAATTATTAGTCGATGGGTCATTTAGGAAATTGGGATATCAATCAGCTAGATTTGATGGTTAATTGACTTGGTTCTACGTGAAATGGTGCAAATACTAGAGTGACTTACCAGGATGTTTTTTGGCACAGAATGTCTTGCACTTTTACCTGTACTCACATTACCACGTCCACTTCCTCCGCTTTTTCTTTTTTCTTCATCTCCACTTCTATGTCAAACTTCCCTATCGTTTCCCGTGTGATTAGTGATTCGTCCCTTACCAGTGACGTCTCTGTGGTTAGTGATGACAGAGCAAGTGCCGCTAACCCACCTTCAAATTCAAACCCAGTCTCTGAGTCGGCGCATTCAGGTAGATAAACAAGTCAAGTTTCAACACGTTGTCATTGTTCTTGGCTGATGGGGATTCGGTACCTGAGGTTATCATCCGTCTATTTATCGCAGTGAGGCCTGGATGAATGTAGAAACTGGAATGACATCGTCGGAAGACGGTAGCATTTGCGGCGGAGTGCAAGTTGTAAGAGTAAAGCAATAACTGTACTTGTTATTTGATCGGCCGACTGAATGAGTGTTGTACTAAGATTTTTTTATTTACATGCCTCCTTGCTTCTTTATTTTCGTTTGGGCTGCATCGTGGATTAATTTAGTCGATAGTTGCATTGAGGCGACTGATCCTATCTGAGTAAGAAGCGAGACCACAGCACTGGTGTTTTAAGAGATCAGCAGTCCAGTCATTATATTTCTTGTCGGGAAAACGGCGAGGAAAGAGACTAGTTCCATCACCAATAGAACTCCATTTTGAATATCCATTTTTCATCCTCCTGTCCATATCAGACCACTGAAAGGCAGCCTAATAATTAGATAATTAGCACTCAGCTCCATCCTTGTTGGAATAGTGGCGTCTTGGCAGCTATCTCACCACAAATAAATGCCGCGATTTCCCTACAGTCACTCATAATAAACACAAGGGACTGGTTCCGTGGGTGCTTGATTTGATGCGTGATAGCACACCCTTTCACACTCCAAATGCGGTTCCGATCCAATGGAAAACTTTCGATCCAGCAGAATTGATGATATGCATTTCAATGAATGGAGTGTATTGACTACATTTTGCCTCCATCTTTGTACCATGGTGGGATAAGCTAATCTTCTGGGCCAATTAGTGATTCTAAGCCCAACTATATGCATAATACCTATTCCAACCGAATGTTATGTCTTCTTTCTCGTAATTTGCCCACCCTTCATTCAACAGATGTATGAAAATAGTCGCCGACTTATGCTGCAATCGATTGACTCAGCCTCATATAGAACTGAAATTCGGTGATTTGAATGTCTGCTTTGCAAAAGCCTTTGCTCCTCCAATAATTACGAAGGCATTATGATATTTAGCGCGTGCTAAAAATTCGAACTAATTGTCAAATTTGGTGTTAATTCCGGTGTAGCTAAGCAAAACAACTTGCGTTGTTCAAAGAATGTTTTGTGATTTGCAGTAATATTAAATTTTGTCTTGTCCTAAGGAGAAGCATAAGGCTACATACAAACGTCATGTGCGATAAAGTCTAATCGTAACTCACTGATGATCGGGTTAATGGTCGCATTTGCGTCAGACACTAACTGAAAGTTGTTTCCAAAATGAGGGGCTGCTTGTGTGCAATGATACTGGCATGTGTGGTGGGTTTCACTGCGGGCGCTTCGCCGTCATAATCAAATTTAACCTCTGAATGTTCATATCAATGAGCGCAAGGGAAGCACCGGTACTAAAAACGTAAAATGCATGCACTTGGTTTGCCTGCATTCTGCAATAGCATTGAGTGAATAGGAGACATCTAGCTGTCAGTCAACGTCTCCGCAAGTAAGATATACAATCACCAGCTTGTTTTCTTCATGTGTACTCCACTTTGTTTGCCTACCTTCATTTGACAGATTAAACTACAACATTTCCTAGCCAAAATTTGGATTTTAGGCAAAGCATGTTAGGGATAATTTAAGCAATGCATTATCGGTGGACGAACTGTCAGGCACGTGCCATATCCTTTAAATCGCTTGGGCAAAATTTGCTTTGTCTCTAACTCTAAAGAATTGGGCGGCATTAAGCGCACGAACATTGGCGGATCCACACTGTTGCTTTGCACCAATTTGAATATGAATTTTAAGTACTTGATCATTTTTAGCTCCATAATGACACCTTTTTGCTTGAGCAATCGAAACAGCTGCCACTTCAAAATGACAGCTAAACCGTTCACAATGGCCCTCCAAGACACTACAAATTTCGCTGAATATCTCGTTCCTTATGCTTTGCAATTCAGTGCGTAACTAACACATTTTTACAACGCTTTAAAAGGACCATACTTGAAATCAGTGCTTCTTAGAAAATACAAAATAGCAGATCTGCAGTTCAAAGATAGAAAAATGGCACTGCAAGTATATCCATGCTCATCAGCCAAGAATGTCAAGTTCTTCTCAATGCGTGACCATAAACGACGAGTAGTAGGCTTGCTTTTTATCCAAATTATATCTTGGCAAGTTTATTAGGATGTACTCCTGCGATTGATTATGTACGCACCATCCTCACGGCTGCATTACATTTGCCAATTTGTCAGTTCAGACATCAGAAGAGGGTTATCAACGAAGCCCAGTTTTTGCGCAAAATTTACGAAGAAATCAACTCCACTTTCTTCCCTTCCCTTCACATCTTCCATAATTACCACGATTAGTGGATGACCAAATGACAGGCTCGACAATAGAGCACGGAGTTCAATCGTAACTACGGAAGCGTGCTTCAAAACATGAAGAGCTTGAGAATATAAAGAACACAGTCACAAGCAGCTCGTGATGCTGCTTCTACGCTGTGGATTCTCTCATAAAAACTGCGAAAAGGTTCACATTCAATAACGTTTTCATTGTTAAGAAGTATCAATTCATGAGTTGCAAGACGCAATAAACCAACGCATACCGGAAACGGACAGGCACTATTTGCTATTAACATGTGCGAAATGCTGCTGTTCGTTAAGAACATTTGATTTTAAGGCTGGAACCACCAACGGCTCAGCAGCCATGTCGTATTCTTTCACAATTTTGTCGGCAGCGTTAGATTAACTAGGAAGGAGGTAATTAAAAGGCAACTTACCCTTCCAAAAGCACCTTAAGTTGTTGTGATAGACGGAAAATAGAGATCGAATTTCACTTTCTTAAAATATTTCTCAACAGCATCACGAATGATTTCAGAGCTTGGTGTACGCTACCGCGAGTACAGAGCATTGTACGCATTCTTGTCTATTCACTTCCACTTGATGCTGCATGAATTTAGAGTTCTCAGAAAGAGGAACCACTGACGGTCAGGGATTGCTGCACAAGCATTTACGATGCCAAATTAAGTGAGGTACTCAAAAATAATTAAACCGATTTAGGTGTACTATATGTAATCCTATTGTTTAAATAAAAAAACGTCTTCTCTGTACAGCACAGTTATTATAGCGCCCTAACCTATCTTCCGACGTGGCAGCTTGCAATTTACTCAGCGTCTTCTCCATAAGGCAGTGAACCGCACTCTCGTATCAGCGAGCATGTATATGGGAACGAACGATCCAAAGGCTGCTTCCCTAATGCGGATCTAGTTGTTACAACACTAATTCCCTTCTCATCCTTTTCTTTCCGTGAGCGCGGCTGATGTCTTTTTGATCCCGTCACTAGGTGAGAGCCACAGTAACTACTTCCCTCCTTTACCAAACTTTACATGTACTTAATGTTCTGAACTTTGCAAATGGCCTCGGTGTCGATTCTGTGGTGTTTGTCCCTCACCTGTGAGGACAGGCTGATTCGATTCGCTTTACGCATTGTAGTTGGGCCAAAGTGGTAAAAAGGTGTAGGACTTTTTAATGGTAAAAAAATACGCCTGCATTTGTGCGCAATTTTTCGATGGCATTGGAATCTTGAAGCGTCTGAACCGTAGTAAATCTGTTGAAATTCGAATGTGCATTGTGTGAGTCAATAGTTTTTTTCCAGCTCACCACACAACTTGCTCATACGGACATGTTTTACGTAGTGGCTATTTCTCGCGCCAACTTTCTTTTGTTAATTCTTCATATTCTCTTCTTTTAACAGAAACTAAGGCAAGATTGCGAATGTTAAGATAGATGTTTATTACAATAAATACTAGGGTACTACAACAGATTGATATTTTCCTTGTAAACTGATTGTTTCACAGTTTGCCTTGAGTTTTATGCCAAACTAATAGTTAGGGCTAAGGTTTATGAGTTTAGCAGTAGCAAACACGGGATTCTGGGTGCTAGAAGCACATAAACTTCTAGCCATCATAAATTCTTCGAGTCGGGATGCAACTTGGCCCCTTTAATTTATGCAAAATATCTATTAATGGATAAATAGGTGCATTTGATTTAGATGAACGTGACGTCCATTTAATTATGTGCCCTATTGGCAAGAGTGACATAAAAGCGACCCGCAACTTTATTGTGTACACTGAGGAAGTTAGTTACTTATGATGGTTTGGCGTTTGCTTACTGTAAGTTGCATACTCATGTCAAATGTTCCATGGTGATTAGGTTTGTCTGGCTTTTGTTTTCCATCCTTAATTTGTAGCGTATGATAAGGCTTCAGTACCTCATTGTGCTTGTAAAAGCGCTCGAGGTAAGAGTGGAAAGGAAGATAACGTTGGGACACGCGCTGGGATTAAAAACGGTGCCTCAACACTAGCAGACTATAGAGAAGTGGAGAAGAGTCAGATTCTCCAGGATCACTTGCACTTTGTGGAAGACGTCCCCATCATTTATTGCAGGATCAATGAAGTTGGCAGTGGTAATGTTGGTAAGACAATTCTCACCTCATCCCATTGAGGATACTAGTTTTCTACTGTATTCTGCTTCTGACATTGTCAATGTTCCCACCAAAACTTCTCCTGCATTTACTTAAATAATGAATTATCATTGCGGATCTTTTAAAAACTATAACTAGGCGATAGTGGCATTGCATTGCAAAGGTATTGCTGGCATGCTCGGGTTTTGCTGGCATAAGTATAATGTCAAAGTCAACTAAGCATGAGCAATCGTGCCACGTTCTTAAGGTTTTACACAATTCTAATTTACTAAGGCTCGGTATTGTTGGCAAAGTTGTCCTTCAACATTGTACATTAAGTTCTTGTAGGAATTACTGCATGGAAGTGGGCGTTCCTCTTTGATTGCATCATTGCGAATGACAACCTGGCCTCCCAAGTTGGATCGATCTAGCTCCGTGTAATGGGTGAATGGACCTGTAACGCCGTCCATGTCTGTATTCTGCGAACCGATAAATAATTCTTTTCAACAATGTCTGCTCCCGCCTCCCGCCACGCTCTTTCCTCAGACATGGTCACTCGGACGGTCAATAAGCCCTTTGGATCCATGAAATGAGCCCATCATTGACGAAAGCGGAGTAGAGGTTAGCGAAATCTCAACCAATTTGGACTCGAACTGCATTGCGTTTGTAGATACAAAAGGTTAAGTGGGACCGTGCGGATCGCGCCAGAGCTTTTGAAGTGGTCCCCTACGGGTTGGATTGTTTCGGCTCACTGTTTACTCGGAAGCTTGCAAGTTTGTCGCATTTCGCATCACATTTTTACCCTCTCCTTTCTTTCTATCAAAGTGTTTGATTGGTCTCTTTAGATCATTTACTTTTTCTAGGAAAACCCTGATCTCAGGTGCGGTGGAGGTTGAAACCTAACCATTCCATATCCTACGTCAAACCATGACTGCATCCATTAACAATTCACCTGCCCGTGATATCAGTAGCATGAAAATATCAGATATTCCTTCCCCTCATCCCATATTCATGACAACTTCTGGCCATCCGTGAGCGTCATTTCTTGCCTATGGGTTCATCTATTCATCTATCCTGCCTTAATTATTACTAAAACTGAGCCCTCTGGACGCGACAGTTAGGAAATGACAGACGAAGAGAAAGAAGAGTGAAACCGCTGCACTAATTTCTTCTTGATTTGTGTTTTTTGGTATAACCTGTGATTTTTGCACACCTCCTATCCCTCTGTGCCGATTCAGTACTTATGCCATGCTGGTGGTAGAGAGTTGGAATATTATGTGCCAGTTGTTGACGTTGTCGATTTCGATTCTGAGGTTTGTGGTTGTAATTTAAGAGTTCTGGCATTGTTTAAAAATTTTTAGAAACATTTAAGAAGTTATAAAGAAACTTGCTATCACTATTTAAAATGGAAAATCAGGCTGGCGAACATCTGGCCATAGCATCGCCACCGTTTCCGCCTCGCAATCAACACCCAGAATAATATATGCTCCAGGGGATATAAAGGGTAAAAAGGCATGACTTGGCCATTCGCTTGTTAACTAAAACGGAGAATGGAGCTGTCAAGCCGAAACTAGGCTTAATTTGATAGTAATGGCGACGGTAGTGGTTGCCACGTTGAAGAAACTCTGCCGGTGGCATTTCGGAACTTGTCTGTGGGAATTGCAGCTGTCGGAGCGAAGTATTCTGATGCCCAACACGTGAGAAGAGGTTCAGCTAAGCTATGAACAGGATGGGACCATTGTGGAATAAGGACATTAACGAAAACCGACTTGCTATCAGGTATTGAGAAGTGAAATTTGTAGACTGATTTTTGGGTGCATACATTGAGCCAATTATCTACGCGGACCACTGCAGGTTAAAGTCCACTAGAAAAGCCCTTGCATATCAGTAAAACCATGCCACTTTAGCGCAGACGTAATGAATTCAAATGCAGTGAGCATGTGTTGAGGACATCCTATTTTTAGTAGGCTAGAGTTAGCTGGAACGTTGGTCTCTCCTCCCTCCTTCAGCGATTATCCTGCCAAGTCTTCCACACAGGTGTGCGGTACAACATTTATGCACGAGGGAAAAGCAGCACCATAGATCTTATTAGTCTCGGCCTCACAGAACTTAACATTCCGTCTTATAAATGCTACTAAGATAAACATAATATTCTTACTCAGTAGCACTAAATGTTGCTTCAAAATATGGGCCAGGCATTCCTCCTATGTAAAATTTGTGCGTTACGTCTTCGAATGCTGGGTTTTTAACCTAACCACCAACATGGTGTGCTAACTTAAACACACACCTCCCTCATAAAAAAGTGTCGCTATTAACTTATTTTTAAGTAAATAAAAGCATTCCTCATCATTATACCCTTTCATTTTACCCTCCGCTACTTCCACGAATCTAACTGATGAGCGGAATATAGTTCACAGCAGGCTCTGACAGAGATGGCGTTGAATCAAGCAATATTGTGCAGGAATTGAGCTTAAAAGGGCGGCATCAAACACCGAGAGCCTAATATACCAATAAAGAGGTGGATCAAAGAGCTGACTCGCCCTAAGCAAGCAGGGGAAAATATGCTATTACACAGTCATGTCTGATAGGATTTACACATGAAAGCTGGCCAGCTGACACCAAAAGAGGAGAGTTAACCAGGCGTTCTTGAACGCAAAGGAAATTTCTTTCAAACAATAGGAAAGGATTATTAGGCTTACGTACCGAATTTTAATAATGCTGATGTAAGTGAGATTTTGAGCATATAGAAACAAGGTGGAATTCTACCGAGAATAAAGCACATTTTTACTTGATCCAATGCAGCTTGTATCGTAAGACCAAATCAACTCACGCCGTTGTTGCGACTCCGCACACAGACCGTAAAGTAGTCCATCAGTATAGACCTTTCATTCGGGCAAGCCGACAACCCTGGAAAGGAACATAAATTTCTCTTTAATAAGCCTAATTAAATGTGTGCCCATTACACAAGTTAACCCATAGTCCGGTCCACTACCTAGCATTCCTAACTAAACAGAGTTTTACTCATTACATTAATAATTACAGATTGTAATCCAAAACAATGTATGCAAAGAAACTCCCCACTGTGCGGGACAAATCTGTGAAACAGAAGACAGGAATAGGTGTGATAGCAGCATCTGCAAGGAATGCACGCAAACCTTCCCAATTCTACAAAGAAAGGAAGTTCATGTAACTGCTGCATAGGGTTACCTAAAAAGCCCTCGAATTCGGAGGGCCGAATGAGTGAAGATCATAAAGCAAGGCATTGAAAAGTACTTGCCTACGTGCGCCAACTCGAAATAGTACCATAGTTGGCTATTTTCAGCTGAAGTATCAAAGCGGACTGGATAAACCACTGTCATGGTATGCAGTGACGAATTGAGGGTGATGATGGCATGGTTATCAGTGAGCTGCAGAAGTATGGAGACACTGATGGCTCCTTTGTTATATTCTCTGCTATTCTCAAAGATCTGCAATTGGAGAAGGAGGATAAGAAGCGTTTTAAAAAAAAGTCGAAGCCATCAGGCCATACGAAAAGGAAGAAACCACCACCAAATCACAACATACCTGACGAAAACCACCTAAGTTATTACTCGTATAACTTTGTTCAAATGATTCGCAAGCGCGAAGTCCGCAACTGCTGCTGCTCCCAACAACCTGCAAAGAGGCCGTCACCCTCCTTTCGCCTTACACTGGTCATCTTGATTGAGCTCACTCTACTTCGGCAAGGGAATGCCTGACCCTGTCAAAAATACTAAACTTGTCGCCTACTTTCTCGTTAGCCGACGTTTAAGGGGGGGGGGTTAAGTGTAGTGAGCGTGTGTTCATTTTCATTAATTTATTACTGTTTCCACGAGGACCGATCGAGTCCGGAGTCCGTGTGCGTAACAAGGGAATGGTTTGCTGTGCCACAGCAATCCGATCGGGGGTGTGAAGATGACTGTAGTGTTCAAAATGCTTCGAATGTTAACTATTGCTCCTACTCCAATTGCGAGACCCATGTATGCGCATGGGTGGTGGCAGCGAGTAGTATTGTCCTCGAAGGACCAAGCTCTTTGCCATCGGCTCTCCTCTGAGGAAGCAGGTAATAGCAAGGTGGAAGCCTAGACAGAGAGTGTAGAGGAGCCAAATGGTCCCTTTTTAATTATTTAGTGCTGGAACTTTTTGCATTCGCCGCTAATTAGCAGTGCACTGAAACGTTTGCAAAATCACCTTGCTCTTAGTCAAGGTCGGTTAAAGGTTGCTTAGGGTTACTTTCAACAGACCTCACAGGCTAAGTTGTGATTGACGTTAATATTATTGAGTTGCTCCTTCGCCATGCACCTGATACCCACTTTTGCTATGTGGTCTACAGACAATGACACAGGCATGGCGTGATTTTTGTAGAAAAGTCAGTAAAGACTGGTGAATAGGACCTCCAGATAATTGTGGGTTAGGCAACTTTGACATCTATCGCTGGTCTCGGAGACAGGGTAGACTCATGGCTGTGTCGCGACTACTCTGTTTATTTGCTGATTAGACTCTTTGGATTACCACGCGCATATGCATGCGATGCAGCATCAGAGCTTCGACTCTCGCTTCCTCATCGCAGATAGGTGACACAATCCTTATCGTCGCATGCGCAATCATTCAGAGGTTAATGTGTGGGTGCAGTGATGCCTTTTACTGCAGAGGATAGCCATCAGAAATACTTGATTGAACCTATCCTAAGCTGCAGCTGTACGCTAGCCCAGCTTAGGTGAGATTTACGCGCATCGTATTCGTGCCAAGAACTTTGGAACTTACTGGTGAGGTACACAAAGTTATGCCTACAGCAAAGTGCTACGCTGGGAGAGCCAGCCATTTTAAACTATGCAAAAGACACGGGCAGAGCTGGACCGATCTGTAACCTGCTATTTGTTAGTCTTGCAGACCTTCTTAATAACTTTATCCTAGGTGCTATTTGGTTTAACTATTCCTTTGTGTTTTTTATTGTGGCAAAATCTACTTTAACCTGATTACAAATCTAGTTTTGCATGTGAATTATGTCCAAGTTAATTAAAAGTATATCAGCAAATCAAACTGCAGCCCTAGGTCCCAAAGCGGTGCGTAAAATATGTCAAGTTGGGAGTACCAAATAGTGATCCGTACAACAGATCAACCTGTAACCTATTCGAGAAAAAGTGATTCGTCTCTTACTAGGGCAGTTACCCAGCCTGATTAAGGAGTCTTCACTGATGGACAACATTTCAGTCTGTATGTGGAGTTGCAGCAACTGGGTATGTCAATCTAGTTTTACGATGCAAAGTGCATTTGTTCAAAAAGAAACTTTGAGATTCTCCTTTATAGAATTTTAGCTTGCCTCACAAATACTCGGATTCTCTCCTGCATCAGCAGTGCAAACTCACAACCTCTTTCTTTTACTTTAAACTGTCGCCATTGTATTTACTTAGGACGTTATTTTTTCTGTTTCGGTACCATTTATTGTCCCTTTACGTGCGAGTTGCATTAGATTTGACTGTGCAAGAGCGTATTATGCTTCGCCTACCGACAGTGAGTAGCTCTTCCATTTAATGCATTACGGTACATAGCGGTTTCAGTTTTCTATGCCGCCTGCCAGGTCCTAAATCGTGAATAAACTCAACAGCGCTGTCTCTGTCCCAGCCAGCAGTGGACTATCTTCCGTTCGTCGCATCAACTCATGTAAGCGGCGGCAGGTGACATGAAGAGGTGTACTGATAAGAGAAGTGTATGCAACCCATAACCTGAATAACTTTATTACAATACACATTTCAATGAGATTATAAGTAATGTGTATTTATTCGAATATACAGTGTTGGTAGCATAGATGAAAACCCAGCATTCGGGTATGCAACGCAAAGAATTTATATTTAAAAGAACACCTAGTCCATATTTTAAGTACCTTTCATGGTACTGATCAAGGCCATTATTTCTAAATAAGAATGTGTTTATGAGAGAGACAGGGATATGGACGTCATTCAGGACGAAAACGGTGAGATCTGTGATTGTGCTTTTCCTTCGGGTGGAAACTTTAAACCTTACCCCTCTGACAAAGACTGGATATAATAACCGCAAAAAGGGGAGAAAGCAACTAATGTAGGCGGCCTAGGTTACTAAAAAAGGCAGTCAAACTCCACTTACGGTAAATCCATCATCCAGTGCCAACTTCATATGCCATCTCTTCTGTCTATGGTATCAAAAATGCGTCTTCATGATTTTGAAGGGCAGGAAAATGCGTTTAAGGCACCATTGATAAAGTTTTTAGCTTATCGAATCGATGCTGTATTTGATTACAAGCAAATCGCTTGTACATGATTCTCGCAATCAGAAAATATAAACATTTTTACTTTATTCCAATCGTGAATTTGAAGTGCGCCAAGGATAAAGTGTGTATTTTACATGATTTTAATTTTCCCTCATTCTATCCCAATTCCTCCCTTGTTTTAATGCTTCGACGTAAACAGCCAGGTCCAAGTATTTATTCGATTCGTCAGCCGCCTTACTGTCATTTAGTCTTGGTAATTTTCACAATGCTACCATTCGTTTTGTTAACATTGTAGACAAGCCCACCTCAACCATTCACATGTAACTTTCCTATGCAGTCCAAACTGATTCCTGCACATTTCGAGAGTAAAGGAAATGATAGAGGAGTCGATAGATAGCTATTGGAGCACATAGACAGGGGGATAGACAGAGAGGTCAGCAGATGGAAATAAACATCAAGGCATGTAAGTCTCCTGACTGGCGATTCTGTCCTTGGTGCTCCGATAAATGACGATCAAAGTGGATGATATCGCATTTACTCTGACAGGTGGTTAAGTAGAAAGATAAGGGAGAAACATTACTGCACTAATTATTTCACTCACCAGAATCCAGACAGTAACATGACGCTCCTGATTGAGGTGACTAGGGATCGACGTGTTGAATCTTTGAAAGTTTTTGTTAGATAGGTGTCGATTTAAGACTTCTGATTCCACTTCCAACCTTGTTAAAGTAGGCGAAAGTACTGGTCAAATTGGTCGGCGCGGCTTCCACTCAGGTGGTGCACGCATACCCATTCCATCCCCTAATATTGTTAATGGTGAAGACATTTGCTGCCGGTTGCAATAAGTCGGCTTCGTTGTTATATTTCCCACAGCAGTACTCTGTACTGGCATGGCGATCAGGTGACAACACATGCAGAGGACAAAATCGATGGTGTCTCTCTTACAAACTCGTCTATCGGTCATCCAAAAGTGTGTGTCAATACGGTTTTCTACCTTTTTGGCCCTAATTATTGGTGTTATTTTGGTCTGGTTTGCCGCATTTCAGAGGCGCGTCTTAAATTGCGTTCTGTCATTCTGAAAAGTTTGTTGTCTGATTCACGTGGCTTCTGTCCGTGGGTCCCAGTTGCTCATTCATTCGTGTGTCATTCCACCCATGCGCTCCAAATATGGTAGGTTTGATCCACTGCTATTGACAAATATCCCCTTTATGTGTTGTTCCTGAATATTTTGCATGATTGTGAGTGTGTAGCTACATTAATGGCGAACTTAAAGTTTGATTACCTTGCTGATAAGTAAATAGGAGAAGTCATCCAAGAAGTGGTAGATAGCAACTAATTTATTTGTGCTTTAAATTGCAGACTTGTGTAGGATTGCCTTTCTACCTACTTTGGACACTTTCTCTTCAGCATAGTCACCGCACTTGTTTTCGGTAGGTAATGTGAGAATATAAATGTTTCGAAAGAGCCAGATGTAATGAAATTGTGTTATGCTTTTCATATCTTACCAATATTGATCCCATCGCCTTCCATTTCTGTGCTGCTATTTGCTTCTAGATGATGTATAAGGTGCTAGGTGAGGCAAAAGCTTTCGCATTTTATATGCATCGCATTATTTACACTGTCTGACCGAAACCCGCGGCTTACCTGTGCCCACTTAGGAGCCAGAAGCCTGATTTGTATCTTTGCCTTTCTCTTTTTGCCCTGGTTGACATGCATTACGCTTGGGATTTTGTGTAGGTCAACTGTCTGTCATTTCATATCACTTGATTTTGAAATCTCGTGGTGACAATGAATGGAAAAGCCCACAATCGGCATCAATTCGGTACTAGACTGTCATTACCAGCTTCCTTTGCCTAATAGCATGACAATATTTCTCCTCACCTGCAGTGGGCATTTTCGTGAAGGTGGATTACCTTATGGTGAGATTTATGCCCATATTTTGGCTTTCGATTTGCATCCTAGGCGATAACTTGTATCAGTATTCACCTTTACCGTCCATAGCTTTTGGGTTGTATAGATACTGTATGCCTGCTTGCCTACCTAATTTTGCCGTACATCCTTCTTGTGACAGTGGACATTTTCGATGAGAACCCTTTCGCTTGCACTAGTGAATTAAGTGTTTTAGTTAATATGGATGCCTCTATCCGACGCAGTACTTCCCTCATTATGTTTGACCAGTTCGCACCGTAGTTTCGACTTCCCTTTCCTTCTGGTCTCCGCAGTCCTAAGGAAAATATTCAGCAAGTCTGCAGCCTGCCTAGCACCCGAACCTTAAAATGATTTTTGTGATCAGCTAGTCGCTATGACGAGTCTGCTTATGGTGTGAAAGAGGTGTCAACTGTTGTGTAGAAATCGAATGCGTGTTTAGTTGGAAGTGGGCTTGAGCTAAGTATCTTGCACTTTTTACTTCCACGTGCTGTTTTTGAATGGCAGTTCAATTAAAGCCACTACGCGTTGTCCGCGTGTCAAATGCATCCTCTCGTAATACGGATTCAATAAGTGCGTTTATTTTGCAATCTCTTTAGGCATTTATCGGCAATTTTATCTGTCAATGAATGTGTCACGATTTAATGAATTTGCAGGAACATAGAGATAGCTGATTTGATGTACTCACTCCGATTCTTTGCAACACTCTCTGCAGTGCTACTGCATGGGCCATTTTGATTTGTAGAAAGCTGAAAACACTTCATACGCAAGAATGTACTTGCTAGAAATAGCGTTCTTGTCCCAAGTTCCTGACAAAATTCTAATTTTATCATAGCAAAGCTGATGGCTAACACAGACGAAGTAACATTATCATATGTTTGTTTGCGTGGGGCTTATGTTCTAGTAAAACATGGGTAAAAGAGTGTTAAAAGCAGCATAGGCGCAATATTTTGCACAGATAAACAATGTTAATGTACTTGAGCATGATCTGCAGAGTCTCAGGACCAACGTAGAGACCAAATAAGGCAGGGCACTCAGCTTGAATGTATATTTGGTAAGTCTACACTCAGAATTGGTGACAGGGTCCAAAGAATAAGTCAACCTAACATGGCGCAATGGCGGACACCCTAAATAGTCATCACACCATCAAAAATCTCTCCTAGCTTATCTTGCCGTAGTTGGTGTTGTGCCTTGCATGGCAAACGCATTGGGAAGTAAAGGTAATCTTGCCTTAAACCCTCACGGAACTAGTTGCACAGGTTTTCACGAAACGCAAGTGTGGGGAAATTGCAGCATTTCGTGGTAATAAGATATGGACTAGCAGGTGAGGAAATGAGGACTATTGGTGCGTGTTTATTGGCAAAAACAACGTATATCTTCCCTCACTGTTCTTCTGACGAGAAACGCGAAGGAATTAATGGTAGCAGTTGTGGTCGTATCTAGCCAAATGCTAGTGCTTGGTGCATGTAGTCACAGTCTGTTGATGAAAAATGTGTAGAGGAGAGAGGGATAGGGAGTACTGGAACTATGAAGCAGTCCGCCAGCAATTCAGTGCAATCGCCGATTGAAACACGAAACCATTGTATTGCCACCAAATCGAACAAAGATTCAGTCGAATCAAAAGGGAAGAAGTGAGGAGATGGGTAAATAAACCAGTCGGCTAAATGATCAGACAGTCAAGTGATCAAATAATTAGTCGATGGGTCTGTTAGTAAACTGAAAGTTCAGTCAGATTGGGGGTGGTAGCAGCGACGACCAAAATGCCTCCTCAGTATTATCGGTGAAATTGAATCTGCTGTGGTATGTGCTGGATGCAGACTAACTACGAGCTTCGAATGTCCAGCAAAAGAGAAGATAAGGAGGCTCTACTGAGGTCAATAGAGCAACAGAATGGGTCAAAGGGAGGGAAGGGTATCAAATGACCTTCTGACGACCAATTATTCATCGTTGAATAAATGGAATCAGTTTCTGTTAATTAAGGTTACTAGCTGCATATTACGACTGATATTTGACCCCTTTCTTGACTTCTCTAGATTGGTATGGGTCCCTTGAAATGGCAATGAAGCAGGATTTATAAGTTACAAGTTACTTAAGAACATACGCATGATTATGATCCACAACTTAGGAGCTGAAGAATACGTGGGCGTAAACTAGAGTCTTCACGACCAGCAAGCGCTTTCTTCTCGACTGACTGGTTGATTTTGTACTAGAGCACATTGTAGCCACATGCTAAAAGGAAGGTCAATTTAAACCTCTACAATGAAATGTGATCTGTCGTTGTTAGAGTGTTGCTGTTCACAGCAATTCTTCTTAGCCTTAATTATAGGGCTTAAGTGGAGCCGATTAGTGTGGTGTTGCGCAATCATGTTGATAGTAAATTGTTAAACAACGAGTCCTAACATAATGACCTGCCTTTTGAGGTTACAGTCACAAATATAGGCAGCACAGCGTAAGTTGAAAGCCACCGTCGCAAAGTTTTTACAGCAATAAGTAGATGTCGGTTGACCTAAACGCCTAACAGTCTTGGCCACCTTGGCTCAAACAGTTCTTTAACAGTTGCACGAGCATTCTGGTTGCATGTATAAAAGAATACGTTGCAGACGTTTAATTTCGGGCAGGCATGTACCACATGCAGCTGTTTTGAAGGGCAGCTCCTCACAGTGATCCCACTACTCCAACCTGTTGCCACAATGTTTTCAAGGCTAAGAGCAGTCATTGATTACACTAACCTTTCTAGTGCCCATCATGATAGTAAATTGAACTACTCTAGTTGTTGTAGACTGCTTTAGGAAAGGAGCTCAGACTAAGCTAGAGAAGACACAAGACGCTGAATTGAGTGCTTTTGCCTCACTAAGTCAGTTGGTTTGTTAGCATGGGTTACCTGAAACTAGGCGTAGTGATTGATGCCCTAATTTCGAAAGCCAAGTCCCAGGACCAAGCAACCTTCCAAATCACAAGTGTGTGCACGGCGCTTGGATGTCCGCAAGGGATTGGATAGGTGGAAAGAAGTTACACTCTCTGATTGGACTGTTGAATAAATCCACTAAGGAACCACGTCAGAGAGACTGAAAGTCCAGCCTAGGGTGAGCTTTTACGTCTGGAGACCCACCACCAGAAGTCAATCTCTATTCCGCCATTTGCGATGCGCGAATATTTTTGAATGTGTGCCTTCCAAGCACAGAGACAGCGGGCAAAAATGGCCCAGACTCTGCTTTAAGATTGATTGCAAGCATAAGTAAGCGCTCACAGTCGTAAGTGAATGCTCATACCTATTGTCAGGAATTACTAATGCGAAACCAGTACGAATGCACAAGTGATCATTTCACGATTATTATGCCATAGGTTTCTTTGTTTGTAGAACAATGATTTATCTGCATTTGCCAAAGCTTCTTCACCTACATAGCACTTCATCCACAACGCATAATACAAGACCGTTCATTACAGCATGGTGCGGCTCTACAAATGTAAACAACTGGTAGGATGTGAGAATAAAGTAGCGTGCTACAGCAAGGTAGAAAACCACAGCTGGTGGCACATATGGACACTGCAAAACGACAGCTATAAAGCAAAATCTTGGTTTACTTTTCAAGCTAAAGGTGCCTAGTGATCTCTACCCTTTTAGTGGAAGAATCAAAAACTTCCATGATTTAAGGTAGGGCTGGTGCACATATCTTCATCGAATTAATCTATTAGCTTAAAGGCTTTAAAGGCCAGGAAAGGTTAAACAAGAGACGGGCTGAGTGATGGCAAAGAAGGCAATAAACAGCATGGGCACACATTGTTAAGCTTTTTATCTACAAAGTTATTAATCGCGTTGCAAGATGTAGGCATTAGCGAAGCATAGACAGAAAAGCCAAATGCACCCTGCCTCGAGAATGGTGGTTGGAAAGCAGAGGAACTCCAGCAGTGCCCAATACTACTTAATCTTTTACAACAAACATATAAATACTCGCTGAAGAGTAATTTCTACTTGCCTCTGCAATGCCTGCCATTGTCATCTTCATCGATAGACTGCACCATCCCCTTAGTGATCAAAATCACAAGTAGACCTCATACTTCACAATGGCGCTCCCTTAGGGCCACACATTGCTGGGCTAAAAGATTCCGTGTAGCGTTTGTGCGTTTAGCACGCAGACACCCCCATGGTGTGGCTTTGAATGCAATGCTAGTAGGCGTCTAGCTGGAGCATCCATCCATCTTGCTTGAATTTCCAGTGTTAAGAGCTAAAATAGGAATCCTCGAATACCAGCCATGGAATGCATTAAGCATCACAAAAAACTGCTTTCTGAAGCCCACATTTGCCTGTTACCTTGTTCCAATTTCTGCGCTACTCGAATGACATAGCAAAAACTGAAAAGCAACCTTGTAGCCACGCCAATTCTCCAACTAGCGATTGCATGACTTCCCTACAACATTCGCAACCAAATTAACCCATCAAAGAAGTTGGAATCGAAAGTACAAAATCTTATTATCAGCGTTGGCACATAAGGGCTTTAATCATGTGCACTATCTCTTAGGTGGCAGATAGTCACCATCTTGACCACCCTTTATCCTTTTGGAAATCGCATCATGACAGCCCCATCTCAACAGATTAGACCAGTTGGTTAATTTCCCACGATGAAGCTTGATGCACCACAGTGGCCAGTTCGTTCGCGCAGTAGTGGGTTGGGAGGCAGTGGAGTCGCCAAGTCTTCAAAGCAACCTCACAAGACGATCCATCTCACTTGACCTATTTCTCTTTCCATTGATGATGATGGCAATGCTAAAATCTGGTGTGGTAATAGAGCCTCTAGGGCGGTCATTAAATCACTTTTGAGGAATGGCGAAGGATCCACTAGGTAGATTATGCAATCAAAGCAGTCCAGTCTGTCTCTTTCTTTCAAGTATGCAGTGGTTATAAAACCCTGATCAGACATTGACCATTTCGAAATGCATCTGGTACGCTCTCTGCAGCGTCTCTAATAAAGATGGCTCCGTTTGCAGATGCAGTGTGCATGCATATTGAAAACTTTTTTATTGAAGTGCTATCAGTGGATTCAAAGTTCAGTGCTTTTAGCCGTACTATTCTTTCAAAATTCGACATTAAACTTGCATTCAAGTCCGGCAGTAGGCAAAAGTGGATAGTTTTGTAGATCATGTCTCGATCAAGGTTGGATAGAAGGCGCTCAAAGGAGTCAGTCTGCTCGATTTGACATCGAATGGCTTTAAAAGCATTTTGCAAAGAAATCGATGAGAATTGGGGGAAGAGCAGCAGGTAGAGACGCTTGTCTAGCCAGGTCCACTGACTAATGTGCCGACACAGAACAGCGGAGAATCGCCGAGTGGACAGAATCCAACTCCAGCTTGGAATGCTTGTGCAGAGAATCACCATATCCATGACACTGAGGAGTCCGCATAATTTCAATTGCAATTCGGGTGGAAGTGTGGTAATTTTACAATGTGATTCATTACGTGCCTAAAGTGTTAAAGATGTTTGTGAATGTTAGTGTCATGAGTGTTTTGCAAAACTCAATAAAATAATTTGAAAGAGAAAGACTTAGGCAGAAAGAGAAATAAGGTTAGTGAAACCTACCATTATGGGGATGCGTCAGCATGGACGGACCGCGTGACGGAGTTGATGGAGCTTAGACAAATGGCAGCTGTGGGAGAGGGAGTTGGATTAACCCCACCTAGCTGTCATCCTATTGGCTAGTTTTGCAACATCTATTTGAATAGCCGCGCAATCACGTCAGCTCTTTCCCTCCGCTTCTTCCTCTAGACAAAGAATACAGTAGCCGTGCATATGAATTTTGTATTCCCTTAAGGCAGTATAAATTGCAACCTCAATGTCATCGATGCAGTAGTTTGTTCTATCACTGGTGGGCGGCTAGCTGATTCGACCATAAACTATCCCTTATGCAGCCGTGGCCTATCGAACTCGCCACATTTTCCAAAAATGATGCCTTTCACCAACAACCTACCATAGACTAAGGAAGTATGAATAAATTGTGGGTTATAGAAGCTTAAGAGATCTAAAGATTTCACGTATTTTCTAGTCGATAATGGTTTCGCGCTTGGCTGATGACACGCCTCCACCCGTATTAATTAAACCCACGAATTCTCAACTTTAGGTCTTTTAAATACATTAAACTTATTTAACAGCGCCACCCTCCTAGAGCAGCACCTGCCACTCCTTATGCCCTACTTTATTTATTAAAACTGTCAAGTGCTTTTCAATCAAAGGTGTGACGCCAAGATTCGGGCATGTTTAGCACAAATATGTGTGCCTGAAGCGCTCTTGAGTCAATCATGCTTCCAAATGAGATTTTATTAACAAAAGTAGCAAAACGCTGCTGTCTATGCATGAACCATCTAGCCACACGCTTCGTCTCTTGGTTGGTGCGTGGTCATCACCCCAATCACTCTCGATTCTTTCGGAAGCCTCGTCATAACAGTTCCAATTCGACAAGTTGGACCATTTGTTACCAGGCCTTCCTTTGTGGCTTGTGAGACTCCAACAATCATTGTCTGATGGAATGTAAGCGACTCCATTGTGGATGCTGCCTCATGCTTGAGGAGTCTCGAAGGTTTTACCAAATGCGTTATGCAGCTGCATTGGTCGTATTTAGCTCGTACTCCACTATGCACAATCCTTCGAATGTTTCTAGCGTGATCAACAGCCCCAACACATCCACGCAAAACAACGTAAAATAAAAGTTTTTTCAACCATGCTTATTCTGACCACAATGTAACATTCTCGTGGAATCTGGCAGCGTGCGAAATTGTGCTATTCGACTGCTTTCTTTGCTCAAGACTGAGTTGAAAAGTGTTGGTTCTACTTTGTTTCCTATGATATTGAATGACCTGGGAAGTATTTGGAGAATAATTAAGTGAGGGTTGCTCATAATGTTCACCTGAACGTATGCTTTCGTTGTCAATGCATAGAAACTACTGTGAGATTTGTGACATAATTTCGGAGCATATTTTTGCAATAACATAGACATAATTCGCAAAATAAAGGCTTTCCAAATTTTCAGACCCATAGGTGCTAGTAAATAAGGAATTCCCTCTAAGACTCCGAAGAATTTACCAAAATTAGCTAGGTCTAGAGGGAGTAGTGACGTAATTCTATTCCCTTAACGGAGTCTGTGCAATTATTTACGTCATGCGTCATAGGAAATTAAACAAAGGCAAAAGGTTTCTTATGGTGCTCTTTTTGTTGATTTTATTCACGAGTGCAGTCCACCACCCTCCTTCATAACAGGATGCGCCGTTGATAAGAATTCTATTTATTAGGTTGACTAAAAGCGTAGAGCAAGAAAAAATTTTTCCTGAGCAAATGACTCGAAAGACTTGGGGGTAGTAGGAGGAGGTATGTTGCACTCCAGTTATGATTACAAAGTTGCTTGCAAAGCAGCAGCAACAATGGAGTGAAGGGAGGAGTGGTTGAGAGGTGCTATGAAGATAAAGAGATTTTTCTTGTATGCAACAATTCCCACGGTGGAATTTAGGACGGTGTGAAAAAATTCGGGTTGCGGAATGAATGAATGAATGAGTGAATGAATGAATGAATGAATGAATGAATGAATGAATGAATGAATGAGTGAATGAATGAATGAATGAATGAATGAATGAATGAATGAATGAATGAATGAATGAATGAATGAATGAATGAATGACTTTATAACGCTTAGACCCCAGCATGAATATGTCCATGAAGGATGGTCTCATTTCGGTTATTGTGTGATTTGAAATAGGTCGGACACATAAATACACATTCGCGTTGGCGTTGTCCTATTCAAGCCAGATATCAGCATCCCTGAGCCCATTCCCTAATCAGATAGAGCTGGACGACACCCTGACAAACCCCGTCTGACCTTAGCACGTTGTGAGCTGAAACCAACAATGACTCAGGCACGGCTGACCTCATAGCGCCATGTCCTCGCATGCATGAACCATATGTTATCACACCTGTGGAGTCCAAAGTGAGGAAGACAACATATCCTGAAGAATTGACTTTTTCTGTTTTGAGTGTGCCTCGCCAGAAGTACAATAGCAGTTTTGTCAAGCATTGGTCTATTTTATGCGGAAACCACTAGGTGGAAAACAGCATGGAGGAGCGTGGCATCGTGTTTCCGTATTGCAAGCTGTTGCGATCTAGAATTCATGGCAAGCCTGCCCACAACTTCCATTCTGGTCATTTGATTCGTGGTTCCTCAGCGTCAATAATTTTATAAACATGCAAATGAAGTCAAAGTTTTGCTTCTCTGGAATGTGATTTAGGATGATTTATAAGGTTGACAAGTGAATAGCCTATTCCTCTTCATCATCGCAAGCAGTCTAGGAAGTCACATTTACTTAGTAGTGTAAGTGCTGAGACCTATTCCTCATATACATTGTCGCACATTCTATAACACTGCTGTGGAAGTGATATCCGGATGGTAACGGGAATGTTTGCTGCTGCATTTGGAACACTGTGACCTCTTGACCAGATGCTTGTAGCGTGGAATGCTCTATGGAGAGTTCGCACCATTGTCATTCAGACTGTTTCTACAACCTAAGGTTTTGGATCTTGAGAAATTTGGGCTGGTCTAAATGCGTAGATTAATAGTAAGGTAAATGAAACGTTGTTCCATTTACTGGTGCTCCATAAGGTTTTTTTACGTGAGAAAAAATCAGCTACTTATTGCATCTAAAAGAACTAAGAAGCTATGTTCTGATTCTGTGGAGTATATAACGAGCCCTTTGCTAAAACATTTGAGGCGCCCAAAGGTTGGGCCGCCAAAAATGAAGATAATACATTTAGGACTTCTTCAACGGTTTTCATTAGCATCCTGAAGGTGAATGAAGTGCGAATTTGACATTGAATGGAAGGAGGAAAACAAGACTACGAAGTCGTTGCTGAGTTGGTAAAGCATGGGCCGTGTGTGCATTGCGTAACGCAAGTGGATCGACTCGGGCATTAGTCAATGTTACAAAACATGGTAGGTAATAGTGCTAGAAAGCTGCAGCTTTTTTTAAAGAGAATGCCAACCTGTAATTTGTTAACAGTCAATTTTAATGTTTTTGAAGAAGCGATAATACACAAAGAATGTGAGCTATACTTAGACCTTCAACTTAAAAACTGAGGGAAGTATCAGGCAATGGCACAATTAATGATTGTAAGTCAGATTTTTGTACTTAAAAGGCTTTTGCATCTCTCTACTCTAAACCCACAGAGAACATAATAAGAAACCTTACTGTTTTACGTTTTACTGTACACGCGGCTAACTGCAGCGCATTTTTGCGGCTTAGGTGAGTAGGCTCAATCAATATATACCAAACGAAGGTCAGTGATACTGATGATGGAAGCTTCGCCTCAAGTGTCGCAAAAGTGACTCGTGATCTCTATGGCAAGGTAGAAGAACATAAGGAAGTAAAGCAATGTTTGGATTTGTAATGTTGCATCTATTTTTGCAACGACGAATCCACCTAAAACTTGGGGTTGCCCCTGTACACCTGCTCCACGTCTCAGTAAAGGATGTAGAGCTTAATATTCTTTTCAATTCCACAAAGCATTTTAGCTGGTTATTTCGGCAGATTTCGCCACGCAACTATTATAGTCTTTTGTGGAAAAATAAGCAAACAACAGACGGTTCAATTACGTTTTATGTGAGCTTCAGGAGGACGACATTGTTGAGAGCCGCTCACGACAGCGATGAAGATGCTGCACGCCAGTTGCTTCAATTAAGCACATGCCGCATCATTTGCCTACTTCGCTTCTATGGCTTGACTACTAAAACGAGTAGCCGTCTAGATCATTAAAACCCTCGTTTTGACGCCTTTGTTTCTGATCCGTAAAAATAGTAATTTTACATATGTGATGGTAACTCATTGGAAGATGCACTAAAAGTTGACGCTTAGAAGAAAATGCACCTCTAGAATTAAGAGCATTTTAAGTACGGAACTAAGCTATCTTTATTTGTGGCAAAAGGGATCTAAATAGGGGATTTATTTAGTGAGACAAAGTTGGAAATAAGCGGAAGACATTGGTAAAGTTATTGTTGAGGGGCAAGCTGTGATGTCAGCATCAGTGGATGGTTTTAGTGGGTAAATAAGGGCCATACCTTGCAATGAGCTGGACAACAACGTGGATGAGATAAAAGTTACCTCACTTTAATGCTTTTAGCTGAATGCTACAAATTTCAGAATAGCATATGGACCCTGTTTAGTTGAATATTTTATCCAGCAATTAAAGGACAAATTTTCCATTTCCCCACGTATTTGGTACTAAGAAGCCGAACACCCTCAGGCAAAAAGTGCAAAGGATTTGCTTTGGTGCCTGCGAGCAAATCGGTAAAACAATTTTACTATGCGCGTAAAATTAATTTGCTTTTGCCCACATAGCAAAGCTGCTCAAGTTATGCGCTCCAAATTTTGCCATCGGCTTTCAGTTCTCTTAGTGGTTATTTGCATCTGCAAGGTAACCTAGAGACAGTAGGACTGCCCTTAGAGCGTCAAAATAGGCGGGCTGTATCGCTGACTTTAAAGCTAGCAAATGCAATTTCGTCGCTTCCATAGATATAAAGCTACTACCTATCAGCCTCTTAGACGGTTTTATGAGGCTCTGGCTAAATTGCGATTGCTAGTACAGAAAAATTATTCAATGCAAGTCCTGTTTTACGCAACTTTTTTGGCCTATACTTTCCCTGCTTTCTTCAATATTGGCCTCTCACCCCTTCTATGTCAGCAATGATCGCTCTTTCATGCTGGAATGGCCAAGAATGACTCAGTGAGCCTTACATCGGCCTGGCATATTAAGTGTGAACTCTGACACGAACAAATTACTTTCCCCCTTACTTTCTCACTTTACGATTCTGATCAGTGACTTGCGATGCTTTACTGACATGCTCATTTTCGTCTTCTTCAAGATGCCGAACAGCCAACTCACAATCCTGACTTGCGAATTTTCCAAAGCGAAGGATTAATTAGCGATATAAGAGGGATGCTATAGCGGTAGCATCGGCACAAGGCGGGCTGCTCCACTTCGTCTTCAGCCGCTAACTTGAGTTTGCTTTTTAACAACGCCGATGCAGTTTCTTTCTATAAAACACAGCACACTTACAGGAATGATGATAGCAAAGGTTCGTGTTGAGCAGATCTCACGTGCTGATGGTAGCAACTTCAATAAAACATCCATTCGTGTCACCTCGGTCATTCTGGCCACCGCCCTACACACGGTCATCGGTTTTTGGATTGCCAGTGTGGATTAATTTAAGAGACACAACCATACTTCTTCCTTGACTAAAACCATTAAACCTGGACGATTAAAGCTTCTTTACTATTCCTTTGCGTGGATACATTCCCCTGGCTTTCCGTAAGTGCATTTCAAAAGTGGTGACGCAGGTTGAGAAAGCCGGTTCGCAAAGAAATATGATAGGTCAGGTGATTAGACATCCTCATATCTGGCAAGGTGCCAGGTGCATATTTTGTGCTTCAGGAAGGAAATGATTCAAGATGGCTTATTTTGAAAGCTGGAATGCCTGTTTTAGGTTAATCAGTAGTATTCTAGATAAAATGTGCAAAACTCTCATATGCAAAACAACATTTTTTGTCCCATTGAAAAATTTATCCAAGCATGCTGAGATCTTCACTGGAGTAGCAGAAGGCTATTCAAGTTTCACCGCTGTAATTTTGAAAATTGACAGTCATTTGATGCTGGCTAGTGGTTTTCTACTTACGGTATGCAATGCTGCTCTGCTTGGAAATAACAATGTCTTGTCCTTTAGGAAAGTGGATATTGGATAAGCGAGTGCGGCTTACTGACAGGTGGCCGACAATTGCAATGTCCACCATCAGGTCACCTTCCTCATCATTAGGGGAAGGGGTAGAGTGAAGTCTATCTCTCCTGAGCGGCTTCTGCAGTCCCTCCTTGTCATCGTGGTCATCGCCACTGTAGTACACTAGAGGAGAGCTCTTTAGCTGATTCGGATGTCTTAACTCGCTCCTCAAGTTCCATCTTCACTTGGCCAAGCAACTGCTTATTTTCAAGAAACTGACGATCGTTGACTAGGAAAAGGAGCGAGCCTCCTATAACCAGCCAGGTTTAATTATACCGCAAAATTTCCCATTTAGTGAAAAGTTCTTGCATAAACATTTCTCGAATCCATTTCTTACTGCTACTTACATCTGATTTTCAAAAGCCATTGACTAGGGAAAGAAAAGCACACAGCACATAAGATAGAGTGGCGTCTGTTTTATTTATATTCCGGAAATGGGTCAGTGATAAGAGGTGTTTGGGGCATAACGAAGTAATTTTGTTTACTAATTTGATAGGAAATTTTCAGGTACTGAAAATTTAACAATTGCAGCCTAGTCACAGTGTCTTGACACCAATTTCCGTCATAATCCATTTAACGTCTTAGCGTGGTAAAAGTCTGATAAGAAGACGAAGTGGCAAGCTAACAATAGAAGTATTGCATTGTCCCTTCCCACATTGAACGCCATTCTCTGCGCCATCCATGTCGGTCTTAAAAGTCGACCGTCTTACCACAGTTAGTGATGCAAGCAAACATGCAACAGCATATCCTGCAAACAATTAAATTTGCTTGCCAATGAAAAGACACCTGACCCCTACATCACTAGCGCCTCTTAACAATTCTGCTAGATTCATTTGGGAATCATTTCATGGTTAAATCATGTGACTAGAATGCTTCACACGGCCTTTGGATTGCACTAGCCTAGTGACTTCTTACAACCTAGGAAGCTTCCAAAATACCACCCTTCACATGCATTGACAATCGTAAACAAGCCTCACTCTGTCACTTTGGTACTCTTCCTCGAGCCCTTCACCACTATCCTCATCGGTCAAATTTCAATCTTTATAAAATGACACCGAAAGTCGCACTTGCTTGGAAACCGAGCTTGACTTTGTTCTTACGATTGCCTTCTATCCCTCTCCAAAATGATATGAATTTTAAATAGAGTGGGCATTTTTTGAGGCTGTTACATCATATAGTAAGGCGACCCTGCTAGGGTGATACAATTTTCAATCAACGCATTTCGTCCATTGGATTTGCTCAAATTTGTGTACAAGTCCCAACAAATGGGTGATATCGTGGGAGTATTAAACAACTGGTCGTACAGTTGAGGGCTCCAGCTCTGTACTTTGACCCATTTAGATAACTAGGAGTTAGTGTTAAAGCAAGGTCCATGCAATTAAGGGAGCGAACATGAGACAACTGTGCATAATTGGACAGACAAGAGTGAGGGAAAGGTGATCGCAAGCATCCTCCCAACCAGGAACCCAGAGATGAAAAGGAAAAGGAAAAGACAAATATTTAGATAAAGCAAGCTTAGACTAGGTATATCGACAAGTTTCGATAAGAGAATCTATACCTAGAAAATTTTGGAGTGCTTCATCATGCATAAAAACGTTCAATTAAATCATTCAACACTTATTAAACATTACTGATGGCTCATGACATCTATGTGTGGGTGTTTAGTTACGTAACTAAAGATCCGTTCACCGTAAAGCCAGAAACACACACAAGTTCCTGCACCATACAATGCTGAATGTGGCATCCTTGATGGTTTCTCCTCTCTCGTAATTAACGCTGCAATTCCACATTTCTTCTTTCTCTCTCTTTGCCTAATCGAATTTTCATTTCTCCACGTTTATTCCCTCAGCCTCTTTGGCTCTCCCCTTATCACTCTATCTCCACCCATAATTGAAACTACTCCTCTTGCTTTACGTCTAGCTACTTATAACCTTGCATCATTACATGTCATTTCCCTGTTTGCACTGAACGAGCTCTATGCGTCAAAGGAATTAATGTAATTCACGACCATTTCTATCTCCTCATAATTCTTTTTTCGGCAAGTACACCTGTGCATAATAGACGTTGCCTTGGCCAACTTATTCGCCAAAGCATACGCCCTTACTACCACAATGGCTAGGAATGGGAGACGAGACATGGAATGAGGTGAGCTAAGACGATAAGTCATGTGATGAGATGTCTTTTCGTTGGGTCGCACAGGTGGTACGCTTTCGTGAAGTACTTTTAGCTGCAGCCGGTGGAATGCTTATAAGGCAGCAGAAGGAGCTAATTGAACAAATGCTAAAGTGTAGTGTGGGTAATTTTAACTTTTCAAAGAAACTACTCCTTGATCAATCCACCCAAAATTTTGTCCTTATTAGTAATTAGAAATGCCGCCATCTGGTTTTTCCTTTTGAAGACCCTCAGTCCTTAAATATAGGGCCAAAGCTTGATACTCGGTCCGTGGCATTTAGAAACCTGTATCATGTTCTTAAAAGCTGTTCACATCGAAGATATACACAATTCAACCAGCTATTTAACCTCCCCGTCAACACTAGCGTCTCTAGGGGTCGGATTCAGAAGGGATCGCTTGATGTGCTAGGCAAGATTTTGCTTCAGATCCACGCCATTGTGAAACCTTTGGCTTGTTACCGCCTCCAAGGGGTACCAACGCTGACACCATCCTTGCAGTTCGTCAATAAATAAACTTATAATTGAGTTTATGCATAGGAAACACTGTGCGCCACATTTTTAAGTGCTTTTTTGCACTTTTTAGATGCATCTGTCCATATATGCAAAAATAAAAGAACATGAATTCACAAACATGGACAAAATAATTATATGAGTTTGGGTGGTTTCTTATCATAGGTTAACCCTTCATATTGTAAATAGAGATATGAGGAACTCTGTTATGGAAATGGTCGAGTGGTATAAGTCGTCTAAACGACTTACGGCTAAATCATCCCTTCAATTTAGCTGAACAATGCAAATACTTTGCATTTACCTTAATCCTTACTGACCAATAGAGCCTGCCACGCCACAAGAAAAATTACGGCTAGTTACCCCATGTGATGCATTGACAAACGCTGCAATACAAATGTGTGCAACAGCCTTTTTAATGATTATGGGCGCGCACAGTCAGAGCAATAAAAGCTTCTGGTCTTCAAGGAACTCCGCAATTCGAGCCATCAGTGTTCCTTGGAGCCACCACTTGAGCAGGAAGTTGCCCCACAGTAGCTATACAAGCTTGAAAATAGCACGCTGAAGTAGACCCCACGTTTGTCCATCCAGCGGCTTTAGACTTATTCCATGCCAGCTTAAAATCTGCAGCTCTTTTACTTTGAACAGCCTCCTCACACTTGCATTGGCAAGACATGTTAATGGAGGCAAGAACTAAAAGGTCACTTGAGTGGAAGATGGATGAATGTTGACCAAAAATGGTGACATGAAGCGACTTTTCACTGTGCTGATTAGCTGCAGATCTTCAATAGCCACATAGGTGTACATGAAGGATTGCTTCTCACCATCAGCTGAAGCGTGGTGCTGCCAACTGTACCTAAAGGTAGCATTTCGTACTCCAAACAACCAGGACTGGCTGTTCTGTCCTGGCAGAGTCAGCAAAATGGGTAGTCGCTGAGACAGATATGCCTGTACTTGAAGGCATATGTAGTTTTCCAGTGGTGATCCACCAACGGTAACCAACTCTAAGTAAATCGTAGAAACAGCCTGCAATTGTGCACTCAGAAGCCACCTGCTGTAAGCAGGGAGGACAACCAAGCTGCATGCGTGCTGCTATCTCCGTACCTCCTCCGAAGCGGTAGGGCCTCATAAAGGATTACACAGATGCAGCTGATAACAGCAAGGATCCCAAAAAGTAATTTCCAGTTTTGCGGCGGCCTCATCTCTTTCAGAGCGATAAACCAGAATGTCAATGCATTGATCAAAACTTTAAAATCATTGATTTATTTTCAATGACGTCAGCTGTTCGATCTCGAAACAAATATAGATCCACAAGTAAATGGAATGTCAAACGTTTGCCTTGACCCTTTCCATTCAGAAACCTTAAAATTGGTTTCAAGCTTCGCATGATTTGACCTCGTTTCTACCCACTTTTGCTCTCTTATTTCCACTCGTCTTAAGCAGTTCCTTTACCCATGCTAAATCTGTTCATCCATGACCATCACGTCTACACCGACCCAAGTTATCGTGCCCTCATGCATGCACCCAGTTCACTTTCCGTCCGCTAACGCTGTCAATTTGTTTTGGGTTCCGCCTGCAAGGACTTGAAAAACTGATGATTTGGTGCATTTTACACCTGAAAGTTGGATTGCGCTGCCGAGGTCTACGAATGTCTTAGACTTTTCCCAGGTCTATTGCACTAGTATCTGCTTAAGGCAGCACAACCAGAAGATACACTTTCGATATGAGCAACCTTTTATTGCATTTAAAACACGAGGACACATGCAGCTCATTTCTACCACTCAACCATCAGCGCGACATTTATACCCTTCCACGCCTTAATCACCCTCGCTCTTTCGGACACATCAACCCTCTCTAGTTGCATATTTCATCCAGTAATTTAAAGAACACCTTTTTTACTTTTCCACCTCATTAGTATTAAGAACCCAAACTCCTTTATATAACGACACCTACTTCCTTTTAGGGCCACCGGCTTTCCCGATTGCTTCGGGCTATACGTGGAGTCACAGCAAATGGGAGTGTCGATCTCGCCTTGCTCTGTATAAATCGGATTGAGTATAAACTCGCAAATTTTCTTGGCAGATATACAGCTTGGCCCTTTATATCTGGATTCTCCCCGCCTCAGTAGTGTTTGGCCCTACTGCGCGAACCTCAAGTCCACCCTCCCTAGCTACATGCCGACTTCGTAGACACTTACGACTTAGTTTCTTTCCCTTTTTATCAGGGTTTGATACCACTTTATGCAAACATTGTGGAAGATCTGACTGTGAAAGGCATTTTCGTTGCCTGAGGAAGGCAAGTTGTCTTCCTAATACGACCCACTATGCCAAAATTAGGCATAAATATCTGGCCCTCGTTGGAGAACGGTTATGAGGAGATGCTTTATCTCAGTAGATGTCAGATTCTTTTTGTGAGAATACCCAACGCGGCCACACCTAGAGTGGCCTACTACGCTCCGTTTAGCATCCATCTCGTCAAGGTGTGGAGACAGCAGACGGGGATGCGAAAAGGTGCAAGGCTTTGCTGCTCTTGCCATTTTCAATGCATTTTCTAAACAAAATCACAGCTATTGTCTAAGCTTTCTGAAAACGAGAAGTGCATACTTTAATTATTTTTATCAGGGGAGTTGATTTGTGCATGAGCTGTAACATTCTGTGTTGATGGTTCATTAATTTTTAGTGCCTCGGGACAACCTTTTTAAGGGACCATTATAAATACCAACAGGAAGAATACATGTGTTGATTATGACTACTATTGGCCAGTGACATGCAGCTTTGGAAATAATTGTGACAGTTCCCACCTGAAAGCGCAGAAGGCACTCAATCAACTGGCTCACTAGGATTCCGAAACGAGATCATCAGGGAGAGAAGACAAGTATTTGGACGCAGCGTCTACTGATGACCATGAACGGAAATATGAAATGAGAAGTAAGGCATGATGACGCTGAAGGTGTCGTTTCAATGAAAATATAGCAGTCCATTTGAAGCTGTTTGATTCATTTTAGAATAGAGTGATAACAATGCGGGGTTTGGGGCAAGGTTGGAGAAGAAGTTGCACTAAAAGGGAGATAGGGTGTAAGGGGGGACAACTGAATGGATAAGTACCTAAAGTGATGAATGAGGGAATGAATAAATGGTGTAAAGTAGGAAAGAAAGACGCGAGAGAATGAATGAAATTGGTGGAGATGAAGTTAGCATTTAAAAAGAGAGAGGTGGTTTGAGAGGAAAAGACGAAGACGTAGAAGAAGAAGATGGTAATGATGAAATGGAAGGAAATGTTGTGTCCTGAGTATGGCAACGAGCTGAATATGGAGACGAAACAAAATTGTTACATAAATGGCTTCAGTAAGGAGTCTGTACTGTTTAGTACGACAAGCAGCCGTTTGTGATTGCTAGTTAAGGGGAAGCCTTCGGACACCTGCTTGGCATTTTTGGATTCTTTAGTTCGTATTATTCTTTCTCCATGAGTTCATGTGAGTTCCTTGCCACCTCGTTGTCGCACCCATTACTAGCATAGCCGCTGCTGCTGCAGGCCAACACTGCATGCGAGAAATCCCACCACCGCAGAACCGAGATTCCAGTGCAGCGTTTTGAAAACCAAACAATAGGTATTTTCAGCATGTCACAAGGCTTCAGCCTCTATGTCACATCTAATGCAGCTGTCCAGCTCCACTACCTTAAGATCACAGCAATTTACATTTCGCAAGGCGTGGAATGCATTCCAAGTGATGTAAGCCATCTTAATAGCAAAATACTCCCTTCGCAATGCATTTGTTCGTACTTAACTTACTTTTTATTATCATCGCAAGATGAGCATGTGTAAAGTAGCACCACCAGTAAGATGCAAAGGTGAATTTTGTTTACTAATTGAAAAATAAGCATCACTTCCGATGGCACATGTGACGAGCACCCAAAAGAGAAGCACTGGGAGCAGTGCTTACGAAAGCTCGTACGTGATGCAAAATGTGTCTGCTTGGGCGCACCATCTCAATGAGAAGCGCTGAGTGAACACGGATCATGTGACTGAACATTCGCCACTGACTGTAGAGAGAAGTGATTTGGAAAGATGTGTCCCTCTATCCTCTTCCTATTTGCACAAAATGCCTCCACCTAGTCAGCCCACTCGTTCCAAAGGCAAAACGACCCATGGGAAGGGACAAGCACAGATCCTCATGCCCTGTAACTGTCCTGCTTACAAGGAATGCAAGCCGCTAATTATTTTATTGCCTGTGATCGGATATCTCATCGGCTTCGTTCAAGTGCCAATGGGCCATATGAAGCAGAGTGAAACCTTGCAAAGACATTGATAGGCTTTGAGTGGAGAACAGTTAATGAGCCAATGAATGCTAGGGGTATTCACTGGTATACATGTAAACCTGGCGACAAGGGGTCCGAATCGCTAAATGTCAGCTAGAGATAAGCCACAAACTGGCATAAGGCAGTGGTATTGACTCATGAGGTGCAAGTACATTAGAGTTACTCTTTCTAGGCCCATCAGTAACTAGGCGAGATTATTAAAAACACCTTGAATTTTGAAGTTAGCTTCGGAAACATTTATGAAGAAACAGGGCAAACATCCCAAGACGGTTGCATAATTATTTGCCGAAATGATCCATTCGACCAATGAGCTTTTATTTTAAGAGTGAAGGGCCTGAGATGTTGATTTTGCTTATGCAATCTATTACCCTGATTTAATACGAACATTTGGCACTCTAACAAATGAACCCACCTGCATCTCTCTATCCACAGGCTAAGATGGGTGCCTTTTCTTCTGAAATGAGTAGTGTCTCCATCATACCCTAGCCCTGACCCAGCATTGTAACTGTCAATTTGTGTGGTGATTTTGCATGACCACGATCACTGATTACCAATAGCTGTCACATCCTTACTCCACCCAAAACTTGAGGATGCAATGACCGCGCTACTGAAATGGTGTTCAGTAGACGCTGATGGCAAGATTTACGTGGGTGATGAGGTGTTGGGGCTGGTTTGAGTCCCGAGTTTGGCGGGGAATCAGCAACAACAAAGCATTGAGCTGGCGCTAAGACTGGAAATGCACAGCAAATCATGAGTCATGAGGTGGATAAACAGGTGTCCATTACAGTTGCGAACAATTCCACTATGGATGACAAGTCACCGAATCGCTCATCTAATATTTGCGGCGATAGGAGCGGTAAAACTATGACGCAGCCACTACTCTGGTCTCAGTTGTGGATGCAATCGCAGACTAGGTGATAAAGTAATTATTAACCTTCAAATCGTTTCCTAGACTGAGGTCGATCTAATTTCCTACTATTAAACATTCTATTCACTGTACCTGGACTCCTTCCAAGCTCTCCACAGCACTTAAGCTACAGACAAGGCAGTGGAGAAAAGGGAGGGTCGTACCTCCGTTGTTAGTGATGCTTGATAAACTGACTTCTCTGTTCCCCAGCACGATGATGTTGTGGGCAGTTGTTGGAAGGATTGTGGCTTCGAAATTGCGTTTTAGGCTACAGCAGTGATGGCTTGTGTAAGAAGTAGTGGACATTAGATTGCCACTAAGTGGAATGTTAATGGTTCTAGTTCGCGCGTGGCCTTAGTCCGTCAGTTTCGGTCCCACGGGGGCAGAGTATTGTTTCATGGGGATGTTGATTGAGAGGTCCTCCAGGTGTCGAGGTGTGGCAAGCGTTTCGTTGTGGAGGCCTTGCCTGCTGATATGTCTGTGCTGGATGGCATAAACACAAAGGTGTTGATAGGGAGATAAGTGGGTGGATATGTGATTGAGTGAGCGAGTGGATGATGGAGAGTCGGAGATTCAGTGCACATCTCTCCTCTCAGTCCCCAACACACTTCCCTCAACTGCACCACGTCCTTCCGTAAGTTTGCATTCCTTCTTCTTGTACCCTTTTCTAAAACCCTCCCCACCGACGGTGACATGCCTCACCCTCCTTCCCCCTCCATTCTGGTCATATTTACGGCTCTCGAGGCATCCCACTCATCCATTTTCCTCTTGCACACATTGCCACCGCTGACTTCAGCTTTAATCTGACTGATCCTTCAATTTACTGTCTGATTCACCGACTCATTGTTTAATCATTTGACCTGCCGATTGTTTGCTTGATTGATTACTCATTTCCTGATTTACCAACCTCTTTACTTCTCTCCTCTCACATGGACTGTTTCGTTGCTTGACCGATTGTCCGTACAATGATTGCGTGTTTCAATCGGTAGTTGCACCAAACCACTGGTGGACTGATCCGATTCGAGTGAGAGGCGAGAACACAACACACCCTCAAACATCCTCCGATCTAGTACACTGCTGTAGCCGACCCATTGAAGAGGGTCGAAGTACCATTTTACAGCCATGAGTGCAGCACTCCTCCACCCCTCTCCTCTCCAAACATGCCTTGTCAGGAGAAAATGAATGCGTGCACCGAGCACTGGCATTTGGCAGGGTGCAACTGCAAACGCCACCAGTAACTCCTCGTCAGATGAACAGTAAAGAAATATGTGCGCTGTACCGCCAATAACATTGCATTTCGAGTCCTCATTCCTCCACCTGATTGTCCATGCCCGCATTTGTGTTTCGTGAACCCCGCGCACTAGTTCTCTGAGTGTTTGATAGTGAAATTGCTCGGAGGGATCGCTGAGATTGTGATGGCAACACTGGAACTCCGCCATTCCACCAAGTGCGGTGAGGCGACCTTCGGACTCTGTGTGTAACCCTCGTATTATGCCTCACGTCTTCTCCACGTTAGTCCTGACACACCCTAAATCATGCTCAACTACCGTAACAATGTTTATTCGTACAAAGTACTACACTTCAGCTAAGCTGACATTATTTTGCCGCCAGATTACTCCCAAACACAAGCCCCACGAAAATAATGCACAAGACGCTGTCACTTTGTCCACATTAAATCTCTACTTGACTATGATTAAATTACAATTTCATCGTTAATTCGGGAAGGGAACGCCGTATCTGGTAAGACCTTGCAGATGAATGTGGTCCCATTTCGCTACAAATTGAAAAGCCTTACGAAGTAGCACTGTGGAAAGTGTTGCAGTGAAACGAAATGAGATGTAACCAAACTGTTATCCATAGGTTTAAACGAGTTCTTCAAATTTAGACCCACTCATGCGTGCATAAATTGTAAATAAATTCCAAAAGAGGCTGCAGAGCTTACCTATTGAGTTCCTATTACGAGAGGCTGCAATTGACACGCGGACGACGGGTGGTGACTGCAATTGAACTGCCATTCAAAACACCTCGAAGAGGGAGGAGAGAGGGACACTTAGCTCTAGTCCACTTCCAACCAAACATGCATTCAATTTCTAGGCAAGATCTTGACAACTCTCCAACGCTGTAAGAAAACACACCAATGCGTACTGAGCGATCACAAAACCGCTTTAAAGATTAGGTGTCAGACAAGTTACAGACTAACCGAGTATTTTCCTCGTAGCTATCATTGCTAGAAGGGAGAGGAGGCAGCGATCGTTGTACGACCTGGTAAGGCCTGGTGGGAGAATTATCGCGTGAAATAGAGGCATCCATACCAAGTGGAACACTTAAATCACTGCTACAAGTAAAGAGGCTGTCACCGAAATGTCCACCGTCAACAAAACGATGCATGGCAAGAATATATAAGCAACCAAGTACACACTATGTATTACTCGTGAGAGAACTCGACGGCAAAAGTGAGCATTGATACAAGTGATAGAGGTATGGAAGAAGTGTCTGCGCAGCCTCGGCTGAATCCGTTCTACCTGCTTCATGCTCAGCCCAATCTAGAAATTCATTGAATAAACATCCGCGATTATCCTCCTTTGCCTTTTTAGAAGCAAGACCCTCAACTGGGAGAGCTGACATTGTGAAAGTGGGAACGCCAAGGCAGACAACCAGTATTTATTAATTATTAATTGAACCAATGATTGGCTTAAACAAAGTACAATTTTGCACAGTGGCAGGTACAAGTGGTGCTGCAGGTATTTTCACCGTACAGCTATCAAGTTGTTCTCTTTTTATAACGCGCCTAACTGCATCGCCATCATTCCACCTAACTGCTCATTAGTTGTAACAACAATTGGAATGCGTTCTAGCATCTCAGGCGGGCTGCATTCTCGAAGCGCTCTTCTCCCAGTAGCCGCTCAATATCTGATTGGTTATATGTGGTTCCTCCATAAGACTAAGCAAGCAGATTCCCATGTGCGAAGGCACCTTAGACTTTCCTGCATTAGCAGGCCCAGAGAGTACTACTTTGGCATCTTTTCCATCGATCGCGTCACAAAATGTTTACCAGTAGCACTAACGCCATTTATAGCTATGCTATCCACAATTACCCTCTCTACTGGTTACTTTCTCGCTGCCAACACTAATTCCCTATTCAGTAGTTGCAGGAAAGAGGTTGATCAGCGAGACACATTTGTCTTGCAATTTCAACGGACCCCTTAACAATCTCAATGCATGTTCAGCTATCATGGACATGGTTTCTTCCATAGAAAGGTGTTTCACCATAGAGCTCAACGAACGCACCTTTTCTCTAAGGGCTAGATTCATTGGCTCTGTTTCACCTTAACTCGCAACGAAGAGTACTCCAGTTGGTCCATTTCGTTAATTTCAAGGGAAAGCATCTATCAAATCGAGTACAACTTTGTCTCTGTCTTGCGTATGGCAGGGTGACGTTGTGCACCAATTGCTTGCTTGGTCGTATGGAATTCATTAGGAATGTTGCATTTGGTGTCACCTAAAGACATGGTCCTAACAGAGTTCGTTAGCGATTATTTATGTGCGCGTGATCCTCATGAACTACGTGGGCAATATCGCCGGTCGTAGGCAAATTGCCATAATAAGAATTGCATAGAACGTACTGCTGCGAGTGTACTCCTAGGCTCCAATGGCACAGCCACTCAAGAAGGGCCGGCAGCCAACGCGCAGAGTGGCCTTGGGTTGGGCCTAACCATTGGTATGAAAATGCACGCACATATCTATTTATGCGGAACAATGGGAAGCAAAGTGCATTCCTACTGTTGGTGGGTAACAAGGACGCAGCATTGACATTGATTATGCTGCGCGTCTCAACGCTTCCAGTGCAAGTCAGAAGCAGCGCTGCCACACTCAAAGAGTGAATCATTTCCACTACACTGGCCATACTTCCGCTGTGAATGACACACTTCGCCTCAATCTAGTAAAAGCTTGAAGATTCTTTCTGATTTAACGGTTCTACCAACTATTTGCATCACAACGTGCATCAAACAACTTTACCATGTTTAAAGATCAATATCAACGAGTAGAGGGAGGTAACCTCGATCATCTTTTAACAAACTTCCGCCCCACTTCATTGAAGGATACTGAGGCGACAGCAATGACAGCGAAATAATCAGCAGTAATGCTTCCGACTTCACTTGCAGTAATAACCATCAGTACATCAGTACCTCGGTAGCAGCTCTGGCCTGCCACTCTGCGGCGGTGCCTTAGATGAGCGCCACCGAAAACACCGAGTTAGCGGAGGATGGGCATAATTAGGATGGCAAATTTGTTAACAGACGCGCAACAGACGACACGGTCAAAGATAAGGCGGCTGTGTCCCTCCATCAAAGAGGTATCGCCCACGTGAGCACTGAGTGCAACACAGCGGCAAGGTAAGGAGACAGCTAGCCTTGACAGTCGCTAACCAGAAGTAGTTAACACAATTGAATGCAGTCAGAAAGCGTTTGGACGAAGACAACTTTTTTCCAGCCATGAACAATTGACTTTAATACCCAAGTTAAAACATTATTCGTTTGATTAATCATTTTCGATGAGGAGGCTGAACAGCGGTAAGCAGGCTCCAACTGCTACAACAGCGCAGTGAAGAGGATCGTCAATCAACACACGCAGCAATTCAGGTGGCCCTGTGAGCCTGCAATCACCTGTCCACGCGACAATGTTTAAAGCAACTGTGGGAGGCAAAATATGCAAGCAACTCACTAGAAAATGCCCAATCTGGTCAGGGAATACGGCGGAGGAGAATTGGACGCTGCCATGGGTGGGAGAGTGAGGGCATCCATCAGAGCGACGCTGGTATCCACACTGGTTTCCACTCACCAACTTTTCTCTCCCACCTCCCCTTCCGTCCATACAGAAACATTATGACACGAGTGCAGACGGGTGGAGAGTTCATGCTCTGCCATTCCGATACTCACCACCAACAAGCTTGTTTTTTCAACAATAAAAGACAGAAATTGTAGCCAACAGGCTTCTTAACCATGCAGGCATCCATGTCTTAGGAAAACACCCGTGACTAAAGGAGGTGTAGCGCATATTCGAGAACTGCTCACTGAGTTGACAATGCAATTACTATGGGGTGATCGCTTCTCATGGCATTGTAGTCATCAACAGAGCACGAAACACGTGATAAAGCGCCACCACTGTTTTCCAAAGCACTCTCCACATGAACTTTACGCAGCACTAGTGTTCAAAGCCAATTTATCAGGAATATCGAAACACAGTACAACCGAGTGAGTGCTGATGATGATTTTTGAAATCCCAATCCTACCCTCATTTGCCTTCGTTTTATTTCCATGACGAATAAATCCAACTCTGACAATGTCCCCTTGCAAACCCATAAATATGCCTCCAAAATAAAATTTTCAAAACGGTTTTCAGAGGTGCGATGAGAAGACCTACCACTGGAATGGGAAGTACACCTTCGAAGGTGGCACTAGCATTGACAATAGCGGAAACAGCGACAGCAGGAGCATAGTATCTCCCATGAAATAAATACTGCCACCCCATCTAACCTAATCAGCATCATCTCCATTGTAACACGACTGATCCTCCAGCAGGAGACGAAGACGGCTTCCACAGGGTAATGGCCAAAATGCGAGCTGACTGCCATTCCTGCCTATACGGCCCGTCATTGCATTCTTGCAAACCGATTCACGGTTGACCTCAACAGTGACCACACGAACGGGCTGGAAGGTGCTAACTCCAGTCTCCAGCTAACACGGAAGAAGAGAAGACCTCAAGATAAGGATTCGTTACAGCTCCAATATTGTACTAGCTTGTAACACCAACATCAGCACTACCACGTTAACCCACCCAACTCCTGTCCAAATGCTAGAAAAGGGTGGCTATCCTTCCCAGGACCAAAAAGATTCAACATTACTTTCAAGACGAATTAGTACACATAATTAAAACAAATTGATGAGGGAGGGACAAAATGAAATGAAGCATTTGAGCACAGATTTGGCAGCCAATGCTGGTCGAATCTGAAATACCTTGGACATTTACCAGCGATTTAAAAAGCTCACACGGCGTTGAGAGGCTAATCTTTGAAGTAATTACGACTACACAAGGAAGGCTGGAATTAACAAACAGCTCATCTCAAGAGATCAAAAGTAGGATTATGTGTTTAGTTTTGTCAAACCACGAAAATACAACACCAGAACCTTCAGTAACCCTCTAAAACTGAAGCAGAAACGAGATGACCTTGACAAATTTTGCTAGGGGCAAGAATGACTAAGTGATCAGTGGTAAATCCCAATGGTGTTTTTTTCTCCTGCAAAACAAGTAACAGATGATCGATGCATTGTAAGCTACAAGTGGGAGAAGAGAAATGATGGGGAACAGATCAGAAGACATGGCTTTCAACTGAAATTCCACCTGCCATCGATCTCGCTGAGCACACACTAATTATGAGCCAAAAATGCCCCAAGAACATGGAATGATAAGGAAGCTATGCTGGAGGCAAGATAACAGCACAAGAGGGAAGAAGACGAGTAGCGGAAACTAACTTCGCAGTGAACTTAGTCTCAAGCAAGATCAGCCCGCTTGGACAAAAAATGACGCGAATGAGGAGCGAAAAAAGGGATCCCAAGGGTGGGAAAAGAGGTCCACCTTACATACCACAGGTTTTGAGCTGGCCACTCCGGGTAGAGCTGATTATTTCTACATCAACTCTTCCATCACCACTTCGCCCGACCACCAGGAAGGCAGGTGTAAATAATGGGTACACCGGACGCAATTCACTACTGATCTTCGAACGTTTCTACCCAAAGCACACTCACCCTAGTTGCCTCACTCAAATGGACCTCCGAGCTTACTCAGAAGACGCACAAAACTCCCTATCCTAGTGGTTCCTACCTCCGCTGATATACTGGATTTAGTGGTGTCAAAAGGCAAGGTGAGCGAACAGGACGAATATATTGGTGGTTCCAGACGACTAGGAAATGGGATGAAAGGCAACCGAACTCATAGCAATTGCCCAAATCAAGAACGCACTACCGCCTTTCAGTCCCAAAACCATCAGCAACTCCAAGCCTCAACCACCTGCTTGACCAATGAAGGCACTGCGCCTCAAAACTGATAAGTCTCGATCGCGAATGGGTTAACGATTAGTCCAAGACTTCTGTCAGGACCCTTGAAACAAAATCCGCCCAATGAATTGGTCAGAAAGATCGGCGCGTTACCAAATATACGAAATGGCAATTATTATGGCGACAGCTAAATCCGTAATTAACGCATAAATAAATAAAAAAGCGAAGGGACAGTGAAGCACAGCCGGACGAATAAACACGGAGTAGGTGAGCACTTCGTGTGATGAGTGGGAAGATGGGAAACCGATAAAGAAAAAAAGTTTAGAGAGGCAAAGGAGGGCAGCCTGCACCCGCGACCCAGTCACCTTCCCACCCACCTCTGCGGCATCACTCAGCGCCTCGGTAAGGCTGTTACAAACTCCGAATTTCACCCCATCCACCGCAGAGACAGTCTGAATGCCAGCAATGGAGTCAGTGTATTTCGCATAGCCATGTCTTGCAAACTCGGAGATGATTCCAAACACATCTTTCCCGGTAAAAACGAATAATTCGAAGCGCCACGCAAGCATCGAGAAAATCCATTCAAACCAAATAGCTGAATAGGGAATTGATAAATTGGTGGCTAATCAGCCTTTGTAGAGATTCTTCAGAAGTGGCACATTTGACACAGCATGCTCCACAATGGTCGATTCAGAAAGGCTCTTACAAAAACGATAGGATAGAGAGCCCCAAACACTTACAATGCCTTTACAGAAGAGCCATTCCAACCGCGGTAATTTCAGTCTACGCCAAGAAAACCAGCCCAGTGAGACTGAATCCATGCATTTCGGCAGCTAAACTACACGGCCTTCGCATTTCACCACCAAACCATTCCAAATGACGCAGATACGAGTCAATATAGCCAGAGACAACAACCAGATTGCCGTACAAATCGATTCACTTTTTACCATCCCCTTTGTTGTGAAAAAACTCTGTCTCAAGGAATGCCCAATTCAGCTATTATTCTTGCAAAGCATTGTAAACTTAAGCAATCTCATGAATTTTTCAAGAGGCGAATATGCATCCAATGCCCACTCCTGCAAAGCAAAATTATTCGCACCTGACTACGTTTCATCCTACAACTACTTCGTCTTCCACTTAGCAGCGCGTACTTTGCCGAACACTCTGTCGTTGGTCGAAGCAAACCACTTGGCGTCAGAGCATGGTGCATTTCCTTGCTTCGGACGTGATGGCAAAGCACAGCCGCGATCTCATATTAAGCGATTCGGTAAAGATAATTTCAAATGCAAAGCATTAAGTCGCTTGATGCGAGAGAGAGTTACAGCATCTTCAAATTGCAGGTGGACCTACTCTTTGGGAAGGGACAGAAACGCCTACTGACGCAGTCCTCGGTCGCGCGAAGCCTTTGTCAAATTGGCATCCAAGCACTACCACCTAGGAGTCACTGAAGAGGAGCAGAAATGCGAAACCATAAAGATGACCGCGTTGACGAAATGTCGTTCTCCAACAAGAAAAAGTAGCTGTGTGGGAAAAATTTACCGGCTCATACTAGCGCATGGTTATTCATGGAACCAGGTGAATGAGTTTGTCAGGCTTGGAGCTTGAATAAGCATTACCAAATGAGTAAGAAGCATAAGAACGAGGAGTAGTACGCTCTCTAAATACGGGGTGACGGCTCCTACACGTAAGTACTAGTCATGGAAAATGGGACATGCTGACTTCTAAGCACAGCACTTTCCTCAGACCGACCAATTAGGCCTTACTGTTTCAAAGTTCTTTTTGAACACCCTTTGCAACAATTTCCACTGAGCGCATACATCTCAGCCATCGTTATCGTCCAGCCCTCCGCGAGTCAACAATCCACCAGTACTAATTGCGTCGACGGCTCATCACACATCACACACCATAAACGCACATACAGGGCGCGGTCCTTTGGACATGCATTGGTGCGAGTCTAAAGGCCGTGAAACGACCCATGACCAGGCGCTTCCGGAAGAGGCAATAATGAAATGTTCATGCAATGAAACGACTTCATGGCCTGCCACTGTCATGACATTCATGCGCCCAACACGATAGCTCTTTAAAAGCTAGTGCAGGAGCCAACCAGCTGTTGCATCCGTTTCAGCCAATAAGCATCCGGATTCAAGTCGAGAGAAGCAGTGGAGTGTACTACTTTGACACTGACACATGCGTTTCACAAGCCCAACAAGTCCTACCAAAAACTACACAAACTCATTTGACCATCCGATCCCCTGCGATTTGATATCGTGGACAAGTTGCATTCGGTAATGCCCAGTAATACAGACCATATCGTAACTACGAAGCAAAAGTACAACGACTGCTACTCAAAAGAAATTTTGTCGACAAACAAGAAGCCCAGACAACTGGCTCAATGGTAAGTAATCTCACCAAATCATCTTGTTAGGTTGTATGAACACGAGCACAATGCAGGTTATGGCGTCATACACACAAATTTTAAGCAGCATTCCAACCATTTCGAGATCTTAGCAAATAAGGGCCACCACCGCAAAAGCCATTTATTCAGGAGATAGTCTTTCGTGCACCTCACCGAATTCTGGAGCGCATGGCATTGGCGAGGAAATCTCCACAACCCAGTCAAGGTGAAAGCCAATTGGTAAGAATCTTCAGCAATCTTAGACTAGCTTGATAGGGACAAAAAACATTCGTGTCTAAGTAAAACGATGGATAGTGGCCAAAAAGGTTAAAGAAAATTCAATAAACATTTGCAATAAAAAGAGAGAACTTGCATTTTTAACAAACTAAGAGTCTTGAACTCCTATCCCCTTCCCTTCTGCAAGACATCAACGAGGGACAAGAAACACCGTGCGCCACGTTGCACCACACCGCCAGTATGTAGGCTCTCAAGGTCACACCAAAGAACCTCGCCACCAAATCAACAACCCCATCAACAGGCACTGAGACATCAGCGGTGGTAGCAGAATCATCAGCTGTAGTACCCTCACTTTCAGGTGCAGTAAGGACAGCAAGTTAGTCGATGGAGTTTACCATTGAAAAGGAGACATACTATAGACGCACAGTGAGGCACGCAATCATAAACACGGCGGTCTACGCAAGCGGTGAGTACGACACCGCGACAGGTGCAGGCGGGGCTGTAAGGGAAATCGCTGGCGATCTCACCAAGACAATCTTCGTGATGTGATCTCAGCAAGAAACTGAACATGGCATCATCGTGCTGATTCAACGATAGGTAATCAGGCACTGCCTTTGGCGCATCGAGCTCCTCGTCTGTAAGAACGTGAGAGTTACACTAGGGCGACGAACTGAGAGGCCGTTAGGCAGATAAATCCAATTTGCCAAGAAACGAAGAGCCGACTAGAATCCCAATCCACTAATGTCTTCGAAACAACCAATAAACAACAGCCAAAATTAAACAACATGAGGAAGTCGACATTTGTACACAAACACTACACAGGCGTATTGCCAAACCCAAGACGTCGGTAAGTCCATCACTCACAGTTCACCTTCGCATTGCTTGAAAGATGGGTCTGGAATTGCGCTAGCGTTTTCTCGGTGAAGGGAATAAAGCCCAATTAACGACAAGAACAGTGCAAATCAGACGTCCCAGCCTACCCACTTTCAGGAATTTTTGGCGTAATCACAAAGACGGATTTTATCTCCACGCCAAGCACTCAGACTAGCTAGAACGAATCTGTGTTACAAGCAACAGCAAACTCAGTGTCATCGGGCGTGCGAGTGGCCAACTACGTACATATTCCTGTGTTGGAGCAACAAAAGTTTGAACGGACTTATTTACGGAAACACTTAATAACAACGAGATTAAGAAAATTGAAGCATATGAACCGCGCACTTAATGAATTCAGGCACAAAAAGTATGACAACAACGCATGAATCACAATCAATACTTACCAACTCCTCATATTCGCTAGTGCCGCCAATACTATCTGATATGATCCATTTCAACAGATGCGTTCATGGGAAAATTAAAATTAAAATGTTAGACAGTGTTCGAAGCATGAGTTTAAACCAAGCATTTTTTGCAGACAGGACTTTTGTAGACAAAATCTTAGGGTTACTACTGTCAACAAAGAACGCTAAAGTGTGTGCATTGCTCGGAAACAGTGAGTAGACGTCCCAAACTAGACCTAGCACATATTATTTGTTTTGCTAAAATTTTGTGATAAAACGTGCTCAAAATCGCATGTTTGTCTTGTGTTTTCTTATTTAATTAGGTGACCTTGAATCCAAGCAAGTAATGCATACCTGTGTGCATGCAAAGATATGCATGAATTATAAGCCCAATGTTAAGCAAAATTAATTTGAAGAAATGGATCTTACCTGTTGTTTTTACCTTATTGCCACATTTATGTGTGCAATGACATCAACTGTTACGATAGCCTTGTAATTTTTTGCGTAGAGTCTCACAATTGTTCCGCTAGTAACTCTGTTTTTGTCATTGCAACGTGTTTCCAATGGCAACTTTTTGATCTCTCACTTTTACAAGAATTTCAAATTTGTCCTTCAAGGTCGTCGGTCGCGGGCGCGACTAATCTGCAGGCTGGCCCGTTTATTCGTTTGTTGCTCGATTACTCTAGCATCAATGCGTGGACATTAACACTGGTTAAAGGTATTCAAGTCATTTCGAAGGCGAACATTGTTATTTCCATGCCTTTGAATTGCGGATAGTTGGTTACTCCTGTGTCTGTGTGCGCTTCTACAAACTGGTTCAGTCAGTCGATCAACATATTAAAAGAACCGGGAGTTTCTATTGTTACAATGCACAAATGGAAGACATTTAGAGCGAGAGGTAAGTTAGAGTAGTTCTTGGTTCTGTGATACAGTTGTCCACACGTTTTTTGGTGTCTTTTCTGCTTTCATGAGTTTTGAAGACCAAATAATCCCTGTATAGGGTTATGGTGTTTATCAATGTGTTTGTGCCCTCAAGAAGCGATCGAACCTGCCTAGTTTAAGCAGCAAGCAACTCGTCTTTTAGATGGCTTCGAACTGCTTCTGGGTGCATGCACCTTTTGCGAGAACTGGCCTGTTTCGTTGACCTGCCTTTCGGAAGTAGAACTCCGCGGTTGTCGCCTTGTCGCATCTGTGGGGTCTGACTCTTCCTGCTGAAGTCGTGGCCTTTGTCAGTGGCATCTGGGGTTGCAGTTCCGTTCTTCTCGTAGTAGAATGCTTGGGCGCGATCACCGCTTGGAATGCTGAAACTGCTCGTCTGGCTTTCAAATTCACTCCTAAGTTGGTTACGTTGGGCAATGAGGCCACCGTCCCACCCATATGAGCGTTTTTGGTCCTGGTTCTGATCATCCTTCTGACCGTAGCTGCATTGATAAGGGACGGATTCCATACTTTTGATTATAGCTGTTTGCGTATTACGACAAACATGCATGTAGTATGTGTTCCTTGGCGACTTACGATGACTGGGGTTGTGCTATTTAACGGTTTGTAAGACTAGTGCTTACACTGAAAGCAATGAAGCTGATAAGGGGTGATTGTGTTAGGTAGTTTTGGACAGGTATTGAACTGGCCTGCACAGTTAGCCCAGACGGATTTGATTTTGTAAACAGTTTAATGACCGAGTATTCTCATGTGGATTTTTCCTGACGGACAGACCTTGGTTGCGGGCGTATCGAACCGTGCCTTCGTAGCTGCTGTCTTGAGTGTTATCTTTGGCTTTCCTTGGTGGGGAATTGCTAGAGGTTAGGTCCTGTTTGCTAAGGCATTCCCTTATTTGACTCCATGGCCACTGGTTGCTTATCGAAGATGTGCAAGTAAATGGCCTTAAATTCATTTGGTGGGAGGTGTTGAGTCCTATCCTGCAATATTTGCATCTCCAACTCCCAAACTGTTTCACTGGAAGTTGTGTCACTTGCCAAGTTTGGAGGCCTGGCCTTTTTGTTGCCGTGCTTTGGATGTCTTCACCATGTCTCCTATAGCTTTGATTCTTTGCAAAGGGTTGTTTCCTTCATTGCATGAGATTTGACTTTGGTTTGAACTCAAATGGGGAGTGAGCTTGGAGACTTCACGAACGGTGTCACCATGCTACTTGTAAAAGGTCCTCCATGATGCAATAATGATTGATTGATTGAGTCATCCAAATAGGTTGGGGAATGGATTACAACAAAGTAGCTGATTGGCAAGGATGAGGAAGACGTTGATAGGCAGCACTGCAGGCAATGGCTCATTATCATAAGGCGGGTCAGCGGAAAATCGAAATCCTAAATCTTATCACTACTGGCTACTCACTAGTAGTCTATCTGAGAAATGCTTCTTCAATTACGTATGGATTGCTCATTTGTTGAGATGAAAAGGTGGTCAAAGGTGGGAACCGAAAAACCACACAGAATAGCTCCCTAGCTTTTTAGCTGGGCAAAACTAGTTGGAGGGGCGAACAAAAGATGGTTCGGCATTACTGCTATACTTCTGCTCTTCCCCACTCCCATATGTCTAATTGTGCTGTTGCTTCCCCTTTTACTGGTTCTGTATCGCCTTCATGTGCATTGCGGACTTTGCGTGGGCTCCTTTATGTGCCCCGACTTGCTTCAGCCAAACAAATTTGCAAATAAACGAAGTGATCGCTGGAAAAAGAGATTCAATAGGGTAGGTCCATTTAGCCGATCAGCATGTGATCCGTATGATAGCCACTTCTACATTTCATCAGTCGTTGGGTGGATTCACTTGAGTTGGGTGTGGCAAAATACCTTTGAAGAAGAAGTGCAATAATTGTAGTCATGGAATAAATTCCACTTTCACAAGCTCCTGAGACACGTTTTGCCCCTTGTCTTCGCCTTTTCCCCTAGGACGTTCATTGTCGCGGTCTGAGGTGTACGAGTCGCATGAAATGTGGTCGCAAAGAGGGAACGGGGAGGGACTGCAGACTGAGAAACGGAGTTTGCACGTGGAACTGGTTTTATTGCCATTGGTAGGGGCTTCTTTTCACCTAAGTGGCACAGTTAAACAAGGAGGCGTTGATGAAGACCACAGCGTCGTGAGGATGAGGTGTTATAGAAAAAGGAGGAGTGTAGGAGTGGCTAGGTGGATTAATACACCCCTATCACGTCAAAGCGGTCCTCAATTCATGAAGGCATCACTTTCGAGGCAGGTGGATTAGCTAGTAGGAATTGCTGCTAGATAGACAGCACCCCGTCCTTCCACTCATTCGAGCAAGATATTGAGTATCGCCTTTGATGTAGCACTGTGTCTCCTCCTATGAGGCAAACACCTGACAAGGACTGTTAAATTCGTCAGTTTTATGCCAAAGTGAGTAGTGTCCTGTGCGAATTCATTGGACGAATCGTTTATCGAAATTGGTAGCATGCCCACTTTATCATGGCGTCTTCGAGGATGGGTTGATCCAATTGGATGTGGAATGGAAGCTCCATCAGTTTAGGCAATTATCAAATGAAAATCTATTTGCAGTCAATTCTTGCTGTCGGTGTGAGGAGAGACGGTTTCCAGTACAAATGAATTGACGTTTGGGAATGTTGGCGGATAGGTGACGGTTTGCTATTTAATGGGCCCAGAGCGAAGGTCAGAGTACGCTTTTCTCGCATTGGAAATCGATAACAAGTGTCCCGTCAGGAGATTTGTGCTCACTGGTTGTTTCTTTTCTAAGAGGAACGTTCAAGCAAACGCTCCTAGTGCTCTCCTTTTGGATGGTCCACGCATCTAGTGAATCCGCATCACCACCACCACCAAGGTGAGTTGGAATTAGCCCATGAGTTCCGATGAGGCCCACTCAAGAGGTGGATGTGAATACCTAGTTGACAGGAGCAATTTAAGTATCCAGCTCCTAAACGGTATGCTTTCAGTTCGATTAACAAATTTTGGACTATCCAGACTTTCCAAATCTGCTGTTAGATCGACCTTCTTTGTAAGATTGCTGTCCAGTATCCACATGTGACTTATTAGGGCAATTTCATTCATCAGCACTTGCTAGTCTTCGCTGGCTTTGCCGGCATGAACACAATGGTATGGCCACTGAACCGTTTCTCCAAAGTCGACCAGATGAAATAGACTGGGTTGGCAACGCTTCTAGACCCTTTCAAACAATCTCCCACTGTGTCAGCTTACATGTTTACAAGATTGCCTAGACATTTTACGCTCTAATTGCTTTATATCTCCTTGCATGTATACTTGGAACACAGATAGACAAGCTGTATAAAGTTACCTTGCATTCTGACAAGTTCTTTTGGTGCTCTCAAGCTTCCGCTCAACTATCTCTGGCGATCTTCCCGCAATAGCAAATGCTATTGCTTCAACGCCGATTAAGAATCACTTGGGTACTAGAAAGTCTAGCTTTTGCAAGGTGTGAGTGTCCAATTTATACGATTTTCATCTCTGTGACTTTTATCGGTCATTTGGTGCAAGTGGCGATGCTCCATACAGTTCCACAGGCAAGCTGAAAGTGTGTAACAGCTCACCTCAGGGGATTTGAGCATGTTCGGACCAGTCTTGAATCGCCATGTCATAATCAATTTATCCTAGCGTTTTTAGCGTTGTCAATGGCATTATAAGCGAAACTAATGCTTAGTACTAAAAGACGAAAAGACTTGGCGACCACAATCTTTGAATGGGGGGTGCAAGGCAATCTCAACACTTGCCACTACTGTCACCTCATTAATTGACCAGCAGAGAAAGGAAGTGTCCACACAATCAGGCGCAAAGTGTTTATTCTCACACAGAAAGCGAACAACCATTTCACAGGACATGATAATAAATGAATGGAGTAGCCCCAATGGATTTCCTCTGCCTGACTTCAATAAACCTGATTTGCCTAAAGAGACAATCACTTCGGCTATTCAAACTCGCACAGTAATAATTATTCATCACTACTGGACATTCTTAGCTGTGCCCCTGCACTCCTTCAACTCATCTGCCCACTCTTGTTTTTTTATTCGGTCTCTCGTGTGTCTACACTACGCATTCTTATGGGTTTCAGCAGGCTCATCTGCATGCTCTGATTGGCTTCATTAACAAAACATATTTGCAAATGATTGTGACGGTGGTTGCCAAAAGCAATTGAATGGAGAAGCTTGGTTCAGCCAATCAGCTCGTGGTTACCAAGGCAACCACTTCTACGTTTCATCAGTCGTTTGCTGAGTTCACTTGAGTTGGATGTGGCGAAAATCCTATGAAAGAGAGTGCCACAATTGGGGTGTATGAATGCATTCCACTTCCACAAACCTTTAAACCATGTTCGACTCCTTGTCCACACCCGTCTCACTATGATGCTTGCTATCGTGATCAGAGCTATAAGAATGACACAATACTGGCTAGCAGGAGTCAGGGTGCAAGAAGTGATCCCATCGCTAGCTGTTATGGCATCTACTTTTAAAGAGCGTACAATTTGGCGGTGAGGCTTTGATGAAGACAAGGGTATCAGAATGATGGGAGGCGGTGTGTAAAGACATGAAGTTGGTAAAGAATTGTTAGGTAGGTTGTGCTGCTCTTCAGTGAAGGAGCTTTCACAGCAAAAAAACAGTTTGCTTGAAAGACGAGCATGCAATCAAGTGTCCCTACTAATGCATCTCCCAAATCTCAGTTAGACTGTCAATCCACTGTCTCTTTGTTTCTGCCGTTGTGCCAGTCGCACGAGTAGCCGATGTGAGGTTCGCCATCAAATTCGGCACTAACTTCTACCACTTTAGTGAATGCTGCCAAACTCCATTTGGCATGGGCATGGCATGGGCCATTCACAGCCTCTTCCTTACCCTGACAGCTGCAAAATTCAAAGGAATTAAATTCAACAGTTGCGCAGACAGAAAAATTGAAATGCATTAAGCACTAAAATATGCGTTCCCTTTAATATCTCATCTTTTCCCACACCCAAGTCCAAATATGGCACAGAACTTCCTTTGATTTTTAAAGAAGCATCTTTTACATCGCCAAACTTGAGCACACGACTCATCTCTTTGGCAGCATGAAGGACTGCTGCTTGGCGATACTGATTCTCTAGCTTTTTCCAGTGCTCTGGACACGTTGTGCTAAAGAACTCTTGGTAGCCCAAAGCACTTGACACAAATGCTGAGTTGTGTAACAACTCGACTTTCCAATACGTTTTTAACTTCCATTGCAAACAAGTATTTTCGAAAACCCTAGTCTTTAATCAAATTTCTCGATCAAGTTTGATGACGCGCTTGCCATCGGTGATTCGGACAAGGGCATTGTGTTGGGCTTGATGGCTAGGCGTGAGTGCAGCTGCTCAGTTGGACACAAGTTATTCGCATAGGCATCCACTTGAAAAACTCGGGAGGCTAAGGGCTAAATATGAAGAAAGGAGTGGCAAAGTAAGTAAAGATGTATATTAATAGGCAAATTGATAGCTAAGTTAGTGCATGACAGTAACAATTTGCAATGGGATAGGGTTAAACGATTGTATCTGGTCGCAGTTACCCTATATGTTTGGAATCATCGTCTTCCATTCTCGATTCTATGCTGCGAACGTAGTTTTCTAGAGTTGTTCTTGCTGCCATCCTATCTCTCTCTTTCTCATCTTCCTGCTTTAAATTTTCTGCATTATTCGGCATTGGCTTTATCAGTTCGGTGATGGCGATACAATTTTGCTTTCTTGACGACTTGTCCATCGCCATCACATTGAGAATACCATCTTTATCAATGGCAAAGGACACCTCAATCTGAGGTACTCTGCGAGGTGCCGATAGGATGCCCAAAAACCCGAATTTGCACAACAAGTTTTTGTCACTCTTCATCACACGCTCACCCTCATACACCCGCACCGGCACACTCGAACCATTTTCCACAAACGTGCAAAAGATCGTTCTCTTCTTTGTCGAGATTCCCTCCTTGCGCTCTATCAACGCCGTCTGGTAATCTAAATTTCTTGTTGCTTATTCCTCTGTCTACTAATTTACCTGTTTATCTGCCCATTTGTTCGAATTTCTGTCCATTGATTCGTGGGAGTCATTTTGGGGCGCATACAAAAGAAACATGGGGTTGGCCGAGATCGGTTCGCCTGCAATGTTTACAAGAGGAATTTAACTGGTGAAAAGCAAATTGCAAATTGCAGAGACCAAAAAAAAGCAATCAAGTCATGCGAGTGGGCTGAATTTGGTGGAAGCAGGTTAAAATCCAAAATCAGTTTACGGATTACTGAATTCGCAAGTTTTCTCTCCTATCAAAAGCTACGGAAGTGAGGGGGATTATGTGAAGTGCCACATTTAGCATTTCTGAGGGTCGACATGCTAAAGGGCTAGTCGGTCCAAACTAGGCAACCCCATACGACGCATTGAGGCAGATCACCTCCACACGGAGCAAATGCATTGCCGCCCTTTCTCATTCCATTCGAAGAAGGCTGTTCTCTTTAGCATTATTAGTTTTTTAGCCTCATTGACAGAACAAATAAGCGATATGCGAGAAAGGGTTCACCAACAGTGAACCAATATCGCTTCTGAAACTGCTGCATTTGCTTGTTCCAGCCTGGTGATTGGAAGTTAGGAAAGAAATGTGAGAGCACGTAAAATAAGACCTGGTCCCTTCGATCTGGAAAGGCTGCATACAGTGGAAACATTAAATGAGAGGAAATGAAGAGCACTTCTGAAGGCCAATGCTGCCTATAAATCTAGGAGCAAACATCGAGGAGTATCGTTAGTGCTATGATGCCGTTCCTAATATTCTCCTTATCATGTGTCTCTTTAATTGAATAAATGTGAAGTCAAGCTGTAAATTAACTTGTTCAATCGATCCCATTAGCATTGCGCCAATGTCACTCGAAAGCGTGGTCACTGCTACTAACCAAATATAGTAGTATGCAAATCTGCGTGGCAAAATAAATCGTGATTGTGGGGTCGAGTGAATCAATTACTTATAATAAATGTTAATTGTTTGGCATTGGTATTCTTTAATATGTCACCTATTACGCAAACACGTATTCATTTCTGTCCACTTTGGGGTAATCGGCATTCCCGCTATGCACGAGCTTTGCATCGAGCGGTCCCTGCATTGACGATGAAATGTGGCAAACCCTCTCAGGAAGATCTAGGCCTGTTAGCATCACTTACAACTGGGCATGGTTTGCAAATAAATCATTTAAACTGGAAAATGATGAGTGCGCCAATTTAAAATGGAGATTGCGTAGAATAATAGATACAGATCCCTAAAACAACTACCACCTTATCGCGTTCACTGCCCTCTGTAGTTTTAATACTTTCCTGCTAGCAATAATGGTACGAAATTGCAACTACTTACACGGTTTTTCAGGCTGCTGCTCTCTTCGGACAAATACCTCTTATGGACTTTATCTAGTTGTGCGTTCTCAAATGATCGAGGTCGCATTCATGCAGCACAATTTAGCTCGAGTCCAAATCGAAATGTAAATCATGATCGAAGACAGATCATTTCATTAAGTAGACTTGAACGAGTGCCATATTACCACGATATCACCTTTAAGCGCTTTGACCCGAAGGAAAGCAGTAAATGAAGTCACTGCCTATGAAGGGATCGAGGATATGCACGGAAGCGCAAATTTCCTATTGAATCGAATTCAAATGCCTTAACTCTTCTACTAGGTTCGAATGTACGTATTGCAAGCTTGCAAAGCCTGGTGCTCAAATCCGTATTTTAGGCCAAAGCGTATTTACTAAGAAGTGAATCAGGAGAGTGAGATCGAGTTCATTTATAGTGTTACAATGACAACGACACTAGTAACATTATTTTCAATGCCACCATCGACAAAAACTGCAACAATCACATCCACTGCATTTAGTGAGACGACACCAGACATTTGGGCAGAATAAGAAGTCAAAAGGGCTCGCCATGGCTGGGCTTTGGTGGAGAAGAGAAAGAGAAAGTATCAGGTTAACCCTTACGAAGAACGGTTTAGAGGAGGAGCGGGAGGAGTGAAGTACATGAGATCTGCCAACCATTATATGGGAAGAGCAAAGAAGGCAAGGGACAGACTACCGCAGGCGTAAAGCATCCAGACCAGTTACGGGAAGGTTGATATTGCCTTCTTCAAGGCCTCGCGAAACACCACCGTGCGAGGTGGGGTGAGCATTGCCGGACGCTACAAGCCACGTTTGTGTCTCGCCTTCCTCTCATCTCCATCTCCACCGCCTTGCTGGCCTTCTTCTTCTTCTTGATGACCATGACCGAGCTATCTTGCTCCGTCCTCCTCTGCATACTGCTGCTCTGTGTTATTCTGTGCAGACTAAAGCCAGCTTCGGGATGGGATGTGATCTTTGCATGAATGCTCACACACAAGTGAATGATGTTCGAACTGTATTGCTAACTAACAAAGGGTACAAATATAAATAAACTTAGTCTCCGGCAAACGTTGAAAGAAAAGAAGAGATTGTTCCATAGTGATTGGGAAAACTGCTCCTTTTAAGCAGGTTGTGGCATCCTGAGACTTGCCTTCAGACACAGGGAGACATAACACTTCAGCTTGGGGATACTGGCCAGCCCAACTGCTAAAGACAAAATGGCCGAGGTGTAGACAAGCGGCGCACATATCACTTCCCACGGCATTCCCTGCAGTTAACTTACCACGTCAGCCATCACAACATAATTAGCACTGAAAAAACGCAAGCCACCCGCACTAGTCATCTACTCCCCCTCGGCAAATCAAATGGATCTGGCATTTCGTCCTTTTGGGAATAGGAAGCAGGGATGGGAAATTATATTGGACATCACATGGCTCTATAGTTTGAATTCGAGTTACTGGCCTAAAGGTAGACTTTCTTAATTGGGACGGTCCAGACCTTAAGGTGACAAGGATGCAATTGTTTGTTACGTCCCATCTGATGAGTTCGGAGTAACTGTTGACGAACACTGCATTCGAAATTGGACTTTGTCGTTACGCCATGCTTTGCTCGGGAAGATTAAGATCCAACTTAAGAGAGGTGCTGTGTTTTGCGTCACAACAGATTTAGTAAGCATCTTCCTCAAGAAGGGTTCTCGATTATTTGCTGATGATTGCATTGGCCAAATTGCTATAATTATCATTTCATTAGGCTCTGTCGTGCATTGAGGACGCAGGCAGAGCTTCAGTTTCTCATGTATAAAAAATAGCATGCTCTTCTCCATCAAGAAACTAAATTTTGTCTTTTCCAACTTTGTTCGGCATGATTTGAACAAATACAAGCTGAGGTAGTAAAGATTTTGTAGAGAACGGACTTTAGCATGCAGTCCACGTCACCGTCAGATTAGGCATCAACAAACTAAATTGATGGATAAGATTATCGCTGGCCTAAAATATGCTTACAATTACATCTCCGTACAATGTTTTTGCCTTGATAGGCATGAAGGTATTCCTCCAGTTGGAATTTGTAAGTACAAGTGATGGGTTGGTGGAGGTTTTGAATTCAGTCGAGGAAGATGGAGACAAGTAAACACTTGAAGTGGTGCACCCGCTATATATTCCTTCGAGTCTGGGAAGGACACGCTATTTTCTGAGGCCGTACGACTGCTGAAAGGCTCTAGCGATGGGAGCTAGCTGATGCATTTTCGCGGAAGCACTTGGAAAGCAGGAAGGATAAATAGTCAGAGCCGATGAAGAGCGTGGATGCATAAACAAACTTGCCGATTTGTAAATTCGCATTAGTACGTATTTGTCTGCAATAATAAAAGCTTCTCATTGTATCTTTTTTGTCTTTTTGCCAATTGTCCACCTTGAAGAAATGTGACTCTTCATCTAGAGTTTTTCATCCTCATATCTGCGGCGGATACTGCCAAGTGGATGGGACTCTCACAATGGAAACCCAACTTGAATGACTCTAGGCTAACTTTGCTGCTCCTTACTTCCTCAACTTCTACGCAGTCAGCCTGTTGCATCGATCATGAATGACCAGCTGCTCTACTTCTCTCCTTGCCACTACTTGAGGTTAGGATGGCTTTACTCAGCGCTGACACAATTCATATTGGCAGGTCTGATTTTTGCCCATCAATGCCCTCTAAATTTGCCTCTGGCTTGCAAGACAGGATGGAAGTGAATGCGATGAGTAAAAGGGGGCTCGCCCAACTTTAGGATGCAATGCAAATAGCTCCAGCATAAGGGCGTTGAGTTTGGTCAACCGCTTTGTTAATGTTGCGCAGAATCGTGGGCGGTTCTTCACGCTTCTTCACTGCTGAACTCACAAACTTGATTAGAGTGTTGGCATTTGTACCGCAGATTTCCCTGGCTATAACCAATAGCAGACGAATTGTAGATGCTGTCCAGCCTTGTACTCTGGCTGGGGGTCAGATGTAAAATGCTGGTTCTGCCAACAGTCCTAGACTCTTCGCACAAACCCAAACGTTTCCTCCCATATTTTATTTGTAATGGAAGAACACTGGCGGGTTGATGACGAGTTTGAGGGAGGGCGTGAGGGATCTGTAATATTCTCTCTATTTAGTCAGTCGGACCAGTCGAGTGGCCTGGAACTGATGCCGAAGTGTGGAATCACAATCCTCAACCATGCGCGCCGGCACTGTGTAACGTAGTGCCGAACTGCCATTGTCTCTCATTTGATGAAGAATGCAAGAACCAAAGTAATCTGCAAAAAGGCGAGTAACGATAGGGCCCATGTTTCATTTTTACAGGAATCGGTAGTGTTTGGAGCATTCTTTAAGCTTCAAATTGAGCCGACTGGCACGAACAGTATGCCACTTAAGTGCCTCATTGAGCTAATTTTTTTGTCTCTACTACTGATAAAATCATTTTAAACAGCTAAACGAGACTTGTTTGGCAATTTCATCATGTTGTTGGAATCTTTAAGAAGAATCTCCATCTGATTTTTATGTACGATAATGTGCCAAGCAGCAGCTTTTAAACTCAATGAGGAAAGATGAGTCGCCCACCTAAGACTTCGTACTTCCTGTTTGCAATCAAGCAGATTGTTGGCTGCACTTTTCTCTTTGCGTTCTAGGGAGGTGATGGTTTAGGTGGGTGTGGACATTACCCACGTTTGCGTGTGCGAGATTGGATTGACCTCTACGCTGACACCTGCCTAGGTTACTAAAGATGACGGTCGCGTTCGCATCATGAAAGTTGATGAGATCATCAAGTTCCATCAGCACATATCTAGAGCTTTTGCTTTAGCCGAATATCTTGATTTTGTTTCTTTACAGCCACTACATGCTGGCACTACTATTAAGCCTTCCACGTCACTGACTTATAACGACTTCGGAAGGAACGATTAGATCTGGACTAGTGGCAGTGAGAGGCTGAGCTCGTCTCTCGCACCATTCGCCCTGTTTTGCACTGCCTGTTACCAGAAGTCAAACTACGACGAAGTCACCTGTTGCATACGGCTAAAACTCCTCAATGACTAGCACCTTTGCAGTAACCCGGATCTTTTTATCTGCAAGAAGCCAGAGCAAGATGTCGGGTAGACTAGAAAACCTTTTACTGGATAAGCGCTATAATAGGATACCAGTAATCGGGTGAAAAAGGAATGTGGATTTTCAGAGCACCTCTTACGGCATTGTACCTGACTAGATTCATGGCGAAATCAAAACTCACCACTCAGTGGCACAGTAAGTGAAATTGATGCTTGGTACCAAAAAATGAAATGGCTTAAAAACCGTAGTCTTAAAATGGGGGCAAAACAAAACCTTGTAATTTGCCACTGCTGTCAACTCATTGGTAGACCATCTGAGAAAGGAAGTGCCTACACAAGCGTACATAAAGCGCTTATTTTCACATGGAAGGAAAGCGATCTTTTCACAGGGCGCGACAAGTGAAGGGGGTGGCTCCAATAGATGCCCTCTGCTAGGCCTTCAATAAGGCTAGTCTATCTAAAGAGGCAATCACTTCGACTTTACAAAATTGCACGTAAGCATTTGTTCACTACTAATGGCCATCTTCAGCTATGCCACTGCACTCCTTCGAATTATCTGCATACTCTCTTTCTACTGCCATTTTCTTCTCGTGTTTTTAATTCGATCTCTTGCGCATCTATATCGCGCATCCTAACGAACTTCAAACAGGCTTATTAATGCCCTTTGAAAGGCTCCACCAACCAAACACACACACAAGTAAATGTGATGGCGGCTGACGAAATCACTTCAATAGAGAAGAGTGGTCTAACCAATCAGCTTGTGGTTCCTATGCCAACCAAGTTTACGTTTCTTCAGTCGTGTAGTGGATCCATTTGAGTTGGGTGTGGCAAAAAAACCTTTGAATGACAGTGAACAGTTGGTGTACATGAATGTAGAATAAGCGGAATAAGCAATAAAGCCTGCACGTAGAAACTATCCCATCACTAGCTGTTAAGAATGGTTAGGCAGGCTTTCACCGTACAAGCACTACCCAGAAGACGTGCATGTAGTCCAATACCCCTAACAATGCATTTCACAACTCCCTCTTTGACTGTCGCTCCACAAATAGTAATAAAAACTCGCCTCTTATTAACTTTATGGTTCTGTCCCAGATTAGGCCTCCCTCTTTCTCCGTTTGTGACAGTCGTACGAGTAGCCAATGTGAGGTTTGCCATCAATTTTGGCACTAACATCTACCATTTTAGTGGATGCAACAAAATCTGGTTCGGCATAAGCAATGCTTTACTTCTGCGATTGACGTGGCACATCTACAGTAATAGGAACACATTTAGAGCTGCCTTGGCTGCTCATTTGCGTTCCTTCCGGCACTTTTCCCTTTCCCTACAACGCCTGATAGCAATAGTTGAATGCAAGCACTCTACCCAATTCCAAATTTGGCACATTGATTCCCTTCAATTTTCAAGGAGGCATCTTTGACATCGCCAAACTTCAACACATGGTCAATCCCTTTAACTCTTTCCCATCCTATTGCCGATGCTCTGAACAAGATGCGCTCAAGATCCTTCACTAGTCATCAGCACTTGACGCAACTGTGGATTTGTGTAACGACTCAACCTTCCGACACGCCTTAAAATTTAGATGTGAAGCGTTATTTGCGAAAACCTCAGTCTTTAGTCAAATTACCAGACCAAGTTTGATGACCCACTTACCAACGTCGATACGGACGGTGGGATGATGTTTGACTTGTTGGGAAAGAATGTGGGTGCAATGGCTCATTCGGACGCAATTTACCCGCACAAGCCTCTACTTCGAAAAGTCAGCAGACGAAGTAAGTAAACGTTGGTTTTGTAAAATATATTAATAGCTAAGTGGGTGGGTAAATGCAACAATATGCAGTGGGGTATGGTTTGATAATCGTATCTGGTAACTGTTGCTCGACACTTTCTGTGATCAAATGTTTAAAGTAGTGCGTTTAAGCTTTCGAATCACCGAGCTCACGAACTGAGATTCGTCGTCTACATAATTGAGTTGTAGAGGGTCTCCAATTTTTTGTACATCAGCTCGTAGTTCTCCTTTGTGGCCTGTTGGTCGGCATCGATCCACTTGGTAGTCGTCTCACACATCGTGAGAATACTGCGTCGAAGCTCTTTCGATACCCTCTCTTTCGTTTCGTCCTCATCCATTTCCGATCGTATGCTGCGAATGTAATCTTCTAGATTGGTTCTCGCTGTCATCCTGCTCCTCTCTTTCTCATCCACCAACTTCAATTTTTCTGCGGCATTCCGCTTTTGCTGTATCTCGTTCTCCGAAAGACGACCCTTGTCCATCTTGATGGTGATGCTGTTTTGATTCCCTGACGACTTATCCACCGCAGTCACATTGAGAATACCATTTTCGTCAATGGCGAAGGATACCTCAATCTGAGGTGTTCGGCGCGGCGCCGGAGGGATATCTGACAACTCAAATTTGCCCAACAAGTTGTTGCCATTCGTCATCTCACCCTCACCCTCGTACACCTGCACCAACACACTCGACTGATTGTCCGCAGATGTGGGGAAGATATTTGTCGTCTTTGTCGGGATTTTGGTATTGCGCTTTATCAATGTCGTCATCACACCTCCCATCGTCTCTATACTCAATGAGAGTGGCGCCACCTCCGATAACACCAAACTCTGCACCTTCTCCAAGTTGTAGCCAGCCAGATTGGACGCCAACAATGCCGCACCATAAGCTACTGCCTCGTCCGGGTTAATGGAATTGTTCAACTGCTTGCCATTAAAGAACTCCAGCAACAACTGCCGTATCTTTGGGATACGTGTCGATCCGCCTACCATCAAAATCTCGTGGACATCACTCTTATCCAACTTTGCATCATTTAATGCCTGTTTTACCGGATCCAGAGTCTTTTCGAAGAGATCTGAGCACAACTGCTCAAATCGGGTCCGTGTGAGGGTCGTACTGAAATCAGTGTCCTCAAACAACGATTCTACATCTATGTTTGCGTACTTAGAGCCACTCAGCATCCTCTTCGCTGCCTCACACGCCTTTCTCAGACGGCTGATGGCCTTCTTGCTGGTCGTCAAGTCCTTGCCCTGGTGCATTTGCTTGAATATCTCTACACAGTGTTGTACTGTTCTGGAATCAAAGTCTTCGCCACCCAGGTGGGTGTCACCGACAGTCGCCTTTACCTCAAATGTTCTGTCCTTGATGGACAGGATGGACACATCGAAGGTGCCACCACCCAAATCAAAGACGAGCACATTACGCTGCGAGGAGGACTGCCTTTCCAAACCATATGCAATGGCAGCTGCTGTGGGCTCGCTGACGATGCGCAACACAGTTAACCCTGCTATTTTCCCGGCGTCTATCGTCGCCTGTCGCTGGCTGTCACTGAAATATGCTGGAACTGTGATTACCGCATTCTTCACCTCTTCGCCCAAACGCGTCTCTGCTGTCTGTTTCATCTTCAGCAGCACCATAGACGAAATCTCCTCCGCAGTGAAATGTTTCGTCTCACCACGATACTCTACCTTGATCATCGGTTTGCCTTGCGAATTTATGACTTTGAATGGCCAATGCTTCATGTCGCCTTGCACCACCTCATCGTTGAAACGGCGTCCAATCAGACGCTTTGCATCGAAGACTGTGTTAGTTGGGTTTAGGCCCTCCTGACTCTTTGCGGCATCACCGATGAGACGTTCTTTATCCGTGAAGGCGACATAGCTGGGCGTTGTACGGTAGCCTTGCTCGTTTTCAATTATGTCCATCTTGCCGTCTTTGAAGACTCCGACGCATGAGAAGGTGGTCCCCAAATCAATGCCAATGACTGGACCCGTCGACTGGCTTTCGCTTGATGCACACATGTCTGCACGTAGAAGCAACAATGGTTGATTCCACAATTACCACGACCCTTTATATAAACCACAAGTGATTATCAAGAGCATCATTTCAATGTTAGCTAAATACCATGCGGATTTGATCCAACCAAAAGCTGCTAATGCTTCACTCTTCCTCTGATTAGCTGGCGACTGCACATAGAAGGCAATGACGCACAATGCAATGTTGCCAGCATGCCTCGGATTGGTCACCAGCGTAGACGGTGGTGTGTGCTCCTTGTCAAAGTGCGGATGCCAGAAGTGTGTCAGCGCTCAAGTGTCAATTCATTGACCAATGACTGTCAAAATTTTGAATGACTGGAAAGACCCAAGCAACGAACTATGAATGGCTCCTCGTAGTGACATTTTTCTCTTCACTGCCATAACTGACTGACATGAGTCGATCAGGTGAGGAAACAGAACAGAAGTCCTTACACTGCATCGGTTTGTATCCGATGAGCATGTTCCATGCTTGCGTTACGCATGTCAATTCATGTAAGCATACGTGTGTGTGCTTCAGAGGTATTCAATAAATGTAGTTGTCAAGAGGCTTGTCTGAAAATTTATCCACAATACATTGTTGGTTCAGTCTACATTCGGTACCAATTTATGACCGCTCTTCAAAGGCCAAGAACGAATCACAAAGTGTGCACACGGGAATGCTGAACTCCCTAGTGTCACTTTCCGTTGTAAAGGTGGCCTAAAGCACCCTAACTCTTGAGTTGTTAGCTTATATTATCATTATTGATTTCACCACGAAGTTCCAGAGAGTCTTAAAAGCTTTCGTGCTTGCGATGTGCGCGCAAGCGAGTTTGCGACACAGTGCCAGATAAGATGAGACCAGCACACCTCTTGTATATGATTATCACGCTGTCATGGGAGCTTCACAAATCACTACTACTATGATATTCATGATTGTAGTGTTATTGCTACACCACGATAGTGGTTAAAGTAGTTCCACCCCACACCATCCGACTCTTTTGTTAGGTCCACACTTCAACACTTGTTGCAGACTTAACACGATTAAAAGCCGCACTTTTACTCTCAGTATAGACACATTCGATGTCGTATGGCTGAAGTTAGTCCCAATTGGAATCAGCCCCTCAACCATCGCCTTTCTGCCAACATTCCCAAACGTTAATTCATTTGTACTGGAAACCGTCTTTTCTCACACCGACAGCAAGAATTGACTGTAAATAGATTTTCATTTGATTATTACCTAAACTGATGGAGCTTCTATTCCACACCCAATTGGATCAACCCATCCTCGAAGGCGCCATGATAAAGTGAGCATGCTACTAATTTCGATAAACGATTCGTCCAATGAATTCGCACAGGACACTACTCACTTTGGCATAAAATTGACGAATTTAACAGTCCTTGTCAGGTGTTTGCCTCATAGGAGGAGACACAGTGCTACATCAAAGACGATACTCAATATCTTGCTCGAATGAGTGGAAGGACGGGGTGCTGTCTATCTAGCAGCGCTTCCTACTAGCTAATCCACCTGCCTCGAAAGTGATGCCTTCATGAATTGAGGACCGCTTTGACGTGATAGGGGTGCATTAATCCACCTAGCCACTCCTACACTCCTTTTTCTATAACACCTCATCCTCACGACGCTGTGGTCTTCATCAACGCCTCCTTGTTTAACTGTGCCACTTAGGTGAAAAGAAGCCCCTACCAATGGCAATAAAACCAGTTCCACGTGCAAACTCCGTTTCTCAGTTTGCAGTCCCTCCCCGTTCCCTCTTTGCGACCACATTTCATGCGACTCGTACACCTCAGACCGCGACAATAAAGATCTTAGGGGAACAGGCGAAGACAAGGGGCAAAACGTGGCTCAGGAGCTTGTGAAAGTGGAATCCATTCCATGACTACACTTATTGCACTTCTTCTTCAAAGGTATTTTGCCACACCCAACTCAAGTGAATCCACCCAACGACTGATGAAATGTAGAAGTGGCTATCATAGGGATCACATGCTGATCGGCTAAATTGACCTACCCTATTGAATCTCTTTTTTCCCACGATCACTGCGTTCATTTGCAAATTTGTTTGGCTGAAGCAAGTTGGAGCACATAAAGGAGCCCACGCAAAGTCTGCAATGCAAATGAAGGCGATACAGAACCAGTAAAAGGGGAAGCAACAGCACAATTAGACATATGGGAGTGGGGAAGAGCAGAAGTATAGCAGTGATGCTTAACCATCTTTTGTTCGATCTTGCATAGTCGAAGTAGTCGCCCCTCCAACTGTTTTTGCCCAGCTAAAAAGCTAGGAAGCTATTCTGCATAGTTTCCCAGTTCCCACCTTTGACTACCTTTACATCTCAACAAATGAGCACTCTATACGTAATTGAAGAAGCATTTCTCAAATAGACTACTAGTGAGTAGCCAGTAGTGATAAGATTCAGGATTTCGATTTTCCGCTGACCCGCCTTATGATAATGAGCCATTGCCTGCAGTGCTGCACCTATCCTTTCCGGCCCATCAACATCTTCCTCAGCCTTACCAATCAGCTACTTTGTTATAATCATTCCCCAACCTATTTGGATGACTCAATTAAAGGGATGAAGCATTTAATTATTGCATCATGTAGGACCTTTTACAAGTAGCATGGTGACACCATTCGTCAAGTCGCCAAGGTCACTCCCCACTTAACCTCGAACTAAGGACGAATCTCATGCAATGAAGGAAACAACCCTTCGCAAAGAATCAAAGCAATAGAGACATGTTGAAGATATACAAAGCACGGCAAGAAAAGGTCAAGCCTCCAAACTTGGCAAGTGACACAACGTCCGCTAAAACAGTTTGGGAGTTGGAGATGCAAATATTGCAGGACAAGACTAAATACCTCCCACTAAATGAATTTAAGGCCTTTTACCTACTCATCTTCGATAAGCAATCATCGGCCGTGGAGTCAAATAAAGGAATGTGTCAGTAAACAGAACTTAAGCTCTTGCGATTCCCCATCAAAGAAAGCCAATAACACTCAAGACGGCGGCTACGAAAAAACGGTTTAATACGCCCGCAACTAAGGCCTGTCAGTCAAAAAAATATCCACCATGATAATGCCCAGGCATTAAACTGTTTGCAAAATCAAGTCTGCTTCGGTTAATTGTACACACCTGTTCAATTCCTACTCAAAACTACCTAACACAATCACCCCTTATCAGCTTAATTGCTTTCAGTGTAAGCACTAGTCTTACAAACCGTTAAACAGCACAACCCCAGTTATCGTAAGTTGTCAAGGAACACATACTACATGCATGTTTGGCGTAATACGCAAACAACTACAATCATAAGCATGGAATCCGCCCCTTATCAATACAGCTTCGGTCAGAAGGATGATCAGAATCAGGATCAAAGACGTTCACATGGATAAGATGGTGACCCATTGTCCAACGTAACCAACTTAGGAGTCAAACTAATAGGCAGACGAACAGTTTCAGCATCCCAAGCGGTGGCCGCGCCCAAGCATTCTACTACGAGAAGAACCGAACTGCAACCCCGGATGCCACTGATAAAGGCCACGACTTCAGCAGGAAGAGTCAGACCCCACAGATGCGACAAGGCGACAACCGCGGAGTTCTACTTCCGAAAGGCAGGTCAACGAAGCAGGCCAGTTCTCGCAAAAGGTGCATGCACCCAGAAGCAGTTCGAAGCCATCTAAAAGACGAGTTGCTTGCTGCTTAAACTAGGCAGGTTCGATCGCTTCTTGAGGGCACAAACACATTGATAAACACCATAACCCTATACAGGGATTATTTGGTCTTCAAAACTCATGAAAGCAGAAAAGACACCAAAAAACGTGTGGACAACTGTATCACAGAACCAAGAACTACTCTAACTTACCTCTCGCTCTAAATGTCTTCCGTTTGTGTATTGTAACAATAGGAACTCCCGGTTCTTTTAATATATTGATCGACTGACTGAACCAGTTTGTAGAAGCGCACACAGACACAGGAGCAATCAACTATCCACAATTCCAAGGCATGGAAATAACGGTATTTGTCTTCAAAATGACTAGACTACCCTTAATCTGCATTAATGTCCACGCATTGACGCTTGAGAAATCCAGCAACAAACGAACAAATAAGCCATCCTGCAGATTAATCGCGCACACGACCGATGACCTTGATAAAAAATTCGGAATTATTGTAAAGGTGAGAGATTAAAAAGTTGTCACTAGAAACACGTTAGAATAACAAAAACAGAGTTACTAGCAAGACAAACTTGAGAATCTATGCAATAAATTTTAAAGCAATCATAGCAACTAATGTAAATGCCCACGTATGTGCAGTAATAAAGCAAAAACAACTAATAAAATCCATTTTGTAGATTAGTTTTGTAATAATGTTGGTGTTTATATACGCTTTGTAGGTGAGAGGCAGGAACACAGGATCCACGTGGTCGAAAAGGAGCTCGGTCTTCTGCCAGCTAGGTGAAAAGGGACGAGGAGGAAGAACGGGATAATCCCGCTACACCGGTGGCAGCGTTGGCGAACCTTCCCCCTTCAAAGACGATATGGAGTTTGAAGATTGGATGCAAACCGCTAGGTTTTACATCCACTGGTATCTCCAGCAGCGGAGAGCGCCGCTGCTCCTCTACGCTCTTCCGCAAGAGCTGCTTCTCTCCACAATAAGACCAGGAGTCACTCCCGACTCCGACATCGACCATTGCTGCGAGATTCTCTCGTAACTGGCCACTGGCAAGCGTGAACGTTCTCTGGTCAGAGAGTTCTTCCACCGAGACCAAAAGGTGGGTGAGAACGATGAAGACTACGCTCGGAGCCTACAACTCCTAGCTGAAAGAGCCTTCAGATATTGCTTCCCAGCCAAAGTGGCCAGCTGGGTGGCCGTCCAGTGCTGCGCGGGAGTCCAACCTCCATCGCTCGCCGCGAGGCTCAATACAATAAAGACCGACGATCTCAATCAGTTGGTCAAGGCCGCGACTAGGATACGGCAGGAACTTCTCCCGACACCTGCTCCCCAGACGTCTTACCGACGGCCAAATCAGCCACGCCCTCGCTGGATCCCTCCACGCCAGACCCCAAGAGCAGGTGAGATCTACTTCTTGTTATCTTGCCAAACTCCAAACGCCTCTCGCCCATTCCTGCAAGCTCTCGGCAAGTTAGAAGGATACTCCTGTCGTTTTTTCCTAAACTCGGGAGCGGTTAAGTCCCCTGTGAATTCTGAAGCGTTTCCAGATCTCTTCCGCAAGTTTCGTGCCAGGCCTTCCCTGGGAAAGGACGCTGACGAAATCTGCAGTGCTCTGTTCGAAGCCGCGGGTATCCCTGTCAATAACCTAGAGGAGCTCTGCTCACGGTTAATAGACGTCTCCGACAGTGAAAGGAAGGCACTGCACTCATTGCTGTGCAGATACTCTAGAATGTTCTTTTGGCAAGGAACCAAACTCGGTCGGACGAGCATCATCAAACATGCCATCGACACAGGTGATGCTAAGCCAATATGGCAGCCCACGAAACGCATTTCTCCGCCACTCTTGGAAGACGTAAATCGTCTACCGAATGAGATGAACTCCAGCGACGTGATGCGACCATCCAAATCACCGTGGGCCTCCTCGATTGCGCTAGTGAAGAAAAGTGATGGGAGCCTACGGCTGTGCGTGGACTACAGAGAACTGAACGCCGTGACCAAGAAGGACGCTTTTCCACTACCTCACATCAAAGACTCATTGGATTCCCTGCACGGGTCAAAGTGGTTTTCCACTCTGGACTTGAAATCCGGCTACTGGCAAGTGGAAGTAGCGGAAACGGACAGAGAGAAGACAGCTTTCATAGTGCCAAATGGACTCTATGAATTTCAAGCAATGCCGTTTGGACTATGTAACGCCGCAGCTACCTTCCAGCGTGTGATGCAGACTGCACTTATAAAGCTTCTTCCAAAGCACTGCATAATCTACCTCGGCGACATTCTTGTCTTTGGCAGGGATATGCAGGAACATAATGCCAACCTGGAACTCGTGCTAGATCGCCTGCGAGACGCTGGATTGACCCTGAACCCAAAGAAATGCCACTTCCTTCAACGTTCGGTTACATTCCTGGGGCATACAGTCTCGTCAAATGGGATGGCGGTCACCGAAGACCGTACAAACCAAGTGAGAACATGGCCGACACCAACCAATCAGACGGAGCTCTGCAGTTTTCTCGGCTTCGCAAACTACTACCGACGTTTCGTCAAAGGCTTCGCCAAGATCGTTGGTCCTCTGCACAAGTTAACAGAGAAACAGGCGAAAAAGAATTTCACGTGGGAGAACGAGCATGATGAGGCCTTTAAGGAACTAAAACGCAGGCTCTGCTCCGCTCCGCTCCGGTTCTGGCCTTACCCAACTTCGAGAACGGCGCATCCCCTTCGTACTAGACACAGACGCCAGCGACGTAGCCGTAGGCGGTGTTCTATCCCAACGGGATAAAGAAGGCAGGGAACACGTCATCGCACACGCCAGCACCAGCCTCAACAAAAAAATGAGACAGAAAAGTGCAACGGAACGCGAACTGTTCGCCATCTTTACAATGGTTCGGCACTCTAGACATTATCTGATAGCGAAACAGTTCGTTGTGAGAACAGACCACCAAGCGCTGACCTGGCTAAAAACAATGAAGGAGATGGACCACTCCGTGGTGCGCTGGTACGAAGAACTGCAGCAATACGATTTCACAGTGCAGTACCGAAAAGGGACTACGCATGGCAACGCGGATGCATTGTCTCGCAGACCTCTCTCAGCAGAGAGGGAAAGCGGTATAGTGGGCACGCTATTTTTGAGCGAACCCACTAGACACCAGTGGAGAAATTCACAAAGTTCAGATTCCGACACGGCGTTGCTATACGAAAGGTTCCTGGCGTCCTCACACAAGCCTACTGCAGAAGAGATGAAATCGTCCAGCAAAGCAGCCAAACAGATATGGCGACAGTGGCCCAAACTCACCCTGGAAGACGAAGTTTTATGGTATCAGGAAGACGCCACGGCCCTCAAATGCCTTCTTGTTCCTGGCTCGCTGATACAGACGGTTCTCCAAGAGTTGCTCGAGCAATTGGGTCGTGTAGGTGAGAAGAAGATGGTGGAGGCCTCGAGCAAACGATACTGGTGGCCCACTCTTACCCCGGACGTACTCGACTTCTGCCGAACCTGCATCACTTGTAGCAGTTTCAAGAAACCTCACACAACAGCGATGGCACCCCTACAACCTATGCCCACAGGTTTCCCGGGCGAAAGGGTGGGCATTGACATTATGGGTCCCCTGCCATTTACCAAAAGGGGAAATCGGTATATCCTGGTTATGGTTGATTACTTCACGAAAGTAGCTGAAGCTGAAGCCATGAAGGCTCAAGACGCCGAAACAGTTGCTTCAACCTCCTTCAACCGTTGGATCTGTCAACACGGTGTGCCCGAATCAGTTCACAGCGATCAAGGCCCTAATTTCGAAAGTCGACTCTTTACGGAACTATGCAAGACTCTCGGAATTGCGAAGACACACACGACACCAGGGCACCCACAAGGCAACGGGCAGGTAGAAAGAACGAACCGCACTCTAGTGGGACCGCTGAAGGCGTTTAGCAAGGAGTCGAAGCCAGAAGACTGGGATTTGAGCCTAGGACGCGCCCTGCTAGCGTATAGAGCTACAGTCCACGCGTTAACGGGTGTTTCTCCGTTCTAAGTGCTCACAGGACGCGAAATGAGAGTTCCGTCCGACATCTTTATCCCGAGCAAGGAAACAACACCCGACAATGTGCCGGATTACGTTTTGCGTCTAAAAGAAGGAATGAGAAAGACGTTCAATTTGGCGCGGCGACACCTACAAACGTCTTATAGTCGACAAAAGAGGTATTACGACAAGCGCAGCCGACCCAACACCTACCACGAAGGAGATCTTGTCCAAATATACAAGCCGATTCCTCCACCCGGAACCGATCAAAAATTTTACCACCCTTGGAGCAAAGATCCTTTCCGCGTAGTGAAAATCCTTTCCTCCACGAACTACCTCGTCCAAAACGCGGAATTTCGTGCTGAACCAATTACGGTACACCACAATAAGATGCGACCTTACAAAGGCCCTCCGCCGTTTGGATATGAGGACGAAGTCTACGGAATAGTGGAGGAAGGAAAACCGCCCGATGGCATAACTAAACCAATGGGCGAGAGCGGCACCAGGGACGGTGCTCAAAAAAAGGAGGGGGCTGTGTAATAATGTTGGTGTTTATATACGCTTTGTAGGTGAGAGGCGGGAACACAAGATTCACGTGGTCAAAAAGGAGCTTGGTCTTCTGCCAGCAAGGTGAAAAGGGACGAGGAGGAAGAACGGGACAATCCCGCTACAAGTTTAGCCTTATATTGAATTTTTAATGCATGCACACATGTATGCATTACACGGTTGAATTCAAGTTCACCCTATTAAATAAGAAAACACAAGACAAATATGCAATTTTATGCACACTGCATGAAAAACACTTCGGCAATGCAAATAACATATGCATTGTCTGATTTGGGCCGTTGTTCTCATTGTTTCCGACCACTGCACACATTTAGCGTTCTTTGTTAGCCTCAGTATCCTGACAATTTTGAATACGAAAGCCCTGTTCGCATAAAATGTTCTCCTTTAACTGTTGCTTTTTACAGTGTCTGGTGTTTTAATCCTAAATTCGACATGAAGGTATCTGTTTAAATGGATCATTACCTACTAAGATTGGTGGCACCATCGAGTGTGAAGAGTTCGCGTTTCGCTCTTGCATCAGTCTGTTCAATGTTTAGGTAAGAATAGATTGTGGCCCATGGGTTTTTTTGTCATATTTTTGTGCCTTAGTGCATGAATTACGCGGTTCGTATGCGGCAATTTTCTTAAACCCTTTGTCATTTGGTGTTTTCGTAAATAGGTCTGTTTATCCTTTTGTTGCCTTAACACAGGAGTATGTACATAGTTGGCCACCCGCACGTCCAACGGGACTGCGTTTGCGTTTGCTGTTACCACAGATTCATTCTAGCTAGCCTGGGTGCTTGGCGTAGAGATAAAATCCGTCTTTGTGATTACGCCAAAAATTCCTGCTCTTGCCGTTATTTGGGCTTTGTGCCCTTCAAAAAGGAAACATTAACGCAGTTCTACACCCATCCTTCAAGCAATGCGAAAGTGAACTGTGAATGATGGACCTACCGACGTTTTGGGTTTGGCAATACGCCTGTGTAGTGTTTGTGTACAGATGTCGACTTCCTCATGTTGTTTAATTTTGGCTGTTGTTTAGTGGCTGTTTTGAAGACATTAGTGGATTGAGATTCTGGTTGGCTCGTCGTTTCTTGGTAAATTGGAGTTGTCTCCCTAACGGCCTCTTTCAGTTTGTTGCCCTAGTGTAACTCTCACGTTCTTACAGGCGAGGAGTTCGATGGGTCAAAGGCAATGTCTGACTCCCTATCGTTGAATCAGCATGATGGTGCCACGTTCAGTTTTCTGCTGAGATCCCATCATGAAGACTGTCTTGGCGAGATCGCCAGCGATTTCCCCGACAGCCCATCTCAATCTGCCACAAGGTCGTACTCAGCGCTTACGTAGACCACCATGTTTATAATTGCGTGCCTCGCTGTGCGCTTCTAGTATGTCTCCTTTTCAATGGTAAACTCCATCGGCTAAATTGCTGTCCTTACTGCATCTGAAAGTGAGAGTACTACAGCTGGTGGTTCTGCTACCACCGCTGATGTCTCGGTGCCTGTTGATGGGGTTGTTGATTTGGTGGCAAGGTTCTTCGGTGTGACCTTAAGAGTCTACATACTGTAGGTGTGGTGCAACCTGGCGCACGGGTGGTTCTTGCCCCTCGTTGATGTCTTGCAGAAGGGAAGGGGATAGGAGTTCAAGACTCTTACTTTGTTAAAAATGCAAGTTCTCTCTTTTCATTGCAAATGTTTATTAAATTTGCTTTAACCTTTTTGGCCACTATCCATCGTTTTACTTGGACATGAATGTTTTTTGTCCCTATCAAGCTAGTCTAAGATTGCTGAAGATTCTTACCAATTGGCTTTTACCTTGACTGGGTTGTAGAGATTTCCTCGCCAATGCCATGCGCTCCAGAATTCGGTGAGATGCACGAAAGACCATCTCCAAACTAAATGGCTTTTGCGGTGGTGACCCTTATTTGCTAAGATCTCGAAATGGTGGGAATGCTGCTCAAAATTTGTGTGCATGTCATCATAACCTGCATTGTGCTCGTGTTCACACAACCTAACAAGATGATTCGGTGAGATTACTTACCATTGAACCAGTTGTCTGGGCTTCTTGCTTGTCGACAAAATTTCTTTTGGGTAGCAGTCGTTGTACTTTTGCGTCGTAGTTACGATATGGTCTGTATTACTGGGCACTACCGAATGTAATTTGTCCACGATATCAAATCGCAGGGGATTGGATGGTCAAATGAGTTTGTGTAGTTTTTGGTAGGACTTGTTGGGCTTGTGAAACGCATGTGTCAGTGTCAAAGTAGTACACTCCACTTCTTCTCTTGACTTGAATTCGGATGCTTATTGGCTGAAACGGATGCAGCAGCTGGTTTGCTCCTGCACCAGCTTTGAGAGAGCTGTCGTGTTGGGCGCATGAATGTCATGACAGTGGCAGACCATGCAGTTGTTTCATTGCATGAACATTTCATTATTGCCTCTTCCGGAAGCGCCTGGTCACGGGTCGTTTCACAGCCTTCAGATCCGCACCATTCTATGTCTGAAGGACTGCGCCCTGTCTGTGCGTTTATGGTGTGTGATGTATGATGAGCTGTCAACGCGATTAGTACTGGTGGATTGTTGACTCTCGGAAGGCCGGGCGATAACGATGGCTGAGCTGTATGTGCTCAATGGAAAGTGTTGCAAAGGTGTTCAAGAAGAACTTTGAAACAGTAAGGCCTAATTGATTGGTCTGAGGAAAGTGCCATGCTTAGAGGTCAGCATAAGGTCCCGTTTTTCATGACTAGTACTTACTTGCATGAGGCCGTCATATTGTATTTAGGGAGTGTACTGCCCCTCGTTCTTATTCTTCTTACTCATTTGGTAATGATTGTTCAAGTTCTGAGCCTGACAAACTCATTCACCTGGTTCCATGAATAACCATGCATGAGAACGAGCCGGTAAATTTTTCCCGCACAGCTACTTTTTCTTGTTGGAGAACGACATTTCGTCAACGCGGTCATCTTCATGGTTTCACATTTCTGCCTCTCTTCAGTGACTCCTAGGTGGGGGCACTTGGATGCCAATTTGACAAGAGCTTCGTGCAACCGAGGACTGCGTCGGCAGGCGTTTCTGTCTCTTCCCAAAGAGTAGGTCCACCTGCAATTTAAAGATGCTGTAACTCTCTCTCGCATCAAGCGACTTAATGCTTTGCATTTGAAATTATCTTTACCGAATCGCTTAATATGAGGTCGCGGCTGTGCTTTGCCATCACGTCCGAAGCAAGGAAATGCACCATGCCCTGACGCCAAGTGGTTTTCTTCGACCAACGACAGAGTGTTCGGCAAAGTACGCGCTGCTAAGTGGAAGACGAAGTAGTTGTAGGATGAAACGTAGTCAGGTGCGAATAATTTTGCTTTGCAGGAGTGGGCATTGGATACAAGATTGCCTCTTGAAATATTCATGAGATTGCTTAAGTTTACAATGCTTTGCCAGAATAATAGCTGAAGTGAACATTCCTTGGGACAGTTTTTTCACAACAAAGGGGATGGTAAAAGTGAATCGATTTGTACGGCAATCTGCTTGTTGTCTCTGGCTATATTGACTCGTATCTGCGTCATTTGGAATGGTTTGGTGGTGAAATGCGAAGGCCGTGTAGTTTAGCTGCCGAAATGCATGGATTCAATATCACTGGGCTGGTTTTCTTGGCGTAGACTGAAATTACCGCGGTTGGAATGGCTCTTCTGTAAAGGCATTGTAAGTGTTTGGGCTCTCTATCCTATCGTTTTTGTAAGAGCCTTTCTGAATCGACCATTGTGGAGCATGCTGTGTCAAATATGTCACCTCTGAAGAATCTCTACAAAGGCGGATTGGCCACCAATTTATTAATTCCCTATTCAGCTATTTGGTTTGAATGGCGTTTTCAATGCTTGCATGGCGCTGCGAATAATTCGTTTTTACTGAGAAAGATGTGTTTGGAATCATCTCCGAGTTTGCAAGACATGGCTATGCGAAATACACTGACTCCATTGCTGGCATTCAGACTGTCTCTGCGGTGGATGGGGTGAAATTCGGAGTTTGGGACAGCCTTACTGAGGCGCTGAGTGATGCCGCAGAGGTGGGTGGGAAGGTGACTGGGTAGCGGGTGCAGGCTGCCCTCCTTTGCCTCTCTAAACTTTTTTCCTTATCGGTATCCCATCTTTCCACTCATCACACGAAGTGTTCACCTATGCTGTGTTTATTCGTCCGGCTGTGCTTCGCTGTCCCTTCGCTTTTTATTTAATGCGCTACTTACGGATTCATCCGTCGCCCTAACAGTTGCCCTTTTGCGTATTTGGCAACACACCGATCTTTCTGGCCCATTCATGTGGCGGATTTTGTTTCGCAGGTTCTGACAGAAGTCTTAGACTAGTCGTTAACTCATTTGCGATTAAAGCTTATCAGTCCTCATCCCATTCCCTAGTCCTCTAGAACTACAAATGCGTTCATCCTCTTCGCTCACCTCACCTTTAGAAATCACTAAATCCAGCCTATCAGCGAAGCTAAGAACCACTGGAAAGTCCTGTGCGGCTTCTGGGCAAGCTGGAAGGTCCATTTGAGTAAGGCGACCAGGGTGAGTGTGCTTTGGGCAGAAAGGGTCGAAGATCAGTTGTGAATTGCGTCCGGTGTATCCAGTCTTTACTTCCGCCTTCCTGATGGTCGGGCGAAGTGGTGATGGAAGGGGTGACGTGGAAGTAATCAACTCTCCACTGAGTGGCCGGCTCAAAGCCTTTGGCTTGTAAGGTGGACCCCTTTATCTACCCTTTGAATCCCTTCCTCTTGCCTCTAATCTGCGCCAATTTCTGTATAAGCAGGGCTGATCTTGCCTGCGACTAAAAGCTCACTGAGAAGTGGTTAGATTTCCTCTCTCATCTTCATCCCTCTTGTGCTGTTATCTTGCCTGCAGTATAAACTCCTTATCTTTCCATCTTCTCCGGGCATTTGAGGCTCATATTTAGTGTGCGCTCAGCGTGATCAACGGAAGGCGGAATCTTAATTGAAAGGCGGGTCTCCAGATCCGTTCTCTATCATTTCTCTCCTTCCACTTGCAGCTTGCCATGCATCGATCATCCGTAACTTGTTTTGCAGGACCCGTGTCTCGTGTTTCTGGAGAAAAAGAATTCCATTGAAGCGTACCATTGATCACTTAGTCATTCTTGCCCCTAGCAAAATTTGTCAAGGTCACCTCGTTTCTGCTTCAGTTTTAGAGGGTTACTGAAGGTTCTGGTGTTGTATTTTCGCGGTTTGACAAAACTAAACATATAATCCTACTTTTGATCCTTGAGATGAGCTGTTTGTCAATTCCAGCCTTCCTTGTTGTCGTAATTGCTTCAAAGATTAGCCTCTCAACGCCGTGTGAGCTTTTTAAATCGCTGGTAAATGTCCAAGGTATTTCAGATTCGACCAGCATTGGCTGCCAAATCTGTGCTCAAATGCTTCATTTCATTTTGTCCCTCCCTCATCAATTTGTTTTAATTATGTGTACTAATTCGTCTTGAAAGTAATGTTGAATCTTTTTGGTCCTGGGAAGGATAGCCACCCTTTTCTAGCATTTGGACAGGAGTTGGGTGGGTTAACGTGGTAGTGCTGATGTTGGTGTTACAAGCTAGTACAATATTGGAGCTGTAACGAATCCTTATCTTGAGGTCTTCTCTTCTTCCGTGTTAGCTGGAGACTGGAGTTAGCACCTTCCAGCCCGTTCGTGTGGTCACTGTTGAGGCCAACCTTGAGTTGGCTTGCAAGAAGGCTACAGGGATGCAGGTGGCACTGGCTACCCCCAGTCGTCGACTCATTGATGCTTGGAAGATCACAAATGCAGCTGGCACCAACACTACCGTGGCTGGCGATGGCAGTGGAGGGATAGACGAGACCATGTGAGGGAAGGTTCGCAAGTGATTCGAGCTCTACTTCATCAACTTCGGTTCAAAATAGGGATTGGTGAAGAGGTTGGAGTTGGGAGAGGATTAAGTGAAGGAAAGAAGCTGGCTGTAGAGAAATGTGGTGAAGAACGAGAGGCTCGTAAAAGGACGTATTGAGGGGCTGCATAAGGTAAGACAGCATATTTTGGCAAGGACTAGAATGATTAAGAAACTGGTGGAGATGCTGCCTCACTCTGATCATACGAATGCTGCTTCTGCTGAAGGCAGTGATACTGGACCATCATGAGCCTTGACCAGCAAATCAGGGTCTCAGTTTGTCTGATTTTCGCCCGGGCTTCCATGATCTGCCCATCTAAATGTGCATTCATTCTGGACTCATCGTTCGTCTTCCTTGAATTCATGTATTAGTTTACTCGTCAATCAATTCCTCAGCTATCAATTTACATCTTCCTTCGAACATCAATCTTAATTGCACTCATTTACGCATCTCTTTGAGGCTTGTCCACTTGGAACTGCGTATCGGTCCTTGAACTTTCGATTGACACCACTTTCTTTTTCATTGGGAGGGAAGGAAGTCAACGTTGAAGGAGGTGACGGGCAGAAGGCGACGCCACTGCAATGACGGGCCGTATAGGCAGGAATGGCAGTTAGCTCGCATTTTGGCCATCACCCTGTGGAAGCCGTCTTCGTCTCCTGCTGAAGGATCAGCCGTGTTACAATGGAGATGATGCTGATTAGGTTAGATGGGGTGGCAGTATTTATTTCATGGGAGATACTATGCTCCTGCTGTCGCTGTTTCCGCTGTTGTCAATGCTAGTGCCACCTTCGAAGGTGTACTTCCCATTCCAGTGGTAGGTCTTCTCATCGCACCTCTGAAAACCGTTTTGAAAATTTTATTTTGGAGGCATATTTATGGGTTTGCAAGGGGACATTGTCAGAGTTGGATTTATTCGTCATAGAAATAAAACGAAGGCAAATGAGGGTAGGATTGGGATTTCAGAAATCATCATCAGCACTCACTCGGTTGTACTGTTTCGATATTCCTGATAAATTGGCTTTGAACACTAGTGCTGCGTAAAGTTCATGTGGAGGGTGCTTTGGAAAACAGTGGTGGCGTCGTGTGTTTAATTTTGGTATGAGTGGGTGTTTGAGGTAGACCCACAAGCAAAGGAATGGTTGCTTAAGGACGTGGAAATCTTTGCTTAGAAATGTTTGCACCTCTACGCAGACTACGCCTTGCAGCAGTCTTAGATGTTTGCTTTTTAAGGTATTTTCTGCTGCTTTCACTGTCGTTTGGTTTGCTTTGCAGTGTAGTGGACGTTCACTGACCAACTTTTCCTTTTTTCTCCTTTTCGGATACGACGAACTCACAATGGTGGCGGACCGACGTTTGAAAAATCAGTGGAATGGCGGACATGTATAAATTAGTAATGGAGATATTCCATGAAAGAGTTGCAGTCCATTTGCATGACCATGTGACAGCTGCGAAATATTTTGCTTCAGCAGGCATGGGAAAGGGCTTTATTCTGTCGAGCCGTAGGTTGTTGGCCCAATTAATGAGTGCGCTTTTAAGTACAGTCCCAATTTAGTGCTCCAATCCCACTGATAAGAGTGTCGTGAATTGTTAGAAAAGTGAGTTGCTACTACTTGGCCTTGAGAAGGCGTAAATTGTATGTGACTGGGTGGGTGGGTGTGAGGTGGTACGGCTGTGTTTAGGGAAAGAAGACGAGATCCCTTTAACCGCTTTTTTGTAGGGACATGCATGCAAAGGAGTTAGGAAGGAGAGAAGGCTGCATACAGCTCGAGCACAGTCGTAATACCTTCTACATGGCAGAGTGTCCCAAGGTACCTTTGATTAGATGTAGTAGCTAGTATTGCGTGGGGCTGATTAGTATGATGAAGGAAATGGCCAGATGAGACGGGGATTGTTACGGGAGGTCATGCAGTTGAGCGGCTTTTAATAACGTCTGTTGGTGTGTCTGCAGTCCTTCGTGTCGTACCTTTGCCCAGTGTAGCTTTAGTCCTTGGATGGGAGAATCTCTGATATTCCATAACACAAGGGCTCAAAATGACGTCTGCCTTGCCCAATGATCTGTAAAAAACCCATTAACAACTGAAGCGCCAGTAGTCTGGAGCAACTTGGAAAAGCTTCGTTTCGAAGATTTTTCCAATGTGCATTCATAAAGTGACCTGTGTTCTAACATACCCCTACGGACACACTGATGGTCAGCAGAACCTCTTACCCTGCTTTACTTTTCAAAACAGGTGTGTTCGAGAATCAACGACTAGCACGGTTGGCTGTAGCTGGAGGATCACCAAAGGGATCACCGGAGTGGACGCTCAAAATGAAAGAGAAGCTATGTAATGCTTCGTTCGGTCGACTACCGGTTTCGATTACGGTCACCTAGGTTGCTCTATTGTCCTAGATGGGTGAGTCGGTCTTCAAACCGTGCCAGCAGCCCAGTTCCCTTATTGCTGAATACATATTGCTCTTGTATTACACCTTCCTCTGCCGTCAGTCAAGTACGCTCTTTGAAAGGATTAAACCTATTATTCCTAGTTGTTAATCACCCATTATGTGGCAGATTGTAAGAAGCCGAAGCACAATATTACGCAGATAAGGTTCCTAATTAAGCTAGTGGTGCAACTGCCAGTCAAATAGGTGATGTGTTTGTTAGGAATATTGTACATATATTTATGCTGATTTGAAAAGTCTCCTTTTGTGCAATTGCAGGAGAAGATGAATTTGTGCAGACATGGCCTGCCAATTCAACTTAAATGACATCGCTGTTCATATGGATAAAAGGATGTCAAATGAACGACTTTCTTAGCCTAATCAACTTGTGCAAACGCCTATTATGCACAAATAAATGAAGCATATGACTCCTCTTGGAAGCTTGTATATTCAGTGCTTGGGATTTAGTGGACCGCACAAGAATTTGCCTAGTTGATAGATGCTATAGCTATGCCTACAAATGATGAGATGGGATGTGCGCAGAATGCTTACATTTACTGTGCCATTTCGTAGGTAAGGATTCGTGCAAAGACTGCCAGCAATTGGATGCAGAATTTTCAAACGATGAATGCTACAAGCTATGCTCGCATAAAAAGTCGGAGCAATTTTATCTCTCGATCTGAAGAAGAGATGATATTTAAGGAAACAGATGCAAGACGGTGCTGCCACATTTCATTTTTGTGCAAAACCTTAATCGTTTCGTCATGTGGTAAATTGGATATGCTACAAACCGCTTGAAAACGAAAACTAATGCATAGTTGTTTGCGCTTGTTAGGGCGCGAATCTACCAAAAATTGCAATCCAGTAAGTTCTGTCATTCTCAGAAACGACAAGCTCTATTCTCGGGACGCAATAAACACTTCACTTTCTGGTGCACTACTTAAATTGAGGGTAGTAGCATGCTGCATTGGCATGGCAATCAGGTGACCCCACACGCAGAGGGGAAAATCGATAGGGTATTTCTTACAAACCCGTTTGTCGGTCATACAGAAGTGCGTATGAAGACGTTTCCCTGCCTTTTTGCTCCTGTTTATTAATGCTACTTTGGCCTGGCTTCCTGGACTTCAGAGGCTTGCTTTAAATGACGCTCTGGCATTCTGGAAAGTTGGCTGCTTAATTTTAGCGCGGCTTCTCTCCGTAGATCCCAGCTGTTCATTCCTTCCTTTGTCATCTTACTTATGCGCTCTGAAAATGATAGACTTGACCCACTCATGATTAAACACTTCCTTTTATGTGTTGTTCCTAAATGTGTTACACGATTATGAGGATGTAGCGATACTGATGGCAAAGCCATTGTTTGATTTCTTTGCAAATTAGTAACCAGGAGAAGCCGAACAAAAGTGTTGCCTCACAGCTAATTTATGTGTGCTCTGAATTGCAGATTTATGCAGAATTGCCCATATTTTCATAGAGTACGGGAGTTCCCTTCCCCACGTGGGCGTTATGCTTTCTAGCTCTCACTGATACTCGTCTCATCCTCTTCTATTTCTGTGCTGCTGCTTGTTTCTAGATAATACATAGATTGCTAGGTGAGGCTGACCGAACTTTGCAATTTACTTGCTCCCACTTGGGAGTCAGGAGCGTGATTTGCATCTTCATCTTCCTTTTTCTGCCCTGGCTATTGTGCATTGCGTTGGGGGTTAGCGCAGGTAAACGTTCGGTCATTTCACATCACTTGACAACGAGATCTCCTGCTCATAATGAATGCAAAAGCCTACAAGCGGCACGAATTGGGAGCTAGGTTCTCCTTAAAAGCTTCCTTCGCCCAATATCATAGCAGAATCCTTTTTCTTTGCGTGCGGTAGATGTTAGCGCGAGGATGGATTGCCTCATTTGACCTCAAGCCTAGCGACGATGAGTGTGCGAGCCTGTAGGTGCATAGTCCAAATGGGCGTGTGGGCTAATCAGTGTCTTTTTAGGCTAAATCTGCACTGAAGTGGTAACCAATAAAAAACGATATCTGCATTATCGCTTCATTGAAGCGCTGTAGCGTTGTCATTTTTTCATCAGACGAGGCCTTCTGCATACGCTTATGCATTTCATCCTTGGCACACAATTCAAAACAAATGACTTGAGGTGATTCCAGATTGAAGCGAAGTGTGTCATTCACAACTCAAGTATGACATGTGTAGTGGAAATGATTCACTCTTTGAGTGTGGCAGCGCTGCTTCTGACTTACACTGGAAACGTTGAGACGCACAGCATAATTGATGTCAATGCTGCGTCTTTGTTACCCACTAGCAATAGGAATGCACTTTGCTTCCCATTGTTCCGCATAAATAGATATGTGCGTGCATTTTCATACCAATGGTTAGGCCCAACCCAAGGCCACTCTGCGCGTTGGCTGCCGGCCCTTCTTGAGTGGCTGTGCCATTGGAGCCTAGGAGTACACTCGCAGCAGTACGTTCTATGCAATTCTTATTATGGCAATTTGCCTACGACCGGCGATATTGCCCACGTAGTTCATGAGGATCACGCGCACATAAATAATCGCTAACGAACTCTGTTAGGACCATGTCTTTAGGTGACACCAAATGCAACATTCCTAATGAATTCCATATGACCAAGCAAGCAATTGGTGCACAACGTCACCCTGCTATACGCAAGACAGAGACAAAGTTGTACTCGATTTGATAGATGCTTTCCCTTGAAATTAACGAAATGGACCAACTGGAGTACTCTTCCTTGCGAGTTAAGGTGAAACAGAGCCAATGAATCTAGCCCTTAGAGAAAAGGTGCGTTCGTTGAGCTCTATGGTGAAACACCTTTCTATGGAAGAAACCATGTCCATGATAGCTGAACATGCATTGAGATTGTTAAGGGGTCCGTTGAAATTGCAAGACAAATGTGTCTCGCTGATCAACCTCTTTCCTGCAACTACTGAATAGGGAGTTAGTGTTGGCAGCGAGAAAGCAACCAGTAGAGAAGCTGAGTGTGGATAGCACAACCATAAATGGCGTCAGTGCTACTGATAAACTCTTTGTGACGTGGTAGATCGAAAAGGTGTCTGCAAATACAGGAAAGTCTATGGTGCCTTTGCATATGGAAATATGCTTGACAGAACCATTGGTCTTTTGGAGAATCACATATAACCACTCAGATATTGAGCAGCTACGGGGTGGAGAATGTTTCGAGAATGTAGCCCGCCTGAGAGCTTCTTTCCCTGTAGTAGTGAATTAAGTGTTCGGCTTGGTATGGATGCCTCTACCTCACGCGGTAGTCCTCCCATCAGGACTTACCAGGTCGTACAACGATCGCTACCTCCTCTCCCTTCTGGCAATGATAGCTATGAGGAAAATACTCGGTGAGTCTGCAACTTGTCTGACACCTAATCCCTAAAACGGTTTTTGTGCTCGGTCAGTCCGCATTGGTGGGTCTTCTTACAGAGTTGGAGAGTTGTCAAGTTTTGGCCTAGAAATGGAATGCATATTTGGTTGGAAGTGGACTAGAGCTAAGTGTCCCTCTCTCCTCCCTCTTCGAGGTGTTTTGAATGGCAGTTCAATTGCAGTCACCACCCGTCGTCCGCGTGTCAATTGCAGCCTCTCGTAATAGAAACTCAATAGGTAAGCTCTGCAGCCTCTTTTGGAATTTATTTACAATTTATGCACGCATGAATGGGTCTAAATTTGAAGAACTCGTTTAAACCTATGGATAACAGTTTGGTTACATCTCATTTCGTTTCACTGAAACACTTTCTACAGTGCTACTTCGTAAGGCTTTTTAATTTGTAGGGAAATGGGACCACATTCATCTGCAAGGTTTTACCAGATACGGCGTTCCCTTCCCGAATTAACGATGAAATTGTAATTTAATCATAGTCAAGTAGAGATTTAATGTGGACAAAGTGACAGCGTCTTGTGCATTATTTTCGTGGGGCTTGTGTTTGGGAGTAATCTGGCGGCAAAATAATGTCAGCTTAGCTGAAGTGTAGCACTTTGTACGAATAAACATTGTTACGGTAGTTGAGCATGATTTAGGGTGTGTCAGGACTAACGTGGAGAAGACGTGAGGCATAATACGAGGGTTACACACAGAGTCCGAAGGTCGCCTCACCGCACTTGGTGGAATGGCGGAGTTCCAGTGTTGCCATCACAATCTCAGCGATCCCTCCGAGCAATTTCACTATCAAACACTCAGAGAACTAGTGCACGGGGTTCATGAAACGCAAATGCGGGCATGGACAATCAGGTGGAGGAATGAGGACTCGAAATGCAATGTTATTGGCGGTACAGCGCACATATTTCTTTACTGTTCATCTGACGAGGAGTTACTGGTGGCGTTTGCAGTTGCACCCTGCCAAATGCCAGTGCTCGGTGCACGCATTCATTTTCTCCTGACAAGGTATGTTTGGAGAGGAGAGGGGTGGAGGAGTGCTGCACTCATGGCTGTAAAATGGTACTTCGACCCTCTTCAATGGGTCGGCTACAGCAGTGTACTAGATCGGAGGATGTTTGAGGGTCAGTGTTGTGTTCTCGCCTCTCACTCGAATCGGATCAGACCACCAGTGGTTTAGTGCAACTACCGATTGAAACACGCAGTCATTGTACGGACAATCGGTCAAGCAACGAAACAGTCCATGTGAGAAGAGGGAAGTAGAGAGGTGGGTAGACCACTCATTCAATGGTCAATCAGTCAAACAATCTGCAGGTCAAATGACCAAACAATGAGTCGGTGAATCAGACAGTAAATTGAAGGATCAGTCAGATTAAAGTTAAAGTCAGCGGTGGCAATGGGTGCAGGAGGAAAATGGATGAGCGGGATGCCTCTAGAGCCGTAAATATGACCAGAATGGAGGAGGAAGGAGGGTGAGGCATGTCACCGTCGGTGGGGAGGGTTTTAGAAAAGGATACAAGAAGGAATGCAAACTTACGGAAGGACGTGGTGCAGTTGAGGGAAGTGAGTTGGGGGCTGAGAGGAGAGATGTGCACTGAATCTCCGACTCTCCATCATCCACTCGCTCACCCAATCACATATCCACCCACTTATCCTCTTATCCACACCCTTGTGTTCATACCATCCAGCACAGACATATCAGCAGGCAAGGCCTCCACAACGAAACGCTTGCCACACCTCGACACCTGGAGGACCTCTCAATCAACATCCCCATGAGACACTATTCTGCCCCCGTAAAACCAAAACTGATAGACTGGAATCACGCGCGAATTAGAACCATTAATATTCCACCTGGTGACAATCGAATGTCCACTACTTCTTACACAAGCCATCACTGCTGTAGCCTCAAAACGCAACTTCAAAGCCACAATCCTTCCAACAACTGCCCACAACATCATCGTGCTGGGGAACAGAGAAGTCAGTTTATCAAGCATCACTAACAACGGAGGTACGACCCTCCCTTTTCTCCACTGCCTTGTCTGTAGCCTAAGTGCTGTGGAGAGCTTGGAAGGAGTCCAGGAACAGCGAATAGAATTTTTAACAGTAGGAAATTAGATCGATCTCAGTCTAGGAAACGATTTGAAGGTTAATAATTACTTTATCACCTAGTCTGCGATTGCATCCACAGCTGAGACCAGATTCGTGAGTATGTCATGATTTTACCACTCCTGTCGCTGCAAATATTGGTTACTAAGCCACAAAGGTAAGGGATGTGGATGAGATGCTGACGTTTAGTAATTGGATGAGCGATTCGGTGACGTGTCATCCAAAGTGGAATTGTTCGCAACTGTAATGGACACCTGCTTGCCCACCTCATGACTCTTTGCAACTGTTACAGATTTTCTGTGTATTCTCAGTCTTAGCGCCAGATCGATGCTTTGTTGTTGCTGATTCCCCGCCAAACTCGGGACTCAAACCAGCCCCAACACCTCATCACCCACGTAAATCTTGCCATGCAGCCTCTACTAAACACCAAATCAGTAGCGCGGTCATAGCATCCTCAAGTTTTTGGGTGGAGTAGGGATGTGACAGTTATTGGTAGCCAGCGATTGTGGTCTCGCAAAATCACAACACAAATTGACAGTTACAATGTTGGGTCAGGGGCAGAGCATGATGGAGACACAACTCATTTCAAAAGAAAAGGCATCCATCTTAGCCTGCGGATAAAGAGATGCAGGTGGATTCATTTGTTAGGGTGCCAAATGTTCGCACCAAATCAGGGCGGTAGATCGCAGAAGCAAAATCAACATCTCAGGCCCTTCACCCTTAAGCTAAAACTCATTGGTCGAATGGACCATTTCGACAAATAATTATGCAACCATCCTATGATGTTTGCCTTGTTTCTTCATGCATATTTCTGAAGCCAACTTCAAAATTCAAGGTGTTTTTAGCTATCCCGCCTAGTTGCTGATGGGCCTGGGAAGAGTAACTCTAATGTACTTGCACCTCATGAGTCAATACCACTGCCTTATGCCAGTTTGTGGCTTATCTCTAGCTGACATTTAGCGATTCGGACCCCTTGTCGCCAGGTTTACATGTATACCAGTGAATACCCCTAGCATTCATTGGCTCATTAACTGTTCTCCACTCAAAGCCTATCAATGTCTTTGCAAGGTTTTACTCTGCTTCATATGGCCCACTGGCACTTGAACTAAGCTTGCATTCCTTGTAAGCAGGACAGTTACAGGGCATGAGGATCTGTGCTCGTCCCTTCCCATGGGTCGTTTTGCCTTTGGAACGAGTCGGCTGAGCAGGTGGAGGCATTTTGTGCAAATAGGAAGGGGACAGAGGGACACATCTTTCCAAATCACTTCTCTCTACAGTTAGTGAAGAATGTTCAGTCACATGATCCGTGTTCACTCAGCGCTTGTCATTGAGATGGTGCAGCCAAGCAGACGCATTTTGCATCGCTTACGAGCCTTTGTAAGCACTGCTCCCAGTGCTTCTCTTTGGGTGCTCGTCACATGTGCCATCGGAAGTGATGCTTATTTTTCAATTAGTAGACAAAATTCACCTTTGTATCCCACTGGTGGTGCTACTTTACACATGCTCATCTTGCAATGATAATAAAAGCAAGTTGAGTACAAACAAATGCAGTGCGAAGGGAGTGTTTTGCTATTAATATGGCTTACATCACTTGGAATGCATTCCACGCCTTGCAAAATAGAAACCGCTGTGATCTTCAGGTAGCGGAGCCGGTCTGGGTAGCTGCAATTGGTGTGACATAGAGGCTGAAGTCTTGTGACGTGCTGAAAATACCTACTGTTTGGTTCTCAAAACAGTGCACTGGAATCTCGATTCTGCGGTGGTGGGATTTCTCGCATGCAGTGTTGGCCTGCAGCAGCAGCGGCTATGCTAGTAATGGGCGCGACAACGGGGTGGAAAAGAACTCACATGAACACATGGAGAAAGAATAATAGGAACCTAAGAATCCGAAAATGCCAAGCAGGTGTCCGAAGGCTTCCCCTTAACTAACAATCACAAAAGGCTGCTTGTCGTACTAAGCAGTACAGACTCCTTACTGAAGCCATTTATGTAACAATTTTGTTTCGTCTCCATATTCAGCTCGTTGCCATCCTCAGGACACAACATTTCCTTCCATTTCATCATTACCATCTTCTTCTTCTACGTCTTTGTCTTTTCCCCTCAAAATACCTCTCTCTTTTTAAATGCTAACTTCATCTCCACCAATTTCATTCATTCTCTCGCGTCTTTCTCTCCTACTTTACACCATTTATTCATTCCCTCATTCATCACTTTAGGTACTTATCCATTCAGTTGTCCCCCCTTACACCCCATCTCCCTATTAGTACAACTTCTTCTCCACCCTTGCTCCAAACCCCGCATTTTTATCACTCTATTCTAAAATGAATCAAACAGCTTCAAATGGACTGCTATATTTTCATTGAAACGACACCCTCAGCGTCATCATGCCTTACTTCTCATTTCATATTTCCGTCAAAAACATGACACACGCATACATATATATGTATGTGTCTACTACTTTTCTCCCTTTTCTCGCTCATGATTTTCACGTGCAGCGTGGCAGCGACAGCAGAGAGCCGCGCACTTTCAAACGCTGAGGCAATTGATTGAATCCACCGATTGCCCCACTTCCTCAAGTCAATTGACAAGACCATGACAAGCGTACTAACGCACGACATAGCTCTCTTTTTGTTTGCGTACCTCTCATTTCTCATTTTCTTTTCTGCCGCCTGGACTGCAGTGGGCATCGCGGAAATTGCGTTAACGGGAGGTGGATGCTCGCCTTCACACACACACACACACACACACACACACCTCTACTAACGCCAATCACTTGCAGGTTGCAAACGAAGCCACCCACCAGGAGTCCGTTGTCACAACAAGGCAATTCAGACAGACGATCATGTAGAGGAAGAGAACTAGGAGGAGGAGGAGTAGAAGGGGGAGGAGGACGAGGAGAACTGGGCAGGCGCACCTGAAATGAAGTTCACCAGATCTCTGCAGATGCTCAACTTCCTCGCCTTGCCTAGAAGTCGTCCGATGCGGCGTAAGCTGCAATCGACGGAAATGGCGGAAGACACTGGCACTTCAGACACGACTTGTGGCATAACAGAACTTCCAGATGAGTGCGAATGGAAGGTAGGAATAGGAGGAGGAGGCTGTGTGGATGTCGCAAGGGATGATTGCGCTAAAAAGAGGTGAGAGAGGTAGGTAGTTGGCCGTTCGAAGAAGGAGTGGGAATAGGAGCAGAAGTGGGAGTGTGAGGAGCGCGAGGAGGAAGGGAGAATGGAGAAAGAGGTGGAGAAGGGAAAGGCGCACTACGTCATCAGCGGTGCTTACCACCACGTTGAGGGCAAACCGAAGAAGAAGACGCGTGGCAGGTGCAGTCGACTCCTTACCAACACCATCAGCGGACATGCGTGGCGCCAGCCACAACGTCAACGACCTCACCAACACAGATTTACGAACTCCATCGGACATTGATGGAGGACGGAATGCTCGCTACCAACCACGTCATCGTAGCAAGCAAAGCTGGTGAGATTGCTTTTATTGGTTAAGGCAGCACCTCCACTACGAGCGAAAGAAGGAGTATGAGGAGTTGGACGAGGGTATTAGGGACACAGTTATGTTGTTGTTGTTGCTGTTGTTGTTGTTACTCTTGATGCACCTGCTTACAAAGCTAGTAGTTAGCGTAAGAGGAGAAGAGGAGTGATGATGACAATGATGAGAAGTCGCGACACCAGCAACAATGTCTCGCAGTAGTCCGTCGCATTCGACACTGTCACTGCCTCGCCATCGCCAGCGCCGTCGTTCGCTGTGGGTGCTGTCTCCCCGTTCTTCACTTCTTTCTTCGTTCCATCTCATCATTACACACAACGGCAGTGGTTGCTTCGTCTAAATCACCACGCTAGTTGCAGTTTGTTGCTACAACGAGCCGATTACTTCTCTCTCAAAATCCATAAGATCTAACAATCCTTCACCAACTTTACTACTTCCAATACAAACGATATTCCTCCTAGCCATTATTTCCTCACATGGAACGCATGCTGCGCGCATACATTCAGCGTAACAGTGAAGGTGGTCTCGATATAAAGCATTGCAGGCGCAATTCGGCAGGTTCAATCGAATTGCATGAATGCGAACCCAGTGACAAACACCGTATTGCTGAGAAAGAACGAATCGTTTCATTCCATCAGTGTGTAAAATTAACACAGAAGTGTCCGAAACAGGAGTAAATTGTGGTAAAGAAACGAAAGCACGTTCGTTGAAGAAGGAAACGGATGGTAAGCGCAAAGTAAAGGCGAAACAAGAACCAACCAGAAAGATGTTTTAGCATAAAATAAAATAATGTATAAAGTCCTTCAGAAATTTCCTGCCTGCTAGATACAACCTTCCATGGTTAGATCCGTGCTTCTGGAATTGTTTGTTTGTTTGTTTGTTTGTTTGTTTGAAAACGGTCTTTCGTAAGCTGACGCGTAGTAGTAGCATAGTGTCGAGGAGGCCCAAGAAAGTCGGTTAGAACATACTTGTGACGTAAGAAGTGGCAGGTGGATGAGCAAGTGAGTATAGATCAAATCACAACAAAGTCTACAACCCTCCCCCTCTCCGCCGTCAATCAAGCCACCACAATCATCGCCACGAGCCTCACTACATCCCACTCCCGTCCTACGACCTCCGTCCTCCGAACCGCCCTAACCTGCACTCACCAACACCTCCTTAGACATGAGCGCTGCCAACACCAACACCAACACCAACGCCAACACAACACCCCAGAGCAGCACGACAATGGAGACGAGAGAGAGGAGAAGGAGACAATGTGGTGGTAGCAATAAGATGTCTATTTTCGCCACAACAACCACGAACGAATGCGGCGATAGCAGCCGCAGCAGCAGCAGTGGTAGTGGCCCTCAACAGGGCCGTGTAATGCGTTCACTCAGCGCACCCCACACACCACCTCATCGTCTACTTGGAGCCTGTGTACTTGGTCACAGCCTTGGTGCCCTCCGACACCGCGACAAATGGAAAGAACGATGCTTTACTAGTGTTCTTAAAGACAACAATAAGATGCTTGTAGGGACCCCAAGACTTTCCTTAAGGTAAAAGAAGGCATACTAATAGGGCAGAATATATGTTCCTGAACCAGAGCGCTTGGGTGCTGTTGGCACGGCCCGGATGCTGGCCAATCGGCTAGCACAGTATGGCCTCCCAAGACACCGAAACCGTCATTTCGATAAAACAATGTGTTCCACAGCCCCCTCTTCTTTCGAGCGTCGTTCTCGACGCTCCACTCAGTCAGCCTACCATGTCAGCCATCACAATGTAATCAGTGCTGCTAGACGCACCCACGAGCTAACCGTCTCAGTCATAAATATTTGAGCGTGTGTGTTCTTATAGTGCCATCAATTCCGCGTTGCACTCGGTGCCGCAAATGCACATTTCTTAGTCCTCCTCTCCCACGATAATGTGTCTCAATGAAAGATGGGGGTACGAATCCAAGTCTTCGAATGGTTCGAGAAGAATGCAACACACACTGTGATTCCAGGCTTTTTGATGCTGTGGAAGAAATGCAAGCGTATCATAGAATCCTGAGCAAATGGGGCAATCGGGCCTCATAGGAGCGGGATGCACGCGATCCATTTGTGCGATGCCTAGAACGATGCTATCGAATGGCGTCCTGCACATTCTACATCTGGTGTTACACATTTTGGCGAGGGGAGGCGAGTTGCCCAATAACAGGAGAGGGGAAGAGCTTACGGCAGGCGCTTGATCACAACGACACTGATCCCTCTTTGTAGTTCTACTGGACATGGAGTTCACGGCTAGTGTCACTTCAGTTGTTAATAACTTCCTTGCAGAACACGAGAGCCGGGTAGGTGCCGAAGATGAACGTCGATCTCGGCCCTTCTGTAATGGGATGCCAGAGGTTCTCCCATCCGTAGCACATGCACTTCTTTTACACCACCAAAGTTTGCCAGAAGCGGTATGGAGTAAAGTAAAATCCGTCAAAGTCGGGTTCGCTTTCCGCTACCACCAATGTAGCGTCCCGGGACTTCCTTGAGGGCAAAAGAAGGCATAGTACTAAGGCAGAATGTATATTCTGGAAACAGAGGGATTGGAGATTTTTGCACGAATTGAGAGCCGACAAACCGGAACCGGCGGTTCAAACAATTAGAGTAATACAATTTGTTGATTGTTTGAGTCCCACATTAGTTATGGCGAATTGGGTTAGTCAGATTTCCTTTCTGGAGTGGGTTAGCCCCCGAGTCGTACCAGCGGCAGTAGTTCCTTTCTGTCCACGCATTATATCTACATTAGCCTTTGGAGAAGTCTCGAGAGGGACGAAACTGTAACTTCGCTATAATTAAGTAGAGTTTAAACACAAACAAATATCACTGTCTTAGGAATATCTTATGGCGTTCGTTACTCTAGGTTGTTTTGAATAATTAGAATCATAGCAAGAGATGAGGCATCATATTTTTGGTTCCGTTTTGGTATTTGTTTGTGGTGGAGAATGTACTTGCCTAATTGATGGGTTCGCAACTTGAATGCAGTCGAACTATTCCAAGCAAATCGAAGGCAAAGTTTAATACGGTTCCCTACGCCTCAAAAAGATTTCTAGAGCTATACCAAGCTCAAACAATTCAAAGTTTTGGCGATTTTATCAGTTAAGTGCCAAGGTACGGTTATCAGATGGGGCTTGTAGCGTCCCGAGACTCCCTTTAAAGTAAAAGGAGGCATAGTACTGGGGCAGAATAGATATTCTGGAAACAGAGGGCTTGGAAACTGTTGGCACGGCCCAAAGGCCAACCACCCGGCTCAGTACAATATGGTAAGTGGCCAGGTCTCATAGAGAACTGTGGTAAGTCTTGCTACGAAACGGCAAATGAGGAGGTCTTAAAATGTGCTGTGGATCCGGGCCATCACTTCCTCGACACTTTCTCCCTATTCTTGGTTTGAGTGCATGCGTGGTTACAGTGGTGATTCTGTCGGTCCCTATGGGAGCATTGCAAATGCGTCCTCAGAGCGAATGGTATTAAATCCAAATACTGTTCCTGGATAAAATGGAGTCGGCGATTTCGCATCCAGTACTTTGCTTGTTTGAAAAGAAGTCAAAGTACAGCCATCGAAATAGGCTGATGAGGCAGAATGATGAGCATTTTTAACGCGGGTAGTAATTTTAGCTGACCTCAAATTATTTAGCAAAGAAATTGCTGATCAGCATCGAGGAAATCTGACATGAGTGAGCTTGCATTTGGCTTCCAACTCGCGCTTGCCCATCATTACGCAGGAGTGACGGTGCTTTAGCATTCAGCATACACTTGAAAGCATATCACATACAACTTGATCGTTTATTGTAGACGTTTATGACAAGAGGCTGAGTGGAATTGACGGCCTAGCTATCGTAATAGTCCCGGCACCTGGCATCAGATGCGCAGCAAAAGGAGGGTGAGTGAGTGAGTGGATAAATAAATGAACAAATGCTGGACGGTTGTTTGGACACAGATGGGTGGCTTCGAGATTTGTTTCAACTCCAGCTCTCCTAAGCTATAGACACCAATTTGTTTGGAAGGGATGCGAGGAAGTCGAGGTGTCACGCAATGTGACCTTGTTGCCAAACGTGTGTGCGAAGTGCATTATAATCTTTACTTAATTTTCTGACCCATTTTATTGGAATTTAGGGAGTAGGAATTAGTCATACTGGTGAGTCTGTTGGGGAAATGACCAATAAGTAAGAAGTCGAGCCTTTACGTGATACCTTCATCAAGCCGTAATAGAACACGTGGTAGGGCATGCGGCTGGAGGCAAAGTTATTGATGTCATGCAGAAGGGCATAGGTGAAAGGCGATCCATTAATAACAGTGTTTTGGTCTTCTGCCTACTGATGTTCAAGTGAGTAGTACTGGCATCGGTCAAGGAGTGCCGGTCTTAGACTCGTATAATGTGCTGGTATTATTGGCAGTAAATGATGATTCAGCGAAAGTGAAAGTCGTTCAAGAGGTTGTTCCAAGTTAAACCCCTTCCATCTTCAAATTGCGTTCAGTGGGTATAATTCCTAAAGAATGGATTGGTGAAGAGGAGCGCGTGCAATGCTGAAATCGAAAGCAAAATGACTCGACGGAAGTTTTATAACCTGGATAGCAATGCTTCCATCGTTATGCAATCTTCGCCCTCCTATTATTGCTGTTCCCCACTGTAATCGAATGCATCGAGCCCACTTGTGTGTTTGGAGCGCGAAGATGCTACCGCGAAAGAGTTGTCGAGGCAATAGTACTTTTTGCGTGCCTTCTGTAGAATTTCATAGGATCTCACCCCTGAGCATTTCTTTTTCTGAGAACTTTCGTTCCGTTGAAACCTGGCAGCGCTAGGTTGTTTTGAATCACTCCTTGCCCTAGTACTCTTTCTTGCACTGGGATCCCTGTCATTTTTGCTGACAGTTTTCGGGCACTTTATTGACCAAATTTAGCTCCTCGTACAGGGCGGTGCTTACCTTCTTGCCGTAGACGTGGTTTTCAAGTGTTATGGAGCAAACAGCAGTCAAGGATGAGGTCTATCAGCAAGTCGAAATTTTATTTAAAAATTTGCCCATTGCTATACTCTACGAAACAATGCGAGGCTTTGCACTCGTTGGCGTCAAGGTTGAAACTTACCAATGGGAATGTTAGCATACAGGGCTAGGAAAAGATTAAGGGAGGCAATGCAGTGCACTTTGCGGTGGTCTTAATGGCATTCTTTTGGTGTGCAATTATGGTCAAATAGGATTATAAAAGCGGGCTAATAACAGAGTTCGACGACTGATTGCATTGCTTATCGTAAAATAGCTTTTGCGTGAGCTCAACCCCTATTTGCTTTGTGTCTCGCCGGAAATGGCTTCAATGCTAGCTTATGATGATGGGTACTTTGGTGAATGCAGCACAGTAGCAAGCTTTCACTGTTAGTAAATATTTATCATAATAGCACAAAGTTATCCGGTTGCATTGGATCAGCAAATCAAAGCATTGGCAGATTGGCATTTGCCATCATATTTTAAAAAAACGCAGTGTAATGCTTTGTTTGTTCGAACTGCCCAAAGCCTATACTTTGCCATCTTGTCTAACTTACCAGAGCAACAGAAGAAAGCATCGTCCAACTATGTTTTTACCAATTAAAGGCTTGACAGCACTGTGTCGATATCAACCGTCGACTTACCATGAACCCTAACGAAGGTCACCCCAATTAAACTGTCAGGTATGTGGTTTTATTTACTCTGAGGAACTGACGCCCACACATCAGACGACTATTGACCTTGTTGTACCACTAGCGATCCCACCGTGTAAGACAACCTCAACATTAAATCCCCTTCCTTTCAATGCATTGGTGTTCCCCTATTGTTACTGCTCAAATTGACTGCGAATTTTGACTTGACTTGAGCAAGGTATGCTGACAAAGACCAATTCTTCGAATTTGACAGACCATACTCATCAGTAATACATTGAATAATGCCCTAGATCCCTCTCCTTATAAGGAAGAACTGTTTAAACATTTTTCTTTTTACTTGACTATCTGTCGGACCTCACGCATGTCCAAGTGCTTTCCTCACTAGTGGAAGTGTGCGACCTGGCAAGTCATGTATCGTGAATCCTACATGTCTTGTTGTTTGTTCCTCTATTTACTGACATGTCTACCTGACTGTCTATATGCTCAACCATCTATCCACCAAATCCTTTAGCTTCTCCTTTGTTTGCAAAATGTGCAGTAATTGATTCGGGCAACATACATAGAGCTGACCGAGATAAGTTTGTCTACAGTAGTAACAAGAAGAATTTGAACATTAAAAGAGAAATATCTACTCGAGTTTTCAAAAGGCTATACAAAATAGAACCACTTAGGCGGAAGGGCAGAAACGTGGTGAAAGTAAGTTGAATTTCAAAATCAGGTTAACGCCTTGCTGAAGTCGAACAAAGGTTAGGAGGAGAAGGAAGAGAGGTGTTATATGCAATATTTCCGAGGTTCTGCATGCTGGAAGGTCAGGTAGTTCCCACTAGGTACCTAAAGACGATAAATTGAAGCAGGATGCCTCGCTACGGAATAGATGCACTTGCTCCTTTCTCATGCCATTTGGGTTCTGTTATTCGTTTTAGGACCTTTATTTATGCGCCATAATTAACAAAATGAGCAAACGAAATGCGAAGCAGTTTGCCAACATAGCACCAATTCTAGTCCCAAACTTCCATGGCACGACTGGCTTCAGCCTTGTGACCGAGAGTTAAGAGAGAAATACGAGAACATGTGAAAGAAGAAATGATCGCATTGGCCATAGGCGGATTAATCATGTGTAACTATTACCTAGGAGGAAATGAGGAGTACTTCCAGAAGCCAATGCTTCGCTCTTAAATCTGCGATAAACATTGAAGAGTCCCCAATTTATGGGAGTTTTTAGTGACCTGATGCCTTTTCCAGTAAGCTCTTCATAGTGTGTCCCTCTATTTGAATGGATGTCAATTCAATCGCCAGACAGACTAGTTCAGTCGCTCCTAACCAACCTCTTTTCCTTTATTTAATCCTCTACCAACTCTGCCCTCTCCATCAATTCCAATTTTAAACCGATGGCGATGAAGTGGCGCTCAAATAACTTGCAAACCTTCCTCTACATGGTCTCATCAATTCCGCCGCTACCATCGCCAGGAATGGCGATGCTGGTGCTAGCCGCATTTGTGATATTCCAAGTATCGATGAGTCGAGGATTGAGGGTATACAGTGCCACCTGTATCCCTGTAGCGTTCATGTGAGCTGACTCAAGGCTGATCTCGACAGTGACCACAAGGATGAGCTAGTAGGTGCTGGCTCTAGTCTCCAGTTAACACGGAAGAAGGGAAGCGCTGGGGGAAAGGTTCAGTACAGCTCTGATGTTGTACTGACCCATGACACCAATCGTTAGCACTACCGCGTTGACCCACTTCACTGCTGTTCAAGTGCTAAAAAGGGTAACTATCCTTCCCAAGATCAAAAAGTTCCTATACCCACTTTCGAGACAATTTAATGCAAATAATTAAAAAAAATCTGGTGAGGAGTGACAAAAGGAAATGAAATATTATGACCAAACATCAAGGCATAGATTTGGCACACAATGCTGTCTGCCCCTAAACAGCCTTGAACATTTGTCAGAAATTTGAATAGCTTCTCAGTATTAAGAGTCTTATCTTTAAAATAATTGCAACTACAAAACAGAAATCGAGCTTGGCAATTAAGTGGTCTCAAGAGATTGGTATAGAGTTAACTGATTAGTTCTGTCACCGAATTAGAGCGGAAACAAGGTGATCTGTGCAAAGTTTGTTAACGTTAAGTACTGTTAAGCGACCACTGGTAAGCCCCAATGCTGCTTTAACCTGGGCACTATGAGACACAAGTCCTACAAAGTAATTAACAAATTGTACATCCAGGATAATGTGTAAATAAAAGGAGAGGAACAATGGGAGACGAATTTGGGAGCCTGTCTTTAAAATTAGAAACCTATCTGCCATCAATCGCGGTTAGAACATACTAATTATGAGCCTAAAATGCTCAGAGAACATAAAAGGATAGGGAGGCTGTACTGAGGCCAAGAGAAGAGCACAAGTGGGGCGGAGATGAGGGGAGAAATCGAACCACTTCACATTGAACTTTCAGTCCCGAGCAAGATCGATCCCTCTTGGACAGAAATTGACGCAAATTAGGAGCGCAAATGGGGTCCAACGAGCAAAGAAATAGGTCCACTTTACAGGTTGCAAGCCTTGACTCGATCACTTTGGGAAGAGTCGAGTACTTCTGTATCACCTCTTCCATCACCACTCGTTCGCCCCTTAAAAAGTGAGGAAATGAATGAGTACGCTGGGCACAATTCACCACTGATCTTTGACTCTTTCTGCCTAAATCACACACATCCTATTCTCATTACTTGATTGGATCTCCTAGCTTACTCTGAAGTTGCTGAAGACTTCCCAGTGGTTCTTAGCTTCGCCACTGGGCTATATTCTGTTTTTTAGCAAACAGAATGTGCAAATAGGACGAACTAAATGGTAGCTTAGAAGTATAGGTGACCAAATGAATGGCAACCGCCTTCTAGTCTCGAAATCATCAGCAAGTCCAAAATTCAACCTCTTGCTTGGCCAATGAGGATACTGGGCCTACGAACTGATAAGCCTTTGTCGCAAATGAGTTCATGCAAATGAGTTGAGACAAATCCAAGACTGCTGCTAGATCCTTTAAAAGAAAATCCGTTAGATGAATAGATCAGAATGATTGGTGCGCTACCGAGTGCACAAAACGCAAGCTGCTTGGGCGAAATCTGAATTGGTAATTAGTGTCCAAATAAATTATAGGTAAACGAAGAGATTAGAACGGTAAAGCACAGCTCGATGGACAAATACGAGATAGGTGAGCACTTTGTATGATGAGTAGGTAGATGGGAGACCGATAAGAACAAGGTTTAGAGAGACAAGTGAGGGCAGTCTGCACCTGCGACCCAGTCACCTTTACGTTTCCCTCTACGACGTTGCCCGGTGCCCCGTTAAATCTGCCCCAAACATAATACCTCATCTCATCGACCGAAGAGACTCCTTGAGTGGCAGAAATGACGCCAGCATGTTTGCGGTAGGCTACCTCCAGCTCATTTAACATCCATACTCACTTACCTTGTAGTTCTGCGTTAGCCAACACAGATTACCCACAAAGTTCTGCGTGCAATGCCACTGCTGCTTTGCAATCCTGCGGCGGAGAATTTAATGCCGATGAAGACGTCTGCGTATCCACAGCGGCTGTCGCTGAAGGTGGTTGCTGTAATGTGTAAAGATATCTACTAGAATGCAATGCAAACCAGAATGTCGTCTTAAATGTGATGTTTTTTGAGTGACCTAACATCGCTGTAAACCGACGGTTTGAAGCATTTGGTTATGCGGTGCATTTTGGCATCGACTACACTAGACAAGAGCTTGACAAACAGAAGCTCTCTGTTTTGGCCTTAGCAACACAAAGATGAAAAGTTCAAATCACATCGATTTTAGTCAATGAGCATCAAGATTCCGATTCAAAGGGACAGTAGAGCGTACAATATCAACACTGACACGTGTTTTACAAGCCTAGCAAGTGACAGGTAAGTGCAAAACGCCCCACCGAAAATTCCACCAACTACTCTGGCTATCTGATTTCTGCGAATTGTTAACGCCTCATGCATAAATACGGCTAAATATTTTTGGACTTGAAGACGTCAACATGAAAAGGATAGTTTGCATATCGTGGACAAATTGCATTCGGTAATTTCCAGCAATACAGCCCACATTGCAAATACGACGTGAAATTGCAATGACTGCTGCTCGAAAGAAATTTCGTTGACTAATGAAAAGCTTGGACAACTGATTTGATGGCTAGAAATTCCACAAAATCATTTGTTAGTTTGCATGAACAGGAGCACGATGCAGATTATGGTGCCATATACTCAAAATTTAGACAGCGTTCCAGGCATTTCGAGATCCTAGTAAATGAGGATCACTGCCACAAAAGCCATTAATAACGAATGTGGTCCTTCGTACACTTCACCGGGTTCTAGGGCGAATAGAAATGGCAAAGAACGCTAGAGGGCCCCATCAAAGTAATAACCACCCGGTAAGGTCCTCCAGCAATCTTAGACTTAGTTGACATGAGGAGTCCTGCAATCCCATCTCATTCTCTTCTGCACCAAGCCTCATCACCCACAGATCCCACTTAACTCCACCACATCCAGTATCTGGGCTCTCGATACCACATTGAAGAACTTCGGCATCGGGACACCAGCGGTGGTGGTAGAATCACCAGCTGTAGTGTCCTCATATTCGGGTGCGGAAAGGGTCATAATCGCTCCGATGTCAGTCCTAATAGACCACACATAGGTGGCGTTATGGACCCGCGCAACCAAGAGCAGAAACTGCACACAGGGCAGCAGGTCCGCGGATAAAGTACGCCATCGGAAGTGACTTACACCATAGACGCGCAGTGGGAGGCGCAATTGTAAACGCGGAGGTCTACGTCAGCGTTGAGTACATAACTGGAGTAGATGGAGGCGGAGCTGTCAGAGGATTGCGAGCGATCTCGCGTTGCAGTCTTCGTGATTCTATCACAGCAGAAGACTGAACATGGGATCATCGTGCTGATTCAACAATAAGGCCTTAGCCACTTTCCTAGACATTTCGAGCCCCTCACCTGTAGAAACGGGAAAATAAGGTGCATCTGTAGTAAACGTTAATAGAGCATGGTTGTGGCTTGGATCTCAGCAATATCTAACATGTTTGGAAAGTTGGGATTACGGTAGATGGGGAAATCTTTAGACCGTTTAAATGGCAAATCGCAGTTAAATTGGATCCACCTCACTACATATGCTTTATTCTTCGTGCACAATACCAGCCCTTTCGTCCCCTTAAACAATGTAACATGATTGGACCATAAAATTATATATGCCTTAGCATGTCCTTGTAGGTTAGTGAGGGTGATTTCCTATGTTCGGAAAGTTCGAAGTCACGTCTGGGTGGCGTGATCTCCTTTTCAGATCACGATGCCAACGGTTGAGCCTGCCTATGTTATAAGCAGGTTAGTTGATCGCGAATCATCAAAATGGGTGTGATTTGATGTTTTGGAATTAAAATAGCCACTATGGTGCTATCTATGGTGATTTTGTTTCCAAAAGCCCAAACGCTTGTTCTGCAAGGAAGAAAAATGCTAGCATAGGAGCCTCAATGTTTACTTATTAATGCAAATCCGCTCAAAAATAAAACTTATTTGGTGTAACTTAGCTACCGAGTGATTGCATTGAAAGTTACCAGCACTTAGGGATTCACAGGACTTGATCATGTCATGGGGTCCGTTTCATTCCCTAGATAAGGTAATCGCGTTAGTGAAGAATTGTTATCGTATAGCAATGCATCCAAGTTAATTGACACCCGCATTTTTGGCAGCATCATGGATTTCTGACGCAATATTTGGACGCATTGTAACAGGCGAAACCCTGTCAATCGTATCAACTTGCTTATATGCCTGCAGTAAAAGGCACCCATTCATCACTCCTGGCCTTTGATGCTACATTAACGTGCTAATTAAAAGGAATGTATGAGCATGATTGGAACACATTCACCCTCCAAACCAAGTTGGATCCTTTTCCATAGCTATAAATGATACTCGGATTAGGTTCGACAACGAAAAGCACTGACTGTAATGTGAAGGGGTCATGGCGTAGTGGAACCACATCCCATTTTTGATGACAAACGGCTAAAAGGCCCTTTTTTAGCAAGAACAATGGTAAGTAAAACATACCGTTGATTATAATTGGTACTATGCATTGTGAGGGATTGACAATCATTTGAACGGGGCAACAGGGCATACTTTTAAGGTCAATCTTTGGTGGCGCTTAAGTAAGGAGAGTTGACCTTTGAGATTTGGCCCCATTACTTTCGGACGTTGAAGAATCGCCTCGTATACTTGCCCACTGACGTTAGTTTTATTTGATATGAAAAGTAGTACTGGGTGCATCTCCTAAGGAGTCGTTTGGACTGGTAAAAAAAAACAGGTAAGAAAGTGAAGGACTTTGTCTGAGAGTAGTCTCGAGTGCCTAACAAGTCATCATGTCGTCCCATCCATCTAACACATGGAAAGGTAATTGGTCATCGGGTTGTGCATCCATCTGCCTCCTTTCTAGCAGCGCTGGAGACGAATGTATTTTCTCCTCTATAGTAAAATAGGTCATTAAATGAAGTCCTTGCTCAGCTCTTAATTCCAGATTAGACTGTATTGCAATCATAATCAGTGTAATGTGTAGTGCAATTATTGTAGTGCATTTGCCCTTACAAAGTTGTCCTTCTAATTAGTCCTAAAGTAATTGGGAGGAAGTGGAATCTGCACCTCTCTGCAACGGTAAAATTTAATCAGCCTCAAAACCATCCACAGTGAACTTCAAGGCAAGTAAATGATTTTTATTTGTAGTGTTTGGTACATTATCCTTGCTATTTGCAATGCGGCATTATGTATTTAAATAAGACTCAATGAAATGCATAATTTTGTTTTCCTTCCATAAATTGGTCACCTTACAAATTTAACTCACACGTGAATTCTCTCCATGTGACATCAACATTGACAGTGTCTGTCAGCGTTGGACTTGTACATAACGGATAAAAGAACACTAAATGCTCAAGGCCAGGGAAGTACGAATGAGGGCTGTCTACTCGATGCATTGTGACCTAAACAGAGAACGTAGGGTAAAATCTTATTCACAGTCAGCCAAAGTTGAACAACCACCACAGTGTGAGGTATCCATCTTCAACGACAACCGTTTCTGCATGCTACACCCCGTCCAATAGGAAAGTGAGAGAGAAGCACTTCGCCTCATCATTCGTGGTCCCTACATACCCTCAAGTTGTAGGGCTTTAGGCCTAAACTTTCGTCCTCTTCATTACAAGCACTCAAAAATCGTGTAAGCGCATGGTAAATGCTGCAGACAGAAGAGATGCATGTGAAGTTGGTATTGGATAGAAGATGCACCAAAAGTTGCACTTGACTGCCTTCTTTGAGAATGCAGACTGTTTTCTTTTCACGTTAATGATAAGGGGTGACGACTTTCCTTCCTTTTGCGACTAGTTTCACTAAGTCTCCCTCAAAGGTGGAAGGTATGGCATTTACACCCGAAGGGAAAGCAGCATTCCTATCTTTCTCACAAATACTCTTTATTTATAAATAACGATTTACTCAGTATCAATGAAAGTTACCTTAAAATGTGGACCACACATTCATCTGATATAAGCTCTGTGCTTTAAGTCTCTGTTTTCATGCCTATATACCTTATATCCCCACAGTTATGTAAGTTGCGATTAATTTACTTAGATCATAGACTGAGCTATGTGCACACCACATTTGCGTGGGAAAAAAAGCATTTTCTCAGCACTGCATCCTATTATGTCACCCTCCGTCCACTGCAAGCTGGGTCAGATAAGCGTTGTTTCAAACAAAATGATGAAGGAATCAGGACCCGAAAGGCGGTGTTAAAGATTGAAACCCTAATATACCATAAGGGGTAAATGGAAGAGCTAATTCACTTTCAGTAAGCGAAGTCTGAAACAAGCCGCACATTAAAGGACCTGAACTGGCACTCAAAGAGGCGAGACAGCATGTTGCATGCAAATACAACGCAGATTAAGTTTGAGCACCAAGTTCTAGTACTGTTGAGGCTGGAAAGAGCCCGGATGTATAGGAAGCAAATTGGGATTCCATCGAGAAGATTCCATTGTTTCTGCTTGATCTAATGCAGTTTGCATCGTAAGACTAGATCAAATCACGCAGTTGTTACGACCCCACACACAGACTAAACAAGTAGTCCATCAGTGTCGACCCTCCATTCAGGCAAGGTGGCCGCCCCAAAATGGAACGAATATTGTTCCTTTCCGAAGAGGCCTAATTCAATGTGCACCCTTCACACACGTTAACATACCATCCGAATCACTACCTAGCATCTCCAACTAGGCAGAGTTTTACGCGTTGCCTTGAAAATCAAGGGCTGTTATACAAAAAAACTTTAAGAAATTCCCTCATCTTGAAAGTCAAGCCCGTGAAATAGTAGGTAACAAAAGAACTGAAAGCAGTATCTGCAAGGAATGCATACGAATTGTCTTATTTCTACAAAGGAAGAAAGTTAATGCAACAAATGAGTAGATCAAAGTAAAGAACCTTCGGATCTGAAGGATCAAGTGAGTGGGGATCAGAAAATGAGGTATTTAAAAGTGCCTGCCTATGTACGGCAAGTCAAAATGGGTCTGAAGTTGACTATGGTACCTGAAGTGTCGGAAGCAGACCGCATAAACCACTACCATGGTATGCTGCGACGAAATGAGGGAGTAGAATTGGTGACACGGTCGCAATGAAGAGTCTTGAAGTTTAACCTTTGAGGTCGCCTGTCAGGTCCCAACCCCTGGATATGTTTGCATGCAACAATGCTGTCTTTATCCCAGCCTGTGGTGGACTATTTGCTTTTTGCTACGTCAAATCACGGAAGCGGCGGAGGGTGACATGGTAGGGCGCAATGCCGAGGGAGGTGCTCTATTTCCCCACGTAAATTTAGCTAACATACAGCTTAGCCTATAATCTGACTAAATGACTTGCAACTTACATTTTATGAGAGTGTGAGAGGTGTCCTGCAACGAAATGAGGGTCTGATATGGTCGTGATGAATTAACTTCCTTCCCGAATCGAAGGTTCTTGATCGCTGGAATGCGTTCCCGCTATGTGTGAAGTACACTCAAATAGGTAGATTTGGCTTCAAGCCCCGTATCGGGAAAAGATGCAACGACCTTAGACCTCACTTATTAAATCCGCTATTTATTTCCCTTTTGCCACGAATAAAGATAGCTCAGTTCCGTACTTAAAGTGTTCCTAGTTCTAGAGGTGCATATTTTTCTAACCGTCAACTTTAGTGCATCTTCCAATGAGTTGCCAACACATATGGAAAATCACTATTTCAATGGATCAGAAACAAAGGCGTCAAAACGAGGGTTTCAATGATCTAGACGGCTACTCGTTTTAGTAGTCAAGCCATAGAAGTGAAGTAGGCAAATGATGCGGCATGCGCCCAATTGAAGCAACTGGCGAGCAGCATCTTCATCGCTGTCGTGAGCGCCTCTCAACAATGTCATCCCCGAAGTTCACATGAAATGTAACTGAACCGTCTGTTCTCTGCTTATTTTTTCACAAAAGACTAGAAAAGTTGTGTAGCAAAATCTGTCGAAATAACTAATTAAAATGCTATGTGGAATTGAAAAGAATATCAAGCTCTACATCCATTACTAAGACGTGGTGCAGGTATACGAGGGGTTACTCCAAGTTTTCGGTGTATTCGTCGTTGCAAAAATAGATGTAACATTACAAATCCAAGCATTACTTCACTTCCTTATGTTCTTCTATCTTGCCATAGAGATTACGAGTTACTTGTGCAACACCCGATATAAACTGATTGAGTCTGCTCACCTAAGCCGCAAAAATGCGCTGCAGTTAGTTGCGTGTGCAGTAAAACGTAAAACAGTGAAGTTTCTTGTTATGTCCTCTGTGGTTTTAAAGTAGAGAGATGCAAAAGCCTTTTAATTCCAAACATATGACTTACAGTCATTAATTGTGTCATTACCTGATACTTTCCTTAGTTTTTAATTTAAACTTCGAAAAATAATTCGCATTCTTTGTGTATTATCGCTTATTTCGAAACGTTAAAATTGACTGTTGATAAATTATAGGTTGGCATTCGCTTTATAAAAAGCTGCAGTTTTCTAGCACTATTACCTGCCATGTTTTGTAACATTGACTAATGCCCGAGTCGATCCACTTGCCTTAAGCAATGCAGACACGGCCCATGCTTTACCAACTCAGCATCAAATTCGTAGTCTTGTTTTCCTCCTTCCATTTGATGCCCAATTCGTACTTCATTCACCTGCAGAATGCTGATGAAAACCGTTAAAAAAGTCCTAAATGTATTATCTTTATTTTTGGCGGCATAAACTTTAGGCGGCTCAAATGTTTTAGCAAAGGGTTCGTTATATACCCCACAGAATCAAAACATATCTTCTTAGTTCTTTTTTGATACAACAAGCAGCTGGTTTTTCTCACGTGAATAACCTTATTGAGCATCAATAAATGGAACAACGTTTCATTTACCTTACTATCAGCTTACGCATTTGGACTAACCGAAATTTCTCTAGATCTAAAAACTTGGGTTGTGGAAGGAGTCGGAATGACAGTGATGCGAACTCTCCATAGAGCATTCCACATTACAAGCCTCTGGTCAAGAGGTCACAGTGTTCCGGAGGCAGCAACAAACATTCCGCAGCGATGTTATAAAATGTGCGACAATGTATGTGAGGAGTAGGTCTCAGCAGTTACCCTACTAAGTAAATGTAACTTCCTAGACTGCTTACGATGATGAAGAGGAATAGGCTATTCACTTGTCAACCTTATTAATCAGCCTAAATCACATTCCAGAGAAGCAAAGCTTTGGCTTCATTTGCACGTTTATAAAATTATTAATGCTAAGGAACCACGAATCAAATGACCAGAATGGAAGTTGTGGGCAGGCTTGCCATGGATCCTAGATCGCAACAGCTTATATTGCTGAAACATGATGTAACGCTCATCCACGCTGCTTCCCGCTTAGTGGTTTCTGTATCAAATAGACCGATGCTTGACAAAACTGCTATTGTACTTATGGCGAGGCACACTCAAAACAGAGAAAAGTCAATTCTTCAGGATGTGCTGCCTTCCTCACACACGCCTCTCAAACTCTCATGTAAATTCATGCCGCATTAAATTTATTCGGACTATAGGCTGAGTTATATGTTCACTGTGTGTACGGTGGCAATTGAAATATTTTTCTTAGCGATGCACACTATCATTTCACACACTGCTGCTTTCTCGAAGTGACCCAATGAACGGAAAGTAGTGCACTGCAGGCTGGGACAGAGATGGCGTCGTTCTATGCAAAGACATCCAGGAACCATAACCTGAAAGGCGGCATGGAAATTGAAACCTCACTGTACCATAACGCAATAAATGAAGGAGCTAACCCACTGTCAGTAAGCTTAGGATAATACCCTTTCGCACAGTCGAGTCTGGAACAATTCGCACAGAAGGGGCCCCTAATCGGTACTAAAGCAGAAAATCCATCACATTTTGAGCAAATACAATAGACCATTTTTGTAATAATAGAGGAGAAGTAATTAGGTTTGCGTACCAAATGTAAGCACCGCTGAGGCGAGGGAGAATCCGTGTATATAGGAAGCGAGGTGAAATTCTACCGAGGAAAATTCGCACTTTCTACTTGATCTTATGTAGTTTTTATTGCAAGACCAGATCGACTAACCTAGTTGTTGTGACTCCACACACAGACTAAAAAATTGGTCCATTAATGTAGATCTTTCATTCAGGTATGGTGAGCGCCCTATAAGGAAAAAATACCCCTTTTTCGGATAGTCCTACTAAATGTGCACCCATCTCACATGCTATTATATCGTCTAGATCAATTCCTATCATTTCTGGCCAAACAGAATTCAACGCATTGCTTTAAAATTTGTAAAAACTTACCATTGTGCCAGACCAATCTGTGATACAGGAGACAAGAATAGGACTGATAGCACCACCTGCAAGGAATGCACACAAATCGTCCCAATTCTACAAAGGAAGGAAGTTCATCTAACATTTGCATAGGTAAACTTAGGAAACGTTCGAAGTGGGGAAGCCAAATGACTAAGAATAATACAACGGGCACATAAAATACTTGCCTCTGTGCACCAATTCAAAATGAGTTCGAAGCTGGCTATGGCGTCTGAAGTGTTGAAGGCAAACTGGACAAACCACTGTCATGGTATACTGTAACCAAATGAGAAAGCAGAAGTGATGACTTGGTCGCGATGAATTGACTTTTCTTTCGCATCGAAGAGCCTTGATCGCCGACGTGGGTTCCCCTGTAAGTGAAGTACGCTCAAATGAGCAGCTCTGACCACGGAATCTTGCATTGAGTGGTGCTGTAATGACCTCAGATTATATTAAATATATGCATTTCTGGTTTGCATGAGCACCCCTTAAATGAAGCAAACAAACATACCGTGCACTAAACTAATTGAGGCGATTAGGGATTGACATGATGGAAAATTCGCTAAAGTTGCTTGTTGGATAAGCGAAGAGTTTGGTTGATTTTGTTTATTTTACTCGGGTGAACAATGGGTGTAAGACAACCGAGGACCTCTTCAATGTTAAGTGATTAACAAATGACAGTTTTCCACAAGATCCATCAATATGTTTTCTGAGCATTCCATATACAATACAAAATACTTCGCGTGTATATTGACCACTGACATGTAAACTTGTAATGGGAGGTAGTATTTTTCGTTCTAGCATTTCTAATCTGATCGCTTGCAGCGTTCTTTATCTTAAAATGGTGGATTTGGCCGACGAGGACTCTTTTAATTTCAATGTACTGCAGATAATAATGAAAATAACAGTGGCGCTCACGTCACGCATTCAAATAAAGACGCAAGACCGAGCCTCCCCGTTTCCTTTAAAAGACATCTATCAATTTCGATCAACTATGACATAGTCATTTTTACAAGGTACCGTCGTTTCAAATATCTAGCTTCCTTAAGAGGGACGCAGTTGATGAGACCATCGCTTTTTTGTAGGAGGATATCAAAACTTGAATCAAACAGCAGATGGTCAGCGCTAATTAGAAGTCGAATGTTTTTATTAACTAGTTTGTTCGAACGAATGCCTTGCAGCAAACAATAACTATGAGCTTCTTTGCAGGACGTAAAATTTATCATTAGTTATCTAGACAGTGTTTCTTAAAGACTCGCGCTATGCTCTCACAAATAATTTCCAGTGCTTACTGTGTTTGCCAAAATGCCCTGTAGCCTAGTGTAATAGTCAAATGTGTTTATTTGCAATTCCAACTAAGGAATAAATTAACCGCTTTGTACGCAGGTGGCGTAAGATGGGTCTGGGTATAGTTCATTTTAAATTGTTGCTGGTATCTAAAAATACCGTAAGAAAATGCAGCGAACCGCACTCGGAGAGACAGAGACGAGATAAAGTGCACGTTTTAACCCAATTTGTCTGCATAACGATGCAAGGTACCCATCCATTATTGTGAGTATGCCAACTTGTAGAGTATAAGAAGAAATGCTTGAACACTGGAGCTAAAAGACATCGCTAGGCACCTTGGTGACTGACGCTCACAAATTATTTTAAATTTGTTGCTATAAACGCAACTTTTCATTAGATTGTTGAATAGCGTGAAGTTATTTGACTTGAATTTTTTTGTGCCTAAAGCATCAAGATTACCAAAGTTGATTCGAGCATTTGCAAAATGAATTCCGATACACAAGTCGCAACTACGCAGCCATTGCCAACGAGCTGCTTTTCAGTCTATCAATTAGAACAAAACATAGGAATATTTTGTTAATCGCTAGACATTCCGACCGAAGGTGCAACAATAATTAGTCGTACTGTACGGCGCAGTATTCCTCATGATAGGCGATAACGAAAGGAAAGAAAAGCTTGCTTTTGCTCAAGCCAAAAGCACCAGCATTTTAGGAACCATCCAAATGAACAACTCATATAGCATGCCACAGAACAAAGTCATCAACTCAGAACGTAGTGCGGATATTACAATTTTCCGAAGCCAACCTAAACGCATTCATTAAAAATAGACACATCTATCCACCAAATAAGATCCTTTGGCCGTTTCACTGCTTTACTTCCAACTGATATAAGTACAGCACCCGAAATCAGCGAATTATAGGGCACCAATAAGAATCAAACATAGCGAAGCAGACGCCATGTCAGTTTGTTTGTGTTAAAACGCCACTTAACAATGGCGAAAGTCCAGTTTAATTGGAGCGTGGTGCACCGCAAAGCAAAGCGTCCACTCAGCTTTGATAACGTAGCTAGCTGTATGTATGGACACAGGACTTCATTGAAATAGAATGCGTTCAAAGTTTTCTTAGCAATGCAGATCCATGACGTGTTGTGCCGCTGGTATACTATTCTCACTGTTGCAAAGTAGATAGAATCGAATCTTCTATGCGCCATCGTTTTAAATGTCTGGACAAGGCCGGGTATCAACGAGGTAAATGGAAGAAATGCCAAATGCTACACCGCACAAGGGAAAACAGACATGCAAGTGTTTATTATAAAAGTAGTATTTTTTGTCAAACACATGTGCAATTAAAGCTTTGAGTGACACAAAGTTGTGGCTAGCGATTTTTAAGCCTGTCTAATTTATAGATGCCTTTATTTCTGCGGTAGAACGCTTGAATCCCATTGCCAAATTCATTCAAATACTGACACAGACAACGTCTATTTAGGGTAGACACTTTTTACAGCATGGAGGTGCCTACTGATCACAATGACTTAAGGCTCGTTTCTAATCATATCTGAGGTTGGGGCGTAAAATCTTTTTTTACAATTTACGCGTCTCATTTGTGGGCAGGAAAACGTCTGCTGAATTGGTGAGCTTGCCACTTGGGGGCAGTCAAGGTAGTCCTTAGTGTTTTCCAGTAACTATTCAATAACATTGTGAAGTTGAGTCAATGAGGCTGTAGGCTAATACGCTTATGCATCATATGCTAATAACTATGTCGGAGTGCAGTAGCGGACAATCAAGTAATTGCATGGGTTGATTCTCTACGTCCTACTTTGACCTCTGGGCCATTGCTGGGCCCGAAACATGCGAGTTTTCAGTCCGATTATCAGAGAGGACATTGTGAGACTGCTTCTCCTTACGCTGTTCAATACAATAGTTGCTGACCTTAGCTAAATTGGAGAATGGGCTATTACCCGTCTGCTTCGATGAACAAAGATAGAAGTAGAAGGGCCAAACGGTGAGCAAGTGGGTTAGAAGGAGGGAAATGAGCATCTACCTGCCGCCTAAAACGAGTCGCCAATAGGCTGAGCTGGTGAGAGCGCAGGTCTGAACACATTCTGTTCGATCTCTGGGACAAGAGCGCTGCAGACATTTGGAGCAGGGTTTGCGTTTGCGGGTCGCACACGTTCCAGTACCTCTTCAGCTACTTGGTTTTTTGCGGTTTTCGCGCATATCCTTGATCTCTACACGGGCAGTAAATTCATTCGATATGTCTCTTCCGGTTGAAGTGCAGCGTTAACGCAGTAGAGCCAGAGATGGTAGTAAACGCGCCAGGGTTTCAGGAGATTTGGGGATCCTAGTTCATTGTTCTCAATAATCTCCCCTCTGCGCTTACACACTTCTCACCTTCCAGTTAAAATAATGTACCCGCAAGGAAGCAGGCTCAGTTGTGATTTATGTAGACTGGCTTAAAGTCTTCCAGGAGAGCCAGCATTACTTTGTCCTCAAGGCAGAAATTTCTCAACACAAAGCTCCGAATGGCAAGAATGACGATTTCCTCGAAGTGAATAGAAATAAGGACGTGCTTACTTTATATCTCCTAACAACTTGAAAAGACTCGCTTTCCACGAATCAAATCTTTCTTATGAATATTGCAGGCAGGCCCATCCCGGTCAGCACCATGTATACTTCTTATGCTGTTTGAAGTGATCCCTACATATTCCGCAAGTGAAGATTAAGGCGGAAGAATTGGTAGATAGATAGATGTGTGCTGCGTTGCTTGCCCATTTTATTTTATTTTATCTTGCTAATTTAGGCTCCTTTCTATTTTTGTGTTGTGGAACATTAGTAGAAGGGGAGAAAATTTTGCAGATTCAGAATACATACATTTCTTAGGAGTGCCTGGTAACGGGACGTCACAGATTTTAATAGGCTTCTATTCCTAAGGGGAGATGATTAATGAAATGAATGTTTAGCTCTTAGCTGATTTTCTAGTAGTCACGGCCCAGTGGTCTTGGAACCCGCAACAATGGTTGCACTACCATTTAAGTTTTAGGCCGTAAAATATAACCAACCAGCTTCCCTCACACTAAAAACTAATCAACCCCAATAACAAATGGAGTCATAATTTATTTAACAACTTTACTACACGTGTAGAGTCCAAACAGACTAACTCTAGTGTTTGAGTCTACTTCTCAGAATGCGCATAGAACAGTTGAAAAGGACAAAACTGCCAATCGAGGCGACAATATTCATGAAAAGTTTACGCATTGTTAGCTGTGTGCGCCAATGATTGGCACACTTCGACACGTGTCACACCGTACTTCTACCAAATCATGATTCTAGCTTAATACCTTTTGCCATCATCATTGATGCGTGTAATATTAATCGTTCCTAAGGCATCTAATCTATTTGAAAAATTTTGTGAATTTCTGCGAAATTCCAAAAGGAATGGCTCGGATACTAAGCTGCCCACCAACAGAGTAAAGCTGGAGCGTTAGGTGTCGCGAAACTCAAGGAAGGAGTTAAGCAGATAACTAGAGCATTACAAAGGAGTGAACCAGAAGGCAATCCTTTCGTCTATCAGTAGGTGGGGAAGCAGTTTGGCTGCCTAAACATTACCGCAACCTTGGTAGAAAATGCTTATTCAGCAGGTGATCTGTGTTTGACGCAGTGAAGCCGCTTACTTAGGTGCCTCTCAAGATCTTGCAATGCACTAGAGTACCATTATCGAAGAATTCGCTGACTCGTTGAGCTGTCTGCATCTCTAGGTCGAAGTATTCTAGTTTTAATCCTCTTCATTATAGGTACGGAAGGTGTACCCTCCTTAATTGCAGCAGCTATCAAAAAGTCAATGGACAAGTGGATTGTGAGACGCGTTTTACAACCAGCAGCGAGCTAAAAAGACATTAATTATTCGCATGGGTGCTCTGACAACCTTAGGTTTGATCGCTTTGAAGATTTTCTTCTGCAGAGTCGTCTTACGGTCAGCTATTTACAAATTATTCAGCGCACTAAATTAAAGGACAAATGTGACTTCAAACGAAACTAAGCTACGTTCTACGCAGTTACAAAAGAACACTTAAGTTAAGGGACTCCATTTCTCATTAGCCCTCTATCTTTCTGTGGGTACTCCCTTGTTCAATATGGACTAGGCCAAATGCAAAACACCGAATTTGTTTAGAATCAAGAGGAAACATAACTTTGAAAGTCCTTATCTTCCCAATGTCCCAAGATACATCTTGTTAATTCAGGCTCCTTTCTATTTTCGTGTTGTGGAACATTTGTAGACAGGGAAAAATTTTTGCTGATTCAGAATACACACATTTCTTAGGCATGCCTGGTAACTTGACGTGAGAGTGGGAATCAAGGTAGACTAACCGAGGCTTTTGGGCAGCGCTAAATTCCACCGGTACAACACAAGAGTAAATGTTTGCCATTCATATAATCAGGAGGCGGAATTGCACTTGAGCCAATAGTGCCATCTTTTGGTGCTTTCTTTACTTGCTTAAGTGCATTCATCAACAAAGATGAGCCACCTTATGGACAATTGAAGCCTCTTGTGACGAAGTGAGGGAATAGGATTGATGACGTGGCCACGATTATGAGCTTTGATCATTGACATGCGTTTGCGCTGCAAATAATGTGCACTCATTTTGACAGGGTTGGCTTCAAAACGCCGCATTGAGCGGTGCCGTAATCACCTTATAACCTTTTAAATACGTGCACTGCTAGTTTGCAGGTGTACCTCTTCAGGGTAATGGGGGAACATTACTATGCTGAAAATTTCAACCACCAGAATCCGGACAACAACGTGTCAATTCCAATTGAGGTGATTGGCAATTTACATGCTGAAAAGCTTACAAAAGTTGTTTCTTAGTCAAGCGTTGATTTCGGTTGATTGTATTTACATCACTTGGACGGGCAATGCGAGTAAAACAGCCGCAGACCTCTTGAATGTCAAAAGGAAATAAGTGGAGAACTTTTACGAAACCCAGCATAATGTTTTGACCATTCTGCATACGATGCAAAATATGTTGCATGCATAGTGACTGTTGACATCTAAATTTGTGATGGGGGATGATTTCCGAATTCTAGTCTTCGCAAAGTGAAAGTTTGCATCGTTCTTTACTCCAAACTGGTGGCTCGCGCATCGTCCACGCTGCTCTACACGTATAAAATCAGATTGCTTCGGTTTTGTGTGACCATGCCTCTTTGAAATTTAATGCACTGCAGACCATACTGAAAAAATAGGAGATTCAAGTATAACAATCAAATAAAGCTGCACGGTGAATCCTCTCCGTTTCCTTTAAAAGCATCCAAGGATTTTCATCAACTATGAATCATCAACTTTCGCAAATCACTGTCTTTTCAAGTGAACCACTTCTGTATAATCAGTTATCTTTCTTGAGAGACATCAATTACTGAGGCTGTCATCTTTTTGTTAAAAGGTTTTTAGATTTACAGTAACAGCAAACAGTCAATGGTGATGAAAAATTAATTGTCCTAATTAACTAGTTTATTCACGCAAACGCCTTGTAAAAAAACAATGCCTATGCTCTTCTACAAGGTCTATAATTTGTCATTTGTTGCCAGGACAGCAATTGGCAAAACGCTACTTTCTTACGTTGCTACAACTCATCTCCAGCGCTTAAGCGAACTTCACGATACTCTCCAAAGGGTTCTGCAGCTTAGTTTAAACAATCAAATGTGTATGTGCGTGCCTTATGCTAAGGAATAAGGTGGTCGCTTTGTGTAGAGTTTACGTGGAATGCATATAGGCATCATCCCTTCCTAATTTTTGTTAATATCTAAGAATGTCGTATAAATTTATAGCGACTATTGCCCGAAGAGGCACAGAGGGATACGTTGGAGTGCAATTTTCATCGAGTTGACCTTCTTGTTCGATGCAAGATGCACCATTTCCTTATTGTGAGCATGCCAACTTGTAGGCGATAAGACAAAATGCTTAAACACAGGAGATGAAAGTCGTCACCAGACACCTTGGTGACTGACGCTGGTGCGTAAATACACATAAGATAAGATTTATTGTTGAAGATAAAACTTAGTATGAGATGAACGAATCCCTTGAAACTATTTGTCATAATTTGGAAGTGCTTTGCATACTTAGACTATCAATGTGGTGGCCGTTTCACTAACTGAATAATGGCAACTTTGGAACCCAGATTGACCCACTACTTTGGTAAACATTAAGCATATGCGCATCTGGAGGACTTGTAACATCAGACCTTTTTTGATTACAGGATTGAAGTTACAGCGGAAAGTGCTTTGGACTTGCGGTTTTGTAGGCAAGGAGCTTTAGGATTTACTATATTAATTATATGAAGCCATGCATTTAGAATTTGAGAAATGGGACAGTAAAAATGCCGTCAATCGTAACAAATTGGTCGTGTTTGATTCACCGTTGTATTTAAAAACCAGGAATCAAGGGAATCTTGTGATTAGCTGCAGAAATATACACGACCATTGTGTACAACAGGCCACAGACTCAAAATAAACACAATGCGACATAACGGTGTTTATATTAGCGCATCGAATCGCCTCCTCCATTATAGGGAGTGGTGTACTTCCATGCATATTCCTGATTGGAAGTAAGATTAGATGTCAAGTTGGACTGCTGTTTACTACAAAGAAGTGGCTAATTCAAGAGATTTATAAGTCGAAGGTGCCTGTCTGGCCAAGCTTTAACAGGAGAAGTGCAGAGATGGGCCCCAAATAGTATGACTCGAGTCAGGGCATCAAATTGCATGTTGCAAAAATATATATTTATGTGCTGTTGGAGTGCCCAATATCCGGATAGGAATTGCAGAACAGTTTGAATTAGTTTATTTTTTTTGCAATTTAACCTCTAAAGGGCTGACTTGGGCCTTCCTACTGTGTATTAGCATTTGCAAATCGCTTGCAGACTCATGCATTATTCTGACATTTTCTACACAAAACGCTCAAATTTATGAAAAGTTGGATACGATGCCAAATTTTTGACATCCATTTCTTCTCACAACTTCACATGCTATTAGCTTAAAGAGTTCTCTAAGTGTAATTTAAAACATGATGGCAAAATATTGACATCAGTGCACTGACACGTGTAGTAGTAAGTAGCAAGCACACTCAGCATGCTACTAATAGCCATTAAGTAGGCCGTGGACCGATTCGAGCACTGTTAGTCAAAAAAGAGAGCACGTTTGTGGCAAAGAATGGTAAGACGAAACAGCAAGTATTCGCTTGCACATGACAGACATGCATTATGTTCCGCCAATCGAATCCAAGTTTAGGGGGTTAAACCACTCCGATCATTGCCATCCGCATCACTTCAACCGGTGCATTTAAGCTGTAGTGCTCGTATTTCGTTTATACTTCTTTGTAGCAGTTATTTGTCAGTACTCTCTTTAAAGTGATCAAGGCGTGTGGAGTCGATGAATGTAACACCACCTATTTTGGCAATGTCTATTCAACCTATGCACTCCAAATCAGGCTTCATTTAATTGACCTTGAGCATCGTGATGTCTGTGTAAAAGGTAAGGGGATGAATAGATATCTCGGTGTCATTAGGAAAGTGGAGTATTTAGTCAGGAATAGGCAACAATTGTCCACTCTGTACGCCTTCTTGACGCGAGTGGAAATGAGCATCACGAGTTGAATTTGATTTCCTGGATCATGTTAGTTTGCAGCTTCGGGAGTAAATTGTAGCATGATAATAACACTGATAACATTTCGAAAAATCGTAACATTAAGAGACATTGGGAAGGACAGTGAACAAATGTTGCAATATTCGTTAAATACCAATAATCAGCGGTGCCAATTTCATTTGTCGGCGACGTTTTAATCTTCGAGGGGAAGGAGCTAGGTGATCAGCAGCAATGCTCGATAGTTTTCAATTCTTTTTAATAACAGTGGAAAGTGTGGGGACTTGTACTTTTCGACGACATGGAAATTGGGATGGGGCTCAAGGTAAATAAATGCAGTAACATAGAACTGCAATAATTTGCGTTTTTTGTACACACGAGACTAGCGAATAGAATTTAAAACTGAACAAGCATCACTAGTTTCCAAATGCTTTTATGCCTATGCAGACCAGTGTAAGATAAGGAAACGCAACTTACCACCAGTCACTCTACGTTCCTTTACCAAAACTGCTGTCGCCAAAATAGCGAGACACAGTTGAATGTCCAACATCAGACCGGCAATGTCTTGTACACACATGCCGCATTTATTCGCTTACTCTGCACACACGTCAGTCTATGAGCAAGAGTTTGCATGACCTGCAGGGCAGCTTCTGCTAGGTATGGCGTGTTGGATCATGTAGACAATTCCAACTCCAACTCCCATGCTTAGCATCATAGAGGTGATCAGAGGCACAACTTTGGAAAAATTGCAGAGCGAAATAATGTCAACGTAAAGCAACGGTTGTTTGGAGTGCAAGGCAGTCCTTATTTTACTATTTCATTATTTTGAGACGGCCCGCATAATATTTTGTCCTGAAATGCCAAATGTAACCAATGCAAATGAGTGCAAACTGGACTAAGCAATAAATGACGATAAGATATCTTAGCAGGTAAAAATTACGTGGACGTCAACTAGAGTATTCAAGACCAACAAGTGCTTTGGTCTACTTGATTGATTTTGTGCAATAACATAGCGTAGCTACGCTCTGGAAAGAAGGTCGAGGTCAACCCTCCGCACCGACGTGTGGTTGGAGTGTTACTACTCGCATCAGTTGCCCTTGGCTTGAAGGATGGAATGCATGATGTTAAACATGCTTTGTAGAAGCTGTAATGTTTTCAACAGAATATGCCTTAAATGCGTCATGAATAAAAGTAATGCAACAAACCTCCTCTGCCACAAAGCGAAAACTGGGACTTTTGCAGTTGGAAATATTACAACCAATTATTTGTGCATTGTTTTAGTTCAGCCGAGTCTCCTCTTCCACTATGTAGGTGCAGGAAGAAAAACGCTGCCTGCTTGTTCGCAGAAACTAACATCGGCACAATTTATGCAGCCTCTTACAATGCTTCGTAAGGGTAGTATGGAAGCATAATAACCCAATTGAGGAAACGCGATTGCTCCAAACGTTTAAACGAGTAGCTTCAGCGTTTTAAAGGCGTCTAGCAATCGGTACCTGACTTGGCTGCTCAAAATTTATGCATTTTGCAGTAGACCTTATATCACCCCACAGAATTTGCATTTGGCTGTGTACACTTACGTGGCACATGCTGTTTTACGAGTAAAATAAGGGGCAGCACCATGAATAGGTCTTAGAAAGTGGGTCTGCTGCAATTGAGCAGTGCCTTCCAAAAGGCCAAAGACGTGACTCCAACTGCGTATTAGAAGCCTGCTCGCATGTATCGTGATTATTTGTCGATTTGCTGGTGTTGTTGACTTCAGCTGCCACTACTAATCTACTAAGGGTAGTGATACCCATGCTATCCATCATATGGACAATAGCTCTAGAGTAGGTATGCGCTACATTTGAATTTGCACTTTACTGAGTGCGTGTTGCATTACACCTGAAATGGAACTTTAATCCACTACGCTCACAATAGCTCCCACAGCGTAACAGTGCAGCCTGATTCCCCACATCCACCACTCTCTCACTCTCATCCCCTAAACTCAACATTAGATGCATTAATATTGAGGACTTCTGAAGAGGTCAGAGTTAGAATGACACATGCAGAGCAGGTTATTCCAATGTTTGCTAGAATACGCCGTCATGGCCTACGTTCTCCCCAATTCCGTTCATTAGTGATTTGGGAACGAATGGGCATATGGTGAGGAGACGAACTGCAAATGTCACTTAATATAACAGATCATTGAAGATATTGCCGAAAAAGTATTTGCATTGTTAAATATTTGGGAACTATTATATATTGTCCCGTCCTTCCAGCTGAATAACCACGTGTATTGTTGCGTTTGGAAGCCAGACATTGACAAGTGTTGTCATTCACCACCGCTCTTGTCATAGTACTATTGGTAAACGTTTTACTATTCTGTAGCTTGGTAAAAGGCATATCATAAACAAATGTGTCAAACAACTTTTTTTGTTTTACCAAGGTCGAAGAACTGGCAAGAACCGCTGCCGCCACACGATCATTCAGCTAAGCACAGATGTTCGAAACTTAGCTGAGCTAAAAGCTGACAAAAGCTTAAAATGCAATTTTTGAGCCAAGAAGAAATCAAAGAAATATTTTTTGCATGGAATCCACCAAAATTCTCCGCGAAAGCAAGCTAAAACGCATGATTATAATGTGCGCCGTCACATAGAACGGAAGTATTACTAACATTTACCAATAGTTTAACAAAATAATAATTTACATTTTAAATTCTAGCATATACAATCGTCTCGTACCCTGTGCTAAGCACATTTACGCAAAAATTGGAAGTCCAATCAGGAAAATGCTAGATAAGCACCACACTTTCCTACATTTTAAGGGAATGCAATAAGAAAGATCCTTCCTCTGCCTAAATTTAATAGGATTCGCGTAAGCTGCAACATCTTTTGGACACTTGCGACTGAAAGAAAGGTCACTCGCAACTCGGAACAAGTTGAAGTACCTACACAACCAACCGCTAGTGATGGCTCCCCAAAGGCGAAAATAGCAAACGCCACGACAGGAGATGTCAGTCTTTACGGATTGACACCTGACGCTGCATAAATTGAGGGCAGAAGCTACTCAAATCAACACCACCATTTTACCGACTAGTTTGCATGAGAGCATCGCCCACTGGTACGTTCAGTTAGTCGTATTTTCGCTGCATTTCTCTTCCTGCCTTTTGAACTGTGCTGATAAGAGGATTTGTTTTTGGAGAATAATCTGGCAATCTTAGGTATGCAGAAATCACCCCTAACATAGCTTTGCTCTCAGTAACAGCAGGATTTAATTATGATCGCCTCCGAGAATAGAAGACGTAAATTGATGACTACTAGGGCATAGTAGTAATGCGCGTCATTTTTGAACACGTGGATGTGCCTCTCAATTCTACATGCTTGTGCACAGCATCCTAAAGATGCAAGGCTTTTAGGCAAATGACTGTGCTGTTACTTACTTTTGTTTGAAAACGTCTTGCGAAATTCAGCTTAATGACTCGAATTGGCTGACCGATTCCTCCTTTACCAGTTACTTGTCCACATTACACTAAGGAAATGTATTTGGGGGACTGTGGGTGGGCTTGCTGTACTTCTGCTTGAATTGGCAGGATTAGCAACGCCTTATTACAAAAGAGATTATGTTGATTTGTGCCGCTTGTTATGCCTCAATGTGTAAGGATGAGGTTGCAGCTGCATTCTTAGAACCCTGCGTCAAATCTCAGGGGAAAATTGAAATGACTTGGGTGGATGTCTGTGTTTAACTGAGATGCACAATGTACTCTGCGGAATTCAAAGGGATCTTGTTGGCATCGCTGACTTCGATAGAGTTAGTAGTGGCAGTAGATGTTAAAGTTGCAGCAGATAGATGAAAAGCAAAGATGTTGTTGAATTTAAGCATACTGGACTAATGCCTAAATTAATTTGCTTTCAGGGAAAAAAGTGCCTTGTTGGCAAGTGCATTTTAGAGCAATGTCAGAGGCGTAATGCGTTTTTTATTGAATGCGCACAATACGTGTGCTTCCATGCCAGTTGGGTGGATTAATGGGTAGTTATGAATTTCGGTGAATGAGTCTGCTATTAGTGATCAAGTGGTCCATTTTCTGGGCTTATACATGCATGTGCAAGTGCATACGCGCAGCACCCCACTATTATTACACGTGATTCCAAGGGCATCACGAACGCCAGCAGGATATAATAAAGAAGGAGAACAGCAGGCAAGATGGTGCGGTGAAGTTCCAATCATTGCTGCAGGATTGATGCGTCAATGCTATAATAGCGGAGGAGATTGGGCAGGCTAATTATCAGTAGCGAATTTCGGCTGTTTTCTTTTCACGAACGAAAGAATATTTCACTTCCTTCTGTGCGCACATTTGACATATTGTCACTTAAGGATATATGCAACGGTGGCCGTCAAAGCTAACTACCCAACACGAGATTTGAGGAGACGCATGGCGAATGTGAAAGAAATGCAAAAGCATGGTGGGCACTACTGTATAGCATAATCGTGTCTAGCTTCAAGAATAACTTGTTCCATGATAATACTGCACCGATGTCGATTCAAGCAACCCATAGAGTTGGAAGTTATTGGGAAGGAAAGTGAACCACAGTTGTAATACTCGGTCATTATCTCTAATCAGCGGTGCCAATTCCATATTTTGGAGCATTGTAATCGACGAGAGGAAGTGGGTTGATTATCAGTGGGAATGCTCACTTGTTTCTTCCATGTTCTAGCAATTGATAATGAATAGGCGTGGAGATGTGGACCTCACGCCGATATGGAGAATGGAGAAATCTTAAAGTGAAAAAATGCAATGGAATGGAATCGCAACTTACTGCCAGCTGCTCCACATTCCTTCACCAAAGCTTCAGTGGCCAAAATAATGACATAATTGAAAGTCCATCATCAGTCCGGAAGTGCATTGCATCCACAACACATGCCGCATTTATATGAATGCTCCACACAAATGTCAGCCTATGAGCAAAGGCTTACTTGAGCTGCGAGGGACTTCTACGCTATACGGCTTACTGATTCATGGCAATTCCACATCCAACTCCCGCTTACTATCATAAATGTGCACTGGCACAACTTGGGAAAACCTTTGTTGCAAACCAACCAATGCACAAACTGTTTGTCTTTTATGTTAACTTTGCAAAAGCTACTGCAAGCAGACAGTCGGAAAGCGGCACCACCATAAAACTGCTGAGCCTGAGGTCAGATGATGAGATAAGTTCTACTTCAGCAATTAATTTCTTTGGAAGTTTTGGTTAGCTAACCTGTAACATCACGCCATCTGTGGGGTATGTGGATACGTCATGTGAGTTGCACTTACTTATCATTCATGCTTCCTTATGCATTGAACACTGCCATAGTATTACGTGAGCTTTCAGCTCTGCTTTGCTCACTGCAATCCTATCATCACAGCCTGACGCTGGCCCTCTTTGAATAAGAGAGTTGATGGTGAATCTACACAGAATGGGGTGTAGAATGTGAGTGGCGATGTAGGATTTAGGGTGCCGTAGGAGGCAGCCCTCCTCTCAGCATAATGTTAACTTTCCTAGAACATCCTATTGCAGTGGTTCTCTTTATTAAGTGGGTGGGTTTATATCCATACCGCAATGGGAAATTTTGGCAACAAATTCTCCGTGGTGAATGCACTTGACACCTAGTTGCGAGTCGTCCACTACGAACGATAGACTGAGTTCTTCCGCAAAGATGCAAATGCCTCTGATAAGAAGAGAAATTATAGACTTGTGGAAATATTTAAGCCAAAATGTAGTCTTGAAGGGGTTCTGGCTAACGGACCCAATGCAAATTAACTTGGTCATAATTTATGTCAAAAATGAAACTTCGTAAGTCTTAGAACTCTTCGTTAGGCATAGTGCATGACAAGTGTGTGCATGCTACACAGTCCCATCCAAGTATCGCTAACCCCTAAGGTCAGCAATCCTTCACTACGAAGTATGATTAAGTGCACCGCAACTTGGAGTGACGCTAATGCAAGTTTAACTATTACGACAAAGAAAGCTTAGACAGAGTGTGGGAGCAGTCCAGAAATCGCTACTCGGCTTTTCTGGCCGAGAGTGCTGATATTCAGCCTTCCGCTCCCAAACGGTAGTACAACAGTAATATGGAAGCAATTTTAAATGAATGAATGAATGAATAATGAGTCCGTCTTTACTGGAATTTCCTTAATTGTCACTGTGTGCACCGCCATGCTCGAATAATTTCTCGCAGGCATTATGTGCTATCACATGCTGGAAATGAGTTCAGGCCGAGGTTGCCGCATCGTTTCATGGCTGAATAGATGCAGTAGGATGCTTCTAACGTGCATTGTTGCAATTTTAAGAACAGGCTTTATCGCAGATATATCCATCTGCGGCTTCCAGTGCCACCAAACCATTAAATGCCTTTCAGTATCAAGTCTAAAACAATGGCACGATTTTCGCCGTGAAAAACCTGGGTGTCATTTTGGTTCAGAACTGCTGAGTGCTGCAGAAAATCTAGAAATCGCTGCGCTGAGGACGAAAGCGATGCGAAGCCACCATGCAGTAGTCGTAGATTTATCGCAACAGAATCCCCACTCGCACTGAAGGATTCACAAAGGGACACCATCCTTGACAACTGATTTGAGCATCTAACTACAGAGAAATAAGCACAGAACTGCCAATGAATCATGAGGTAATTAATGGCTCCTTGCCTTGAGTGAACATTTTATCAGGTGAAATGTCCCGCAGTGCTGTGGCTTAATTTTAAAGTAGTGTTTAAGACGAGAAGCTCGCATTTCACAATCCTGACTAAGAAATAACCACTTATCAACATAGCTCATATGATGTGGCAAGCGATCCAAGACCATTGTCTAATCACGCATTTCTCACTCCGCTCTTATTGATGAAAATCTCTGTCAAAAAGCTGAATTTCTGACTTGAGGAAAAAGGCTTGTAAATTTTTGGATAAACAAACAGTATTACGGAATTGCGAATGGCACATGTAAGTTTTGGTCCGTTCACAACATCAATTAATTTCTGGGACGTCCCAATTACTTGAATGCATTTTAAGTGGTCTGTGGCATTGATGAAAGCAGGCAGATCAATCCTCGCTTTAAGCCGACTGCTTTGTTCCGAGCCTGGTAATCCGCTTCTGGCAGTTGAATAGAAGTGAAAAGTCGCGTGTTTGGATTATTTTGTGCTTGCTGGCACAAAAACTTATCCTGGTCCCAAGGCTTACGTTTTCTCCATTATTCTTCTCATAGTAGTCTATCTTCGCGCTGAAGCAAAGGGTAGACGTACGCTCAGAACTCGCTGTGAAACAAATATGCTCCCGCTCCACAATTCCCAGACGTGGAGTCACGTCTGTGTTTAGAAGACCACCATCGATAACACTATGGATGACGGCATCTCAGCACATCCACAAATGTCGCTAACTACTACTGTGCCCGCAGATGGTTGGAGTACAGTAAAATGCCTCACAGGAATGGAAAGGTCTGTTACTGTAAAAGCATGGTAGGGGTCCAAAACAAGTCAGATCTGATTTATGAGCCCATCTTTGTCCAATCACCTGAAACATGGTTAAGAACTAATGCTTTCTACATCGATAACGCCAAGATAATTTGTTGGAGAAGATTTTGAATGCTTCATAGGTAATGATACCTGGGGCGTGGTCGTGTATCCGGCCATAAGTAGCCATTCATTGTCGTCACTACAATATAACTCACAAAGCAAACAGTCAGTAAAAGCTTGGTGTTGTGATTCATCTGCAATTGGACATGGTCCCAGCTCAAGGAAACGGGAAAGCTGTGCATCGTAGTGAGGCTCAGTCGCCACTAAATAAAACACTGAGCAAAGAGGGTAGGGATTTCATGACTTTCAACTTCATGCGCCCAGTTGTTGACATTCAATTTTATAGTCCTATTGACCACTTAGCAGTCTCACTTTGGCCGACTTAGAGTTCAAAGCAGCTAAAGAAAACCGAATGGGCCGAATCGAGTCGTTACACCAATTATAACTTCGCGCTATAATTTTGACAAAATACACCTCTTTGGAAATGCTTAGTACCGGGAGCTTGCTGTTAGCTGTAAAAATTTATTTTTCTCAGTTATTTATCATCTGTAATGATAAGCAAATCACAGACTCGACATGCGACCCTCGGCTCAGTTGACCTATTAACTATAGATTCCGCTTATCCACAATGTTGACTCGCATGCGTCCGTGCTATCCTGCAGATCTAGTGCTGTGGTTGGAATGGCGATGTGTTTATCCACTATCACACCATATTATTATGCGACGCTAACCTTGAGGACACTTTTCATTGTTCTACGCAGTGTAAAGCTGCTAGTTTTAAGGTATCGGCAAATTCATTTAAGCAATAGCTGGAAATCTGCTTCTCATTTTGTGCATTAATTGTAGCGACGAACACAAATTCGTTTATCGGTGTCAAAATTATTCCGCCAACGCGCATTGTAAAGTGTGTATGCTGCTGGTTCATCTAGCATGAGAAACACTCTTTCTTAGACGCACGTACCTGTCCATTTTGGAAGTGTTTGACGTAAGTTTATCTCTGCCAAACTTTCACAAACCAAGTCGTAATATCGCCGAAAACAAGCATTTCTTGGCTTTAGATTGCAAGTTTCCTCTCGTCATAGGCCCGTATGGGCTTATGGAAGAATATTGTTTTTAAAAATAACTGACTGCTTATCTATAACATGCGTTCCTTACATGCTATTATTTGTAATACGGCTTAACGACTATCAAAATCTTGCACTTTGTATTCTGCACGGTCTGCGGCTATGCAGGGACAATTTATAGTGATACTTCCAATTCTCGGAACACATGCTACTGCAGATAGGAAGCCTCAGAAACAAAAGACAGGTTATCCTCCGTACAAAACTTTGTCTTTGAAGACGTGGCTTCAGTTTGTTAGCCATTTGTGCCATGTTTCCAATGCTTTACCCTTCCACCAACGTTTTCCATGCAAGCGTTGCGGTGATTGCTTAGACATAAGCATCATATTCCTTGGTAGGATCAAGATCGAAGATCAGTCCAAGTGTTCTAATAGTATTCAAGGTTACCGCTTTTCCCCAAACCAGATAGCTGATGACGCCCTTGCAATCTCGAGCCCGGTCCATACTGCTCTCTTGCGGCCTAATGAAGTGCATTAAAATGGACATGCAGTGCACCTAAAAAGGACTAATCAAATCTTTCGAGAGTGTGCTAGACTAGCGTTTTCTACAGCTACTGTCAAATTCATGGCTGCGCCAAAAGAGCTAGAGTGTATTTTTAAAAAGTTCCAGTATCCCTTTCAATAGGCTGACGTAGAGAGAGATCTGATTGTTGAACTTATTTTGCCAAGTGATTACAAAAGTGGTCATGCCCGTGCAATTAGTAGAAGTAAAGAAATAAATAATGAACAAACCAAAATGCTTAGACAGCTTTGAGAAATTCGTACTTGTCACGACGATCTTACACCCTACAAGGCATAATAATTATAGCTATCTCGTTTTGGATGTTCACAGTCCAACGTGTTGACACATTCCTGTCAGTTTCAGTCTACTAGAAGACTTTGAGTCAGTTTGCATCAATCACAACTGAGCCCGCTATGCAGATGCATCGTTTAAACTGAAGATGGTAAATATGCAGATGCAGAGGGGAGGCAGTCGAGAACACTAGATTGGGATTCCCAAATCATCGAATCCCTCGATGCATTCACTACCATCGCTAGCTCTACTGCTTCATTACTGGTAACGGCGACACCGAATAGCACACACTTGCAACGCCATGAGGAGCAGCAATCCCTTTCCAATTAATGCCTGTTTTGGCTCCATGTGGCTGCGGCAGCTCAAAAGAGCAAAGCTGCGACAAAACTAGACTTAAACCCAAATGAAAATGAAAATCACAGCTGAGGACAGAGCTCCGCGGGCTGAAGCGCCCGGGCATCAAATTATGTAAACTTGAGTAATCAATCTTGACATGCGCTCGCTGACAAGCGGATGTTTGCGTTAAATTGCTAGAATGACCATGAATTTTGCATGTTTCGAGTGTAGCGATATCCTAGAGGCCAAAGTGAGACGTGGATAGTCAATTAACTCGATTGCTTCATTGCCTGCAACTATCTTTTGCCATATTTGTTCGCACACGATGCGTAAAAGAATTAGCTTACAGTTTCATTAGCTCAGTTTCATGATATCTTTAAGTAGTCACTGTGAAACCATAAGGATTACCTCTACTGCCCCAAGCAACAAGTCCACTGATTCAGCAGACGTCTGCTTACCCACAAATGAGACACGTAATTTGTAGGAATGTTCCCATCCCTCACCTTTCAACATGCTTTGAAAGGAAATTCAAGTCACTACGATCAGTAAGCACCTCCATACTGTAAGAAGTGTCTAGCCTAAATAGACGTTGTCGATGTCGAGCATTCCACCAAAGGCATAATAGGATATATGAATTCAGCAAGTTTCGGAACTCGTCAACCTCAACGTTGTGTCACTCAATGCTTTAACTGCTCACACATTTGGCAAAATATTCTTTCCCCAACAAATACCCACACAATCGTTCTCCTTGGTACCGCGTGGCATTTCGCATTTATTCCATTCGCCACGTCGATGTCCAGTCGTGTCCAAACATTCAAAAGGACGCTGCCTGGAAGATTTGATGCCATCTGATTTGCAACAGTCAGAATAGCACACCGGTGGCACAGCACGTTATGAATCTGCATTACTAACAGCACCTTGACCAAATTGTAATCTGATAAATCTTTGTACCCATACAAACAGCTAGTTCCATTTTCGAAGCTGAGCAAACACTTTGACTTCCGATGCACCACATTTCGTTTAAACTGTGTTTTCACCATTGCTGTGTAGAGTTGGGGCACCAAGCTAAATTACACGGCGTCTACCTCGCCGCGTTCGATTCTTATTGGTGCCTCATAATTGGCTAATTTTGAGTGCTGCAGGCATGCCAGTTTGAGTTAGAGCAGTATAATGGCTGTGAAACCTTGTTTGGTGCTCGAACGCGCCTATTTTTAACAAATGCGTTGTGGATAGCACTAGAACTATGTAGCGTTTGCACTGTGTTTACAGCTAATGGCGTCTTTTCTGTGGCGTGCTATGTGAGTTGTTTCTATAGATGGTTTGGAGGATGTTGGTGTTTATTTGGCCTAAAATAAAGTGGGCCAATAAAACACGCAGGGTCGCGGTATCTCACAAACCTCGGTGGCTTGTCTTTTCTCCTGTGATCCTCTATCATAGGAAATACTGCGCTGTGCAGCGCGACTAATTATTGATGCACCTATGGTCGGAATGTCTAACAATTAACAAAATGTCCCTATGTTGTGTTCTAATTGATAGACCAAACAGCGGTTTGTTGGCAACGGCCGTGCATTTGCTGCTTGGGTGTCCGAATTTATTTTGCAACTGCTGGGCTCTACTTTGATAATCCGGATGAACAAGGCGCAGATTCATTAAAGTCAAACAACTTCAAGCTAGTCAGTTAGCCAACAACAGTTGTGCTTATGGCAACAAATTCAACCCAATATGCTTTGCGTGTTAGCGTCAGTCAACGAGGCGTCTAGTGATGTCTCTTAGCTCCAGTGTTCAAGTGTTTCCTCTTGTGCTCCACAAGCTAGCATGCTCACGATAAGAGACGGGTACCTTGCATCGTTATGCAAAAGAATTTGGCAAAACCATGCACTTTCATCGTATGGCAGTCGCTACACTTTCACGGCATTTCTAGATGCTAGCAAAAATTGATAATGAATTATGTCCAGACGCATCCCACGTCACCTCTATACAAAGCAGTTAAATTATTCCTCAGCTTATATTACACATAAACACATGTGATCATTGCACTGAGCTACAGGGCACTTTGGAGAATGGAGATTATTCGTGGGAGCATAGCAGAAGTTTCCACGGAATGCTGTTTAGATAGCCAATAGTGAATTTCAGGTCTTGTGAAGAAGGTCATAGGCGTTGTTTTGTTACAAGGCATTTGTTCGAATGAACTGGTTAATAAGACACCCAAGCCCTAATTAGCACTGATCCTCTGCTGTTTCGCTCAAATCTTAATGTCCTTCTGCAAAACAGCGATGATCTCATTAACTAGTGCCTCTCTTTAGGAAGCCGGCTATAAAATCTGGCTTATTTGAAATGACGGTGGTCTGTAAGATTTGGCTACTTTAAAGTTGGTGGAAAGTGGTGGACGTCTTTCGAAGGAAACGGGGAGGCTCTATCGTGCGTCTTTTTGAATACTGGGCTTGAGCCTCACCTTTATTGTCATTATTGTTTGCAGTGCACTGAGGTTCGAAGAGTCCTGGTAGGTCAAATCCATTATTTTGGGACAAAGAACGCTAGAACTCAAAGTTTCACCCCCATTACAAGTTTACATGTCGGCAGTCAACATGCACGCAGCATATTTCGCATCGCACATAGACTAATTAGGAAGCATTTTGAAGGGTTTGTAGACCTTTGTCATTTGTTACCTCTTGACGCTGAAGAGAGCTTTTATTGTCCTACTCTCATCGATCACCCAAGCATAATGGACGAACTCAAACAAACTTGTCACTTATCCAACAAACAACTTTTGCAAAGTTTCCAGTATGTCAATCCCTAGTCACTTCAATTAGTTTGGTGCACGGCATATTTTCTCTGCTTTATCCAAGGAGTGTTCATGCAAACCAGCATCACCTCCCAGTGCAAAGTTTTGAGGCCAAATGTGCCCAGTTGAGTGAATTTCACTTACTGCGGGCCCGCATGTCGGCAATCAAGGTTCTTCGATGCGAAAGAAAAGTTGATTCATCAAGACCATGTCATGTCTTCTACTTTCACATTTCTTCGCAGCTTCCACATTTCAGATGTCACAGCCAATTTACGGCCCATTTTGAGTTGCCTCACAGAGACAAGTATTTTATATGACTGTTGCTTCATCCTTGCCCATTCAGTCTTCCAAATTCGAAGGACCTTTTAGTTTACCTATGCAACTGTTGGGCGAACTTCCTTCCTTTGTAGAATCGGGACAATTTGTATGCATTCCTTGCAGGTGATTTCATCAGTCATATTCTTGCCTCCTATATCACAGATTGATCTAGCACGATGGTAAGTTTCCTCACAAATATTGAAGCAATGCGTGAAATTCTGTTTGGTTAGGAATGGTAGAGAGTGACTTGGGCGATATATTAGCATGTGAGATGTGTGCACATTTAATTAGGACTAATCGGGAAGGGAGTATCTATTTTCCCTTTAGCGAGGTCACCTTGTCTGAGTGAAAATGCCACATTGATGCACCACCTTTCAGTCCGTCTGTGTAGTCACAGAAATTGGGTGAGCTGATTTGGTCTTGCAATGAAAACTACATTAAATCAAGTTGGAAGTACAAATCTTTTCTCGGTAGCACTTCACCTTGCTTCCTGTATGCCTGGATCCATTCCTGCTAGAGCAGTGCTAACGTTCGGTGCGCAAGCTTAATGTCTTATCCTTTTTTAAAAATTATCCATTGCATTTAACTAGAACATGTTGTATTTCCTGTTTTAGTGGCAATTAGAAGCCTCTTCTTCGTGAATTGATTTGGACTCGACTGTACAAAGTGGCATTTCCCTAGGCTTACCAACGGTGGGTTAGCTCTATCATTTACCGCTTTACGGTGCAATGAGGTTTCGATTTTGATGCCACATTTCAGTTTGTGTTTATTGGATATCTTTGCATGGAACGACACTTTCTCTGTCCCAGTCTGCAGTGGACTACTCTTCATTCATTGGTTCACTTCGAGAAAACTGCGGCGAGCAAAATGATGGGTTGCATTGCTAAGAAAACTGTTTTGTTTTCTCCTTCAAATACAGTTAACACATAACTCAGCCAATAATCTGAATGAATTAAATACGGTGTGCGTATCAATGAGAGTTTAAGAGGAATGTGTGGATGCAAACACACCATGTTGGTGGATGGGTTGAGGACCAGCACGTTGTGACGTAAAGCACAGAGTTTATGTGGGAGGAATGCGTTGCTTTACTTGGACGTAACATTCATTGATTCCAAGTGAAGCAACACGTTTAGGCATAAAGTATTTGTGAGGAAGATAAAATGCAAAATTGTGGCAAGTTGAAAACAATGAGACCTATGACACTGCCTTTTCTTGGGGTGTAAATGTCATATCGAACGCCTGTGACGGAAACCGGGTAAAACGACTGCAGAAGGTAGGAAAGTTGCCAGCTGATATTTTCAGCTGGGGAGGAAAACAGGTAGTGTAGGTGGCCTAGGCTGTCGAAGGTTGTCAAAAGCGCCTTTAGCTAAATGTGTCGTCCAATGCCAACTTTGCATGCCATCTGCTCTGCCAGCAGTATTTGGCATGCATCTGCGCGATTTTACAGTGCTTGCAGTGAGGAGCATGAAAGTTGACGCTTAAAGCTGTAAGGTTTAAGGGCATGTTGGGGCCCAGAATGATGACAATTGGTGGCATGCGGAAGTGATTGCCGTTTGAGATGAACACACCACACCGTGGTTACACTTCAGCTTTGGCTGACGACAAAGAGGACTTTACCCTACTTGCTCTGTTTAGATCATACTGCATCGAGTAGACAGACGTCACTCGTACAACTCTGACCTTCAGCACCTGAAGTGTTCTTGGTTAGTGTCTGCCTCTTCAGTCTGCCACATGCAAGTTCAGCACTGACAGCCCCGTCAAAGTTCAAGTCACGTGGATAAGCTTCAGAGGCGAGTTAACTTGATAAGACAATGAGTCTATCACAATGAAGCAAAATTGTATGTTTCATTCAGGTGCGCTTTATTTCACAACTCCAGATTACGAATGACAAAGACAATGTACCAAGACTAGAAGCTGAACTCATTTAGTTGCCTCAAGAGTTCATGAGGATGACTTTGAGGCAAATCAAGCTTTTGTCATTGCCGAGAGTTGGGATCTTCGCTTCCTCTCAATTACGTCAAGACCAACTAGGAGAACGACTTCAGAGGGGCAAATGCGCTGCAATAACTATGCACCACTTTGCAGTAATTGTGCTCGCAGCACAATCTGACCCGAAATTTATAGCTAAGTGAGGACTGGATTTGATGCTTTGCATTAATATAAAGGAGAGAACTTATGCGCCTACGGCGTTGCCATGTGGGAGACAGATGGTTGCACACCCAGATATCAGGCACCCTTTTGTATGGTAGATAGATAAGACGGCATGATGGTTTGCCAAGCACTCGTGATAGCTCTCAGGCGGAGGCCTTCACCTTCCTATCTTATTTTCTCTTGACTAGTCAATAAGAGCCACGAAGAGGTGCACTCACCACCACTTAGCATGTCAAATCAAACTGACTTTGGTGTGCAGGTCCTTGAGGTGGACTCTTCAACGTCCTGGAGTGATGGTGTTATATATTAAGGTTAAACTCTTTTGACTTAGGCCGCATATTAAGCCTAGAATTGATCTTGAGAATATTTCCACACAATGCATGGCACGCGGATACACCAATTTTCGCTCATTATATGCTTCACTCACCACTGACATTACACTTACTCTGAGACTATGCATTCAAGGTTATGAATAGGAGCCCACTCAGTTTGGTAGAAGAATGTGTTCAAATTACGGACACCAAGCCCTATTAATTAACATTTTACTGTAACATCAAGGGATAGAAAGAATAACGAAGCATCATAGTGATGGGCGAGTGCTTTACGCCCCAAGCATATGAGTAAGTTGATGCGATTGACAGGCTCTCGCCTATTACAACACGTCAAGCTATTTACTCTAAAATTCAAGATGCTGCCGTAAATGTGGATCTTAATTAACTCGAATGCATTGCTATTGGTCAACAAATCTTCTTCAACGCAAACAATTTGCCTAAGGGATTAAACCGACCCCTAGACATGCCGAGGTCCTGCGAACTCTGTTAACTGTTAGCTTTCGCTTCATTCACTTAGTAGCTGAATTGAACTAATTATGATTTGTTGCTTATTTGATTTGCATCAACAGCCTACTTATCAGGTAGTCTCAAGGTGCTTGTGGACACTTTTCGCCTTGCGGGATGTATTTGCGTCTTAGTAATGTTGTTTGTCTTGAAGCAATTTCCTTTGCAACAATCTAAGCACGAATTAGTTGACTGGGTCTAAGACTTATGAAGCTTCTCACCTCCCAATTACTTCATTCTTACAAATGAGAAGTGATTAGTGCTAGTAACAGATACAATTCTCCTCCTGCTGAGATCTGTCTTAAGGAAATATTAGATTTCGGTCCTTTGATTAACAGTGTAATCTGCCACTACCGCATGTAAAAGGTCCGTTTAACTTAGAGTCGAAAGTGTGCTTCAAGCTTCTAATAATGATAAAATATGTTTGAATTAGAGGTCAAAGAGCCACATTTCGAACGCGACGACTTAATCTCTATATACTTTGCTTTAGACTTCCACTCTAACTATTGACCCAAGTGTGCATGTCCTCTGTAAAAACGCAAGCCAAATCTGCTGTGGCAGAAATCTTGCTGCTAGGCTTCAATCTGCGTTAATCTCACTTACATGAAAAGCAAAGTTTCTCAGCTGCTACCCTGTCCTCCACTGTTTAGCTATGAGTAGGCAACGAAATGCTATCCAATCACATTTGGAGCAACGAAATGCTTTCATTTCGTGCCATGCAAACAAATACACATGTGCGAACGTTGAATAACAATTGCATAAATAATGCACAAAATAGTTGTGCTTAAGAATGAGGCAGTACGATTGGTGTTCTATAATACTATGTGCGAGATTTAAAAGAGTTGGACTCATTCACGTTAACCCAAGCAAATTTGGTGACAAGGAATAAATATGAGCCTGATGCACAAGCCTATAATGTGATGAGTAAACTTGGCTGTTTCCAGTTGTTTTCACCCATTTAGTGATATTCCTCCTTTAATTTTATGCAATCCTTGTGATTTCACCGTGTGGTTTCGAACGCGTTGCTTTCACACACACAAGCAATCACTGCAAGAATGAGAAACGGCGCAGCTTAAGTAGCCAAATGTCCCTTTGATCAAGATCAGCTCATCAAACTATGAATTTGTTGAGCGTGTATAAAACGCTTGTTGCATTACTTTGCACAACTAATTACCCTTTGGTGGCATTTGCAAGGCGAAAATATCGTGCGAAGAAGAACCTTGAATGTTGTCGTAAGCCAGAACTCAAAAATAAACAAGTGGTTTTGCATCAATTTTGCATCAATTTTAAATGAAATATTTAACTGGAGGGAAATGGCAACCTACTCAATACACACTGGGTTCGCCGCACTTTTAAATAGTAACTAGTTCTGAAAATAAATTAAAAGAAACAAGTGCTGAGTCAGAGAATGGGCATCTGAGCGATGGTTAAGGGAAATAAAATTGCATTTTGAACTTAGCTCGTACTCCACGATTGAATAGGGGTGATTTCGCGCAAGAGGAACTTAAAGTTCACATTAATGCAACATACTAAGGTTTTGTTTCGGTTAATGCATTGGATAGCTTTTGCGCATCAAGCGATCACATTAATTAAGTTGAACTTAAGTCTCGTAATGCTCTATTTGGCGAAACATACTTCTAAAACAATTCAAAGGTTGGGTGTAAATGTGCCAAAAACAAGGCGAAACTATTAGTTCTTAAGGATGCGCTATTTGAATAAAGCGAACTGGAGGAAAGAGAAACAGAAAAAGTACGCCCATGATAATAAAAGCTGTTTTTATTTAATTGTCGAGGTATGGTTATGAGGTCATATCCACCCCTGGAGCCCACCTCACCAGCAGGGCGACTTTTAGTCACGGAACATGGTTCTTCGATGCCGACCAGGAAGTCAACTTCCCGCGAGTGACCCGCATAGTCTACTCCCTGATTTCGCCGCAAAACACTATGCCACTAGTCTGCACCCTGTGTGCTTTATGCTAAATGGCCAACTTCAGGATCGTTTCGATGCTGCACACGCAGGCACGCATGCATAAATGAGCCGCAACATGATCTTCATTCTTTTCGTCTTAGTACATTTAGTGATCTTGCTTCTTTCACTGGAATCATTGCCAAATCGTAAAGAAGTTTTAGCACCCCACTACGTGGTTCGATATATGAGCCAACTTCTCGTGTGCCTGACAGTCAGCCATCAGACAACTAGTGCCAATTTGTGGAACACGCAAGTGGCGATTCTCACGGAAATCGGCCGTGTCTCGTATCGGATTACCCACTAATCATAGCAATGGTGGAACCACAGAGAGGAAAATGCTGTTAATGCTAAAAGACAACTTACTGTGCTTCCATTTAGCCTTCCTCCACAAATGTTTATGAAGTTAACCGGGTTTGCAGGAAGAAGAATGCAGATTCGACAATAAAGTGTGACAAGGCGCGAATGATTTTAGCGTCAAAGGAACGATATTCCGATTCAACATAGTGTGTGACATCTATAAAACGGGAAGGTTTTGCTGAGACCGACAGGACTGTGTCAAAATATTGGGCAGTGAGCATCCAGATTGAGATCGATGCAATTGTTTTGCCTTGTAGGGTGTAAGGTTGTCGAGGCAAGTGTGAAGTTTTTAAAGCTAGCCAAACATTGTGATCCACCCATTGTTTATTTCTTCACTGCTCTAATTATGCAAACATGTCGATTTTTGTACTCACTTGGCAAAATAACTGATGCAGTCAGAAATCTCCCTACGTCAGCCTATTGAAAGGGAAATAGGAGCATTTTTTGGGAGCTACTCAAGCTATTTTGGCTTAGCCAAAAATTTGACAGTAGCTGGTGAAAACACTGGTTAAGTCCACTTCCTAAGGACTTGATTAGTCTTGTTTGCATATGCTGCATGTCCATTCTAATGCACCTCACTAGGCTGCAAGAGGGCAGCTTGGATCTGGCTTGAGACCGCGACGGTGGCATCGGCTATCTAGCCGAGGGAAAATCGGCAAATCTGAAGGTCAACAAAATACTTGGATTGATCTTAAGTTTTGATCCTATCAACCAGTGTGATATTTGTGCCTAAACGTTCATCACAATGCTTGCATGGAAAAGTTGGTGGAAGGGTAGAACATTAGAAACATGGCACAAATGACTAACAAACTCAAGCCACGCCTTCAAAGGCAATGTTTTGCACGAAAGATGCCCTCCGTTTTGTTCTTGATGTTTCGTATCTGCTGTAGCATGTGTTTTGTGGGTTCGGAGCATCAGTGCGAATGGTCTCTGCATGGTCGTAGACCGTGTAAAATACAAAGTGCAAGATTTTGGTGGTCATTAGGCCGTATTACAAGCAACAGCGAGTAACAGTGTGCCAATTATAAGCCTAACTACGGCTGCATGTAATGAACGCATGTTATGGATAAGTGGTTAGATATTTTAAAAAAGATATTAATCCATAAGCCCATACGGGCCTATGACAAAAGGAAGCCTTCAATATGAGGCTAAGAAATGCTTGTTTTCGGCGATGGTACGACTTGGGTTTGTAAATGTTAAACAAAGGTAAAGGTGGGTTGAACACTTCTAAAATGGACAGGTGCGTGCGTCTGAGAAAGAGTACTTCTCATGATAGATGAGTCAGCAGCATGCATCTCAAACAAACTAGAATAAAGCTCTGCAAAATCAGACGCACGCATATCTTGCAATGCATATTGGTGGAATAATTTTGACATTAATAAACAAATTTGTGCTTGCTACTTCATTTAACACACAACATGAGAAGCAGGTTTTCAGATATTGCGTAAATGAATTCGCTGATGCCTTAAAATTAGCAGCTTTGCACTGCGTAGAACAATGGAAACTGTCCTCGAACCTAGCATTGCGTAAGAACATGATGTGAGGGCTGCTTAACGCACCGCCACTCCAGCTGCATTAGTAGACCTAAAAGATAGCACAGACGCATGCGACTTAACACTATGGAAAAGTAAAATTTGTAGTTAATAAGTCAACTGCGCAAAGGCTCGCGAGTCGAGTCTGTGTCTTACTTATCACTGCAGATGATAACTCATTGCAGAAAATAGATTTTTACAACTGAACGCAAGCTCGCGATACTAAACATTTTTGAAGAGGTGTATTTTGTCAAAATTGTAGCGTGGAGTTATGATTGGTACACCAACTCGAATTAGCTAATTCGATTTTCTTTGGCTGCTATGATCTCTAAGCTGGCCAAAATGAGATTAATAAGTAGTCAATAGAACTACAAAATTCAATGACATCAACTGAACGCATGATGTTGAAAGCCATGAAATCTCCATCCTCTTTGCTCAGTGTTTCATTTGGTGGCGACTGAGCCTCTCTTCGATGCACAGCATTCCTGTTTCCTTGAGCTGGTTTCATGTCTGCTTGCGGCTAAATTACAACACAAAACTTTTACTGATCGTTTAGTTGATGAGCTATTTACCCATCAACTCTTAATGACAATAATGAATGGCTTCTTATGCTGGGGTACACGACCACCGCCCCTATTATCACTACTAATGCGACATTCTAAATTTTCTCCAACATCCCATTTTGGCGTTATCGACAGAGGATGCTTTAGTGCTTAATTATGTCTCAAATGATTGAACAAACCTGAGCTCACAAATCAGATCTGACTTGTTTTGGACCCCTACCATGCTTTTACAGTAACAGACCTTTCCATTCCTGTGAGGCATTTTACTGTACTCCAACCATCTGCGGGCACAGTAGTGGTTAGCGACATTTGTGGATGTGCTGAGATGCCGTCATCCATAGTGTTATCGATGGTGGTCTTCTAAACACAGACGTGACTCCACGTCTGGGAATTGTGGAGCGGGAGCATATTTGTTTCACAGCGAGTTCTGAGTGTACGTCTACCCTTTGCTTCAGCGCGAAGATAGACTACTATGAGAAGAATAATGGAGAAAACGTAAGCCTTGGGACCAGGATAAGTTTTTGTGCCAGCAAGCACAAAATAATCCAAACACGCGACTTTTCACTTCTATTTAACTGCCAGAAGCGGATTACCAGGCTCGGAACAAAGCAGTCGGCTTAAAGCGAGGATTGATCTGCCTGCTTTCATCAATGCCACAGACCACTTAAAATGCATTCAAGTAATTGGGACGTCCCAGAAATTAATTGATGTTGTGAACGGACCAAAACTTACATGTGCCATTCGCAATTCCGTAATACTGTTTGTTTATCCAAAAATTTACAAGCCTTTTTCCTCAAGTCAGAAATTCAGCTTTTTGACAGAGATTTTCATCAATAAGAGCGGAGTGAGAAATGCGTGATTAGACAATGGTCTTGGATCGCTTGCCACATCATATGAGCTATGTTGATAAGTGGTTATTTCTTAGTCAGGATTGTGAAATGCGAGCTTCTCGTCTTAAACACTACTTTAAAATTAAGCCACAGCACTGCGGGACATTTCACCTGATAAAATGTTCACTCAAGGCAAGGAGCCATTAATTACCTCATGATTCATTGGCAGTTCTGTGCTTATTTCTCTGTAGTTAGATGCTCAAATCAGTTGTCAAGGATGGTGTCCCTTTGTGAATCCTTCAGTGCGAGTGGGGATTCTGTTGCGATAAATCTACGACTACTGCATGGTGGCTTCGCATCGCTTTCGTCCTCAGCGCAGCGATTTCTAGATTTTCTGCAGCACTCAGCAGTTCTGAACCAAAATGACACCCAGGTTTTTCACGGCGAAAATCGTGCCATTGTTTTAGACTTGATACTGAAAGGCATTTAATGGTTTGGTGGCACTGGAAGCCGCAGATGGATATATCTGCGATAAAGCCTGTTCTTAAAATTGCAACAATGCACGTTAGAAGCATCCTACTGCATCTATTCAGCCATGAAACGATGCGGCAACCTCGGCCTGAACTCATTTCCAGCATGTGATAGCACATAATGCCTGCGAGAAATTATTCGAGCATGGCGGTGCACACAGTGACAATTAAGGAAATTCCAGTAAAGACGGACTCATTATTCATTCATTCATTCATTTAAAATTGCTTCCATATTACTGTTGTACTACCGTTTGGGAGCGGAAGGCTGAATATCAGCACTCTCGGCCAGAAAAGCCGAGTAGCGATTTCTGGACTGCTCCCACACTCTGTCTAAGCTTTCTTTGTCGTAATAGTTAAACTTGCATTAGCGTCACTCCAAGTTGCGGTGCACTTAATCATACTTCGTAGTGAAGGATTGCTGACCTTAGGGGTTAGCGATACTTGGATGGGACTGTGTAGCATGCACACACTTGTCATGCACTATGCCTAACGAAGAGTTCTAAGACTTACGAAGTTTCATTTTTGACATAAATTATGACCAAGTTAATTTGCATTGGGTCCGTTAGCCAGAACCCCTTCAAGACTACATTTTGGCTTAAATATTTCCACAAGTCTATAATTTCTCTTCTTATCAGAGGCATTTGCATCTTTGCGGAAGAACTCAGTCTATCGTTCGTAGTGGACGACTCGCAACTAGGTGTCAAGTGCATTCACCACGGAGAATTTGTTGCCAAAATTTCCCATTGCGGTATGGATATAAACCCACCCACTTAATAAAGAGAACCACTGCAATAGGATGTTCTAGGAAAGTTAACATTATGCTGAGAGGAGGGCTGCCTCCTACGGCACCCTAAATCCTACATCGCCACTCACATTCTACACCCCATTCTGTGTAGATTCACCATCAACTCTCTTATTCAAAGAGGGCCAGCGTCAGGCTGTGATGATAGGATTGCAGTGAGCAAAGCACAGCTGAAAGCTCACGTAATACTATGGCAGTGTTCAATGCATAAGGAAGCATGAACGATAAGTAAGTGCAACTCACATGACGTTCCTATGCCCCAGATGGCGCGATGTACAGGTTAGCTAACCAAAACTTCCAAAGAAATTAATTGCTGAAGTAGAACTTATCTCATCATCTGACCTCAGGCTCAGCAGTTTTATGGTGGTGCCGCTTTCCGACTGTCTGCTTGCAGTAGCTTTTGCAAAGTTAACATAAAAGACAAACAGTTTGTGCATTGGTTGGTTTGCAACAAAGGTTTTCCCAAGTTGTGCCAGTGCACATTTATGATAGTAAGCGGGAGTTGGATGTGGAATTGCCATGAATCAGTAAGCCGTATAGCGTAGAAGTCCCTCGCAGCTCAAGTAAGCCTTTGCTCATAGGCTGACATTTGTGTGGAGCATTCATATAAATGCGGCATGTGTTGTGGATGCAATGCACTTCCGGACTGATGATGGACTTTCAATTGTGTCATTATTTTGGCCACTGAAGCTTTGGTGAAGGAATGTGGAGCAGCTGGCAGTAAGTTGCGATTCCATTCCATTGCATTTTTTCACTAAGATTTCTCCATTCTCCATATCGGCGTGAGGTCCACATCTCCACGCCTATTCATCAATTGCTAGAACATGGAAGAAACAAGTGAGCATTCCCACTGATAATCACCCACTTCCTCTCGTCGATTACAATGCTCCAAAATATGGAATTGGCACCGCTGATTAGAGATAATGACCGAGTATTACAACTGTGGTTCACTTTCCTTCCCAATAACTTCCAACTCTATGGGTTGCTTGAATCGACATCGGTGCAGTATTATCATGGAACAAGTTATTCTTGAAGCTAGACACGATTATGCTATACAGTAGTGCCCACCATGCTTTTGCATTTCTTTCACATTCGCCATGCGTCTCCTCAAATCTCGTGTTGGGTAGTTAGCTTTGACGGCCACCGTTGCATATATCCTTAAGTGACAATATGTCAAATGTGCGCACAGAAGGAAGTGAAATATTCTTTCGTTCGTGAAAAGAAAACAGCCGAAATTCGCTACTGATAATTAGCCTGCCCAATCTCCTCCGCTATTATAGCATTGACGCATCAATCCTGCAGCAATGATTGGAACTTCACCGCACCATCTTGCCTGCTGTTCTCCTTCTTTTTATATCCTGCTGGCGTTCGTGATGCCCTTGGAATCACGTGTAATAATAGTGGGGTGCTGCGCGTATGCACTTGCACATGCATGTATAAGCCCAGAAAATGGACCACTTGATCACTAATAGCAGACTCATTCACCGAAATTCATAACTACCCATTAATCCACCCAACTGGCATGGAAGCACACGTATTGTGCGCATTCAATAAAAAACGCATTACGCCTCTGACATTGCTCTAAAATGCACTTGCCAACAAGGCACTTTTTTCCCTGAAAGCAAATTAATTTAGGCATTAGTCCAGTATGCTTAAATTCAACAACATCTTTGCTTTTCATCTATCTGCTGCAACTTTAACATCTACTGCCACTACTAACTCTATCGAAGTCAGCGATGCCAACAAGATCCCTTTGAATTCCGCAGAGTACATTGTGCATCTCAGTTAAACACAGACATCCACCCAAGTCATTTCAATTTTCCCCTGAGATTTGACGCAGGGTTCTAAGAATGCAGCTGCAACCTCATCCTTACACATTGAGGCATAACAAGCGGCACAAATCAACATAATCTCTTTTGTAATAAGGCGTTGCTAATCCTGCCAATTCAAGCAGAAGTACAGCAAGCCCACCCACAGTCCCCCAAATACATTTCCTTAGTGTAATGTGGACAAGTAACTGGTAAAGGAGGAATCGGTCAGCCAATTCGAGTCATTAAGCTGAATTTCGCAAGACGTTTTCAAACAAAAGTAAGTAACAGCACAGTCATTTGCCTAAAAGCCTTGCATCTTTAGGATGCTGTGCACAAGCATGTAGAATTGAGAGGCACATCCACGTGTTCAAAAATGACGCGCATTACTACTATGCCCTAGTAGTCATCAATTTACGTCTTCTATTCTCGGAGGCGATCATAATTAAATCCTGCTGTTACTGAGAGCAAAGCTATGTTAGGGGTGATTTCTGCATACCTAAGATTGCCAGATTATTCTCCAAAAACAAATCCTCTTATCAGCACAGTTCAAAAGGCAGGAAGAGAAATGCAGCGAAAATACGACTAACTGAACGTACCAGTGGGCGATGCTCTCATGCAAACTAGTCGGTAAAATGGTGGTGTTGATTTGAGTAGCTTCTGCCCTCAATTTATGCAGCGTCAGGCGTCAATCCGTAAAGACTGACATCTCCTGTCGTGGCGTTTGCTATTTTCGCCTTTGGGGAGCCATCACTAGCGGTTGGTTGTGTAGGTACTTCAACTTGTTCCGAGTTGCGAGTGACCTTTCTTTCAGTCGCAAGTGTCCAAAAGATGTTGCAGCTTACGCGAATCCTATTAAATTTAGGCAGAGGAAGGATCTTTCTTATTGCATTCCCTTAAAATGTAGGAAAATGTGGTGCTTATCTAGCATTTTCCTGATTGGACTTCCAATTTTTGCGTAAATGTGCTTAGCACAGGGTACGAGACGATTGCATATGCTAGAATTTAAAATGTAAATTATTATTTTGTTAAACTATTGGTAAATGTTAGTAATACTTCCGTTCTATGTGACGGCGCACATTATAATCATGCGTTTTAGCTTGCTTTCGCGGAGAATTTTGGTGGATTCCATGCAAAAAATATTTCTTTGATTTCTTCTTGGCTCAAAAATTGCATTTTAAGCTTTTGTCAGCTTTTAGCTCAGCTAAGTTTCGAACATCTGTGCTTAGCTGAATGATCGTGTGGCGGCAGCGGTTCTTGCCAGTTCTTCGACCTTGGTAAAACAAAAAAAGTTGTTTGACACATTTGTTTATGATATGCCTTTTACCAAGCTACAGAATAGTAAAACGTTTACCAATAGTACTATGACAAGAGCGGTGGTGAATGACAACACTTGTCAATGTCTGGCTTCCAAACGCAACAATATACGTGGTTATTCAGCTGGAAGGACGGGACAATATATAATAGTTCCCAAATATTTAACAATGCAAATACTTTTTCGGCAATATCTTCAATGATCTGTTATATTAAGTGACATTTGCAGTTCGTCTCCTCACCATATGCCCATTCGTTCCCAAATCACTAATGAACGGAATTGGGGAGAACGTAGGCCATGACGGCGTATTCTAGCAAACATTGGAATAACCTGCTCTGCATGTGTCATTCTAACTCTGACCTCTTCAGAAGTCCTCAATATTAATGCATCTAATGTTGAGTTTAGGGGATGAGAGTGAGAGAGTGGTGGATGTGGGGAATCAGGCTGCACTGTTACGCTGTGGGAGCTATTGTGAGCGTAGTGGATTAAAGTTCCATTTCAGGTGTAATGCAACACGCACTCAGTAAAGTGCAAATTCAAATGTAGCGCATACCTACTCTAGAGCATTGTCCATATGATGGATAGCATGGGTATCACTACCCTTGTAGATTAGTAGTGGCAGCTGAAGTCAACAACACCAGCAAATCGACAAATAATCACGATACATGCGAGCAGGCTTCTAATACGCAGTTGGAGTCACGTCTTTGGCCTTTTGGAAGGCACTGCTCAATTGCAGCAGACCCACTTTCTAAGACCTATTCATGGTGCTGCCCCTTATTTTACTCGTAAAACAGCATGTGCCACGTAAGTGTACACAGCCAAATGCAAATTCTGTGGGGTGATATAAGGTCTACTGCAAAATGCATAAATTTTGAGCAGCCAAGTCAGGTACCGATTGCTAGACGCCTTTAAAACGCTGAAGCTACTCGTTTAAACGTTTGGAGCAATCGCGTTTCCTCAATTGGGTTATTATGCTTCCATACTACCCTTACGAAGCATTGTAAGAGGCTGCATAAATTGTGCCGATGTTAGTTTCTGCAAACGAGCAGGCAGTGTAAAATCAAGAACTTTTAAATGTGACAGGCAACTTCGTTTTTCTTTCTGCACCTACATAGTGGAAGAGGAGACTCGGCTGAACTAAAACAATGCACAAATAATTGGTTGTAATATTTCCAACTGCAAAAGTCCCAGTTTTCGCTTTGTGGCAGAGGAGGTTTGTTGCATTACTTTTATTCATGACGCATTTAAGGCATATTCTGTTGAAAACATTACAGCTTCTACAAAGCATGTTTAACATCATGCATTCCATCCTTCAAGCCAAGGGCAACTGATGCGAGTAGTAACACTCCAACCACACGTCGGTGCGGAGGGTTGACCTCGACCTTCTTTCCAGAGCGTAGCTACGCTATGTTATTGCACAAAATCAATCAAGTAGACCAAAGCACTTGTTGGTCTTGAATATTCTAGTTGACGTTCACGTAATTTTTACCTGCTAAGATATCTTATCGTCATTTATTGCTTAGTCCAGTTTGCACTCATTTGCATTGGTTAAATTTGGCATTTCAAGACGAAATATTATGCGGGCCGTCCCAAAATAATGAAATAGTAAAATGAGGACCGCTTTCCGCTCCATACAATCCTTGCTTTACAATGCTTATTCAAAATGGCTAATAAGGGCATTCCTTTAGGCCAATCCTTCTAAAATTAAGGCACTTAACCAGCTAAATCCTGATAGTTGAACCCTTTAATCAGTTAACAAAACTGCGCATACTTTGTTTGACCATAATACCAAATTCTGTATGATGATGGTAGTTTAGCTAGCTTCATAGTATTGTGGTGATGATTTGGAGAATTTCGGTACCACAGCGTCTGCAATTTGGAACCCAAGTAACACAGGCTTGCAAACGAATAGGCTCAACGCTCTTTCGTACCACTGCGAATTGTTGTTGGTAGCCATGCCGACAAAGTGCTCTAGTTCCAAAATTGGGCTTAAGTGAACGCTTTTAAACCACAAAAATTTCTGAAGTTCTATGACGACTAAAGGCGTAGTATCACCATTATTAAGGGCTTCCAATTTTTACGTAAATGCATTTTAGTCGGCGTTTAGCTGGCCAGCCCTAGCTGTGAGCCCGGTCACCACATGCGGCTTCAATATTTGGCAGAGCTATGAGTTCATCACTACATCCCATCGCCCATGCCGCGATCGGCGTGAGCTACTTCCTTTCCTTCAGTTAAACGCAGTCTCAACAAATGATTTCTTAGTCCTTTACGTGCCTTATGACTACAGGTTATTAGCAAGGAATGAAGTCGGCATCACCTCCACCATGCTATTTTCATGCCTTTTTAAATTAAACTAACATAGATAGAAGAACGAAAACATGAATTTAAAAAGGTAACAAATATTGTGGGGGTTGGTATCATCACATATGCTGTAGTTGTGCCCAATGCAATTTGTAAATTTGTGAGAATATTGCCACCTACTTCAAAAGATAATTATTCCTAAGTCCTCAGGGTGTCATTAGGATGAGATTGTTTTCGTGGGTCAAAATCATCGTCTTGTTCCATCAGACCCAGAAAAAATGGGCTGTTAGTTCACAAAATGTGGAAATAGTGAGAAACGGGTAACACCTCTACACCATGCGCGCCCTCTAGATGCAACAAAAAAGGAGCATCACCATTCAAATATTCGTCGTCGATCATAATCGTAGGTATTTTCTTGTGAAATTTGTAGCATGACAACAGTGTTCAGATGCCATTTAGAGGGAACAAAAGATCCAGAGGAATTGGAAAAGTGAACGGGAGCTATAATGTTCGGCTGGTGCTCCCATCAGTGGCACCAATTTCATTTGCCTAAGACGTTATAATTAATGGGAGGAAGCAGTTTGCTGGTCAAAAGTGCATAAATTTTAAACAAATAGCAGGGAAAAGTATGGGAACTTTAAAATCCCAACCAAAAGGAAAATGGTAGAGTTCATGGTGAAAAACTGCGGTGAACTGCCACTACCCTGCGTCAATGCTCCACAAGAGATTTTTTTGAACGAAGCTTATAAATCAGTAAGTATTAAAATAGGTCAACTGCCTCCAAACCCATGCTGATCAGAGTAAAACCTGAAAATGCAACTTACTGCCGTCTGCTCCGCATTCCTTTACCAAAGCTGTAGCGGCCAACGGAATGAGACACAGATGAACCTCCATCATCAGCCCAGAAGTGCTTTGTATCCAAAACTCAAGCCGCATTTATGTGAACGCTTCACACACATCAGCCTATAGGCAAATGGTTACTTGACCTATGAGGGGCTTCTACACGATACAGTGCGTTGAATCATGCAAGCAATTCTAAATCCAAAGCCCACACTTAATTTCATAGAGGCGAAGAGAGGAGCAAACTTGAGAAGATTTGCAGTGCAGGCTAACATCACCACCACTGCTGTAAGTGGGCAGTCGGATGTCGACACGGGCTTAAAATTGTTGAACTTGAGGCCATTCAATAGGGCTTTGGAAGGTGGGATAATCTTTACTCCAACAGTCTACTGCATTGGAGGTTTAGATGATTAATCTGCGCTAACCCGCCATCAGTGGGGGATAGGGAGCGACACAAATAGATAAAACAAATTTAGCCTTAAGAAAATTTTATGCATCCAGTGAAGGATCACCACTTGAGAACCAATTCCGTTGAGGAAATCTAAGTAGAAAAGAATCTTCAAAAATAAGGGATTTAAGCATCTTCGTGGGATTACATATCACTTCTGTTCCGGAGCAGGCAAAAGCCATCAAACTGCGTCAGAGGAACGAGAAAGCATTTAGTCGAGCATCACCAAATAGGATAAGTTTTGCTCTCCCATCAGTTCGTCTACCGTAAATCCACCCTTATTATTCCCTTTTGCATAAGCGTAGGTGATGAAAAGGGGCTAAGAGGAAGTGGAAGACTCTATCGTTTTGTCCATAACTCGACTAGCGCAAAAAATATACGGTTTTGTTAAAAAGGTGAGAAAATACATTAGCATATAAGCTAGATACCATTTACACAAAAGTGGTCAAGTGGAACAGCCGGGTAACAGGTAGGATTACTTCCATTGTCAGTAAAAAGGTCACTCATAGCACTTGCGCGTTTGGAAGAGAGGGGAGTGTCTCTTGTTTTTTACCTTTTTTGCCCACTATGACGTGCTTTTACCCACAAGTAGTTCAACGAAAAATCGCTTAGTATGAAAAGGTTTAATTATATTAAAGAAAGACTTTGGGCATGAAAGAGCCTTCAATGCAGCCAGCTTCTTACATCCTATTTTAGCTCTTTAAATAACTACTGTCTTATCCCTGTTTAGTTTGTTTAGAGCCCGAAGCAACTTAACAGAGATTGGCTAGTAGTTGTTTAAGACCCTAAAATAGTGTGCAAATAACTGCCATCAAAACGGTCGATTTAGGTCTTTGCATAATGATGCCTCCTTGTTAAAATTTTGGTTAAAAAACCCTTTTCATGACTTATAGACAGCAGCTTGGTTTTAGTCGAAAAATACTCATTTTGTAAAATGGATTACCACCTGAAATGATAAGCAGGGCACAAGCTCGTCCAACAATTTTTGTCGCGCCTGACCTACTGCAGATTTATGCAAGTCAACGTTATGGATCAGTAGGGTTGATGGTTGATATCTTGTGGAGCTGGAATCGCAGTCGAAATAGGTGCCTTTACTGGCCACTGAACCATATTTTTTTGCAGCATAACATAACACTTTTTAGTAAATTTGAAGTGGCTCAGAACCCCAAGGAGATATCTGAACACAGCTGCCATTGGTAGGTGGAGTAGTCTGATTCCCACACTTCCAACGGAAATGTAGATATCCAGGTGACATTCGCATTGGTCCGATTTAGTTTAAGCCTAGTGGTCTTAATCTTTATTACGTACCTATAGCCAGACATAGAGTTAGACGCTGAAACAGCTCCGTTAGATTGTGTCCAACGAATTGGATCCTTGGTTGGGCTAGTCTGAATTGGTTTATGGTAGCAAAGCATTGCAGAATGCAGTTGATTTTGGCAAGTCTCAATTCCAGTGGTGTGTGAGTGGGAAAGGAGTCAGTGATGAACTTCAGAATTGGACACAGCATAGCTTTTACTCATCGACGCATTGGAGTCGACTGAGATCCACCATTTACAATGCTCAACCTCTAGAAGCAGACGTCTAACACACTGCTTCGCATTTTTTACTCAAAAATATGCTACTCTTATTAAATACGAAATACCGAGCAGGTGATGCCACAGTGCTATTCACTAGGCCACAACTTAGACAACCGCCGCGAATGCAAATGCAATTATCACAAGATGTCCTCCTCACTTTCATAGCTTCCAAAAGGGATAAAAAATTATTTTAATGCTAACAAGGACAAGATCATTTACACACAGGCATGAGAGCACCACGGTCATTACGTTAAGCCTCTCAGTCTACTACCAAACGCACACTAACCTAGCTGCCATGAGTCCTATCTCTAGTAGTGACTAACAGCGCATCAGCAACTTGGTTGTCACGATTCAACGTGAGAGGTTCAACTTAACCTCCCTTCTGCTACGTAGCAACACTATGATGCTCTACAAAATCACTCAGGCGGAATATTTCTCTTGGTGACGATGTAGAGGGTTTTGGCGAACATCCACGCATTTTGCATTTAGCAGCGCAAAATATAGTGTTAAGTGGATCTTCTTAAAACAGTTAAATCGTGAAATGAGCACCGGCTGTGACTCCAACTTATCGCTTCCTTCATCGAGTTCATACCTGTAATATGTTCAGTTTTTCAATGACATCATATGGTGTGGTGTATTCCATAACTGGAAAAAAATCCCTTCTCATTATTCAGCTGCCGCAGCGAATACAACCAAATTCGTGCATAGCACTCCAAAATCCCATAATAGAAACTTTTTCACTATATCAGAATCAAGAATTTAATGCAATAATAGTGCAGTAAGATATGCAGTCGCTTACCCACAAAAGTTATGAATCAGATTGCCAAATTTCACCATTGCACCTAACCAGAAGTTGATGTGCTTAGTAAATGAGGAGAAAATGCCTGAATAAATACAAAATACAAGGGTATTCACCAAGACTCTACATCGCCGCCAAGAGAATTATTCCGCCTGAGTGACTTCGTGAGACATCACGGTGCTGCCACGTGTTAGAAAGGAGGTCAAGTTGAACATCCCACGCTGACTTCTGGCAGCCAAATTTCTGGTGCGCTTTACGTTGCCTTTAGAGATAGGGCTCATGGCAGATAGGCTGGTGTGCAGTTGATGGAAGATTTCAAAAGTAGAGCATTAGACTGTGAGGCTTAACATAATGAGTAGATTCCTATCGTGGTGAAGTTCGTCACTGACTCCTTTGCAAGTAGCGATGTGCAGAGAGAAAAATCGTATCACGCGAGTATAATACACGTCTGCTTGTGCAGTCTGTTCTTTCCCCGCAGCTCACAACACTAGAATTAGGAGGCGACAAATTCACTAGCGTTCTGCGAAGCCTTGCCACCATAAAATCGAACCAGACTAGTCAAATCGAGCATCCATTTCACACTGATCCACAATATTGACTTGAGTGTATCTGCGATAGATTAGGCGCAGCAATAGTTGCCGTGTCTTGTGACTTGCTTATCATTTTGGGTGGTAACTCGTTTTAAATATGACTATCACCTGACCGAAAGCAAGCTGCTGGCACTAAAAATATTTTTAAAAGATATTATTTTTTTCAAAAATTTGCAAAATGTTATTTGTGGAACGGCACAAAACAGCTGCTTTGCATTTGCTTGAGCTACCTTGTGCTCTACACCATCTAAATGGAAATTAGACAGTAGTTCATTAAGACTAAAAAAGAATGCAAATAACTGGTCATCTTAAGGACCCTCTAACTGCCAAAATTTTTTTCTGAAATGGTCAGCTTCATTCATACTGAGCAGCCATTTTGGTGAACCACTTGTGAGTAAAGGCACGTGATACTGGGCAGAAGGAGGCTAGAAACATGAGACATTCCACTCACTTCCATATACTTAAGTACTATGGTTGACTTCTGCATCCCTCTTCCGACAACGTGGTCGTCACTGCAGGCGCATGTTGTAGACACTATTTGTCAGACCTGGGTCTCTAACCATTCGTTCCTACTGTGGGCACACCGGCAACGCAGCTATTTCCACCGATTATCTGGATGTTCCATTGGATCGCTTTCTTCGTAAAAACAGTATTAGGCCCAAACACCTATGCATTTCCTCACAGTTTGTGAAGACGGTGAAAATTCTACTGCAGTTTTGTTTAAGACATTGGGGCAGAGTCTGCTACTTCCACTTGATCTGTCCCCATCACTTAAGTCTCTATAAAAGGGAATAATGAGGATAGATTTTGAGCTGACAGACTGATGTACGGGCGCACTCATTCCATTTAGTGACGCTTGACAAAGTGTCTTTTACATGCTCAAGAGCAGGAACAATATGTAATCCCACGAAGCTGCCTAAACCCATATTTCGAAGGTTTTGTTTCCTATTCTATTTGCTTAACGAAGTCGGATCCCAAGTGTTTAATCATTATTGGGCCCGGAAAAATTTTCTAAGGATGAGTTTGTGTCCACCTTTACGTTCCGTTCCCTTCCCCGCTGATGACGCGATAGTTCGGATTAATTAGCCAAAACCTCCGATGAAGTTAACCGTTAAAGCAAAGCTTACTCCATCAGCCCAACAATTTTAATTTGGTGTCGATTCCTGACTGTCCACTTACTTAAGTAAGACAAAGGTTAAACAGAGCGTGAGATGACGTTATTCTACAATGCAGGTTTTCTTAAGCGTGAGAGCTGGATTTGGAACTGTCAACGCGATCAAACACGCCATATCGTGCAGAATTCGCTTCTCAGGTCAGGCAAACACTCGCTCATAGGCTGATATGCGTGTGGAGCATTCATTTAAATGCGGCTTGAGTTGTGAATACAAAATATTGCTGACCCGATGATGGGCTTTCAATTGTGTCGCGTTATTTTGTTTACTGCAGTTTTCGTGAAGGAATGCGCAGCAGCTGACCGTAAGTTGCATTTTCTTATTTTACTCTGATCTGCATGAGGGTGAAAGCATTTGACACCCTGTAATACATGTTAAAAGTATAAATTTTGTTCATTAGTCTCATGCGCATCTTCAACACAGTCTATTGCACTTCCAATCTACTGCATTTTCTCTTTATGAACTCCCCTCAATTTTTTGTGGTTGATAAGCACAAGTCTCACATTCTTCTACAGTTATTTGCGGGAAATTGACGCACTCTACCTTACTAAGAAACGGTTAACTATCGCTGCTGATTAAGAAACTGCTTCTTCCCGTGGATAACAGCGTTCCAATCAACTAAAATCGGCACCACCGATTAGAGACACTGACCGAATTTAACGACTCCTATTCACTTTTCTTCCCAATCTCTTTTGATTTATGATCTACCTAAAATGACATCGGAGCGGTATTATCAAGCAACAAGTTATTACTAACGCTACGCACGATTACGATCTAAAATTTTAATTCGACTAGTAGCACTTTTTCCCACTTGCGTCAATGTGTTCCCTGTTCCTGAGTATATTCATGGTTTACGACTAAATGCTCCATTTTCCTGAGGCTGGTGGCGAAAACACTATTTGGACTCATGGAAACAATCGCTTCCTAATGACACCTTGCGAAGTTAAGAATAGTTCTCTTATAGTAGCAGTGATGCTGGTAAACCTCACCTACCAAGATATCTACTAATCTCGTTATTATTTGCGCAGGCATCATGGTGCTAAAGACCAATTAAAGAAGCCTGCTCTGGAGTGTTTAGGCTGAACTGGTATTATCAAAATAGGCGGAGTCACATTCCTTGGTTTCACATTCCTTACTCCTTTTAAAGACAACACTGGCGTGTGATTTTAAGAGAGGATATATGAACAAAACAACAGCACTAGTGTTTCATTTTACTGGCTGGAGGGATGAGAATGGCGATGTTTACACCAATTTACAAATTGCATTAAGCACTACTACAGCATACGTGATAAAATCTACCTCCCACCTCCACTTTGTCGCTCATAGTTCCCACTACGTCAATTCGGTTTCGCTATATTGACCTCTACACTGGACTCCACGACATCGGTCGATTTTCTGCAAATCAGTTTCCTTTCTTTCTCCAATGCCTACATACTTTGAATGGGCATAACGACGGCACGGTGCAAGCGGATGCCGACTTCATTTCTGCAGTCTAGGTTCCCTTCTTTTGTGCCTTTTTACCTTACAGGGACAGGACTTCGTTCCTTGAAACTCACGGTTCTAAAGCATATGGCGGACCAAGTACTCACTTGGAGACTATGGCTAGTCTAACAAATGCCATGGATGAAATGCATTTGCATAAATAGTGGAAACCTTCGGTGAAGGTGATGCTACACATCCAAGTATCATCCAACTCGGCACGATTGCTGTCGACTAAAAGCCGAATTTAGCGCGATTTCGTAGCGCATTTTCGTAGGCTCAACTTCGAAACTGGAACGTAATTTTGGGAATGGATGCTGGCGAACATTCCCAGTGACGCGAAAGAGTAATGCGCGGATTCGTCCTTACGTCTACATTAATTAGAATGGAAATTAAAGGCAGTGTTTTCAGCTGAAATTCAAAGCATTTAGCGAAAAGCTAGACATCCTCGGTTCGTCCAGGTAAAACTTTTTATTTAAGGAGTTAAATAAACCACTGCCATCATACAGAATTTAATGCTACGATAAAACAGCGCAAGCAGGAGTTTTGATGATTGATAAAAAGGTATAGCCGTCAGGTTTAGCTGGTTAAGTGATTTATTTTTACATGGATTAGCTTAAAGAAGTATCTGCTTCAGCCAATTTACATAAATAAAGCAAAAAACGGATTACTTAGTGTGGACGAGCGGTCATTGCTTTACCATTCCACTATTTTAAGAGGATCAGAATAGCATTGTGTTCTCGATGGATAAATCCAATTAATGCGGCTACATGCAAATTGGAGTAGGCAGCAAATGACGAGAAGATAGCGCAGTGGATGGAGACTACGTAGGCATCTACTAGAAACTCAATTACCAGTACGCTCTTTGGTCTTTTTGATTGATTGTGTGCAAGGGCACAGTGTAGCCATACGCTAGATAAAAGGTGAAGGCTAACCTCCCACACTGGCTTGTGGTCTTCACGCTAATGTCTGACAGACGGATTTGTGTGATGTAGAGCGTTTTTGTGGCTTTGCAATGTTTTAAGCAAAATGTGCGCTAAATGCCACATGAGCACATAACTTTGCATTAAGCCTCTTTTAGCATAAAGAGAAAGCTAGAACTATGGCAGAAGAACAATAAAGCTGCCTGTTGTACAAGTAGGGTATTTGCCTGTTCATGCTGCCTGCTCCTTTGTGGAAACTCACACCGATGCTCTTGGGGCGCGACAGGTTCTGGAGCATTTTGCTATGCCTTGTAACAGCAAATTAGAAGCAGAATAGCGTAATTAAGGATATCTGATTGCCTTGAACATTTAAAAGGAGCGGTTCAGCACTTAAGAGTGTGTCTGGAAATTTGGCGGGTAATTTGGATCAAGTCTATTAGGTTTTCAATCGAACCGGGCCATTGCAAATGACATGCGTGAAGAGATCCACAAATGCAGTCCTATCCCTCGTTCGGCAATGACGTGGCTGATGTGCGTTTGCGGCATCATAAACCCATGGAGAGCCAGGAATGTAAAGCAATTCTGTTTAAAGATAAAGCTTTATTTCTGCCTCAATTCGCTTTTACTGCGCTTTTGGCTGAGGCAAGTAAAGGAGCGAGGAACAAATTGACTCCCAATATTTAGCTTTCTTTAGCACAGACTTTAAAGTATTTTAAATTGGCACTTATTATGCTTCTTCACTTCTTTTGCTTTTACCATGCAACTCTTTAAACAAGGCAGCGAGCGATTGACATAGACAGCACTTAAAATATGTCCATCGCCATTTTGAAGCAGTAGCTTGTTAGATACAAGCATTATGGAAAAAATGTTTCCACTCCGCAAATAGAAAACGGCTAAAACCGCTATTGATAAGTTGCCTGCTTAATTTTGTCATCATGGCACTGATGCATCGATCCAGCAATAATGATTTAACCTTTGCCTCAGTATCAAATCTGCTGTTCTCCTTCTTTAGTATACCCTGTTGAACAGTGGACTAATGCGAGCATACACTTAGACATGCATGTTTAAGCTCAAACAATAGGGCACCTGATCATCAGTTGTAGACTTATTAACCGATCTTCATACCTACTCACTACTTTGCCTAACTGGCATGGCTGCACACTTTTTGTGTGCTTTTAGTTGATAACGCGTCACCCCTTTGACATTGCTCCAAAATTCGTTTACCAACAAGGCATATTTACTCTTGGGAGCTACTCAAATTGGCTATCATCGTGGTCCCCATCTATCTACCAAAACAGGTGACATCTACCCTCACTACTAACGTCACCGAGGTCAGCGATGCCAATGATATCCCTTTGCACCATCCAGAGTACATAGTGCATCTCAGTTGAAAATCAGACTTCACTCGACGCATTCCCATTTTCCTTAAAATCCGACGTGGAGTCCTACAAATGCAACGTCAATCTTATCCTTACGCACTTATGCTTAACACGTAGCACAGTTCAGCGCAAGTACTTTCTAGTCAGGTGTCGCTGGTCATGTCGATTCTGGTGGGAATGCAATATGTCCACCCACAGTTTCTCAAACATAACTCTTTAATGCAATGTGGACAAACAACAGCCACATGAGTATGCGACTTGCGAATTTCGGTCATTAAGCTTAATTAGGTAGGACATTTCCAAAGGAAGGTTAATAGAGTAACACTAGTGGTAGAGTCAAATGTTTGAATTCTTGCATCTTTAAGACAACGTACGCAGATACGTAGAATTGAGAGGCGCTCTCATGTATTTGGAAATGACGCGCACTACTACTTTGCCCTAGTAGCAATCAATTTACCTCTATTCCAATAGGCGATCATAATAAAATCCTGCTCTTGCTATTAGCGATACTACATTGGGCGTAATTTATTACTTAATTGGGGTTATCAGATAATTTTTGTTTAGCAGTACGTTTCCTTATTTTTTGGTAAAGATGTAATGACAAGAAACATGAAGGCGAAGGAGTTCTCGAATCCGTCAAGCCTTCATGTGAGCCGAGTTGGTTCTACCTTCATTCAACTGAGTTGGGTTCCTCAAAGTTTGGCCACACCCGGACCAGATTATATCCAAGTCACTGCAGCACCGGTTAATCACTCCGGCCCTGTACGTGGACAGATTATAGGCTTTGATTATGGATCACTTTATATTGACGGGTTGAACCCCGCTTCATGGTACAATGTGTCAGCGGAAGTATTTGGAATTCGAGGAACAATATTTACCTACAATACATGCATACAAACACTGTCCGATGGTGAGTTGTTGCCTGTGAATATGATTTTCAACTCCACATCTAAGGACTGTAATCACAGGCATTTGTCAGCAGCATAATTTATTGAATCACACATTGAAAATTATACTGTTTACCCATCAGCGTGAGGCAGCTGTTATCCTCGTTTCTACACATTTAAAATACGGCTGAGATCACATTTTGATGACACAAATACTTGGGTATCCTGTTTACACAGGCGAGGAACCAAGACCCCAAACCACCAGTGGGCCTGCTTCGACCTTCTCGAGCGAAGGAAGAAAAACCCCAGCCACTAGTGGCCCCGCTCCTGCTTCCGCCGGCGAGAAAATAAAAATTTTGACCACTAATATGTTTTTCTTGACTGCCGCAATATCTGGGGTCGTTTTCACCTGCCTGATGAGAGCGCTAGCCTGAAAGCCTGCGTAAGTCGGTCTAAATTGGCTAATGTTTCATTTGTATGCAATATCGCAACGCGTAACAATCCGATTCTTCCATAGGACCCCACATTGTCGGGATTGCACAATTCGTCATCCACTCATGTTCAATTAACAATCATTTGACTTCTTTTTATGGTAAAAGCTGAGTGAAAAATAAAGGACTTAGCACTATTGTCCTACTCTTCTAACTAATGATTTTTTCTTGTAACTCCAACAATCTCTACTCCTATTTGACTCGACTCCTCGACTCACCATCAGGCTGCTGGCTTCTTGCAAAAGGGGTTCAACATTTGCACACCTGTTTGTTTCTTCCAACAACATAGGGAACTGCAATCGCTACTATGATTGCTAATCTGAACTTCTGGCCACTGTGTGCGATAACTGTGAAAGTTTTGGGTATTTTCGCACAAGCTGAATGAAGAGATGGCAGTCTGGCTACTTTAAACGTGCCCTGGCCATCAAGCGATCGTCGGAGTCAAGGTATTCTGTGACAGTAGAATCAAGGTGTTCATGCTTAGTTTACATTGCCCAGCAGATTCGCCGATTTACTTGTTCCCGTTACACAAAATGGGGCTAATCTGTGTGCAGGATGGCTCATGATTGGTTGTTGCCACCTGGACACATTACCATTTAGCCTACTCATGAATGCCTTTTGTTGTTTCACTCACCGATTTTGGGAATTCATCTATTTGAAGTCTTCTTATTCCTACCAACTACTATTTGCCACCACGCAAATAACAAAACTGTCTAGATGCTAAAGTCACTTATGTGCGGGATCACAGGGTTGAAGTGGGCATTTATCATGGAATCACAGCTGTAAAAATCTTGCTAAGAGCACCCCAAGAGGAGAAAAGGCCAATTTTTGGCAATGCGCTACTTTTGCTTAGCATCCTTTATTCTTAATAACTATGGCATGTATTAAACGACTTGGCCTTTGTGTCTCGAGTCACATCCAACCTCAGCCTAGAAGTGGGTTGCATCACAGTTCTTGTTTTGATGCCACAAACACCAATTAGACCAATATCAAATCAATTACTGGGCATATTCATCGATTATGAGGTCAGTGTCATGGTCACTTCGGTCTGCGCAGTCATTTGTTAAATGCACGATTGATTTTAGAGATACCAAATCCAAACTTGATGATTTAAGTTTGTGCTGTTATGCAGCCCTTCCTTCGATAAATGCCGTACTGATGCATAGGCACAGAGGCTGGCAGTGTGCTTCGTCTAGCCGATAAGGCGTTCCGGATGACCTGCGAGTATTTTTGTAACTTTGATCGTGATGCTAACTTCAATTCCTTCATTCATTTATCTATTCAGTTATTGATCAGGTCGATTTGGCTTATCACCTTCAAGTCCACTTCATTTATTTTACTTAAAGTGGACTTTTGTAAAATCATTTCAATTTAGCTATCTACTTTGACTGCATACAAAGATTGCGGTGTCATTCTACTCAGGTGGTAAAAAAAATGTTCGACCTACTGCAGACAACTGCATCACACCACGTACTTAAAAGACCTTGAAGGTAAGAAAGCATGGGAGGATTGTGGACCTGCAACTACTTGGAAAACAACCAGAGTTAACAAACACACACAACTGTCGTATTTTTGCAGTAGTAACATAAAATCCTTTTGCCTAAAGCCACTATCACGAATTCCATCTCTTCAGTTTTGCTCAAGGTGAAACAATTTTTACATTAATTAGTTGAAGTTTGAGATTTGTAATAATGAAGCATATGCATGTTCATCGTGTGTTTGCTAGTTTCTTGCACCCCTACTAGGTTTTGACTTTTTGAGCCCCGGATGAACTGTCAGTTGTACAACACTATATCGGCATCGTCCATTAGGCATGGCATTAAAAAGAGCGCAAGATCTGGGTTAAAAAGAATGCGCGATAAAAGCAGCCACGACGCCTAATGTGGGCAGTAATCTTAATGCTTTTGCATTAGTGATGATTTAGTCACATATGTCAATGCGTTGCTATGACAAGCCGCACAAAAATTGCCCCAATTAGACTTACACTCAACCGGTTTCTGCTACCCTCATGAGCTCTTGAGGCAAATAACTGAATTTTGTTTCTAGTATTTGATGCACTTTCTTCGTCATTCGTAATCTAGATTTGTGAAATTAATTATACCTTAATGAAACGTACAGCTTTGTTTTCCCTTATTAGATTTACCATCACATTAATACAACTCACGTTTGAAGCTTCTCTATGTGGCTTTAGCTTTGAAAATGTCTTTCCGCACTGGACTTGTATGTGGCAAATTAAAGTGGCAGACACTAACCAATAAAACTTCAGGTGCTGAAGGTCAGGAAAGTAAGGATAAGGTCTGTTTACTCGACGCAGTGTGCGCAGATTAAAGCCTTATTCATAGCCAGCCAAAGCTAAATAATCACTGTAGTGTGAAGTGCCCATCTTAAATGACAACCTGTTCCGCATACTGCGCCTTGGCTAAAAGGAGAGGTGAACGAAAAGCACTTCTGTTCATAATTTGTGGTCCTCATATACCTTCAGGTCTTATAGTTTTAATCGTTTACATTCGTCCTCTTAAACACAAGCACTATAAAATCGCCTAAAACATGCCAAATACTGCAGACAGAAGAAACGGCACATAAAGTTGACATTTGACGACAGATGCACCTAACTTTGCACTTGATTGCCTTCTCCGAGAACCTAGGTCACCTTTACTGGCTGTTTTCTCCAGCTGTGGTTATTCTACCAAGTCTTCTCCACGTTACAGGTGTGCGGTCTGACAGTTACACCCTAAGGAAAAGGAGTGTCTTGGATCTCATCGCTATCACCTGAAAGAAGCCCACACTCTTCTCTTTCCTATATAAATTTTAGTTAAACGTAATGTTCTTATTCGATGCAAACGAGATTTACTTCGAGGTGTGGGTCAGACATCCCTCTGATTTAATCTCTGTGAGTTACGTCTCTGATGCTAGGTTTCAAATCGACCATTAGCACAGTGTGTTCAAACACGCACGCACACACCTCTCATATTCTCATAAAGTGTTAGTTGAAATTAATTGATTCAAATCATAAGTTAAGTTTTATGTTCGTTACATTTACGCAGAGAAACAAAGCACTCTTCTTAGCACTGTACCCTATCATATCACCCTCCGTCGCTTAAATGATTTGACCCGATGAACGGAAAATAGTTCATTGCAAGCTGCGAGGGATGACATTTTTCATACAAAGTTAGCCAGAAAGTAGAACCTATCAGGCGGTGCCAAAGAGTAAAACTTCATTGTATTATAACGGCGTAAATAAAAGAGCTAACCCACAGTTGGGAAGCAAAGAATGACACGCTATTATACAGTCAAATCTGATATTATTTACACAGAAAAGGCCTTTAACTGCTAGTAAATGAGACTAGACAACAAGTCTTAAGTGAATGCAACGTAAACTTTTACAGCAAAATAAAAAGGTTTTAAGTTTGTGCACCAAAAGTTAGTATCGCAGAGGTAGGAGGGAACCCGGTTACATAGGAAGCAAGGTAAAATTCTGCCTAGAAAATTCGTAGTTTATACTTGATCTAATGCATTTTATATCGTAAGACCAAGTTGACTTAACCAGTTGTTGCGACTCCACACACAGACTGATAAAGTAGTTTACCAGTGTAGATCTTGTAATCAGGCAAGGTGGTCGCCTTAGAAGGGAATAAGTATCTCTCTTCCTCGATAGGCTTAATTAAATGCGCATCCATCCTAGAAGTTAACTTATCATCTGATACGCCCTCTAGTATTTCTAATCAAAGAGAGTTTTACGAATAGCTTTGAAATTTCAAGACCCTAATCCAAAGCAAGAATTGCGAATAAACTTCCCATAGTGCCGGATGATACTGTGGAATAGGTCACAATTATAGGAGTGATAGCTGCATCTGCAAGGGATGCACATAAATCGATCCATTTCTACAAAGGAAGTAAGTTCACGTAGTACTCGCATGGGTCAACCTAAAGAACCTTAGAATTAGATAGGCAAGACGAGTAAGGGTCATGAAACGAGGTGTAGCGTCCCGAGGCTCCCTTTAAGGTAAAAGAAGGCACAGTATTGGGGCAGAATATATATTCTGGAAACAGAGGACTCGGGGGCTGTTGTCACGGCCCAGAGGCCGGCCAACCGGCTGGTACAATATGGCCACCCAAGTGACCGAAACCTGCAGTTCGAGCAAACAAAGTATTACAGAGCACTTACCTGTGTACGCAAATTCGAAATGGGTCTGAAGTTGGCTATGGTGTCGGAATTGTCGGAAGCAGACTGGACAAACCACTGTCATGGCATGCTAGAACAAAATGAGGGAGTGGTAGTGATGATATGGTTATGAAGAAGAGCCTTAAGGCTTAATCTTTGATGTCGCCAGTCAGGTCCTAATATCTGGATATCTTTCCAAGCAACAACACCATCTCTGTTCCGTTTATCGCGTCAATTCATGGAAGCGGCGGAGAGTGGCATGAAATGGTGCACTGACAAGAAACGTGCTTCTTTTTCCCACGTAACTGTAATGAGTACATGGCTTAGCCTATAATCCAAAAAATTAACTGCAACTTACATTTATATGAATGCATGAGAAGTGCGCTGCGACGAACTGGACTGACGTGGTCGCGATGATCAATTTCCTTTCCGCAATGAAGAGTCTTGATCGCTGACTTGCATTCCCGTTATAACTGAAGCATATTCAAATAGGCAGATTTTGCTTCAAAATTCTGCACCAAGAGGTGATTCAATGGTCCCAGACCCTTTTAAATAGATGCGTTTCTTGTTTGCATGTGCATCTCTTCAATAAAACAGGGAAACAACCGTACACTAATCATTTCACTTAGCAGAATCCAGAAAGTAGTGTGTCGCTTCTGATTGAGATGATTAGGGATCGATGCACTGAAAACTGTTCAAACGTTGTTGTTAGTTAAGTGACGATTTTGGTTGATTTCGTCCGCTTTACTTGGGTAATCTATGAGAGTTTGACAACCGAAGACCTCTTGAATATCAAAAAGTGCCAAGCACAAATTGCTGTGAAACCCAATGAAGTGTTTTTTATCATTCTGCATACGATGCAAAATACGTTGTATGTACATCGACTGCAGGCATGGAAATATGTGATGGGAGGTGCTTTTCGGATTCTATTCTTCGCAAAGTGTAAGTCCACATCATCTCTAACCCCGAACTGGTGACCTGCATATCTTCCACACTGTTTTACACCTATAAAAAGTAGAATGCTTCGGTTTTTCGCCTCAATACCTCTTTAAAATTTAATGCGTTTCGAGAGCGAAACCAGCTATTTGTCTAAACACAAAAATTTATTTTAATATAACTTGATCCAAGTGCCTTAGTAATTCAGATCCATGGCATGTTGTGCTGCCGATATACTATTCAGCCTGTTGCAAATTAGATGGGATCAAATTGTCCAGACAACATCGTTTTGAATGTCTGGGCACGGCTGGATATTAACGAGGTAGATGGAAGAAATGCCAAATGCTACACTGTGTCAAGGAGAAGAGACATGCAAGTGTTTATTATGAAAGCAGTATTTTTTGTCAAATACATGTGCAAGAGCTTTGACCGACACCAAATTGTGGCTGGAGATATTGAGACTTGCTGGATTCACATATGCCGTTATGCCTGTGGTGGAATGCTTAAATCCCATTGCCATATCAATTCAAATACTGACATCGACAGCGTCTGTTTAGGGTAGACCCTTTTTACAGAATGGAGGTGCTTACTGATCATAGTAACTTGAGGTCCACTTCAAAGCACGTTGGAGGGTGGGAGATGGGATCTATTCTCACAACTTGTGTTTATTTGCGGGCAAGAGGACGTCTGCTGAGTCGGTAGGCTTGCCACTCAGGGACAGTCAAGGTAATCTTTATCGTTTTACAATAACTACTCAAACATACTATAAAATTGAGTTAATGAAATTGTAAGCTAGTTCTTTAATGCATCATGTACGAACAGTTATGGCAGGAGGTAGTGACAGACAATCAAGTAACTGTATGAGTTGATTCTCTACGTCCTACTTTGACCTCGAGGACATAGTTGGACCCAAAACATGCGTATTTATTGGTACGATTATCAGAGGGGTCATCGTAAGAATGCTTTTCCTTACGCTGTCTGGTGCACCAGTCGCTGACTTAGCTGGTAATGAGAATGGGCTATAATTTATCTGCTTCGATGAACAAATACAGAAGTAGAAAGGTCAATTGGAGGCTAACACATAGAGGTAAGCACCAAAAGCAATCAAAAAAATCTTACTACCTGTCTCTTTACCTTAAGTAGCACTGACAGGCGGCATTTGCATCTGCCCACTCGTAGATAGGTTCTGTTCTCGGTCGGTCAGTTTGGGACTAAAGGTGGTGCAGGTGTAGCAGCTTCTCTTCTTTCACTAAATTGAATAGACAGGTCGTTACGGCTGCTATGATATCTGGCGATTTCCAATCGCCATCAGTTTCGTTTGCAGATGTCTTTTGCCATCGTCCGATTTATGGACTGCAAAATGGAGATTCAAACAAAAGCAAAATCCTCTCGGCCTGTCTTTCTGCATGCGTCTGCTGAATCAGACCTCTGTGATAAACACGGCAGTATAAAGCATGCAAGTTTTCTTTTGCCTTTAAGACTTTCATGGTTCGCGTCATTAGTTGAGTGTCACACTAGGTATTGTTTCATAAACTTGACACCTAACTGTCCTTTCAGGCTGGCATTATTGCAAAACTCGGTTGACATGATGATCGATGTCCTATTTGTGGCATAATCAATGAATGTGTCAAATGGCTGTGGTATAAAACTGCCAGGTTTGACTGCTTTAATGATAATAACGATACTTGACGACAAATCATTAACGGTTGCTAGAATTTGAAGGATTTTTCGTGACACGGGACTGCCCCTTCTAATGAAGCAACGGGCGGCTAATACAGCAATCAGATATTTGTTGGTACGGCTTTCCGAAACAAGATGTGAAACTTGCGGTGAGAAGGCAAATAAAAGGAAATATATCACTTGATGATTTACATGTTTAACTTTTCGGTTGGTTGAAAATAAGTTGCTTGTTAAGAGATATTTGTGAAGTGATGAACATACAATATGGCATTATCTGTCGAATAATACAAGAACACCTAACAATGCATGCATGCCATCTGCCGACTTCTTCACAGTGTGTAATTAAATTCCCAATAGAAAGACAGGGAAGGTGAGAGATGACAGGTTTTTCGTAAATCGTTACCATTGCATTGAAGTATCAGCTTACAATGTGCTGATGTAGGCAACGTTAAGTCATCGTTTGAGGGGTGAAAACCGACCAAGCAATTCAAACAGTTTATCAATATAATTGCTACTGTCTGTTGACTTCTACATATTGTGGATCATTGGCCCTATAATACAAAGCCGATGGCGAAGACTCTCAAAATGTCATAATGCCACCCTACTGAGACGGGATATAATGCAAATACGGCAAATCAAAACCAAAAGAGGGAGGCATTTAGCGAAGGCTTAAGATATTTAAAAGATGCAGCTTATAGAACATTGAAGTACTTTGTTGTAGAACATAGGCGCCAAATGCATTAGTCTCTGTGGTTTGCGTATTAACAAACATAAAGAGGCATGCGTGTGATATAAGTCGGTTGGTAGGTGAAGGGAAAAGGGGAATTGAATAGGTCAATTGGTAAGAAGAGTGTAAAAGATGCGAGCTAGGTCAGCGCTGCGTGGAAAGGCACGAAAAATTTAGGTGGGAAAGGGAGAGCAATTGAGTCTACTAGGACTGCATTAGTAATATATTAGTTGTGGAAGTAGAACGAGGGCAAAGGCAGTTTGGATGTGAGTGATAAGCACGTGATTGTTGGCAAAGCCACGGTCGACTGTTATGTATGAGTAAAAGGGGAAGGAATGAAATAAGTGTGCAAAAATGCACAGTCAGAAGTGGTAAGTAGAGGCGGTGGAGTGTGTGGACAGGCAAGTGAGCAAGTAGGTTAAAGTGGGTTAGGGGGAGGGAAACGTGTTCCAGCGGCGCATGGGAATAGGATGGGCTATCCAAGAGCAAGAGTGCGGATGTGGATACATAGTTCTTTGGTGTTTGGGACGGAAACGCTGCAAATATTCAAATCTGAGGCAAAAGTTACGTTTACTCGTTTACAAGTTGCACACATTCCCGCTATTTCTTCACCTACTTCACGTTTTTGACTTTGTGCATATGCTTGGCCTCTACACAGACATTGACTTCATTCCATGCGTTCCCTTCGATCGAAGTGCTTATATGTAAATGTGTGGTGATTTGTCACTTGCTCCAATTTACATAATAAAGTGCTCGGGCAGTTCAGTTTGCGTATCTCTGTCTTCAGCTATGATTTTCGCTTTGATTTGGATTTGAGTTCATTTGTGCTGCTGCCTTGTTCTTTTGAGCTTGCGCAGCTAGATGAAGCTAAAACAGGCATTCAGCAGAAGGCGATCGCCATTCTCAGTGGCGTTGTAAGTAGGTGTCATTCGGTGTCGCCGCTACCAGTAATAAAGCAGCAAAGCTAGCGATGGTAGTGAAAGCATCAAGAGGTTTGGTGATTTGAGAATCTCAATTTAATATTTTCGGTAATCTTCCCCTCTACGTTTACAAACTTATTATCACCTATTTCAATTGATGCACCTGCAAAGTGGGTTCACTTGTGATTAATGTACTGTGGCTTAGAGCCTTCTATAGGAGCCCTATTTACATTCCTTTCGATGTAGAAACTTCTCCACACAAAGCTCTTGCATGGCAAGAATGTCGAAATCCCTTGAAATAAAATAGAGGCAAGCGTGTGCTCATGACTGATCGCGTTGCTTACTTTGGTCCTTAACAATTCGAGGAGCGCCATTTTTCCACGATTTAAAATCCCACTGTGACCATTGCAAGCACTCACTTTACCAAGCAAAGAGGAGATGTACTTAGAAGGAAGATGTGGTGAGGAAATTACAGGAGGAAACATACAAGACACCCCGCACTTAGAATCAAATCAGCCGACTGGCTAACAAGCCAGTCGGAAGGAGGAAGGAAGCTGTACCAATGATTAGGCGAAGTAGAATGGCTGGACCAAGCCAATGTGTGGAGGAAAGAATAAAGGAATTGGTGAAGTTGTGTCCAATGTCACTGTGGATTACGCACATGGATGTGTGGATAGAGAGAGAGCTGGAATGAAATATCTGCTCGCTTCATTGTAGATGCAGAAATTGCTCGATGCAAAATCGTGCATGGTGATAAGATCCATTTAGTTGCACATCGGTTCATCTCCTCATGGAAGGAACTCTGAATGATTGCCATGTTTTTCATTTGAGCGAGGAGGTTCTCTGCTTAAACTGTATCTTTGCAACTGAGAAACGAGAAGTAAAGAGATTACATCAGCATGCCGAAATTCTTTTAACTTCATTATCTGTACAGCTGTTTTTTGTTTCAACATTGACGCCTGCCATTTGAAAGATGACTCACCGTAAAGAAGTCGAGCTATCACATAAAAAGCCCAAACGAGTCCACAGGGTGATTAAAGACATGATTAGACAATTTTCACCATTACTTGATTCTTTACTCGGTAATTAGATTTTTAAGTTACACTGAAACTGGTCTACCGCTTTTGCGAGTGTCAAACTTTCCCAACTATCCCCCGAAACCGGCATGTCATTATTTATTCGGCCTTCAGATTGGAGTGAACACTCTCTTATCAGCTAGAGCGCAGGAAAGGAAGTCATACTAAGGGCCACTCGATAAGCAGACTCTCACATTTAATTGAGTGAATAACCAAATGTCCGCATTTTCGGGCTCTGTTAATTGCTATAGACTAAAATCAGGAGCAGAGGATCACGTCCTACAATCGCTAAGCTATCTGCCGATCTCTCTCAACGTATTTGGCCGTACTTGCACCGGTTAAGAATTGGCTTATGATTTCTCTGTCTCAATTTTGTAGCACCCTAAAATAATCATTATAGAATCTCAATCAGTTCAACCAGACTCAAACTTGTGAGTCCATAATTTTCATGCCGAAAAATGGAGCGTGTGGAGTGTAAGACATAATCTGATCTTTGACACTTCATCATAATCCAAAAAGAACTTAAAACTACTAGGACCGGCAAGCCCTTCAATACTGTAAGCAAGCGTTTAGACGAAACTTCCTTTGACATATTTTTGGATACGTATCATAATCGATAAGAGAAAATGGGTTCATTGCTGATTTGCTGATGGGCATAGGTGGACGCTGATTCATTGCTCCAACGATAGCACCGACCGCGGTCAAAGAGTACAGGTGCTCTACTTCCTGTGGACATTTTTAAAGCACAGAAGGGTCTACCTTTACAACGACAGCTCCTTATACCGCTTTGAGCTGTTAACGCTGTTGCCCACTCCTGAGGATTAGACGCCCATTGGCCAGTTGGGGAGAGCATTCATGAGTGCTCAGTGGAACGCGGATTCTTGTGGAGTAGGTACTTTAAGGCAGAAGTCGGCAGGGTGGTACCCTCGATTGCAGGCCTTTAGAAATTATGTGCAAATGATCACATCATTGCTTGATCCGCAGGTTTTAAGGTCAACATGTGAAGGAATCGCCAGTCCTTTTATTAAGCGACCACTCTTATTACGTACAAATATCCTTAAAGTTGTCGTGAAACGTAAACACATTCTTTTAATCTGTATCACTGTGCAATGCAGAGTTCTGCTTTCATCGCCTTTATACGGTTCTTGTTCGTAAGTCAGCAGTTTCCCACCATTCGTAAGCAGTTTTCCTCTTCTAGTGACTAAAATGTTTAAGAAAATATGCAAATGCCTCTATAGAACCTGTTTCATGACTAATGCTCAGTCAGGTAAATGCCACATAAAGACGCGATAAAGTTATGCCTTGAAAAGCTTGTGAGATAATGAGCCAACTGTAAACTTGAGCAGCCATTTTACGCTAATTTTTAGTGCGTATTAGGGTTAGGGTAAAGCGAGACAATGCATACCTACTATAATAGTACAAAATACCTTGAATTTTTATTTGGGTCAGTCTTTCGTGACGCTTTAGTAGGGAGATCTGACCCTTAGGATTTAGTCCCATTACTTCCAGATGTTGAAAAATCGCTTCCTAGACCTAAACACCGACGTCAGTTTCATTTGATATGTAAAGCAGTATTGAATGCATCTCTAAAAGACTCTTTTGGACTAATGAAGAGTGCTTGACAAGTCAGCATGCCATCCCATCTATCTAATATATGGAAGGGTATCTGGTCATCGGGTTGTACATCCATCTGCTTCCTTAATAGCAACTCCGTGGGCGAAGGTATTTTCTCCTCTATGGTAAAACAGGGAATTAAACCCAGTCTTCACTCAGCTCTTAATTCCAGGCTGGGTTGTGTTGCGAACATAATCAGTGTAATGTGTCGTATTATTATTGCAATCCGTTTGCCCTTAGTAAGTTGTCCTTGTAATTGGTCTTGAGGTAATTGAGAGGAAGCGAATGCTGCACCTCTCTGCAACGGTAAAATTTAGTTAGCCCCAAAATCATCCACAAGAATCCTTAAGGAAAGTAAATGAGTTTTATTTCTAGCATTTGGTACATTGTCTTTGTCATTTGTAATGTAGCAGTGCGCATTTAACTGCACCTCAGTGAAACGTATAATTTTGTTTTCCTTTCATAAATTAACCACCTCACTAATTGAATTGAACTCAATTCTGCAACTTCTCAATGTGAATTTAGCTTTGACGGTGACTGTCAGCGTTGGACTTGCATGAGACGGACTATAGAGGCAGCCAATAACCAAGAATACTTTAGGTTCTGAGGGCCAAGGAATCACGAGTGAGGTCTGTCTACTCGATACATTATGACTTAAACAGAGTGCTCAAGGTAAAACCTTTTTATGGTCAGCCAAAGTTGAAGAACCACTGCGGTGTGAGGTGTCCATCTTAAACGACAACCCGTCGCTCATGCCTCGCCCCGACCAAAAGGGAGGTGAGAGAGAAGCACTTCGCCTCACCATTCGTGGTGCCTATAACCCTCAAGTAATAGAGTCTTAGGCCTAAATATCGTGCTCTCTAATATAAACACCCTGAAATTGCGTAGAAGCATGCTAAATGCTGCAGACAGAGGAGGTGGCATATGAAGTTGATATTGGGCTACAGATGTACCTAAAATTGCACTTGACTGCCTTCTTTTAGAACCTAGATCAATAACACTGGCTATTTTTTAGTCAAACAAAATGCAGTGGCTGACAAATTTCCTTCCTTTTGGGGTTATTCTACCAAATATTCATCACAAATGTACGATTTGACATTTACGGCCAAAGGAAAAGCAGTATCGTGGATCTCAATGTTCTCAACTTGACGGACGTTTGCGTTCCTATCTGCCTTGCAAATACATTATCAATTAAAATAATATTTCTACTCTAAATCAGTTAATTCCGCCTTAAAATGTGGGTCGCGCATTTCTTTTATATACCTTTGTGCGTTACATCTCTGAAAGCTGGGTTTCCAACTCAAGCACTGAACCGGTGCGTTATAAGTTACACACCCCTCATGCCCTCATAAAAATGTAAGTTGCAATAAATTCATTTAGATCATAGGCTAAGTGATGTGCGCTCTGTGATTGTTTGGGCAGACAGACTTTGCTTAACATTGCATCCTATCATGTCACCTTCTGTCGCTTCCTTAAAGTGACACGATGGACGGAGAGTAGTTCACTGCAGGCTGGAACGAAGATGACGCTGCTTTATGCAAAACATCCCAAGAATTAGGACTTAACTGGAGGCATCGAACAGTAAAGCCTTAATGTATCATAATAGAGTGAATGAAAGAGGTAACCCACCGTCGGTGAGTGAAGGACTATACGCAATCGCACAGCAAGACTGAAACAAATCGCACAGAAAAGGACCCAAATAGCACTCGAAGAGGATCAACAACATGACACACGTAAATGCAACGCAGATTAAGTTTGCGCACCAAGTGTTAGTACTGTTGGTGCAGGAGAAAATTCGGGTGTATGAGGAGCGGGATAAAATTCTACCCAGAAAAATTCATAGTTTTTACCTGATCCAATGCAATTTGCATCGTAAAATTAGACAAACTGACGCAGCTGTCGCGACTCCACACGCATACTGAACAGTAATCCATCAGTGTAGATCCATCAATCAGGCACGTTGACCGTCCTAAAACGAAACAAAAACCCATCTTTCCCGAATAGCCCCAATTAAATATGTACCCATCTCACAAGTTACTCTATCTTCCAAATAACTACCTAGCATTCCTAATTGAACTAGGTTTTACGCACTGCTTTAAAACATGAGGGCCTAATCAAAAACGCAAAATGAGAGGAAACTTCCCACTATGACAGATGAGCCTGTGGAATAGTAGGCAGCGATAAAACAGACAGCAACACCTACAAGGGATGTACGCAAATTGTCCAAATTCTACAAAGGAGGGAAGCAAATATACCAATCAAATAGGTCAACATAGAGAACCATCGGATTTGAAGGGTCAAATGAGTAAGGATCAAAAAAAATACATTTAAAAGTACTTAAATTAACTGTAACATGCATTTTATGAGAGTATGAGAGGTGTGCTGCAACGAAATGAATGTTTAATATGGTCGCAATAAATCAACTTCCTTCTCGCATTGAAGGGTCTTGATCGCTGGAATGCGTTTCCGCTATGAGTGAAGTACACTCAAGTAGGTAGATTTGGCTTCAAGCCCCGCATCCAGAGGTGATGCAATGGCCTCAGACCCTTTTAAAATACATTTGTTTCCTATTTGCATGGGCACCCCTTGGCGAGAATAAAGAAGCCTACCGTATAATAATTAACTCACTCATTTGAATCCGGACAGTGACTGAGGATTGACACGCTATAAATTGTGCAGGTGGTTGTTAAATAAGTGGCGAATTTGGTTGATGCTGTCCACTTAACTACGATCTGTAATGAATATTTTGATGCTTTGTTAACCTTGCCAGATTCTTCAGAATCACCGCACCTCGTGGAAGACAACCCCATCTCTTATTGCAGGATCAATGATGTTGGCAATGGTGATGTTGGTCTCGCTTCATCCCACGGAGTATACTAGATTTCTGCCGCATACTGGTTCTAACGTTGTCAATGTTCCCACCAATGCTTCTCTTACGTTTACTTTAAAGTTGCACTATTTCTGAGGACCTCTTAAAAATAATAATATGACGCTAGTGTAATTGCTTTACAAAAGGCATTACTGGCAAGATCGGGTTCCACTGACATAAGTATAAAGTCGAAGGCAACCAAGCATGAGAAATCGTGACACGTTCTAAAGGTTTTAAACAATTCTAATTTACTAAGTCTCCGTATTGTTAACAAAATTATTCTCCGGCGTTGTGCGTGAAGTTCTTATATGAATTACCGCATTGAAGTGGGTGTTCCTCTTTGATTGCATCATTGCGACTGTAAATGACAACCTTGCCTCCTAAGTTTGATAGATCTAGCTCCGTGTTGTAGGTAAATGAACCTGTAAAGCCATCCATGTCTGCATTCTGCAAATCGATGTATAATTTTCTTGCAGCAATATCTACTTCCACCTCTTGCCACCTGCTTTCCTCAGACATGGACACTCGCACAGTCAATAAGCCCCTTAGATTCATGGAATGAGCCCATCGTTGGCGGAATTAGAATATGGGTTAGCAAAATCTCCACCAGTTTGGACTCGAACTGCATTGTTGCGTTTGTCGCATTTCACATCACCACTTCACCCTTCTATTTCTTTCAGTCGAAGTGATTGATTGACATCTTTTACAAAGAGAACCCTGATCTCAGGGGCGGTGGAGCCTAAAACCTAACCATTCCATCTCCTAGGTCGAACCATGACTGCATTTATTAACACTTCAACCACTTGCGATGTCATTAACAGGGAATGATCAGATATTCCTTTACCTCATCCCATATTCATGACAACTTCTAGCCATCTGTGAGCGTCATTTCTTACCTATAGGTTCAACTGTTCATCTATCCTGCTTACTTGCCTTTATAATTGCCTTAATCATCACAGGACCTGTGCTCTCTAAATGTGACAATCAGGAAATGATAGACGAGGAGAAAGAAGAGAGAAACCTCTCCAACAATTTCCTCTTGAGGCGCATCCTTGGTATAAACTGTGATTTTCGCGTACATCCCATTCCTCTGTGTGTACATGTGTGTCGATTTTAGTGCTCATACCATGCTGGTGGTGAAAAGGAGAGTTGAGAACCTATGTGCTAGTTGCTGACGTTGTCGACTTCGATTCTGGGGTTTGTAGCTGTAGTTTATGGGTTCTGGTATTGTTTAAAAGTTTTGGATGCGTCTAATGAGTTATAAAGAAAGTTGCTACCACTAATTAAGATGGAAAACCAGGTTAGCAAACATCTGGCTATAGCATCGTTGCTTTTTCTGTCACGCAGCCAACTTTCCGAATAATATAGGCGCTGGGGGCAAAAACGGGTAGTAAGGCATGACTTGGCCTTACGCTTGTCAACTCTAACGGAGAATGGGACTGTCAAGCTGGAACTAGGCTTGATTTTGTAGTAGCGGTGGTTTCCATGGTAAAAAAGCTTTGCCGAAGGTAATTTGGAACTTGTCCATGAGAATTGCAGCTGTCGAAGGAGATGGAGTGTCTAGGATCACGATCATGCCTAGCCTCAACCTCAGCATTGGAACCGGATGGCCGTAGAAACATTCGTATTGTTGGTGACGATTTTAGTATTCGTACTATTAATTAGTCTGGAAAAATGCCAAAAAGGATTGAAAACGAAGAAGGAAAGTATCTGACCCATGATGGTTGATGAATCCAAGACGATAAATCGTAAATCAATATCAGCGCTTTTATTCCGAATAGCCGAATCTCATTGGTTTAAGCAGTTATGGCCCATTGGTCACTAAGACGCGACCCGGATCTGCTAAGCCCTAGAGGCGCTGAGCTTTGATGTGAATAGACTTTGAAGTGCCCTCATATTTGGAAAGATTCCGACTTTAAGTCGTTTGATGCTTTTGCTTAGGCATTCCAAATCTACTTGCAGAATCGAAAATTCCTCGTTTTATGGGTATCAAAAATATTATTCGTTCTCATTTGCACAGCTTCATAATCCTTGCACGCATTCGCTGGGTTTGATGGTTACATTCAAATCCTTTATTTGTTTTTGCGATGGCAGATGCAGAGGAATATTTACGTTTTATGGCGTATTTGGCCGACTAGAAACCTTTTTTCGTTACTTTTGACTTGCGCTTAATCACAAGACCTTGAGGCGTCTGTGACATTAATGTTGTACAAAATCACAGCCACGGTGAAATCGTCTACTAGTATAATGCTCTAAGCATCTGAAAAAATGTAGCTTTTATCAAAACACCCGGTTAATCGTTGGTGGCATTATCGTCACTTCTAGCTCTAAACAGAATCCATTTATCCTATTAGCTGGTCGTAGGCAAATCCTTTCGAGGTGAATGTCGTTATCGGCAAACACGAAGGCAAAATGGTTGGCAGTAGTGGCGATGAAATAAGAGGGGGAAGAGGGAGTGAAGATAAAAAGGCAAAAGCGGTTGGACTGACGTCCGCAAAAGAGGAACATGGATTGTTTGGAATAGTTCTTGATCAGATCTATGCTACAGCGCCTATATCCTGTGCCTCTTGACCGTTTCATAGCTACTGCCACACCCGTCACTTGAATTTGGGCATACAAGATAAAATATTGAGCTTTTAAGCAACTTCTGTCCAGGCGTATTCATGTTGTTAAAATTGCTCTCAAAGTCCTTGCGAATGCATTCCTAGGGTTGAATATTAACACAACGTGTTTAATACTCTTCATTGATTATGCGTTAGTGATTGCTTACATAAAGCCACACTTTTTATAGAGGCGTGTTTGTTGGCATGAGCAACAAGTGGCTACTGCCACATTAACCAAAGTCGTCGTAAGCAGCGCTAGGATGATCGAATAGGTGCTTATCTCCTGGAATAATATTAGATTTTCTTCAGTGCCTTACGTCTAAAATCCAGATAAGCGCTTTAATCGGTACTGAACTCTTCGCACGAAGCTAGTGATTCTTTTGCCAGATGATAGTTGTGCTCGTCTATTAAACAAAGGCTACTATGAACGTTGAAGGGAGGGGGGCACAGGAGTCAAAATGAATAACGTATATCATTTGAAACAAATAATTCCGACACAGCAGTGTTTGCCTACTTAGCCGAGCTCTTGGAGGTAAATATATTTAAAGTCTTCATCGATGGTAGCCAATCAATTTTTGAGGGCGATTCGATTTCCAGTGGGTTTATTCATCCCATTCACATCACGTCACATTACACCATGCTACTCTTGACAATACGATTCACGTGAAGGTCTAGGTCCATGCCAATGCGAGCCTTCATATTAGTGCACCGTTCAATCCTCTTGTGGTGGTCCATTGTGAAAGCCCATCTTGGTGCCTTACGTACATGAATGATCATGCTGTACTCTCCATGCCGCACTAGGCTGTGCTGCAACTTGATTGCTATACATTCTGCTCCCACAGAAAGATTCCTCTGTTACACAATCTTACAACGCCTATGATTTATGCCAATTAGACTTCAGAATCAGAGGGAAGTGCTACAAGTAATAAATGAAGGATCGATCTTGTGGTTAGCTGCTGGATTTTCGGTGGTATTAATCGTGGTGACAGTGAAATGTAAAACACCATAGGTGGCAGTGCCAAGGTATAAATGTTTGCGTGGTCAGTCTTTGTGCCTTCTTATACATTGGACTTCACTTATCATCCCATCACGTACGATGCACATAATCCCAAGACCACAACCATAGTTGTCTTTTACCTCGATAACGGCCTCAGGAATGTTTTGGGCTAGCAGTATTGAAAGAGCACATCTGCAACAATACTTCATGCAGCGCAGTGCCTACACATCACTTTAATGGACCGTTCTAACTTTTTGTGTCATTTTCTTTCCCTGTGGTAAATTCCAGGTATAAAGATATTACAAATATGGCCAATTAGCTAGTATCATAACCATCAAAGCAGCGATGGTGACATAAGCACATTAATCTTCATTTTACTCAGGACTGGAGGCTTAGCTTTTTAATTTAATCATGATAATTGTTAGAGGTAATAGAAGAAGCACCGAAAGGTAATAGCAGCAGATCTACTCCACTCCAATCGGTTGATCGTTAGATCCACTTTTCCATTCTCTGATGGATGGAATAAGCAAGCTTCTAACCGTTTACAACCAGCTTACCAGTGCCCACTCACAGGATTCTCATTTGGAAACTGAACGCTCATAACAGTTCTCGATTTTCTGATGTTGGTAATGTTTAGGTCCTGGCAACACTGCAACGGCGTCATAAGCTCCAGTCGGTGGGATGTTCGCAATTGGCTTTGTTCTATTGAGTTTGAGTATCTCAGTCGATTTGACTTATTTTTGTGACCTCACATCTTTGTGTGATTTGCGACATGGGGACACCAAGAATAATCAGCATTTAACATTTTTACTTTGCACTCAGTTTCAAGGAAAAACTCAAGGAACGCAATATCCATTTACATGTCACTGACGCTGCTGAACTCGTCGATTTGCTTGGCTGTGCCCATAAGAGTCGGAACCAAAGTGGTTCGGAACTCGAGTAGAGCAACGAGTATGAGTGAGTGTTTTGCACGCATTGGTCTTCTACGATGATCTGGAGTCAAGTAAATCGAAGGAGCGTGGGTGACGGTGGTGTCGCAAGGGTGTGTCTTGGTGCGCATGCTGCATCAGTGATTAGGTACATGTAGGTGAGGGCAAGAGGAGTAAGGTGAGCGAGAGACAGAGGCGCAAATGTCTCTAGAGGCGCGAACCGTAATATTTCCTACTCATATTAATAGCGCTCTTCAAGTGCCAAGTCGATCGTAATGCCAACCTGGAGTTCATTTGAGTCTTGTTTTGAATTTTCAATGTCTGGCGAGGTTAGAGAAAGTGCTGTTAATGCGAGACTGGCATTAGATTAGCTAGACAAAATTGGTGTGAGCGACTTGCATCTACCAAGATCGAGCATTTGCGGGTCCAAATTGAATTGATAGCTTCTTGTGGCTGCACGCCTTCCTGTAAATTGTCATCTTGGAAGTCAGTATGGATGGCTGTAGCAATGTGCATCGTTGGGGATAGTGATGACAGCATACAGGAAGTGGCTCAGTGACCCTCTTACGTCGGTGATACTTGTAATATCAGCCCTTAGACAGGGGCTATAGCAGCTTCCTTTCACATGTTCACAGCTCGGTATGTGGGATGTTAGGCGTCTGTATGGCTGCGTGCTACAGTGAACGGCTGCCAGGTACCATCACCACCACCGACATCCATTTTGCTGTTTGCTTCCTTTCTATATCTTACTGCGTTTGCAAAGCCTCATTAGTTGTCATTGCGAGGTGCTGACCTTAAAGTAATTACAACAGCCCTAACCTACCATACAACTAAGCGTGGATGCATTCGCTACCTCATTTGCTTAACATTTTGACTAACGACGCGTGTGCCATCTCAGGTTTAGCAAGTGCCGCAACCATGGATAAGTGTGAAGCGGCGAATCTATTAATCAAGGCATGGCGTCATTCCTGAATGACTTCTGGGCACACTGCAGACTGGCACGAGTTCTTTGCAAGAGGATGGGGCGTCTGCTGCACCTATGGTGCATTACTTGAGTCAAGAAGACTAACAGTTGATTTGACTCTGTTGTGGAAGGAATAAGTAGTGCAAAATCGGCTCTTTTTCGTCCTTCTGACGAATTCTATCAAAGGAAAGAAGTCAGTTTGGACTTCTGATGGTCATGTCTGATGAAAATCAAATAAAAGGTTGAACAGAAAATGTTTAGCAAGCCTTTCTGTAAAGAAGTATGAACATAGATGGTCAGAATCGAAGTAGTGGAAGGTTTACCTGGCCATCTTTAGGCGAACGGCCTTGGTCAAGGATCATGCTTCATTCGGGTAATGCGCGTGAGCAATTGTGCTCACTAATTTGTCAGCAGCTCTTGAAGTCGCACTGGCAGTAACTCGGCGCGACTACTTAAATTGGTGCTTGACAGCATCTGGTGATGAGGAACTCAGTCACCTCTTTAAACTGCTGAAGAACGCTCAAGTTTTGGAAGCGCCTGTGTGTACTGCCTTAAAATGAGCCTGAAGTTGGCAATGGTGCCATGGTGGTAGGCGGTGAGATCAGGTTTTAGACTTGGGGATGCGCTGGCAAGTGGTTGACTTTCTGGTTGGTGTCAAAGCGTCTTGGTCTCCGATCCACGATCGCACTAATGATTACGTGACCTCCAGTGAGCAGACAAGGCCTCGTTACCACATTTTGACAGATGTTAATTGATAACACTTATGTAACCTTTCCACATAAACAATGATTATTTACTGTAAACAGCAATTTACTTGCCAACACCTACAATTTGTCAATAACGGAAGTGATACCCAAACGCTGGATAGCACTGACCTTACCACCGTCGGTAATTTTTCAAGACACTAAATGGCAGCCTAGTTGTACTTCTCTACAAAGTATTGCTGCAAATCAGCCGTTATTAGAGTTCTCTTATCGGTCCCAATCTTCCAAGTAATAGCCTTTCCATGATAGAGGATTTAGTGTTGCAATAGTGGGTGCTGGATCATCAGATTCTCCCTTTAGCATTCACTTAAGTTTTGTGCACAAATGCCATGGTTCTTTTCTGCACAATTCACTTCTACTTAATCCACTTAAGTAGCATTACATCTGAAGGCGCGTTGCATTAGTAAAGGTAAGCCGCTCTACAGCGGTGATTTCCATACCAATACATCCGCTGACTACGCATCGAATTTAGCCAAACACATGACGCTTATGTGAATGGAGTTCCGAAATTTCGAAACGAAGTGACTATGATTGAAGGCACGAAGTAAGAACTAAAATCTTCAATTAATTGTTAACAGAGTGTGCAGCGTTGCAAATGAACTTTACAGCTTTCCTGACACATGCGAACACAGCCATTGATATTTTCCATTTCCTTCCTGCATAAATGTAGCGAAAATGTGCTTATACAGTGTTTAATTTCCTTTCCCATAGCCTAGGTTTTCGTAAGCCTGTTTGGATACACCTTAGACTAAAAGAATCCCCAAACCAAATAGCGAGGAATGTCATGATTTGTGCTGGTGGAACTAGCTGACGTAATTTACTAATTTCAGTGCCTCACACATACTGAGCCGCAGTTGAGCAAATATACATTATTCGGGACACAATTGAACTAATTGCAGGCCATGAGCAGCACGGGACTCGCTATTCCACTACTGCAGAAGGCTCAAGCTAGTGTTGTATTAAAGGACGCCAGCATTTCTTTTGAGACCAAATGCACTCGGAGACACAAGGGTATGAGGTAATGAACCTCTAGCAAGCAAAGTATTCAAGGAATTTCACCGGTGCTCTCTTCATTATTAGTAAAAATACTGTTATTTTACAAAGATTTACTACTAATGCACAATGTTATAGCATGCTTGAAAAAAGATAACTTCAAAAGTATTATTTTATTCCTTGCAAACAAATTTTAATGGCACTTGCATTAACATTTGTTTTTCTAAAGTAAAATGCTTGTTTTTGCTACTGGTCATGCCATATCAAGCATTCTAAATGTGAACACAAGCCACTTTAGACACATTTCCTCCTCAACTATGAAACATGCGACAGCATTCAAGAAGGTCTCAGGGGTGGGCAACTTGCCAGACACGAGAATGTCCAATCACCTGACCAGCGTGATGCCTTATTGAACGGCTTAAAGGCCACGTGTGGTCCACAGGTTCGCGTGACCGCTTTTGAACAGCATCAGCAGCAAGTCGGAAGGGAATGTATTCGCGAGGAAAGAACATAAAGGAGGTGATGAGAAGAAATGAGAAAAAGACGCGTCGGTTAGAACACCGTGAAGAAGTCAATAATAAGACACAGAGAAGCGATGGTAACATGGGAAGCAATAGTCTAAAGAATTATGGAGACGTTGAGGTCTTCAATGCTACAAGCACGAAACTCTTCTCCGCTATTCTCAAAGACCTCCAGGAGGAGGAGAAGTGTAAGAAGCGTTTCATTAAAAAGCCCAAGTCATCAGGCCATAGGACAAGGAAGAACCCATCCTCGAATCACAAAATATCAGCGACAGAAATCACCTATGTCATTACCTATATGACCGGGATAGAGTTCATGCGCAGGAACTGCGTTCAAAAGACCAGCTTGCGCACGAATGCCTCAACTACTGCTGCTCCTAACAACCTGTGCAGCAGACCGTCATCACTGTCACGGCCAAACCCACTTCCGCGCACACAATCACAGTCGCACCCAAAAATGCAAAACATCGCCAGAAATATGTCATCGTGCAGCTTCTCAAATTCGTCCCCACAGTTGCGAGCAAAGTGTAAGAGGACGTTTGACCCCTCCTCTCCTACATGTGGGCATCATCACCCGCAAAAGAAGGCCTCGATACTAAAACCTGCAATGCGACAGGCCCATAAGTCTCCTGGTTTGCCACCAAAATCCGATCCCCGTAAGCGTAGTTCAAAGGCACCCTCTGTTGAGATCCAGAAGGTGCGTCCGAAGGTGCGACATGTGATGTAAGACTAAACAAACAATAGTCTACTACCAAAAGGAAACAAGCCGACGCACACAAAAGAACCTTACTTTGAAGAAGAAACTGATGTAAAATCAAATAAGAGAAAATTTGCAGCAACTCTGACGTCTCAACCGCAAAGAGGATAAAAATACTGACGATAGCTGAACAAAGTAATTTAACAAGTGCGCACAAACAAAGTTAAACCGAAAAATTCGTGTTAACCTTCATGCATGCAGTCGCCAGCTAACAGGACGAAGCATGAAACGGTGGCATATTTGGTCGGATGAAAGCCTTATTGTACCTAGCACACTTCATGAATGTGCTCCTGATGATCGCCTGTGGTTGATAAAATGGTTGTGAAGATTGCGGAAGCAGCCATTAGTGTCTCTACGTAGAGAACATGTACGTATCAAGCTAAAGCCTGTCGACATGTCTGGCTATCAATATTGAGTCAGATACAAATCTTTCATGCGTTGGAGCCTTTCAATACGACAAGGTGGAAATAACAGCCAACGTCTAATATCTCTATACAACTCCAGCCATGTTGTCTTCACCGAAAATGAGTGACCTATTGATGATGCCGAAAAGAATCAGGTGGCCCTGAACCCATCCAATGCGGTCTTTGGTGGAAACCGTTAGATCGGACGCCATTTCAACGAAGAAATTGATGCAGGGCGACATGAAGCACTAGCCATTTAAGGTCACTAATTTCTATAGAGAAGTCGATGATACAGGTAGAGCATTTCAGATGGCACTGCTGAAGTTAAAAGTGACAACTGTGGCGCATTTTGAGTAAAAAGGTGATGGATGTGGCATGCACAACATTGGCATAACTCAATAAGGGCCGGAAGCAGGCGACGACAGATGGGGAAAAATAGCAGGTTCAAATGTATTATTGATCGGCAATGGGACAAAACAGCTGCCATTGCATGTAGTTTACACAAAAGGGCTGACTCGCAGCGCAATGCACTTCCCTCTGGCTTGGGTGGCGGGACCCTCAATGTCCATGAAGAATGAAGCATTAGAGTTGAAGTTGACTGATGGTGACACGCACCTGAGTGGCGAGGACTTTGATTTGCGAGCAGAAAGTCATTTTGTTGAAATCTTTAGGTAAAGGCACAAGGGCAAGGGTTTGATGACAAACAGGTAAGCCATCAGCCGTCTGAGAAAGGCGTGTGAGGTGACGAAGAGGATGTTGAGTACTTTTGAGTGTACAAACGTGGATGCATAATCGTTGTTCGAGAAGACTGATTTCTACACGGCCCTCACAAGGACCTGCGCTGAGCAGCTGTGCCCAGATGCCTTCAATAAGACGCTGGGTCCGGTAGAATTCACATTAAATGATGCAAAGTTGGGCAACGATAATATTCACGCGACATTAAAGGCAGGTGGATTGACGCGTGTTCTGAAGAAGCAAGAGTTCTCGCAGGACTTCTTTAATGGCAGACAGTTTGGCGTTGCTGGCGACCAATCTGGCTGGCGACAGGTCAGAGAAGGTACAAGATTTGGTGTTACTGGAGGTGGCGCTACTCATTGGGTGTGGAGACGATTGGTGGAGTGATGGAGACGCTGAGAGAGTGAAATGCGTAAAACCCCGACAGAGGAGACGAAGATCTTCTCCAAGTGTTCTGACAACTATTCGAGTGTTGGTACAGGTGTACGAGGGTGAGCGTGCGATGACGAGTGACAACAACTACTTAAGAAAACCCAAGTTTTTAGCTATACCCGGATTGAGGCCTCCTTCAACACTGACGAAAACGGTAGTGGATAAGTCGTTAGGGAAGCAAAACGACATCACCACGACGAAGGACAGGGGCCTTCTCTCGGAGAAAGCTTTGCAGCAAACGCTGAATGGCACAGGAAAATAAAGCTCAAGGATAGGAAGTCGAGGTGTAGGATGGCAGCGAAAATATCCTAAAAACCCACGTCAGGAATGAATGACGATGAAACAGGAGAGAGGAGGTGTCGAAAGAGCTCCTACAAAGTACGCACGTGATGTGTGAGACGGTTGCCAAGAAAATGCACGTTCATCAATCTATCACAGTGGAGAACAACTAGCTCATGTACAAAGTCTAGCAACCTTGTACTACTTGCCTGCATAAAAGAAGAATCTTGGTTCGTAAGCACGGCGATTACACAACTTGGTCGTACAACTTTGCACATTTGACTTTACTAAATGTAGAATAACAGTAAATACATACGATTTCTCAACTCTCCTTCGTTGCCTATCTCCTATTTCAAACTATCACAGTCACGCACTCAATTAGCTCTTAATATCCCTTTCATTATCCATCTCTATATGTTTTGCTATTCACTTCATCAAAATTCGCTCCTAGCCTACTACGATTTTTAAGCAGTCGCCTATGGAAATAACTTGTTCAAAATGAGTAATTGGGTACACACTCTTTGCCATCAAACCTAATATCATGCCATTGGCCGTGTCGGTGGTAGTGGGTTCCTCATTTAATTTGATTAAGTGATTTGACTGAAGACTAGAATTCTCAAGAATGACGATCCACACGGAAATTGAGGAACGTACCAAAAGTTAAGCTGTCACGCCAACAAGCATTTGTGTCAAGCGCTGATGGCTATCAAGTTTTCCTTGGCGCATCTTGTCTGGAGCATCAGAAAGAAAAGGGGAGCCAAATTAGCCAGGTCCTTGATTCTGGTGGTTTTAGAGAGGTTGATCGCTTAATAATGTAAAAAGATGTCTCCGCGAAAATCGAAGCAAATCACCATGCCGTTTAGCATGGTGTTTGGTAAGGGCATTCATTAATCACACGCTAGCAAGTTATGGAAAAGGGCAATAACTTTACTTCCTTTGAATGATGCAACAGTCAGGACAAAGGAGCAGTTGTTGTAGCTTTAAATGTAGCTCCATTAATGTGGAAGTCATACTCCATTGGTAGAACTAGAAATTTATTATTTCTCGTCAAGCTTTGTGGCATCCACTACAAGTTTAAACGCTAAAGTCGAAGTTGACCACCCGTGCAACAGTCAAAACTAAAAACTATGCAGGCTAAACCTGGCAGAAAACCACTTAAGTTTTATACCTTGTGAAGTAACAGCATCTTGTTTAGAGCTGCGACTCGGCAAATTACTATGCACAAAAGCTTGATGGAAATGCTCCCAGCGTTTGTTACAAAAGTATTAAATTTCCAAACAGGTCTCTTTCAAACGCAGTTGTAAATCCAGTTTGGTAATTTATGGTAATTTCACAAGTCATGGAACAATGCAACCATTGCACTAATGGATTTAATTAGGATATTTTTTGTGGCGGTCAGTACAATTTGAAGCGCTAACAATATCAAAATGCTGTGATTTATAAAAAAAGGATAGGAAAGTCCTCACATAATTAGCATATCTGGAAATCGCTTTATTTGTTACATCCTCCGTCAAATGTGGAATAGGAGCATGTGTGGCGGTTTGACAGATCGCGAACTTGTATGCAGCTCTATGTCGAAGCCGTAGGAGTGAATTGCATCCACTATCATTTCATTTAACTATGCTACAATGCCTTTGCATTTACTTAATAAGCATGCGCCCCTTGATGAGCCTCCGATTTCTGCAGAAGTCTCGTGTTTACGAAGGTAGAGTGCCATGGTACCCACCTTATTGCTCTAACCACTGTCTTCTTCCAGTCCTGCATACTTCGGCATTTAGCCCAATAGGCAAAGCAGTCTTCGGTCCAATAGTTGCAGCTGCGAATTTTAGACCGCAATGCCCTGCTGAATATTGGAAGTGGCGAAGTTAATTATTAGACGCCATCACTTTCACAAAGAATGTTCTACTTGACCGCCCATTTCACTCATCTGCATTTGTGCAGATCCGCATCTACACATACGCGCTTTCGGCTAGCATCCTTGATGAAGCGATTAGCTAGACGCATCGCGTTATGAGTAGAGGCGGCAAATTGTCCACCGTCTCCTTCATCAGCACGGCATCAATGCGCCGTCTTTTAATTACTAATTGTGTCACAACTTGTCGCTGGTATAAGGGTAATGCTCAGCACATATCACTAAATAATTGCACAAAATGGCCATTTCCAACGGACCCAAAACTGCTGAGTAGTTGTTGGAAGAATTTAGGCTAAAATACCAAATAATGATCGTCTTATATATTCTTTAAATGCATTACTGCAGGTGACTTAAATGTATGTGTTTTAGAAGCACACGTTGGTAGTTGCGACCTTATTCCGGATGGGATTATGCATAAAGTCGTTGTAGGACTATCAGATTATTAGCAGCAGTCAAATTTGCAAGGCGAATTGGAGAATTTGTTGGAATTCTAGTGATAGATCCTCTTAATGCCCAGACATTATGCACTTATTCATGGGACTTTATGGCGATGCCTCAACTCTAAGCAATCACCTCGGTACTTAATGATGACGACGCCTTTTTTATATTTGAACTATTAATGGCCACAATCTCACACACAAGCCACCACATAGTTAGATGGGACGCAAAGGCGGTGACCTGTTTCGCTTCCAACACAGACATATCACCAGCCAGCGACGCCACAACAAGCGCATTGCTATGCCTCAAAACCCTGATGGTGCAAACCTCGGAGGAACTCTCAAAAGCATTCACATGAGACACTACCTCTTTTCCTCACTAGGTCGTATCAAAGTGATTTTAACAACAAGAATAATACCAATAATAGTAGATTAACACCAGTAGCAGCCCACTTGATTGCAATCCAAGGACCACCACTTGATCCGCTAGACATTATTGCTGTATCCTCTAGAGCGCAACTTCTCAACTCCTAGTTTTACTTTGTTTATGCAAGGTGGCGAAAGCAAACATTCCTCTAAGCCAACTTATGTGAAACTAAAGCACCTAACCAGCTAAATCCTGACAGCTAAATCGTTTATGCAACCAAAAAAACTAGCGTATGCATTGTTTTGCTGTAATCTTTGGCTCCGTATTGTAGCAGTAATTTATTTGGCTTCTTGCATGAGTGAACTTAGGAAGGCTTAACTTTGTTTACCGGAAGGGTTGCAACTCTAGCAGTTAACACTGTGCCTACAATTCTAATTCCATTTAACGCAAAATTCTTTTATGCCACTGGGAATGTCTATCAGTAACCATACCCAAATATACATTTCAGTCCCGAAATTAGGCCTGCGAAGACGCGTTACGTAATCGCGCCAAATTTGGCTCTTAACCCATGGCGACTTATCGGTTTAGATTATAATTAATTATGTAGTATCACCTCCACTAAAGGTTCCTACTTTTCATGTAACTACATTTCATTCGTAGTATTTAGCTGACCAACCCTAGCCTAGAGCTCAGTCGCCACGTGTGACATGAATAATTGGCAGAGAGCTATCAGCTCATCACTACCACCTATTACCCATGCAACACTTATCATGCTCTATCATCTTACATCAAGTTACACAGGTCCGACAATTGCTTTCCCAGCCCTTCGCATACCTTTAAAGTGTAAGTTAGTCACAGGAAATAAAGTCGGAGCTCACCTCCACCTTGTTATTGCCGGGCCCGTAGTTGATCTCCTTTATCCTCTTGCATGCCATAAATACCGCCACTATCACCGTGTACATTTTTGATCGGACAAGGAGTCAAATATTTCTGCCCATTTAAGTCTTAAGTGTGATACTTACTGTCAAAAATAACCTGTTGAGAGATGAATGCGGATGTTGTGGTTTTTTGGGCATTAAGTTCATTTTAACTAACATGAGGTGGTCGTGAATTATGCTTATTGTGAATTAAGAATGGCAACACCTATGCATAGCTTAACGAAGGTGTTCCCTTGTTGAATCCACTCCCATTGGTAATTTTATTTACAGCTTTAGGCATTATCAACATTAAGGATCATGACAATGTGTTTGCTGTATTTGAATTGATACACCTATTTGCTTACGGCGCATTGAACCACCTAAATGATCAACTCATTCAAACCGAAGCTGATTGGTGCGGTCATTTCTAAGTCAGTCCTTCCTCATAGACCGTAGATTTGTAGCACTATTTTAAATTGACAAAATGACAGAAAAAATGGCAATTTATTTAGTGAGTCTTTATTGTGTATTTTACCACATTTTGTCTCTTTGCCCCTAGTGCATGCATGTAGAGGTCAAATCGCAAGTTATTAACACGAAATCTCACAAGCTAACGTGACTATTTAGCACCCCTACAGGTCCGCTTATAGGTGTGAACGATTTGCATTCCTGTAGTGCAGGTAGGACCAAAGTTCTTTCGCATTTCTAGCGACTTTCGCTTTGGCGAACGAATAAATAGCGAATCAGGTAGTATTGTGCGCCGAATATTTGACTCTGATCAACTGCTGAAATTTTCAGTCAGCATATCTTGTTGCAATTTATGAAGCCTTCTCCTTGCTCTTGTTCTATTCTTTGTGCTGGGACATTAGCAGCACCATTCGACTGCATTTGTCCATCTCTCATACTCTCCACATTGTAAGGAAACGCATTTAGTTTCGCTATTTCCCAAAGATTTAAAAAGTGATGCGTATCTGTGTGACGACACACATTTCACGCTTCAGCATTACCGTGGCTACTGTGTACTCATTCCTTGCGGAATGGAAAAGGTTTTCGATAGTTACTTGTAGAGCCTCAACACGGCTGCAATCCCTACTTGTACTGCGTAAGGAAAAGGATCCAAGATCTTACCAAGCAATCAGGATATCGGCTTTCTTGCTCTGTCTTCCATCCACTGAACCATTTTGTGACAAGCGGATATTAGCTAATTATATGACTGTGAATTAAAACTTGGCATAAATATGATGTTGAATGTTGCCTTAGCGTTATTAGGCCGTTCTGTGATACTCTGCTTACTAAAATTCGAGTAGTACAACCTGCCACTTTGCGGGATTCCGCGGTGGTGCGCCCCGATTTAGAGGTGAGTTGTAGAAGGTGAATGGCGATGAAAGATTAAAAATGCAGTAAGAAATAATTCTCCATGTAGAATAATGTTAACTTCCTCAGAACATCTTGCTGGAGTGGTGCTCTATATTTTTGAATAGGTATGAAGAAGTACCAAAGAAGTGAGTCATTCAATAGTGGTTTTGGTCTGTTTACCATACCAAAGTGCCTCGACTCCAATGCTTATTTACTCCACTCAGCATTAAAATGGATGAGTGCACGAGTTATGCGCACTCATGTCATCAAACCTTAGCATTTTGAGAAATATCAACGGCAATAAAAACTGCCTTAGGCATGAAACAACCGTTCATCGTTTGGCTCGTGAGTTGTTATATGCAAAACTGACTATTTTTCTGTAACGAATATTCTTAGCACCTGTTTTCCAATTCTTCGTCGTTGACGATAGAGGCTGAGTTCTTCCACAAGGACGTAGATGTCTCGGATGAAAAAATGCATACAGCTGCAAGATTTTTTAAGCCAAAATGTGGAGTTAAATTAACAGGTCTAAATCAAATTTGCTTATTTGCGATTTACATCAAAAATTGAAAATTCGTAAGTCTTGCAACCACTTCGTCTGCACCTAGCTGTAAAACGCGGTCAAGTGCACCATATTTCAGGTAACGTCAATGCAGCTTTAACGCCGATGCGTCACGTATCCTTTTTGGAATCCAATAGGACCATTCTTGCGGCCAGATGTGGTGTACACAGATGTAGTGCGCACATTAGCTGATGAGAAATGGAAAGTGTAATGGAGCACAGCCTCTCCTAACACTGGAGTGAAAGCTTAAAAGTCAAATATTGTGCGATGGGCACTCATAAAGCAGTAGTGCCTTCACCGTCGTGGCTTAACCGTGTTAGTCACTTCCGTCTGCACACAAAATGTCTTCGATTTATTCAGAGCGGCTGACTCCTACTTTATCCACTTAAGTAGCAATAATTTCTAGGTATGCACATCGCCATCGTAACCACCATTAGACACCATTAACGCCAATCATTCTTCTGCAATCAATCGCATTTCCTTCATCTTGCGTTATTCTAGGTTAAATCAACATGGGTTTACAGTAAGGTGGAGGTGATTGCAGACTTTCCTTTGTACAGCAAACTCCCAAATTTGAAATTGAGGAGTTACTGAAGCAGCAAAATTGGATGCCTGGAACCAAGAGCAGGCTGGCAGGTATCATTCACGGGGCTATTATATTCTGTCAATTACTATCATCATAGTCTTTGGTTCTTAAATGGTTCAAATGTGAATTTGCATTAAATGAAATTGAAAATAGGGACAAAGCACTCCACTTCTAGCCAGGAGTGGTTACTTTAGTGTAGATGTCGGACTTGAAGCGCAAAACAGGACATGTAGTAGGCTTAAGTATAGTTTCTCACAGGTCTGTTGTTAAAAGAGGAAACAATTACGTGGGTCATTTCATCGGTCGAAATACAACCTATTTTAGTAAAGCACCAAGCGACTATCAAACAAAGCAAAGCACCGTTACTCATAATCACATGATGATTTCGTTGGGCCATTGTCACCATACGCGGTAAAACTGCATGGAAAAATAGCATTGCACGAGTTTGTTGCACGGATTAAATAACCAAAATAGCTGCAATTGGTTTGATTTATATTTGTCCTTCTTAGTCGAATTATAAACGTTGTGACAAAAGGACAGTCGAGGTATCGCTTTTCGACCAATGTGTCAAAGGGTGCTAAATTCGCTCTTGTGGTTAATAACAGGCGGAGATAAGGAATAGAAATCCAGTCTCATAATGAATGAACGATGCACACATTTGCACTGGAATTTTCTTCACAATAATCATGCGCATCGCTGTGCTTGAATGTATTCTTGCAAGTACACGGTGCTATCACGTGCTGAAAATGAGTTCATGCTGAGGTTACCACACCGTTTCATGCCTGAATAGATACAAGAACGTTGTTACTAACCTGTACTGCTGTACTTCTAAAGATAATCTTTTTTCCAAAACAGGTTTGAGGTTTTCGGCGCAGCCAAACCATGATACGCCTTTCACCATCGAGATTACAAGTAGTGGCAGGCGTTGCAGTGTCAAAACTTGGTGATCATTCGGCTTTGGAGCTATTGAACCCTTTCATGCATTGGTCTTCGATTCGACCACAAACAAGTTCTGGTGAAGTACCCACTTTCCGATGAATGAGCATAGGAATTTTGATAAGACAAGAGCTAATTGTTAATTCTATTGCCTTGTGCGACATTTTCATCGGGTGAAAGGCCCTCTATAATACTGCGGCTTGATTATAAGACAATGTCCAAGATGAGGAGCTCGCACAGTACTATGTTTGGTGAAGAAGTAAACAATTTATTGAGCATAGCTTATATGATTTGGTCAGCAGACCAAGACCATTGCCTAATTGCGCCTATTTCTGTCTGATCTCATTAGCGCAATTCTCTATCAAAAAGCTGAAACTCTAAATTGGAGAAGAAACGAACAGTGTTACACGCTGGCGAGTAGCATCACTGAGGAATATCCCATAATTCCTGAAACGGATCAACTACTCTGAAGTCATTTTCAATGGTCTGTGCCAATAAAGATGGCAAGTTGATCACTACCTGCTTTGAGCTGGCCGCTATGTCTTGAGTTTATTAATCCACTTCTTTCTAATGAAAACAGAAAGCGTAGATTCGCATGAGAAACATGGACCGGAAGTAGTGCAACAGAATTGACAGTGTGCATAAGTCATGCATCCAGATCGCTTTAAATTTGGCAAGCCCAAATCGTTCTCTTGGTCACAATGCTTGTTTCTTCCACTCACTCCCTCCTAGTAATGGACGCTCACTTAGACGTTGGGTTCCAGTCTGCTGAGAAGAGCCTTGAGACCTCTTCCACCTATGTTATGAAGACCACTATGGATATGGTATGGATGAGGGAGTCCAAAATAAGTCCAGTTTCAATTGTGGGCTCAGCTCTGTCCAATCATTTGAGAACTAGCTGACGGTTGGCGCTGTTTTCTTCGGTGATAACAACACAAGATGTTAGAAAAAATTTAGAATGCCTCTTTAGTAGCGATCACGATGGCGGTGGTCGTTTATCTCGGTATAAGGAGCCAGTTGTTATCGTCATTGCATCAACTAGTCAGTAAAAGTTTGGTGAATCAATCCAGCTACAAGCAGATCTGGTAGCATTTCAAGCAGTGGGACTTGCAGTGCATCTTAGTTACCACTGGACAAATCACTGAGCAAAGGGAGAAGATCATGAGTTCAATTGTTGGTATTCAATTTTATAGTCCTAGGTAACTACTGATCAATCTCTGTTTGGCTGCTATAGAGTTCGAGGCAGCTAAAAAAAAGGAATAAGTAGGGTCGGGTCGTTGCAACATAATATGTACACATTACAACATTTAAAGGAATAAAACTTCTTTGAAATGTTCAAAGTCAGCAGCCTGCTTTTAGTCGTAAAAATCATTTTCTTCGATGAGTTGTTATCTGATGTGACAAGCAAGACGCAAACTCAACTGTCAACCCTCGGCGCAATCGCCTCATTATTAGCTACAAACCATCCCAGGCTACAATGTTGACTTGCATGCATCTGCGATGTCTTGCAGACCTAGACTGTGTAAATTAATTGCCAACGCATCCTGTTATTCTGCGGCGTTAATCTGGACGACACTTCCAGTTATTCCCTGCAATGTCAAGCTGCTAGCTCTAAAATCGATTCGAATCCCTTTCGGCAACAATTAGAATCCCATTTCTCATCTTGCAGATTAACTGTAAATTTGCCAAGCTATTACAAATTAAACTGGTAATGAGAAACCCACCAGAAGTTGTGTAACCATTGCTATACGCTCCCACTGACGTGCATTTTAAAATGAGCATGCGTCCAGTTCCATAAAATCGTTGCTCCAGTTTATTCATAAACTTGTCAATGGTTCACCCATCATGAGAAGTGGTCTTTCACAGACGAACCTATCTGCTTACCCCCGAAGTGACTAACACACCATTACCTCCTCCAAATTTCCACTTCGATATGCAAGTAACCAAACATTGCGAAAGTTGAAAAGAGAATGCTCCTCAATCGTAGGATCGTATACATTAAGAGGTCAATTCGGTTATTCGGATTAATTAATTAATCATGCAATTTTGGTATGCATTACATATTTGTACCTGTTGACTACCAGGTTAGCAGCCCCACCAACGATTTTGGTACGGTAATTTCGATGAAATAAACAAAGTTGTGTGCAGGCACTGAGCCTTTTTTGCATGAAAATCAGCAGCCCACTAAAAAATTTATGCACTCGAATTTTAACAGCTTTGTTAAGTTAGGCCAGAATTAACAAGAATGGCGTGAAAACGATCAAGTCCTGTATTTGTCATTTCGAAGTTATCCGCGGGCGGAAGTCACATGATTGTTATTGCAAGAAGAAATTTTGAAGTGTGCATCCTCAACACTGGAGAACTCTGTAGGGGAAAGAAGACTTGTCAGAAAATTGCAAGGTACGTGTAGCACAATTTAGCAGGCGATTCGCACAGACTTACTTGTTGATTCAAGCAAAGAATACTGCCATGCAAGCGAACACGACCCCAGAGATTGCGGAACTTAAGGCAGACCCGCTGGTTGTTAGGATCTTCTCTTTCTCGCCTGTGTGAACAAGACATTTAGCTTAGCATATCACACAAAACACGTGCGTAGCAACTTTATGAAATGTGGAGCAGTGAAGATTACCATCAGCCTCATATTGGTGAGGTCCACAATGTGTGCTTATGTTGTGCTACAAGAAACGCTATTATGTGTGATTTTTAGTGAGCTTCATGCTTCGATGTGGTGTCGTAGAGCACATTATTGAAAGTGCTGACTTACCCAAGGGCAGTGTTCTTATGCTGGTATTGTATACGTAAACGCTGCCTACAGTCCCGAATACTTCCGCTTTAACAGTGTACAACGTGTCTGAGTTCAGTCCGACGAAGTCATGTTTCCCTTGTGAAAAGTTTGCCTGCTGTTTACGCTCAGATTCCGGACGAGTAGCTGTTGCAGTTATGTCGATATAAAGTGGGTGGGATTCAGCCAAACTGAGGGCATTCCAACTCAGCTGAAAGAAGAACGAACCCACTTTGCTGACGTAGAAGTTTGGCGGTGGTGAAGTCTTTCCCGTCCCTTTGTGTTCTGGCATTTGACCTTTAAAAAGAGGAGAAAAAGTCCATATTTAGCAAACATAATCAGGCGATTGCAGTCCACTCAAATTTGAAGTCATGCGACATTCACGCCTAAAATGCCACAGATAGTAGCAGAAGCAACAAGTAAGTTTATTATTGCAGGGCGAAATCACTGTCGCGCACTACTTTGCCGTATATGATTCCGATCCAATCTAACACAATGCTTCGGAGGGTCGCCTAACGATTGACAATTGCTTTGACGTGTGCTGTCAACACTAAATGCATTGATCTGACTCCACTTCCCGTTCGAGGTAGAAATCCAACAAAAAATCCAAACTACCTACCATATTTCGGACACCAAATTACCGCTATAGCTGCTCGCTTAACTGTTTAAAGTAATCAGGTTTCCTCAATGAGGTTATTCTGCCTCACTATCGCAGTGGCCAAGCATTGTGAAACACTGTGGATTTTGATGCTCCTTGAATGCAACGGTGTGAGTTTTGGCGAGGAAGGGGAGAGGGCAAACAGACAAGCACTCTGCTCCCCTTCCTTCTGCACAAAGTTAGCGGTAGAGAAGACTCTGCTTAACTGCAACAATACTAAACAATTCATTTGCTATATTTTCAGCCGCAAAGAGCGGCGCATTAAATTGGACCGCAAACTGCCACACTTCCGGTGTTCTCTTAATGGCAGAAGGGATCTGGTTCGGTTTTATGCACTCGTACCGCATTGGATATCGATGTCTTTAAAAACATTGCTAACCTCAAAAATCATGTTTGACACTGCACCATTCTGTCTGTGATAAGTTCCATCATTAAAATTGAGAAAAATTGATGCAGCAGCAACACACTATCAAAATGCAAAATACGAGTCGGTGTGATGTGTTCAATTTGACATTTGTTCTGGCGTGTGATAACACAGTATACTAGCGCAAAATCATTTGAGAAGAACAGAGCGCTTGATGGTAATAAGGATTCTCGTAGATGATTACGTGTTCTCCAGCCACAGAGGTATCTTAGCACCGTTTATTTCGTTCTTTAGTTTGCATATAGTTGCATTGATCAGACTCTGCATTACTTCAAGCCAGTCTGCGTGAAACTAAGGCACTTAACCAGCCCAATCTCTACGGTTAAGTCCTGTCATCAGCCAACGCAACTCGCACGTGCTACGTTTGACTACTCAACTAAAATCTGCATGGTAGCAATGGTTTACCTAGCTTCGTGGACACAATAAAGAGTGCTTGGGTGGACTCAGCAGAATTATAATTTTTTCTTCAAAATGGTTTCAATTTGGGTTCTAATTAATGACATGACTATACTACTCTGATACCATTTTAACGAAGTCGTAAACTCATAAGGCAATGAGGAGAAAGGTATGCAGCAGTTGCAAGATGCAGTTAGTGACTCTAATCAGCGGTGCCGATTCGACTTATCCATGGCTTTGCAGTCAGCGAGAAGAGGCACTTAACTCATTACTTGCAACATTCAATTGTTTTGCATTAAAGCAAAGAGGGTCATTTTCTGGCCTATGAGGTCTTGTACCTCTCAACGACGCGAATAATGGGTGGGACTTGTAGTGAGAAAGGGCAGTAGAATGGGAGTGCCGTAAAGTCGTTCAAGTGACTAATGGGGGAAACTGTTAACTCAAGAAGTATTACAATCTGTCAAATGCTTCCATGGTTATGCCAACCAGAGTAAGATGAGAAAATGCAACTTACCGCCGGAGGTCCTACCTTCTTTTACCAAAACTGCTGTCGCCAGAATAGCGAGACACAGGTGAAGGTCCATTGCTAGGCCAGAAGTGTTTCGTATTCATAGTTCATGCTACTTTTATATAAGTACTCTACACACATCAGCCTATGAGCAAATGTTTACTTGACCTGCAAAGCGACTTCTGTGCAATGTGGCGCGTTGGATCATGTTTAAAGTTCCGAATCCAACTGCCACGTTTATTATAATAGAGGTGAACAGAGGCACATCTTGCGGAACCTTGCATTGCGGACTGGCGTCACCACCCACCCTGCCTATCGTTTGTGTTACTTAAGCGAAGCTACTGAAAGTGAATGGGCTGGTGTGGACATCAACTTAAATTTGCTGCGTTTGAAGCCTTTCAACAGTACTCTAAGTAAGGAGCCAAACTTCACTTCATTGGAGGCTGCAGTGAGTTAATATGCACCACAGCGCCACCTGTGGGGATAAGGAGATGTCATATGAATCGCACAAAATTAACGTTCATGTTGCTCTACGTGTTGATTACTCTCAAGGTAACATGAGGAAGGTCGGTAATGCTTCGCTTGGCGAGTTTTTAATTGTTCCAACTGATGTTGACCTCCTTTGAGTAAGAGTTGGGATCCTGTGGCTTTGCGTGGTGTTGCAGTGGTGTTCTCTGATTCATAGATGGAAATAAAGGAGTGGATATGCAGAAAGGTTTCAAAAAGCGGTGATAGATGAGTCTGATTAGGGAAGGCGATGGTGCAGGATCAAGAATGCATTAAGAGGTGTTTCACTGCTTAGCATGATATTAACCTCCACAGTACTTCCCGTTGCAGTGATGCTCTCTGTTTTGTGGGTTGGTTTGGGAGAGTACCGAAGAAAGGCGCCATTTGTTACCAGCTTTGTTTTAGTTACCACATTACAGTGCCTCTCTTCCAGCAGTTGTTCACTACGCTCAGCACGAAAATGGATAAGCACCGCTAGTTGTGCACGCTTTTCACCAAAATGTCACATTTTGAAGAGTATTTCAACAGTAGTAAAAATCGCCCTTGGCATGAAACAATCACTAATCGCTTGGCTCGTGAGTCGTCTTATGCAAAAAATGACCCTTTCTGCAACAATTCCTCTCAGCATCATGTTATGGATCTCTTGCTGCGAACAATGGGGGCTGGGTCCTTTCACAAAAATCGACACGCCTAGGATTTGAAAAAATGACATGGTTGCGGAAACATTTAGGCCGACAATCGAAACCAATCATTGATCGCGAGGTCTCCGAGAGAGCCGGGCCAGCAGACTTAAGCCAAATCAACTCGGCAGAAAATGCGCTAGAAGTGAGTGCGTGCAGGCTCCGCCTTAAGGTCAACCTACCATTAAGGTCAGCATGTCTTGACTACAAAGTACAATCAAGTGTACCACATATTTAGATGACGCCAAGCAGCACTACCATCGATGCATTACGCATCACGTATGAAAGTGAGCAAGGGCATTCCTGCGTTCAGATGAAGTGCATACAAAACACTAAATTTCTTCGGTAGAAAATTGAATGTGTAATGCAACATAGTCTTTCTTACAATGGAGTGAATTGCTCAAAGGTGCGATATTTTACGACAAGCACATAAACTTTGGTATAAGCCTTCTTTTTTAATCCATTTTTTGTTCCCAAGCCGGTACAAACCTTTCACACACTAAGTGGTTAAGTCAAGAATACCAGCTGAAGAATCTTGTAGGTTATTGTTTAAGCATTACTATTCACTGCAGACTTCTGAGTCTTTTTTTCGAAAATATACTGTTAGCAAATTGTCCTCAAGTCCACTTGGAATGTAAGGCTGTTGTCAAATATGTTGCCACGCTAACCAGAGTGGTGGACATTGAGAAAGGTAAACACGCCCTTAAAACAGAGATATTTCTGCTTAAAATAGGAACACTGTAGATAAGTCGAGGTGTGTTCTGCGATTCATTTGAAATTTGTCATGCTTTTTGCTAAACTTTGTCAAAGACGTCAGCTTGAAGTGTAAGGACACAAAAGAAGTAGACTTTATCATGAGAATAATCTATTGAACATTCGCCCACTCTTTACTCAGTTGTAAGTAGTTAGAACAGACCCATAGGTATTTTAGATGCTAGCTATATCCCTCTCATCTGTGGAAAACCAACTAGGTCTAGAATGGCGTGAGTTTACGAAGCAAAGCTCCGCTTATCAACAGCGTAAAGATCTGAGAAAATATCCCACCTGTGTCTCAATCATTGCAACCCGTAAACGAATAGGTGTGGTCAAGGAGAGATCTGTGGAACGGTAGTCCCTTATCACCAGGGCTTACCCGTGACGCTCTCATCGGTCTTTGCGCAAATTGTCTTGGTCACATTCAATGCAGCTGACCCCCACTTTATCCACGCAAGTAGCAGTAAATCCTCGAGTACGCACATAACCCTGGCACGACCATCAAACGTCACACGCACCACTCATTCTTCTAAAACTAATTTCAGTTTTGTTGTTTTCCTCAGTTAGGGATGCATGACTTGACAGCATGGCGAAGGTGAATGTAATTGCCTAAAAATAAAGGCAAGCTAGCCAAGGAGGAAACAGTACATGGCAGTCACCACAGGTAGCAGAAGTCCACCGTGAAGTGATGATATCCTCCCATTTATTGCCATCACATACTGTGCCTAATCGCACACCTAAAGCAGGTAGTTGGATGGTCCAAGTGCAAATTTAAATAAACTTATGTAGAAGGACAAATCCTCACTGTCAAAGCGCCTTGGCAAAATCCTCTTTGGCTATGACTGCTATGGCATGGATGGCATATTTGGTGCGCGACGTAGGGGCCGTAACAGGTTTGGTGATATCTTTTCATAGATTCACCGTCAAGAGAAGGACAAATTACGCGGTCCATGACATCAGTCCTAATGCGACCCGCACACCTACCCATAGATATTAATCCAGGCTCTAGACAAACTGTTGCTACCATCCACGATAAAATCGCAGGGCTAAACATGATTTACATCAGTTTAATTGTTTGGCTTGGATAGTCGGCTGACATGGCGTGATTGCCTGTGCCTACTTTCCTCAGTCAAATTGCAGACATTGCGAACAAGGAGAACAAGGACAGTCCAGGTATCGCTATTTTGCCAATGTGTCTGAGGGTGCTGACATCCATCCTTACGATTACTGACGGACGGAGAGAAGAAATTGGAGACAATTTTTGCTAACTGAGCGATGAGCACGTCTCTACTGCAATTCTCTTCATTCTCACCGTGCCTAGCGCTATGCTTGAATAAATTTTTGTGAGTGCACAGTGCTTTTACATGCTAGAAATGAGTTCGAGCTGAGAACACCACGACGTTTCATGGCTGAATAGCTGGAAGCATGTTGTTAATGGCCTGCACTTTTGCAGTTTCAACGATAGTCCTTATCACATAAACATCGGTCCGCGGTTTCCAATGCAACCAAACTATGAATTGCCCTTCAACGTTAACTTTGGAAACAGTAGCCTGATTTGCGCTGTAAAAACTGGGAGATCATTTGGGTTCCAAAAGTTTGAATGTTGCAGAGGGCTTAAAATTGCTGCTCGCAAAGCGGAAGTGGTGAGAAGGCATCACGCAGTAGTCCTGGTGTCACCGTAACAAAATGGCTCACAACAGGGCACCTTCCATAACACTTGATTGCGAGCATTCAACACTGGGCGAAAAAGCATAGAACTACTAATAAACTACGGAGCAATCAACAACCTTGTGCCTGGAGTGCCGAGTGGAAGGCCTTCTAATATGCTGCAGCTTAACCACAAGACAGTGTTTAAGATGAGGAGCTCATGTGCTACACCACTTGTCGATGGACTGAGTGGCTTATTTAGCAGCGCCCATATCATGTGGCATTCGTTCAGTACCGTCATCACCATGTAACAGTAAGCCAACTCGTGCTTCGACAGAAGTGTCTCCGCAAAAGTGCAAATAACGCAGTACTAGCTACGCATTTGCTACTTATTGGGCTAAACATCACCGAATGCATCAGAGGCATCCAAATTACCAAATGCACTTCCTGACTTCCTTGCGAGGCATAGTACATTTAATGACCTAACTAGAGAAGCGAACACTTGTGCGGTTATACAGAGCTCCAAGTAGCTAGTTGAATGTGGCTGCAATTCTCTAAAGAGCAATACGCATTGCACACTTGTTCCTGTTCCATCAGGTGTTGAAGTCAAGAACGTGGATAACGCAGAAAATCGGCAGACTACCAACGGTTGTGGTGGTGGATCTGTTGCTTTGGAACGTGATAAGTGATTGCACAGAAGCATCAAATTCTACCCATTAGACTAGATTAATTAACTTGGTCGTGCAGGATAAGAAATTTCATGCTGCTACAAAGCGAGGATAATGCATAGCATCCCGTCCACACATTCAAATTATGCCGGTATTATGGGAATCTCTAATTGCGGGTAGGTGGCGACCTCCTTTACATGAAAATACGAGCTCAATGACCAATAGAACCACCAGAAGTTAAACGGCTTCAGTTTCATAAATTCCCTTTATGCACATTTATTTTGAAGCGAAAATGACACAAGTAGAGTGAAAACGAAAAGAGTCCTGCATGTGTCCTTTAACAGATGATACAATGACAGGGTTTATAATTGTTGATTGACCACTAGTGAATTGTGAAATTTCTATTTCCTTGCAGTGTGAATGCCTGTAGTGGAAAAAGACAGGTTTGACAAACGCAAGCTTTTGGATTGCGATATTTCACGCGGATAGCAAACATTTCGACATGAACACGGACTTACGCGAAGGGTCAAGCGAGGACAACCGCCATCCAGGCAAATACGACACCAGCAATTAAAGAGGTTAGAGTGGATGTGCTAGCTGCAGCATTACTTCTCTCCTCCTCTGTGTAAATAAGAAATTCGGTTAGTAATGTAACCTTACGAGTCGTCTCAGCAGTGAACTCAGGTTTACCTGCCATGCAATGATGCGTGAGTGATATCAGGGAGCTACTACTTCGGCATGGAGTTGTACGACAGAGTCACACACACTGGTTTATCAGTGTGCAATGTTTTAATACCTTCGGTGTATTCAGAAACACTCTCACTGCTCCCACAGCTCTTTCATAAAATGAGTCCTGCTTCAGTCTCTCAAGAGTGAACTTCTCGAATTTGATGTCTGCGCTTCCAACCATGCAGAGCTCAAAGTAGGAGTTGTCAATATTATTAACTCAATTTGGCATGCGCGGTGTTTGGCTAGGATTCGGACACTCCGCCTCAACTGAATGCTTTGAAGTCTGCTTGACTGGAACGCAAGTTTAGTAGAAACAAGTTCTTTTCTTTCCTTGATAATTTTGTTATTGCCATTATTCAGCAAATAACTTGCTAGTAGTTCGCTATACATGGCCTCAAAATTTTGGAAAATCATGACATTAGTGGTAGTGGTTAGCAGGTTTCTACAGCGTATGTTATCGAGCTTCAACATTGGCCCTTACGGATTAGTGCAAATAAGGTTTATGGAGTCTATGCGCATAAATTTTCAGGTTTAGCTGTGGTGTGAAATCGTATGCGAACAATTTTGTCAAACAGTATGACGTGGCAATTACATTCTGCAATCACTCCGACTCACTAGTAGCCATGGTCCGAATAGGAGGCGATAGAACAGAAACGTTTACGCAATCCGCCGGACTCTGTCCATCTGCTGCAATCGTACTGGCTTCCAAACGGCACAAATAACCTGTATTTGGCTGCAGACCATCAACTCTGGTGGTGGTTGTCTTGTTATCGTTGACTTTGACATTGATTGGAGCACCACCTGATGCGGTATCAAAACATGCCACAATGTAGGGGTTGAGGATCCCATTGGGGGAAGTTGGTTCACGCCACTCAAGTTCAATTTGTGTCTTTGATACAGCCCTTCCTGTGGGCGGCTGCACTAAGGAGGGAGCTATGAGGGAAGAGTGATTATTAGTACTAGCCAGCGCAGAATGCGTTTTCAATTTGCGGCATAGTGAGCTTTGGCTTTACTGGTGTAGTCTAGCAAGCAGTGACAAGAGTGCAGACTGATAAGTGCCTTTTCCTCCACCTATCTCCCAAAATCAAGCCACCACACCAACACAGATTTAAAACAGAAAATAAAATGCAGCTGATACACAACGAGTTGAACTTACCAGTGGGCCATGACATAAGGTAAATTAAATGGTAAAACATGGTGCTGTTACTCCCAATTGCTTCCGTCTTTACTTCATGCAATGTGTTAGGCATCAATCCATCAAGGATGATCTCTTCAGCTGTAACACTTGCAGTTTTCAACTTGGGGGAGCCATGGCCAGTGGTTGGATGTGCAGACACATTAACTTGTTCCACTTTAAAAGAAGTGAATACTTTGGCACTCCAAAGTAGAGAGAAGGTGTTGTATCTCATGCGAATCCAATAAAAGTGTGGCAAAGGGTGGGTCTTTCTTGTCACACCACCTAGAGAATAAAAGAAAATGCGATGTCTAGCTATCACTTTCCGCATTTTGTTCCTAATTTGCTACAGAAATGTGCTTAATGTAGGGTTAGAGAGGAATGAATGTATATTAGCTTTTAATGCGTGAAATACCTATCTTTGTCCAACCAGGGGTAAGTGTTAGCGAATACTCTCATCCTATGCGGCGTTACACATTATAAGTATGTGTACCAGTTTACCTGCAGGTAGCGTCTTGATGAAGTTCCGGTAAATAAAAATGCTTGTTCCATTTCTCATTGGTTCAAATATCACAATGCAGGTTGTTCCGGATTCCAGATTTTCGAAAGTGATTTCTCCAAGTTGGAAGTCAACAGCTTTCCTGGTGCCATTGGTCTTAGGTGGTATTACAACCATGTTAAGTTCGTCAGCTTTTAGTTCAGCTAGTCTTCGAACATCCCAGCTCAGCTGAATGATCGTCGAACTCACGAAACTCCAAGAAAAGTGTGGCGGAAGCGGTTCATCATTCAGTATCACAGCTTTATAAAACAAAGAATGTGGTTGACACACCTGCTTGGGATATTCCTTGCATTAGGCTGCAGAATAGTAAAACGTTAACTGATGGCACCGTGACAAGAGCAGTGGTGGTAGACAAAACTCTACTATGCTCGCCTTCCGGATGCAGCATTCCACGTGGTTATTCTGCCAGGAAGATGGAATGGTGTGTAGTAACTCTCATACATTCAGCAATGCAACCACCTTTCCAGCAAACATTCTATGGGATGTATTACATTAGGCAGCAGTTGTGGTCTTATCGCTTCGCCATGCATCCATTCGTCCCTATTCAACTAGAGAGCAGAATTGGAGAGACCGTGGACGAGGTCATCACCATCTTGTAAAACTTGGCATAATCAGAACGTTAGTGCATTCCATGTCGAGTGTATGGGATGAGGGTAAGAGTGCGGTGGATGTGGAGGTTGAGGCTGCATTGTCACGCCTTTCTAGTAACGCTATGGGAGCAAGCGTGAGTGTATCGGATTGAAGCTCCATTTCAAGTGAGATGCGTCGCGCACTCTGTGAAGTGTAAATTCAAATGTCACGCACCTCCACTCTGAAGCTAATGTCCACACTGCAGATATTACAGGCATCACTAAGCTTAGGGGATTGGTAGTGCAGTGGTGACACCAACAGATAGACAAACAATCGACGCATGTATGAGCGGGCTTCTAATACACTGTCGAGATCACGTGTGTAGCCCTTTAGAATGCACTGCTCTACTACAGCAAGCTCACATTTCGAGACTTAGCCATAGAGCTGCCTCTTATTTTCCTCATAATTTAGAGACTATGTACCACGAAAGTGTCCATAGTGAAGGGCAAATTCAGTGAGGCAAGGTGGGATCGACTGCAATATGCATCAAGTGGGAGGAGTAATTAGTGACTGTGACCTGCAGAGAACCCGAATACTAGTAATTCGTGGCCACTCTAGTGTTTTGAGACTACTCGTTTATGTATGGAGGCAAGAGCGTGTAATCATCATTCTTAGATGTCAGGTTGAAGCCTTTGAAAGAATAGCAGGTAAGGTGTGAAATAAAATTAGTGCACTTGGTGTAGCTGATTTGATTCGTTTTTTTACTGCAGGGCTGTAAAATTGGACCAAACGGATAAATTGCCATCGGCGACTTTCTATATTTTGTTGTCGATGCCTCAAAGACCATTCACTGCTCTCGGTGCATTTACCAAGCAAGTCGCTCTAGCTAATGCCCGCAAATTACAACGCTAGTCCTTACAACTATTCATGAGCCTGATAAGATGAGGTGCACAAAGTGATCGAATGGAGCTTAATTGAAGAACATACAAAGTAGGTTGAAGCAGAACGTTTTTCTAATGCATAAGAATTAATCAACGCAGCAACTACTTTTACAGGTATGTTAAATGGAGTTGAGCATTGAAAGGGTTCTTACCACATTTTGCTCCATGCCCCATGGTCAACAATGAGATCGCCAAGAAAATGAATTCAAAGTGAGGATCCATCTGTGATGCAAAAGTGTGCTTCACTCACCATTTAACATGCATTTATAGAAATGCTCCACACTCATAGCAGCCTATGAGATATCGTGTCTCTGGCCTAAAAGGCCACCTTGCATTCATGTACGGCGCGATGTGATGCATTGTGTTGCATGGGTGATTCCGCCTCTTACTCCAAAGCTCCCTTTTACTTGGGGAATAGAAGTGTCCATTCGTATTTCGAGAACCCATCACTGCTTGGCAAAGGATGCGACTGCATTTTAGGCTCTATAACCTCGTCTGAGCATGCCTTAGTATGGTCTGCAAAAGTGTATTGTGCTGTCAATAAAGAGGAGGCGTAAGAGTGTCGTTTAATTGCGTATGGGACAAATTGTGAACCGTGTTTCACACCTCCTTTCCGTTAGTGCTCCATCAAATCGTTAATGTAACTTCCACCAAAATTTTTATGACTTTGACGAGTGAGTGACTTAAAAGTGTCAGCGTCGTTTACTGCGTTGGAAGAGAAGGGGAGTAATTTGTATTTTGCTGATCTTGCAATCTTGACCCACTTGAAAATTTGGCCTTCTGCGGAGCTGGATGTCGTCTTGTTCGTCGACTCAATGCAGCGCTCTTCATTTCACTGCGCTCCATCATGATGCACTAGGATGTGGCTTGGCGGATTACTTGTGCTTTGGTCCATAACTGAACAGAGCCAATGGTGGGCAACATTAATAAAGTGGTAACCTTACTACCAATCATTAAACGTGCCATTTGGCTTAATTTGATTTAGATACGTCTGTCGTGCATTATTTTGACAAATCTTATGCCTGTCCGGTAAGATATCTCATTAGTCGCATTGAAGCTCGCTAATAGGCGAGGGTGTTGAAATACATCAGTGGGGATGCGGCGACTTCACCGCCTACAAGCCGTACCGCGTCAAACCTCAAGACAACAAACCACAGTTATGATTTTCGTCTTTTGGCAGCACCGTTTTGTGCTTACATCATGTCTTACGCATGTCTTGCGCTGATGGTCAGACAGATGAAGCCCTACTGCTGTTTACTGAAACGCGACTGAAAACAATTACAGAGACCGTATATGCAACTAGCGTGAGATGGTTGCCTCCCTGGGCTTTTGAACTCCACTTTTACGCCCGCTCCACTAACAGAATGTTCTGTCTGCCATAAAGCTCATCGTTGAAGTGGAGAAGAAGGGAATGCTGGCAACAGATCCCTTACAACTTGACCTCCTTTCTAGCATGTGACTACGCTGTGTTCTGGTGCAAAATGATTCAAGCATAGCGCTACACCAGAGAGTGATGATGATGAGAATTCCAGCCATGGCATGTGCATCTTAATGCACTGAGGGACTACCTCCTCATTTCTCATGCCCTTCGTTTGCAATCGCATGCAAAACTAGAGCTAGGAATGCTAAGAAGCGATGCTGAAAACTGTGCGATGGAGAAATCCGAACCTCCTCTCCACTCCATCCAATCCTTATACTTCTCAATGCACACAAATCGATGACGAGAAGCGGGCACTCACTGGAGCCCAGCCTGATGAAGGCAAAGAGCTTAAGCGACCGAATCGCGTCGGCTAGTTCTTGCGGCCAGGTTGCTAGTGCATGCGGCTCCAGTGTGCACGGTAGCACTGGCCTATCTGGCTTCTCTGGGGAAAAAAAGTAACTCCAAGTTGATGCACTTTGAAAGGTTTAATTGTCGAGACCAGCTCCAGTAAATGAATCGACATTTGAGCAATGACATGATCTCTGTAAAGCGGCTTTTCATTAATGCAAGCTTACAGATGAAGTGTGCTAGTTAGTGCCACAGGAAACGCCCGACTGTAATCACACTCGCATAAATAAATGCAAGAGCTGTAGAAGTGATTCGGATAGAGCTATAAAGAAGGTGGCTAATGGGCCAAATATTACTGGACCTCCTCTCTAGACATTGGTTCTGAGCCTTACCAACAGTAGGAACGGTGGTCTATGTTAGTTCCTCGCTACCGTATTCCCACTTCCGCTCCCTGCTTTTGCTGCATCGCACCGAGGCACCAGTTCGTCTCTTCCACGTGTGACGCCTCAGGTGTCATCACCACCTTTCGAATACCTCGCGCTATTGTCCTTATTCACTTGACCTTCAAATTTTGAGCGTTCTTGTTGTAATTCAGTAGACTAAATGAGTTATTTCTTCACTCAGCATTGCTAAGATTTATCTGATGCAGAGTCTCATAGAGTGAATCGTCTCTACATGGTTATAGTTTGGACGATTCACGTGCAGTGCTAGCAGAAGCAGCGATCAGTTCTTTCCTTGCCTCCAATACCATGGGAATATCTGTCTCCAAGACAAGATAGCTCAACATTATGACATTCAAATAAAGGTTGTTTGGTTTTAAAGCAGTGACTTGAACCCCATCTGGCTGAAATATTCTGCCGAACATCTGAACCTTACGTCAATTTGTAGCACCAAAGCATTGCTCGCTCCTTTGCCTGTTTGATAATTATAAAATCAAATATCTATCCAAAAAGTGACAGGTTGTTCCTTCTATGGTTGCTGATTTGAGTGGAGAAAGGTCTACCTTGAGGGACCACTTCGTCAACCTGTTTGTAATGTCCCAACAAATGAATGGATTGAACTAGCTTGCACCTGATTGATTAAAAACTCAAAAGGTTTACTATCGGAGTTTTAAATTAATTTCTGCCTATATGAGTAGAACAGTTTCTTTCCTTTATCTGTTAGTGGGACAAATTGTAGTGAGCCTGAATGTGGAAGAATTTGCTTGACGGGATTCATGGAATGTAAGTCAGCTGAATCATTGAAAATGCAATGGCCTTAAGAAGTGCTAAAACTTCAGAAGTCACTGCCCATTTCGACCACAAGGAGGTACAAATATAGCTACCTATCATGTATGCGCATCGGTTATGGCGCAAGTTTGTCTCCACGGCATTACAACTCAAGAGTATGAGAAAACACTGCCTGTTTCTACTCAGAAAAAGCCAAGATCAGTAAATCATAGAGGTAGTCTTCCCATTTTCCCATTTTTTCCATTCAACTCCTACTACACCTTATTCCTTATTTTAAACCCTTCTAAGTGATAAAGCCTTTGTTTGGCATTAGGATCAGACAGTCAATTGGGTTGCATAATAAATTCCTCAAGTGGACAATCTCTCCAGTTATCAATTACAATTTTGTTAACACCTAGCTACTGCAAACCTCAAATCATTGTGGCTCCATTGCATGAACAGCCCACCAAATGTACGCAGCACGACGCACTTGCCAACGCTTTGCTAATTTCTTACAACACGAAGAGGAAGACAGTGTAGGGACTATATCAGGGCATGCCTAGCATACGGTGGCTCGCAACTTCCATTACTCTCCTATACAAAGGGCCATATCCTATGCGCGTTTGGCCCAGCGAATGGTAACTGTACCATCACGAACGAACCCATCAAACACTTCGACGATGCTCACTTAAAGGCACATTCATTTACACTGGAAACAGAATGCCCCAAGACTTGACGTCCAGTTACCCAACAGACATGATACATTCACGCAACAAGCGAAGAAGTTAGTAATAACAGCAGTCTTCTGTAACAGAATGGCTCCCTCACGTGACAAGTTGGCTGGAAAACAAGTAGTTTTGCAACAAGAGACTATAAGTAAATCTCAAAGCACTTGTGGACACATCAAGACAATATTGAGTCTAACACCGCTAAAAGACAAAACATGAATATTGCCGCAAAAACAGCAACTCTCTAAAACACAAATCGTGAGTGAATGCAGTAGTTTGAAGATGTGCTAGAAGGCAATGCTGGCTGAAGAGTTAACTAATCTTTCTCCTTTGCATCTTGCGCCCTATCTCAAAGACGAATTCGGCATGTCCTAAACCCATCTGCAAGGAGAAGTATTTAAGTGCCTAACCTACATTTTATGGTCCCATGCTCGAAGTGTGAATGAAATTTTTGTACCCTCAAAGGCTTTGCTGGTTTCCCAAATTTCAAACTTGGCTATTTTTGTCTGTGATTGTCTAGAGGTTGCGGAAATCGTTATGGCAAATTGCCTTTGGGCGTAGCAAATGGGCTTCACAAGTACCTAGCGGCATATTCAAAAGATAGGTTTTGGTGCCGAGGTCGCGTTTGCTCTTTGTTGGCGATTTGTGCTGACGAGAATGAACTCGTGAGTATCTGTTGCAGTTTTTTTCCATAAAAGTATCATGCATTTAATTTCGTAAATAACTGTGTATTTGTGCGCATAGATTGACGCGAAGGCATGGGTAGCGGCTTCAGAGTCTTGCTGAATTCGTAGTTTCCATATTGCCTGCATACTGTTACCTAGTTTAACCAAGTACCGACATCAACTATGTGTTTCGTCCCCGCGTCTTTGAAGAGTGTATTTAAGCTCATTGATATTGGTGGTTATAAGCTCTTTTCAAATTTTGGCGAAGCGTGAGCCATTGATTCCTTCTTATTCTTGACGCGTTTCGTTTCTGTGTGCAGAAACGTCAGTGGAATCGATGGGCTTGCAGCTTAACGGCAGTTGAACTGCTTTAGATGAGTCTGTGACAAAGCATGAGGTTCTATGGCAAATTTTTAAGGGAAATCCAGAAGTGTCGTATGGAAAACTTAAGTCTGTAGACAGATGGACAAATACGCTGAGAGAGGTCGGCAGATAACACGATAGTTGTATGAAGCCATTGTGTGCTCCACATTTATGTCCGTATCGCATTGCTGAACGCGGAGATGCGAAATTTTGGCTATCCTTGTTGCTGGGTGGGAGATCCGCTTATCAGATTGTCCCTCACGGGACTCCCTTTCCTTTGCTCTGGTTAATGAAAATTTGCTAACTTTATGATGAATAGGAGGGAACGATTGCGTGCTGACTGCGGCAAATAGACGGAGAGGTTGGAATTTTGCAACTGACATGTTTTTTCGGTGAGTTGAGGAACAACTAGTGATGGAAGTTGATCCAGCGCGGGGGTGAGGGAGAATGTTAAATCAACTGGGCCCCGAAGTGCGAAAAGCATAAATTTCTTGCTTTGTTTTCGCTCCGTTGTCTCATCTAGGCTTTATGTGTGGTAACCTGGTTGTCTTCTAGGTGGGATGCATCCCTTCAGCAGCGGACGTCGACGCTGCAACAAGAAAAGTTGTGCTGGTGGTGGAGTTGAGAAGGTTTCGCGTGCGGATATGAATTCTCGCTTCTAAGAAAGGTTGTTGTTCCCCGTTTCTCAGTTGCAAGGGACATGGTCAACGTCTCCTCTGTGTGATGCAGTCTTTGGAGCATTGAAGGAGTTCGCATCCTTTCGTCAACAACCTCCCCGTCCAATTCGACAAAGTGGGAGTCATTGGGCACTCCTTTTGTGAAGAGGTGTATCGCTGTCTTATGGCAACTAGTATGTGCGTGGAGGCAAAAGCTGGAAGGGTGTAACGAAATCGATCCTTTGCTCGTCTTTCTTCTTCGCAACGAGTGCAGCTGAGTTGTTGGTGCCTGTTCTGCTTGGTAGGAGTTTCAGTAAGCGCCTACCCTCTACTATCACCGTTACACGTATTTGCTGCCCTGGTTTTCGCAAAAGCATTTGACGTTCATTTTGTACGGTTTGATTCTTACTGGTATTGTATAATGGGCTGATTTCAAGAGCTGTAAGCAAACCAGTTGGGATGTTGGGAGCCTTTTTCGGTGGGTGAATGCACTTATGTTATGAGCAAGCTTTTGATGGTAATGGAACAATGAATCATGTGGGTTGTGGTGAGCCTCTTGAAAGAGGAGTTAGTAAAGTCATGTTCTGTGAGCTAATAATTTTTTTCTGTGGCGTGCTTTGTTTCGTTCATTTAGACGCGTTTTGGAAGGCGAGTATTTCTTGGAGTGAACAAAATCGAGCCGATAAAGTGCGTAGGGTCGTGGTGTCTCCCAAACCTTGGTGGATGGTCTTTTCTTTTGTAATGCTCTATCATAAGGAATTCTAAGCTGTTCACTGCGACTGCTTGCAATCAACAAAACGAATATTTGTATGCTTCGTTCCATTTGGTAGTTTGAACAGCGGCATGTTGGCAACGTCCGTGCAGTTGCGGCCTGCGTGTCCGAATTTATTTTGCAAATGCTTGGTTCAGTACCACCTATTATCAAGATGGCTTTAACTATTCTGGGAAATGTAATTGAGAACTCTAGTAATTTAGCAGAAGTAGCATTATTTAAGTGCCCTGTGGAAGTGGTGAGTGTTATTGCACCGGAATGTGTGCCAATTCTGAAGGGGTTTGCAGTGTTCATAGAGGTCACCGCATCTACTATTAGGGGGCGCGCTTGCGGAACGAGAGCATGACCTTACAGTACAGGTGGTACACGTGGAGAGAGGGTGTACGAGCGTGACCGTAGTTATTTGTACTGAGGTGCGGTTTCTCTTGCATAGTACACAAAGGTTGTAATTGCGACTTCATTTATGTTGACCAGGTAGAGATGTAAATTTGACTGAGTTTTAATTCATTTCATAGCCGCTTTCTCACGTGGAGGGTTTTGCATTTGCAGGCATGATGTCTTCATTTTTTTAGGTCAGTCGTGCGTCTTTTATGTGCTATGATGACTGCATCCTCAATTAATTTGAAGGCGAGTGTGAAGGATACATCGTGGACGTTTGCGTCTTCTTGAACTCGTCTACCAATGGGAGTGAGCACCGGGGGACTTGTGAGTTTTCGCGACATTATTAAATGACTCAAGAAAATAAAGTGGGCCGGCTGCTGTGTTGTCATTCAGTCGTGTTGAAAAGTACAAAAGGGGGCTGTGTGAAAGATTTAGTTCTTTGTGAATTGTAACCGGCATGGAGGGCGATGTTAGTGGCACAGTCCATGTCGGATCTGCAACATTGAAAACACTTTGAACAAGGAAGTTCTTGGTATTCATTTTTTTGAAGTCGCCTTGATCGAAATGTATTCTAGTGAGTTCTTTTGTTCTCAACAATGACAAGCCCTTCTCCCGAAGTTCAATCGGCACTTTACTTTCTGGGTGTGCTACTTAAATTGGAGGCAGTAGCATGCTGCGCTGGCATGGCGATCAGGTGACCCCACAGGCAGAGGGCAAAATCGATAGGGTCTTTCTTACAAACCCGCCTATGGGTCATGCAGGAGTGCGCATCAAGACGGCTCTCTGCCTTTTTGCTCCTGGTTATTGGCGCGATTTTGGTCTGGCTTCCCAGATTTCTTAATTCGATAACATGATAACTTCTTTTTTCTTTACCTGCAGTAGATAGTTGCGCGATGGCGGATTACCTGGAAGTGTCCTTCGCCCTCATACTCCGGCTTCTGGTCCAGGTCATAGGTGAGAACGTGCATCAACATTCACTTTTACAGTCCAGAACTTTTAGGTGTAGCGAACACCGTGTACGTGGTGGCCTATATACTCCTGCCATACATTGTGCTGTTGACGGTGGATACTTTCGGTGAGAATTCCTTTGGTTCTACTAGTGAATTGAGCGTTCCATTTGATAAGGAGGCCTCTATCTCACGCGGTAATTCTCTCATCAGGTTTTGCCAGGTGGTGCCACAATAGCTACCTCTTTTCCCTTCTAACAGTGATAGTGATGAGAAGAATATTGGGTAAGTGTGCAACTTGTCTGACACCTAAACTCTAAAACGGTTCTTCTGATCGGTCAGTCCATGTGATGGGTTTTTCTACGGTGCTGGAGAGTTGCCAAGTTTTTGCCTAGAAATTGAATGCGTGTTCGATTTGGTTGGAAGCGGAGTAGAGCTAAATGTCTTTCTCTTTCTTCCCTCTCCGCGCTGTTTTGAAAGGCAGTCCAACTGGAGTCACTACTCGTCGTCCGCGTGTCAGCTGCATCCTCTTCTAGTAAGGATCCAATTGGTACGTTTCCTTCGAAATCTCTTTTGGCATTTATATGCAGTGCATGCATCTATGAATAGGCCTTAATTCAAAGAACTTGTTTGAACCTGTAGATAACAGGTCGGATGCATCTCTTTTCAATTCTTTGCGACACTTTCTGCAGTGCCACTACATGGAGCTTTTTGATTTGTAGGGAAATGAAGCCAAATTTATCTGCGAGATCTTTCCAAAAACAGGGTCCCCATTCCGAATCCCGGAGAAAATTGTGATTTCATCGCACTCGAGTAAAGATTTGACGGGGACAAAGCGACATCGTCTTGTGCATCATTTTGTGGGCCTTGTGTTCGGGGGGGAGGGGAGTCTGGCGCGAAAATAATGTCAGGGTAGCTGAAGTGTAATGTTTTGTACAAATAAACATTGCTATTATGCTTAGCATGACTTGAGGTGTCTTAGGACCAACGCAGGGATGACGTGGGGCATAATACCAGGGCTACCATGGTGGAATAACGGAGACCCGGAGTGACCATCACAACATCAGTGATCCTTCTGAGCAACCCTGGTGGAGCTGGTGTTGCTTCTCCCATGGGAACTGCGATGTAAAGACGAGGGTGTTTCTGGTTATCTCGTGTCCAATCAAGGGTAGTCTCGCCCTCAAGCACTCAGAGGCCTAGTTGCACGAGGTTCACGAATCGCAAGTGTACATCTTTCCTCACTTTTTGTGTGACGAGGGAAATGAAGAAACTAATGGTAGTGTTTGTGATTGCACTTCGCCAAATGCCATTCCGTGTTTTACCTTCCAAGATGCTTCATGTCTTATCAGGAAAAAATCTCACGACAATATGAATCGCGTCACAAATTAGAACGAGATGAAGGATGTGCAGTGAAACTAAGTCTTGTTTCCTTTATTGAATGAAATTCCAACTTGGGGACTTCCCAGCCAGGCAGAGGGTTAACGGATGATGAGCGAGGAAAAGTGCCGATGCCAATCGCCATTGGTGCGGGCCTTACTCATTTCAAAGCCAAATTGTCCATACTAAAAAATGACCAATAGGAAGGATGCGATATTACTGATGACCAGTAGTTGCGCCGTCAGCGAATTTCTCTCAGCATGATTGGAGGAGAATCAGCCAATAGCGTGGAGCTCATACGAAAAAACCAATTAAACGAGAGAGCACTCCTCACGCCAGTACCAATCCAGCCCTACCGACTAATCTCTCCATTCCAATGGTGCTTTGCTTGAAAGCAGTGCTGGACAGATGTGAAGACTGTGCCCCGAAGTAGAAATGGCTTTCACTTCTTGTTTCCCTTTTATAGTCATTAAGGTCAGAGATTGATTACAGTCTCCTGTACCTATAACCCTTAAAATGACCAATCAACAATAAGATGGTAGAACATGCAGAAAAGGCCATCAAAACAACAATAAATCACAAAAGCTGGAAATCAAGTTAGCGGAAGCTACGCGGAGGCAAAAAAGACATTCCTGGGAACAGCCGCTGCAGTCCATGCACGTCCAACACGACTGCCGTTGACACAGAGGATCTGAGGCGAGGACACTCGCAGAATGAGGAAATCGAGCGTCTCCAAGTTATCAAGGTCAGTGACCTTAGTGTCTCCCCCTCCAACTGCATCCTCCTCCTCCTCGGCTGATTCAGCACCTTCAGCACGAACACAGGCGTCGAAGGCGTGAAGTAGGCGGATGAGGCCTGCGGAAACTGTGCAGTGTTCGAGGATGGGGTTGGGAATTGCAATCACGTCTTTTGTGGAGGGACCTAAACCCTTAAAATATCGAAAAACTTCCAACTGACGGGGAAACTAGAAAAACTTTTCGTTGTCAAGGCAAGTAAAATACTCGAAAAGTCCGGCTAGCGCGATATCGTTGAGTCATCCTGACTCCCACCAAGGGGAATATATCCCAGATAAAAAATTTGGAACGATGAGTGGACGGTTGTGTGGATAGGTGGATAGATGACCGTACGACTGGAAGTCACAATGAAGTGGTAGCGAAGGTAGTGGGCACAGAGTCCTGCCGATCTGATTGACACGTCCTCGCACTGGCTAGAGAAGTTGATGATCGGTGAGTAGAAGATCAGGAATTGAAGGGAGAAGTGAGAATGGGCAAACGAGTGGTTGCCATGGTAAACGACCAAATGAACTCAACTACTTGAAGTGGGAAACAAAAGAAACCTCGAACAGGGAACTTGATGGCTGTTGCGTGGTTTAGCCTTAGACCAGAAATTAAGAACCTGTGAACATCTATGGAGAGATGACTGGCTGTTTGAGTAAATGAGTGATCGGACAGTCGGATGGTAGGACGTCTGATGAATGAATCAGCAGGCGTGTGCAGGAGCGGCTAACTGGTAAAAGGTTGGGGGATGAGTAGATAACTAGTCTGATAGATTACTGACCAACCGAACAAACTGACATGCGAAATCTGAAGGATACGTGCCGAGTACCGCTCCTTTAGACGCCGAATGGCAGAAGTTTCCATTCCAATTCTACTGAGTTGTTATACCACACCAAAATACTGATCAAATGAATGGATGGAAATACAAATGGTAACCTGGACAGCTGAAAAGGTAGACGGATGGATGGTAGAAACACAGAGCACACCGAAAGACGAAATGAACAGTTGAATGGATTAGCAGACAAGCAACTTAATGCACTGAAGCCAGCGTCTCCCTACTACAGTACACTCATCGACTCCGTGTGTTGATGGATGAGTGGTGGGTTCGAATGATAGATAACGAAGAAATCATTGATTAGCACGTTGAATGGAAAGGCGGGTGAATGTGTAGAACGACAAGTGAGTGACACCTGAGTAAAATACAATGTAGCCAGTCGGTCCAAAAGGCATAGAAATCATCCCTGGAAGAATTAGTAGCTACAAGGTAGCTGATTTAAAAAATAAATGGATAGTTAAATTGCCAACCACATCGGAGGATAGAGGAATAATTGCATGGATGCTTCGATGAGCCAATGAAGGAATAGGTGGAGAGGTGAGGGTAGAAGCAAATGGATGATTAATATAACGTATGAGTGAAGAAAGAAGCGATTTAATGACTGAATAGTTAAATGAAGGCGGAATAGAAAAACTATTTGAATAGCTGAATGGATGGGAGAAAGTTTGAACAAATACAACTAGACTGGCTGTCTGACCAACACAAAACGATCGGATTTGTAGATGCATAACTATTTGATCAACCGGTCAAATTAAAAAAGGCTAAGTTAGAACATGGCAAACTATCTAACAGGCCAGAGGGTCGAACTAAATGTAGAATGGGAAGTGAACAAGATTCGACATGTAAATCATTTCTCCCACTGAAACTGTCAGCTAGACCGCAACATACTACACAATTTTCCATTTCAATGTTGAAGCACATCTTTTCGGCATTCACATCTTTCACATCCAAAAAACGCACCGCTTTTGGACTGCTAAGCAGAGGACACTCAATGAGGAATGGCTGCTACATTCCATCGTCGGAGGAGCATGACACTGGCTGCTCCCCGGCAAAATAAACCAAAGTTTCTGCTTTGGAGTGAAGGAAGCGATGTGCACACATACAGTGGGAGGTGAGTTTATGCTCTCAGAGCACATCTCTCTACTTTGTCATGCAGGAATTCAGTGACTGACTTGCCAAGAGGCTGGAGAATACACCTTCCCCTCCTCATCAAGATGCAGCACCAACCCATAGCTCGTCACTCAAATCAGGGTTCATAAAACTATTCTAGGAACTTGACTCCAACATTTAGCCTTCAACTGAACCAACTCTACACTTTATAAAGTGCTTCCGCAACTTTGCGACCGTACGAAATGAAGTTTGTGAGGAAGAATATTTCAAACTATGTCCATTTTGCTCAACCAGATTATTACGGTCGTAGAGCTCGAAGTAAGGTAAAGTGGGTGGATATAATGGAACAACGTATCACATGGACGCACTGCAATACAGGCGTAGAAAAATCATCTTGTTTCAAATTTATGATAAATAATAACAGGCATGTTATTTCGTTAACTACCTTGCCACTTCGAAAAGTAAGTAGCACCTACTTATTCCCAGTCTTAAACACAAAATTTCTGATATCATATGAAGTCAGTCGCCATGATCTGACTTCGTTGCCAATCAGCATAATGAAATAAAAGAAATACAAAAGTTGCATAAACTAGACCACAGTAGACAGTGGGTGGTCACCTTTCCGATCTGGAATATGCGTAAGACCAGGAAGGCACCCTTCGCATCCACCAACAACAAATTCAATGTGAGCTCAGTATCCGCTGGCAAGGAAGTCACAACTCCACCACAGCATACCACATCCGCATTGGAACCCTCAACCAGTTCTGCAAAAGTCCGATAACGAAGATTGTGGTAGGGACCCAGGAGACGATTCAGGGAATTGGAGGAGGACGATAGAGTTGAGATTAGAGAGGCAACGCGTTTTCGAGTTGTCTTAGTTGTGGTGTTGGTTTCAGAGGCATGAACGGCTGCATGCATCTTCCCAAGGGCGTTAAGACAGCGAATCGCGTTGATGCGTGGTGCAGGCCAGGCGGGATCCAAAAGAGCAGCCTTAAACCAGTGAGCCAAAGCCCCTGCGAAATTGTCCTAGTAAAGGAAAACACGAATTTTCCTGAACTACCTTTGACATTGATATTTCGGAAGTTTGTGACAGGAACTTTTGAGGTTATAAATAGAATGTCACCAAAATACGGTATGTGGAAAACTGTCGCAAAGCAGAAGTTTAATAGCCGCTCAAAATTGCAATTCTTTGTCAATTTCCACGGCGCATTCACCAATCCTGAACACAGATCCATCTATTGCACTTTTCCTCTATAATTTATGCATCGAGTATCTATTGAGGATCAGACATCGCGCGCACTGACTGGATGTTTGCTAACAAGAATGAACATCGAGGCTCTGAGCTAGGCATGGAACCGCAGTGGCCATGCTTATCGCTGACACAGGCGTATGACGAGAAGGAAGGCAAATTACTTCCCGATCTCCCATTTTTTCTAGTTTAGACCAATGTCGAGGTGCAGACGTTTCATCTTTAAGCTGGTCATAAGTCACTTTTGCAGCAAAGGTTCAATTAATTGATGGTTAAATAAGGTCGAGACCCCTGTAACCTCAATGGGCGGTTACATGCTTAACTCGAGTCGAAACATTTGTATAAATCCTCCTATCAAAGCTTTCGGATATCGCGAACAAAAGCCATGAACGGTCCCTCAAGGGAGATTCGAGGTGGTGAATCAGTGGGAAAGATGAATAAGTCCAATAAAAATTTAAAAAAATAGCCTTAATTTTTTGGCTGGTTTTCAAAACTTCAAGGAGCAGAATTAAATCATCTACTGCGGGTAACCATTTTGGTAAATTCACAATGCGAGAGCTAAAACAACATACGTAAAGTCAGACCTCGATAATTTGAAAATGATCTTTACAGCGCATTTAGATTGACAGATCTATTGCTTTTAACGCACATAAACAATCGGAACTGCAAAGTAGTTAATTTACTGAATTAAGCTACACCGGAAGCAGCACAAACTATTTTGGTCACCTGATGCCACTGACATGAACAGTGATTCGGAAATTTAGTATTACTCAACGAAATGAAAAGTGTCACATCCCAACACCGAAAAGAACTCTTCTCCAGTGATTTCAATGTGTCCAGGTAGTCAAAGTTAGGGTTGGGGTTAGGGAAATGCCCGATCATGGCAAGCACGCCTAGCGCCTGGAATTAATCCACACCACTCCTGTCCATCACAGCTACTCTCATCTCATCTTGATCACCTAATACCCTTGTCTTAACTAAGGTAATTTACGAAGGATGTAGTTCAGTCTTCGAGTATTCAAATTACATAACGAAACTTATTAAACCACAAAGCAGGAATTTGAGGTATCATCGGCTACAGCATTGAATTGAAAATTTAGTATGACTTTAAAAATATCATTTCAACAGCTTTAATCTGCTCCAATAGTTGACGTCCTTTGGAGTGAGAAAACATTTTCACTCACCGCGTAGTGCATCGCTGCAGCTCGATTAAAGTGAAAGTGAGGTTGTCCTATGACCCCGGGGTGTTTTGCCGCCTGAGAAAAAGCCACCAGAGATCGGTTGAGAAATCCCCCACTTTCCGCACCCATTAAAGATGCCGTGAATAGGGCGTTTCCAAGACACTCCCAAGCTCGACCAGAGTCCGGCTGCTCCCGCACAGCAGCGTGAGCAAAGCGCAACGATATCGCGACCCCATCACTACCACAACTTTCTATGAAGTCTGAGAATTCTGTGGACGTCAGGAAGTTTTGACGAGCAACGCTTTCCCTTGGTAACTGACGCAATAGCATTGACAGGCGCCAGAGAACCTCTGAGTTATGTTTCTACAAATAATGGTAATCATGAAAAAAAGGCCTACGTCTAGTCTGAAAGCCGTTTGAAGTGGTGGGAGAGCACTTTCTGGTCCACTGGTCATCCATTCGTACTCAGCTAGTTCACACCAAGCATCAGGAAGGCCAGAATCCAGTTTAGTAACTTTCCCAAGTGTGGATTTTACCTCTCCAGTGTCTTGAGTGAATGGAACTGTCAAGTTGAGGGCCTTTCCCTTCAGAAGGAGAACTCGAGCCTTTTGAGAAGTTGAGAGATCGTGACTATGTAAAAAGTTAGCGACCAGATTGAGGACGTGAGAGACCCTCGTGGCCATTTTCTCGGCTTTTTCTTCTGATGTCCGTACCACTTCGCGGATAAGGGGGGTTAGGTCGCTTTCAAGAGGGAATACCTTCTCAGGATCTTCACTAAGATTCTCGAAAGAGAGGCTCGTGTTTTCAAGGATCCAAGTATCGCGTAATCGAAGCAACTCATTTACAGATGCCTCGATTTCCTCCATTCCTAGAGAATCATAAAAGAAGTGGCAATCAGATTATCATGAAGATGGGATAACAAAAGGAGAAAGGGTATAATTTCCTTTATTCATTGGACAGGGAACGAATATGTTCGGAGAGATGTTGGCTCCAAGCATCGATTAGGCGAGCACGTTGCTGCTTGAGGTTTTCAAAAGTCTTTTCGACAAGAAGCAGCATAGTACCACCTCGATCGCATGCAGAAAGCTCCTCGGAGAGGGAAAAGAGGGGAGTTAGAAGGACGGTGAGATCAAGGGAGTGCTTCAAAGCGGTGACGGCGGTATCTATACAGTATTCCAGGTCTACACAACGAGCAACGCATGCACTCCACTCATTACGAAGCTTTGTCAGCTCGTCATCGAGAGTAGGATTGTTTGGTTGTGTGGAGTAAAGTTGGAGGAGTTGGTGCTGACGTGATTCCAGATGAACCATGGTGGCAACGTGATGTTCCAGATCAAGAAGTAGTTGGGAGAGAAGAGAGCTAGTAGAATCTAGTTGGAGTTGGGCGATTGAAAGAATGGGAGAGAGTTTAGATGGCTGTGGTAGGGATGATTGAGCAGACTTTGTTTCACAGAACGTGGGGAAGAAAATTGTGGGAGACGCTACTAAAACTGAAAATCCACGAAAGGGTCTGAGTGACTTAAGAAGGCGAAGAAAGCGCAGTTGAGCCTACGAAGAGGAAAAAATTACATCGGAATTCAACGCAATAAGATCAATGCCATGAGGCCAAGGCAATAGCAAATTTGATATTATAAAGATCATTTTGTAACCAGGAAAACTTGATCAAATTCTCAAATACATGCTGCAGGTAAAGAAAGGCAGAGCACCCACGCACATAACATAGGTTTATAAATGGAAATCATATTCCACAAAGCCGCACACAACAAGAAAAATCAAAGACGCAGACAAGGCAACGGATTTGAAACGACGCAGCGTAAGAGCCAATGACAAATAAAAACAGTGACGCATGGGAATTGACACAGAAAAACTATAAAGTTAATTGCATTCGCAATAAATGGTAATGCGGAATTGTAACTGATCACCTAAGTAAATATTGTTAAGGTCTTTTGTTGCTTGTTCATAAAATATGTATGCGAAAGTGCCGAAAACTTTCAGCAATGGGTTAAAAGTAAATGCATAGAAGAATGCATTATCTGTTTAGACAAGGACAATAAGTCCATTTTGATTGTTCTGTATGGCACACAACTTAAAAGCGGCTATAAAAATGAACGGAAATAGCACAAGCAATGAATTTCCATGGAATCCAGACGGTTAAAATAACAGAATGCATTATATTAATAAGGCATTTTAAGTACAGCATCCCCGAACGTTGCTTTAAAATGGAACAATAATTTTGAATATCACAGCACGTTTATTACTTGTTTAGTAAGCAAAAGCAATTTTAGAAGCGTTACACCAAATAGGAATGTCGGGTTTGTATTAAGTATGTTTACCTAATAAACCTAATAAGATTGAAAGTACATCTTATTTCTGACTCTCCATATTTAGTTCAAAAGGCTGATTTGTTGTAACGCACCAGACTATACAATTAGCCTCGGTGCGTTATTTATTTTCGGCGGGGCGTTGCGGCGCTTCTAGTTTTGTTGGTTGTTTAGCGCAGGCGTTCTCTGTAATTTGAAAATGCCCAGGATTAACATTAAAGGTGGTGTTTGGAGAAATACGGAGGATGAAATTCTGAAAGCTGCTGTCATGAAATATGGCAAAAACCAGTGGGCCCGTATTGCTTCTCTTCTTCACAGAAAATCCGATAAACAGTGCAAAGCTCGCTGGTATGAATGGCTTGATCCAAGTGTTAAAAAAACGGAATGGAGCCGGGAGGAGGATGAAAAGCTGCTTCACTTGGCCAAATTAATGCCTACTCAATGGCGAACGATAGCCCCCATCGTTGGTCGAACTGCCAACCAATGTCTTGAACGCTATGAATATTTGCTAGACAAGGCACAAAATATCGATATGAGTTCTCGTGATGATCCGCGTCGTTTAAGACCAGGAGAAATCGATCCAACTCCTGAAACTAAGCCCGCACGTCCGGATCCGGTGGATATGGATGAAGACGAGTTGGAAATGCTCTCAGAGGCTAGAGCTCGTCTGGCTAACACACAGGGCAAGAAGGCGAAGAGGAAGGCACGTGAACGGCAACTCGAGATCGCTCGCCGAATGGCAATGATGCAGAAACGTAGGGAGTTACGGGCTGCAGGTTTAGCCTCAACTATTGCACCGCTGGTCAATAAGAATGTTTTCATCGACTATAATCGCGAAATCCCGTTCGAGAAGCAACCGCCTAAGGGTTTCCATGACACGAGCCGTGAATTTCCCGAGTCGAAGCCCATCAATTTCGATCGACTACGCTTGGGAGACATAGAGAAGGAGCCATTTATGGAGCGAGAAAAGGTGAGTACTTAGACTTTTTCTGTCGTCCGTTGTACTTACGCTTTTTTGCTAAAGTAGGATTTATTTCGGCTGTAGCGTGAGCGGAAGAAGGATGCAGAACGCCAAGCTAAGCGATTGGAGTCGGATTTACCAGGTGCCCTGTTGGCTCGTGAAAGGGATAATGGCGAACCTGTGGTTAAACGTTCTAAGCTGGTGCTCCCTGCGCCGCAAATATCTGATTTGGAGTTGGAGAATTTGGTCAAGGTAGGACAGGCGGGTGAAAACGCGATGAGGATGGCCCTGGAAGACTCGCGTTCTGATGCCGTGGCAACACAAACGCTTCTTTCGGAGTATCACAAGGGTGGTGGCAATGATTCAACCTTCGCAACACCACTTCATCTGCTGGCTAAGACTCCGCAAATTGGAACTGACACTATTATTCAGGTAGGAACCTAGTCGCATTTTTTTCGTATGAATCAAGATTTTGTTCTTGGCTTCACATTTGTGCTGCTTGTTGTAGACATTGATTGCTTGAGGTGTAGTGTTTGTGGCTGTTGTTTTGTCAGCCAGTAGTTCCTCTCTCGCATATGAGGTCAAGGCCATTCGACTTCGCACTCATGTTTTTCTATTCTGGGATCTGCAAAATTCTGCATTCACTGCTATTTCAAACGCCGCTTAATGCCACTTACTAAGGCTGAGTGTTCCAGGTAGTGCAATATTTTTTAGTTTAACTACTTGACATTGCTTCACTGCCAGCATTGTTGGATTTTTGTATCGATTGTAACACGCTGTAGTTCTGTTTAACTAGGTTTATTTTTCGTATGGGTTCTACGAATTGAGACGTTTTGATAAAACTACGAAATTCGGGCGTCTACGGGGGCTCTAAATGGATGATTTGACAAGTTCCTACTTATGAGTGATGGAGCTTTGTCTTAAAGTTAGGAGATTTAGACCAATTGCCTTCACTATGTTGATCTACTTCAACTCTTGAACTGCATTTACAACAGGTTGTCTTGCCACTTTGGAAACTTCGAGTCCTAAGTTCACCAAGTAAGGTCGTGCGACCTCTCGATGTTTTTCGGTTGCCATTTTGCTGAGCTATTGCAGACAACCACACAAATTTTTATGGTCATCGGGTTATCATGGCTTCGAAGGTGTCTCTTGGCCTCAGGGCCATTCCCGAAGGCGTTTCTACGCGCATCTAGCTGAAAGCATTATTTATTAACATGAAGAAGGGCAATAGTTCGATGTATGCCAATGAACACCCTCAAACCACGCGTTCACCCTCCTCTCAAGCTTCCTTTTCAGTCGTTCCATTTTGGTGGTAAGATATCACTTTCCCATGATGCGTTTAACGATCATGCAACGGTTTTCCATCCCTTCGGAAATATTTGAATTTAGCGGTTATGCTGGACAACGTAAATTGTGACCGGTCCACCAATCCCAAGCTCTTTGGACCGCTCTTCAATGCGGCCATCTTCATTTTGTGCATTTGAATGCATTTTCGACCATTCTATTTAGGTTTACGAAAAATCCGATTGAGCAGGCTGCCATGCAAAGCTTGAGGGGTCAGACCTTGGAATTTTCAATCATTTGCATGAAATCATTTGAAGCCCACTCTTCAAGGGCGAACCTCGCAGCTTTAAGTGACACACTGGGAAGTCAAGATTTTTTTTTCATCTCTCCCCAGGAAGCGCAGAATATTTTGGCTCTGCAGCAAGTGCAGACACCACTGAAGGGTGGTGACAACACGGAGCTTTCTACTGGCGTGGTAAACATTGTTGGCGCGACGCCACAAACTCGCCATCTGCCTACTCCAAACATCCTGTTGCCCAACCAGCTCGCCGCCAACACGCCATTCCGAACACCTCAGGTTGGAGGTCAGTCCTTGGACCTTCCCTTCTCTTCATCCTTTTTATACTCGCTTTTTTCCCTTGGCGCGCGATGTCTCGGGCGTCTTTCCCGCTTTGCTTTTAGTAGTGCATCGCACTTCGCACCATCTTCTATTGTCCCTAGGTTAATCGATATCCCCGAATTTTATTAATGGCATGACAACTTTGCCTCTTCATCTCGGCGTTAATACCCCATCATTGTTCTCTTTGTACTTTCAGAGTTTTTTTTTTCAGCCACGCCAGGTGGGCCGAATGATGTGATGAGTCAGACACCGCGTCGAGACTATCTCAACATCAATGAAGCGGACAGCATGGAGGTGCGTTGGTAATTGCATTTGTCCCATACCGTCGAAGGTACATGAATACCACTGCGACATGGACATCCTTTTTTGTACGCGTAAATTCAAATATTTTTTAGGGTCCACAGACTATGAGCGTAACCAGTCTGCAAAAGAAGCTCGCACGCCTGCCGCAGCCGAAAAACAACTTTGAGATCAGCATGCCTGATGAGGCGGAGCTGGACGCAACGGAGCAGGCGGAGGCTAGCGATTCCGCAGCTGAGGGTACGTCAGCTCATGTGGCAGATCAGGCGGAAGTAGACCGAGAGGCGGCAGAGGCACGTAAAGCGGCTGCTGACGCCGCGTGGGCGAAGCGCAGTCAGGCGTTGCGACGCGGACTTCCGCGCCCTACGGCTGTCAATAATGCGGTGCTCAGACCACCTCCTTCTACTCCAGCGGAGGAATTGTCTCTCACGGATCTACAGAAGGTGATTGTATCTTGCCTTTTTGGCTGTCAACTTTTGTGCCTGGTTTTTTGTTATTAATGCTTGCTTTATCGTTTCCTGGGATTGGTGATTCTCTAAACATGGATCTGTAGTCGAGTATAGGTTTCTACTGTTTTGGAACCAAGTTTCCCGTCAAATTTTCTTGAGGAAACCTTGCTTTGTTGTCCTAGCGCCTGTTAATTTGTTAAAACTTACATGAACCCAAGTTTTGTCAAAATGACTGTTGGTCTTTGTTCTCGATACTGTTGGTTTTCAGACCTCTGGTTCGGATAGAATCGCTGCTTTTTTCACGAGAAATGGTTTCGGTGCGCTGGAATGGAAGGTTTATTTTTTTTATTTTGTTGTCTTGCCAGCTGAGTCACCAAGACGTTCGATTATTTCGAATTGATAGCCATGGTTTCGCGTTTCGTGGGGCTTCTTCCACCAAGCTGCGCCCTCCATTCCTAAATGGCTTTTTAAAATGATGAATTAATACTGCAAATGCTCTCTTCAGTTCGTACCTGCACACCTTTTTTTAATTTTACTCGGCCGCAATCAATGGAACAGGCTAAATAAATAGGCTCTGGCTGCGTTAATGTTAGTGGAATCTACAGCAGCAACAACCTCAGTGCTCTCTCTCTCTGGTATCCTTAGGCCGAGGAATTGATCAAAAAGGAGATGCTGACGATGCTACATTATGATAGTCTGCACAACCCCCCTTCCACCCTCCTCGCCGATCTTTCTCGCAACACCGACGGAAAGTTGCTCAGCGCCATGGCTCAAAAGAAGCGTCTGCAACAGGTCAACACTACTCATGAGGCCTTTCTTCGTGACTCACTATATGAGGAATTCTCTGACGATTCGCTAGCTCAGGTGGGTCGGTTTTTCCTTTCACGAGTCTAGTTTAAATTGTTCAGTGTTGGAGAATCTACAGGTCTGTTTTCCACTCGCAATTTCAAAAGCAGGAGTTGCTGAAGCATTGATGCTTCCACATCATTCTTCACCAAAATTCTTTCCTCAAAGTGTCTAGGGGATCTAAAAGGTGTTTCTAAATCCTGACTGTAAGTTGAGAATTACACTGGTGTTTTCAGTGCAGGGTCTTGCGTGTGGAGGTGGACATCGTCCCACAATAACTGCAATTCTGCCGCAGATGTGGGATAGATTTTATGCGGCGGTTCTTCTCCACTCTCTCTCTCTCTCTCTCTCTCTCTGACAAATTTCGAAAATAAGTCCTGGGTGATGTACATTGTTAGAGCTTTTTTTTCCCTTAGAAGTAGAACGACAGGTGATTTCACTCATAAGTAAACCACAAAAAACAAATTGAATGAATAGAAAAGTGGACTTATACAGGTATGAGTGATTGAATGGATTGAGAGATGAATGAATGGATTGACGGGCAATCATTGGTGGATGGCTATGAATGGCTGCCCGAATAGAGGGTCTGATGAGGAGGTCTAAAGTCGCTGTGCGTGGTTGATGACTTTGATAGAGTGGGTTTGAGGTATATGCTTCACCTTGCACTCTAATCATGTAAGTTAGGGATTTTTTCTTCATTTCTCCCTCTAGTTGATGAATTTTTTCTTTAAGTAATTTTTGAATGCTGAATTGACGAATGATTGGTGACTGGATGGGAAGACGGATGTTAGCATTATTCACTAACTGGAGGGTGCGTCGTATTTGACAGGTGAATGGATGAAATAATAGGTCACGCATTATTTAATTTGCGATTTAATGCCTGATCAAGGTTTCTTGAGTGGATGAGTTCAACAGGTATGGATCGTTAGCCGAGTTTTTAGTTGAAAAATTATTCCTAAATGCACGTTTGCATTGGCATTTTAAAATGAAGCAGGTTTTGGTCGGGTTGATGAATGCATAAATGGTAGGAGCTGTGAGGAATGGAGAAGTCTGCGTTCTGGCCATTCCCATTAACTCCCTTAATCCTACTCCTTTTCTCTGGAGGAAACGACTTCTGGCATTCATGTTGCTTACCAATGGCCCATACTCTCCGTTGAGAAGTGAGAATGCATGGCTAACTTTTGGGGCTCTTTTGGAAGTGGTTTCGCCATCTTACGATTCGTTTAATCAGGGTAAAACATTGTTCAGAGATCGGTTAGGTAGATAACGAAGTGATTTGGAAGGGTAAAATGGCACTGCGTGGTGTATTCAAGTACTGGAGAGCTTTTGTTTCTACTCATTCCTTTCCCGCAGGCCGCGGCGGCAATTGAGGCGGAGACGGCAGTGGTGCGCAGCGCGATGGGCCATGGGGAGGTATCAGGCGAGGCGTACGCTCGGGTGTGGGAGGAGTGTCTGGCTCAGGTACTCCACCTTCCTCAGCACCACCGTTTCACTCGCGCCAACCTCGTGCCCAAGGCGGAGCGCGTTAGTGCGGCTGAGCGTCGCCTTGAGATGCTACGCGGTCTTATGGCCGAAGAAGCAAAAAAGGCTGCCAGGCAGGAGAAGAGATTGTCCATTCTTCTGGGAGGTTATCAAGTCAGTGACGTTTTTGCCCATTTTGCTGCTTAACTGTCTAACTAGCAAATGTGTGTTAGGTGTTAGCGCCTATCTTCCATTGTCACCTCGGTTTCTTTTACCTTGACTTTGTAGTCGCGTGCTCAAACCCTCATCAAAGCCATTCAAGAGTCTGTGGAACAGATCGAACAAAGCCAGATTGAGCTGACTTCCTTGGAGCATCTGCGTCAACAGGAAATTGGTGCCGTAGTGAGACGCACTGAAGTGCGTGCCTTTTGCTCTTCTATGTCTGAACGATCCCAACTTTTGCTTAATTTTGTCACGACTGTTTGTTTCAGATGCTCAAAGTCGATGTTGAACGCCAGAGAAGCCGTGAAACACAGTTACAAAACACCTACGCCCAAATGGCTCGTCTACGAGAGGATCAGATGGCCGAGGTGGGTAAAATCTATGAAAATGCGCCTACTCCACCGCAGGCGTCATTGCGCGTGGACACCGAGGAGCCGGAAGAAGAAACTCAAAAGTAATGCTTTTCTCTCATTGTCTATTTAGATGGTTTGGGTACCACTGACTCCCTCCCATACTTGTTTTTTTTTAGTGATCTTGGTGGATGGACAACAATTCAGCAATCGGATGAGGAATTAGTGGAGGAAAGGAATGTAGGAGCTCAGACGGATCCTTTGCCATTACCGGAGACCATACAAGTTGGCAGAGTGCGTGAATTCAATGTGGATTTGGATCAAGAAGATTAGATGGAGCCGCCATGCTTCAGTGATTATGTTATTCGTCATTTTTCCCCTGTTTGTAACAAAAGAAATATAGTGTCTTAGTCCGATGCGTATGCTTTTTCCTTCGTTCTTGTTTCCCCGGCTGTCAGTTGATGCATATACGTTCTCTACAACTTCCCTTGCTTCATACTTACTTTTGACCTCGGGTCTTCCAGACTACGGGCTAACTCCTCAGATTTAAACTGCTCGCCGAAAGGGCGCCACCTATTCGTCTTGTGCATCTTTCCTATCCACATGTCTGTGTTGTGTTGATTCTACGATGAAATAAACCCAGTTCTAGAGGCCTGTGATGAATCTCTTGTTCTGAATGTGGTGATCAAGGTTCATTCAACGTTCTCTACTCCCAAATCTGTTCTGGATTCTAGTTCCATCACTCATTTGCGCACCCCAAAAGGGAATCTCGACTCCTTTTCTTCCACAGTGACGCTTGGATGGGCCCTCAGGCTGATTTTTGTAAGAAGTAGCTGGTCCGAATCGCACCGTCACATCACACCGGAGATTGAGTGATAAACCGCAGAAGAACAAGATCTGTATTTTAAGGTAATGCAAGAAAGTGTCAAATCGAGTCCAGGTCGAGGATGTCAGAGATGGTAAAGTTGCTCACAAGTGGATGTCTTGCTATGCACAGACATTTTTCCCGACTGTGCTTCTTGAAAGCGGCCTAAACAAGACAGGAAAGAGGTTATCCAAGACGGCTAAGAATTCCCCCTACCCTGAATGATGATCCACATCCTGTCATCAATCCTGGTGTCGTCTCATTGAGAAAGAATTGAGCTTCAATGAGCATCAAGCCGTAGGTAAAAGCTGCCCTCTTTAGGGGTGTCGTCTCCCTGTGACCCGTGACACTGGCCATCTTATTTGTCCACAGGGTCATGCTGTGAAACGGACAGTTGCTATGATCCTCAAGAGGACACTGACAGATGCGTCGAAGAAGATAACGGATGAGGTATATCGCTGCGGCGCATTTCAAGCTGGCGGAGTACTGTGCCAGAGACAACTCTATCAGTCCCTGATCGAATATGTAGCAACACAGGAGGACAACCTAGGATCAGGAAGGTGTCGCTAGTAAAGTTGCTTCAACTTGAGAAGATAAGAAGGAACCTGACACACCATACGCTCATCCACGCCTTCGGGTGAGTCTTCAAGCCCAATCAGACTGAATCCGATGAAGGTGTGCGGAATAGGATAGACGAGGTTGTAATCGAAGGTCTTGAGCATTTTCTCCTCCTTCCTTTGCACCTGAAGTAGGGTCAAATATCCTTCGAAGAAAGAAGCTTAAATGCTTCTTGAATTGACAGATTTGAACGTCTACATAACTGAAAAAGTTGATTACTTCTTTAGTTTTATTTCCAACTCCACAGCTCCCTCCTATTACTCTGGCTCCTGCATATTGGTACTAACAATTACAAGGTAATTAAGAGAAGATATGAAGAACTTGCAAACAAACCTCTTCTGTAGAATACGTATTATCAGTGAGATGACACAAACCATCGAGAGACAGAGGCAATTTACGAGCTGTAAGTTTCACTCCCAAGACAATGGCTGAAACGCCCACCAACTGGTACTTTTCAGGACGCGTCCTTTTGCGCCAGGTGAAACGATCCACTAGCGTCGTGGCGACGTGCAAGGCCTCCGAGGGAAACTTGTAGTACTGTTGCACCTGGTGGGAAGAAAAAAGGGAACAGTCTGTGAACCAGGCATTGGTGCTGTGCTAGACTCACCCCCTTTTGCATTACCCTTATCAACCAATTGAAGAGTACGGCTCGTAAAGACGGAGTGAGTCCACTCATGCCAAGGTAGTTGGAATTGTACTCTTGGATGAGACTGTCATCGCGAATCAACTCGTAGTGTAAAATCTGGGGAAGTGACACAACAGCTTAACAGAAAAACTCGAACTACCCGTCTAAAATAGAGCATCTCTCTATGCGACTCGGCGTCGGTGTACTCGTCGAGGGGGTACATCTGGATGTCATTAACTGTGTCGCGGCTCTTCCTCCTCCACTGGCCCCTGAAGGTGCGCATGAACTCGTGGGTGGAAGGAAGGATTCGGAGGTTCTTTTTTGCAACCCCTTCCATCGTTCGGATGCCTCGCTTCACTCGCGCTATCAATTGCGCATTCGCCATTTCTAAAGTGAAGAAAAGCATGTGAGAAATTGTCTCTACTTCCTAGCTCTTCCTTTCATTCCAGCTCATAACCGAAAGATTTTTGTCTTAGTGGCCCACTTAACGACGTATTTTTATTCTCGGTGGTACCACTTTCGATCCATGTCTGCAATCTCTTATTCCCACTAGTTCACCCTATCCTCGATGGATTGGTGGCAGCCTTGGAGCGATTCTGATTCGCATTGGGGATGAAACTTGACTTTGTAGGCTTGACGCTTAGTTTGAGTGGCGAAGATGGCGTGATATGGATGGTGGAATTTACAAAGCCACACTGTACTCTGTAAGAGGGTGCTTTAGAACCGAAGTGGAGTCAAATATGTGATGTTCGACAACTTTAAGAATTGTCATCTCCTTTGCAGATCTGGTAATCGGATGGAACTTGGATTCGCGGTTGGAGGGTATCGAAGCGGCAAGAATGCGTCCACCCACCAATTGGCTTTGGAAGGGACTTGCTGTAGGGACATCGACTAGTCGTAGACAGGACAAAGCAGTCCAGCATGTGGAAGGAATTCCGAGTCCACCGAAAATCTACCGAATACCTTACTGAGACTGCGATCAAATGCTACTCCCTGGTACTTGTGCGATCGTGATGTTCGAGGTGGAGCACTGACCAAAAAGGGAGCCAGGGATGACACTCGTGGTATGAATGAAGCCAGGTAACGAAGGGTGCTTACTTAACTACTCGACCTCACAGTTTTGGTCACCGTCATGGTGTCATGTAGTTTGCTAGCTTCACAGAACTTCTGTGCCTCAACAATAAACGTTTTTTTTTTTATCCCGGAAGGTTTTACTTTTTTTTGTGATGAACGAAATGTTTGGTCAGTAGTTCAAGTGCGGACTTCCTCTCGAGCAGAAGGCTTCCATCTTGAAAGTGATTTGCCTATTGCAGACAGGAGGGTGGACAGTTGAAATGTTAAATCGTAGTTTTTAAATCAGTTCTAGCCCACTCTAATGGCACAAAAACGAGGTACAAAGCCTACCTAGGTATGGATTTGGCGGCAATTGTGTTGCTCCATGTGCTCCCGGGCCTTGCGAGTATTTTCGTTCTGAAAGGGAATAACAAAAGTCAACCGTCACGTCGCCATGCTGAGTAATCACGCACATTCGAGAAAGCAGTAATGCATTACTTGCTTCCACTTGTGGCTGTTTTGGTTGCACTTGCCTCACGGACAGACCGCAAAAGTTTTCTTTGAGAGAGAAAAAAAAGAAAAAAAAAGAGAATTGAAAGTAAATTTAATGTGATGGAGTATTTGCTTGATAAAGAAAGTTGTAGCACAAACTTCGAGCTGCCCGTTCGGTGGATTCGGCATCTCCAACACGTTGCTGGTAAGCTGAACTGCAAAAAAAACCCAATGGCGCTGCATTGTTCAACTTTGCTTACCTTTTCACTTGACAGTTTTGACTCATATTCACGACTGCAGGTCGTAAACCCACTACCACCTTGCCTCTATTTGGAAATGGAAATGCTTGCTAATCTTTTTTCGCCCACTCTGCATAACCAGGTGTGATTTGTGCTCTCAAAGGTTGCCAAAGCTGATTGGTCAATTTTTCGGAACACTGTTTACCTGACCTGGTTCAAGGGCATTACTAAGACCTGGGCAACGTGGCTTGCGTGTCTGTACGTTACCGGTATTGCGTGCAGCAAAAATGAAAGTTCGAGAGAAGTGCTTCACTGCACAGGTAAAATTGCGGTGCTTGGAGTTATTATCGAGATTGTGGAGTCCTTCAACACGTCTGAAGGCTTCTACAGCAGCAATGTATCACATTGATGGCGGTAGTGGTTACCTAGGCTAAATTATTACGGAGGTAGGGTATGTGCTGAGCGTCGGTAGATCTGTGGAGACACTTCAGAGAAGCTCAAAAGTAGCCAGATGTTGGTGAATGACCAACTCCAATTTCTGCACAACGGTGGATAGTGGAGAGAGGTTGGGGCCTAATGATTTGAAGTAGATCTCTAAATAGTCCTCAACTTAGCACTCACGCGTTTTGAGAATACGTGAACCTGTTTTTCCTGATCTGTTGGAGGGTGAAAATCATGAATAGGAACCATAGGAGTGCAGTAGTTGCTTGCTTTAGAACGTAGTCTAGGCTCTAGCACCAATCTCCATATGAATTTCCCTTGATGAAGTCTGCCGTGTCGACGATTCGACAATCAAGACTCAACCTGATCTGCTGCGTAATCTACTACTAAGTAGGTTCCCTCGTGTGTTTAAATCATCGCACTAGCTCTCCTCTGCTTTTGCGGGCGACTAATATTCACGAGATGAACTACCTAATGTCGGTTTTCATAGCATGGCATCCGGCAGAGCTAGATGGGAAACTCTTGAACTGATGTGGACCTCAAGGAAATGCTTAAATTAGAGCTCTCGACTCTACGATGTGCATTGCGTTGGGAACGGTAACCAATGCTTTGATTCCCATTCTCATCATATTCTACTGATAAAGAAATAAGTAGCACTCCTGCTGCGTGGCGATTTCGTCACATCATCTCACATCTCGTTTTGCGGACGGATAAGATTGGCGGGAGCTTTACAATGTCAATTTCTATGCAGTGACATCTAATAGAGTGGAATCGTGAATCAGTGAACTGAAGTAGGCCCTAAAAGAAGGCTTCAGAGGTAGTTCTAAGGTCAGCTAATTGCATCCCGCTCAGAAAGTACGACGTTTAGTTTTTTACAATGTGAGTGGCTTGCAGTACTTGCGTGCTGCAAAATATCCACCAAAAGAACGTAGAAGGTTCGTCCATGACCACTGCCGACTTGATCTTCAGCAAATAAGCACCAATCTTCGTGCATTAAAATTTCACCATATCATCTACGGTCTCGTTGTGTGAGTGACTATAATTTTAGAGAGGACTCGTGATAATAGCAGCAAAAGCTTGGTCCCTGGGCGCATCGGCACCTTGGCCTCCGTATGTGGGTTTGAGGGATACGATTTCTGCGTCACACCTGTGGTAGCTCTGTTCTTCTGTATGCCGCTAACGAAAATGCTATGCTTCTTTTTAAGCATAATTACTCGAATTCTACCTTTGACTACCCATTGATTAAAGGGTCAGTCACACATGTCAATCCAAAGAGGCGAGGTCAGCCATGGATTCGAACAAAGGTTAAATCGGTTGACTTGAAATAAACTTACTTCAACTTGTTTTGACGCGTCATTAGAACGCGTCATTGTTTACGATGCCGTGGTAAATAAAAGGTGATTAGTAAATGGGGTACGTTCTCTACTTGTGTTCTTCACTGACTCTTTAGAATCGGAATTTTTTCTACGTGTACTACTCAATTGCCAAAAGTAGCATTGGCGACTAAGCTTGCCCTTAAGAAAGAAATGTTAACCCAAAAGTAACGCCTGCTTTCTCGGGTACGATCCATAAATGGTGAGTATGATCTATATGCATGACCTGGTGTGCCACAATTTCGGCCTTCTTTCTAGTTGACTGCGAAGATTAAAAATGTATACGTGTTAAATAACGACTTTTTTTGATAAATGAAGGTACTCCTTCCTCTTAGAGAGTCGAATTCACGATCTGTGAACATGGAACTGAATGTTCATCTTTTTTGCCATTGTGAAGGCCTTTTTTCGACCACCAGGTTCCATTGTTGTGGCGACTGAGAAGAAATTAGAAGTTCTCAAATAAAATTCATTGTCCGAACTCTCCTTGAAGATATACACAAGTAGGTCGGATGGCCGTGTTTGTAAAATGCAGCCTGTGGGTTATGAAAAGAAGAAAAGAGGCAAGAAAAATGGAAAATCATTTCTAGTAAGCGTTTTGTGTGCTAATTGTTTTGCTAATCCAGTATGGGAAGCATTCTGATGGATTCACTCATACACCAGCAGGCTAAAGCTCCTGTTCCATGAACAGTTCAAGCGCCGGTCCTACTTTGTTTGAAATATGCAAAAGGTGTTGCTTTTTTCCATCGTAGAGCATGGTTTTGGCCAAGGCTGGGAAATCAACTGTGTGCGCTTAAAATTAGCTACTTCAAATTTTGATTAACTAGTGCAACTAGGTTGTTATTTATTTAAACCTAGTCATGGAAAACTTTTTTTTGCTTCATCATTACCTTGAATGGTGGACCGCACCCGGGCTCGGACTCGTGAGTGTCAGCATCAATTAGACGTTGAGTTTCGTTCAATAACTTCAGGTAGATGTTAGCAGCTTGACGCAGTTCAGGCGTGTCGTCATAATGGATAGCGCTTGTCAGTTCTGGCGTCCACGGCTTTATTCGGTGGTACGGACACCTTCTATTGGTGTCATGGAGGGCTCCATGACTGCAGGAGCAATAATTTGGCAGAATCGATCTAACAAGGAATACCACTGCGGCGCATCTCATACTGGCGGGATATTTGACAAGATTCCAATCAAGCAGCCCTAGGTCAAGGCAATAGAGACACAGGGCTACGAACTAAAATGTGAAATAGGGAGTGGTGGTGATGATGACGATGGTAGGGGCTCTGCATTTAAGCCAAAAGTATTTACCCATCTTTTATCATCAGCTCTATTCAAGTCGTGCATTGCCAGCATGCAGTTACTGAGAAAGCGGTGTGGTATGGCTTGCATTAGGGCTGTAGGAAATCCTTCCTGCAGTTCTAAATTCATATTATGGAGCTAAAATAAAATTGCAAGATGTAGAACTTTGAGCTGTATATGAACCAGTGATGCTTCGATTAGAGAGCACAAACGAACATCCGTCCTTTTGAACACATCGTTGGAGAAGTCAAGGAGTACATCAATAGGAAATGCGGTCTCTGATTTGCAAGGAGTTAAATTGACGGCCGCCAAGAATGCTGCTATTGCAACCAAGATGTACTGTTTTGTAGTTACGGGGTAAATCCAGGTGTAGCGGTCTAGAATCAACGCGGCAATGTGTAAGACGGATGTATCTAAATCCGTAAACACTTGAATCTATTAAAGGAGGAAGAAAAGAGTCAGACTTGTAGACCTTGGTAAGCAAGTGGGAAGGACAGAGTATCTCCCTAATCCTACCGATGTCAGCCAATCAAGGAGTGCGGCACGCAACACAGGCGTGATTCTGCTTCTAGAGAGGAATTTTTTATCGTAACTCCTCATTATTTCGCGATCTTCTTGTATGTCATTCCGTTCAAGCTACAAATAGCATTTAGAAGGCTTGAAAAAATCTGCTATTTATGTGTTGGATGCAACAAAAATTGAGAAATAAAGGTACTGGAACCACTTCAGTCTCTGCAGGAAGATAGGGGGCGATCTGCTCTCGGTCTTCGTGCTCAAAATCATCATTTTGGAGAATTGCGTCATCTTCCAGCTGCTCTTCTGAAACTAAAGTGGGAATGAAGCAATGAGGTCAACCAATTTAGACTTTAGTGCGATACTACTGATATTATGGGCACAATTTTATAAGTAGCACAGTTTCATCATCGTAATGACCAGCAACAAGGAGCCTAAAGGATGCATCCTACCCCAAGGTTGGGATTCAATTACTTTGGATCCAAAGAAACGTGTACGGAATCATTTTTGCTGTCTTTTTACTGACAAGGGCTTTAATATCAAATATATATCATCTGAAAGGATCTCCGTGCATGACTTGATGCTATAACTTCTCCAGCACTGCTGCCTGTAGGAGATGGCTGTGATTCGTTGATTGATATGGAGATGATTGCTCCAAATGAAGCCCACAAATTGGGCGTCCATACTTGGATGTCTTATCATTAAGAAATCAGACGTAGACTCACAGAACTCTCCAATGTTGGCGCCCAGTGCATTTGTACTGTGTAGGTGATATGCGAGAGTAGTAAGCTGCACGGGTTGTGTGCCTATAATCAACAAGCATAAAATGCACAATATGTGAAGTCTGAGTGAGTACAAAGACCAACATCTTAGACACGATGAAGTTGGCGCAAAAATTTGACGAATCTGTTTACTAGGACAGAATTAAGTAGCACGCTAACTTCGAATAATGTTTTCAAAATCTCAAAGGTCTATCAATCAAAAATGTAAAATGTGTAAAAAATATATGCACACCTGAGGATGGATTTGCTTCATTTATGGGATAATTGGTGTTTTGACCACTTTCTTCTAAAATTAGGAAGCAATCATTTTTCCTGCCTAATCATTTATTGATGTATGTTCATTTATAAAAAAAAACAAAGAAGTAGCGAAGACTCTGCATTTAGATTTCTTTTATGAAAGGAAAAACCCTCATACATATAAGGCCTCCTTTTAACACGCTAAAAGTGACGCAATAATCGAGGGTAATGGAGTATACTTTCTGGTCTGGATGGGTTAGGCAATAGCGGCAAGCTTAGTTCTAAAGTTGAAGAGTCTTACTTGTAACAATATAAATGAGAATGTGCACTTTGATCACTCGTGTGTGAATAAGATAGGGAATTACCTTCCGTTCCATTAAACCCACTTATATTTTGCGCAGTACCAGCTTTCCATGTTTCTCCTAAAGGTGAAAGGCAGCAGATAAATAGCAATCCATGCTGTAGAACTGTCAGAAATGCGTAAAAATGGACTTGTTCTGATAACAACAATGATGGATACCTAGCTTGTTGATATCCAACTATGAGGGATGACATTACCTATTCCTGGGTTAGGAGAAGTGACAAATTTCGCTGGAACTGGATCCGATTTCCCTTCTAAAAGAGAGGCACATAATTTTACACATGCAGTTAACCGTGCCTCTTTGAGTGATGACTGGATTTCACAGCACCCATGGTAGAAGGTGGTGCCACTTCTTGCCTCCAACATTGCGACCTACTATTGAGGGCTGCACAGTACTGTAAGAGGTGTTGCAGATTCAAAAGACCAGAAAAAACTTAACTTTTGGCAACGTATGAAACAATTACTAACTCATCAGAGGGCATAAAAATACCACCTGTTAGATTAAATCCGTAAACGTTGTCGGATGTGCCTGCTTTCCACATTTCGCCTAAAAAAGAAACCCAACAAAAAGGGAATCAAATATTTCTGGTGTTTTAAAGGTTGATAAAGGAATCTCAGCGAAACAAATGGCTCTGTTTTGCTAACAAGAACTGCAAAATGCCTCGAAGGACGATGGTCAGCCATGGAGGTCAACAATACCTATTCCCGGATTTGGAGAAGTAACAAAATTGGCTGGAACTGGATCCGATTTCATTCCTACAGAAAAGGTATAGAGGGTGATAGCTAGGTATTATTAAACGGTATCGCAGACCTCTTTGATTGTTTAAAATGAGAACAGTATTCACATCAACCAGTTGAGCATTTTTTGACGGTTCATAAATATGAGGATTAAACAATTACTTTCTTCTGGAGCTGGAGCCGGTTTCTGTTCTTCAATACAGTTGGAATCTGCTGGCACCTTTTTAAGGTTCTTCTCAGTAGGCACTCCGTTCCCGATTCTTACTGATACCTCAACTATGATTTTAGAATTTAAAAGTTGCTTCTTAGGCCACTTTAGGAAGAATACCAATCTGTTATTGGTGCTATAAAATGTGCAATAATTGGGGTTGAAAGGAGTGTGAACAGATCTAGAATCAGAAAGGTGAAAAGCCCGATTAACTTACGGTTGACACTTGTCAGAATTTGAATGCCTTTCCTCACTAAGTAATCATGAGTTATTTGCACTAATCTTGAGTTTACTTTAAAACAGTGACATTACAATACCCTTGGATAATTATATACGCATTTAATAAACAAACAAGCAACCAGGGAGAAGAAAACCTACCATTGATTGCCTTCGGTTGTCTTGGAACTGAATGGCCTAACAAAAAGTTATCGCAGTGATTGTTTCCCTTCCAATAACGTAAAGTAGACTGAATATTTAAATTGTATTGTAATTAACTGAGACAGAAAACAAGAAAGCTTGTACAAATTACCTTTCTTTGGACTTGCATCTCGCTTACATTTGCCACCACTTGGACTGCATTCTCCTTCTAAAGGAAAGCGGTTATACAATAATCACCCAGCTACGGAAACCATTTATACGAGCTACAAATAAAGAATGCAACCAATTTTACTTATTCACCTGTACACAAAGTGAACCTACTTTCTTTTGATTGTGAATTGCATGACGAGGAGTCCACTTCACACCGCCTATCGTTGTTTATCATCTTCCTGTTGGTGGATCCAACGGCCTCAGAGAGCTCCAGCTCCTCTCAGGCGAAAACCGCCCCAAATGCTAATTGACCAAATCAAATTGTGTGTTTTAATGAACAAGCCATCGATTAATCGATAAGTTTCTAATTATTCTTCTTCCTCAATTTTTAAATGATAAAGTGTTATTTTGAGGCGTGAGCATGTTGTGGAAGATGTTGAGGTAAATGGAGGAAACCCACGATATTTATAAATGTTAGTGAGGGAAATTGCCTTTGTAAAGATCCCCACTGCTGACTCTTCCCTCCTTCGATGGTGCTAATTGTCCCGACACCAACGGTGGCTTCTAACCCGGGTTCGAGAACGGGGTTAATCTGCTCCAGGGTGGTCGGAGCCGGAAATAAAGGCATGTGACATCTCGAGCCTTTTCTGATGGTGAAAGAGGTCATAATGTGTGCAGAAGGATGGAGATACAACTGACAGGGTCTAAGGGAAACGCTATCTGGCTGAAGTGGCCACAAAATCTAAATGAAAATTCAAATAAATGACTAAATTATTACAGCCCTTTCTCCTCTTTGGAATGTCTTTCTTGTTGGCCATCACAATGTTTTGGGTGCTGCAAGGAAACATCCACAAACCAACTGACCTGATCATCAATTTTGATTGCGATGACACCAATTCTTCTTGACTTTCAGCCCAACTCTAAAGATTAGGCCTGTTTGGACACGGTATGAGGAGGCGAGAAAATGTACTAACCATCTCATATGTCCGCTGCTAGTGCTAAAGGAATAATCATTTAGCGGAGGATAGAGTTTAAAGTAGTTCCATAAAATTGAAGCCTCGTGACTCTCCCATCTTATCGCCCAGTTCTCAATTCATTAATGCTTAGCGAAATGTCTTGGCGTCCAATTCATCTAGTAGAGAGGTCAATATCCTCATTCAGGTACAGCAGATGGTTCCGCAACGGAACTTTTGCCGATGGTTTGCAGTTGGAGTCGCCTCAATCGCTACTAGTTTTTCTACAGAACGAGGGGCTGGGATGAGTACTGATGGTGGATGCCATTTCCAGTTTCTCTCTTCAAGCTGTCCTCGCAGATTCTCTCATTCGCGTTAAGGTTTATCCCGATGTGGCATCCTGGTACCTTCTAAGCGACGATTGCAGGCATAAAGATCAGGAGGTCACGCCGCCTAGCAAAAGTACCGAAACGGAGCCTTAAGTGCTCGCGAAATCAAGAGAGGAAATTATACAAGTAAATGAAGTAGTGTCAACATCATGCGAATCTCTATTGTGCGAGTTGACCTTTACCGTTTTATTTGTGGTCAAAACGCAGAGCATAGTCCTCATGATTAGATTTATTAAGGACGAAACGGAAGTTTATTCCCAAAGCGAATGCTTCTACTGTAACATGGAATTGGGTTCCATCAAATCATCAATAGAGTTTTCACTTCCATGGGAACCTGTCACACAGTTCTTGCAGATTTTGCGAAGACCTGATGAAATCTCAACCATTAGCTGACATGCCAACGGGACATTGATAACTGAAATGCGACCGGTTCAATACGTCACAGCGCTGCCTTGTCATGGACCTTGATAAAATGGCTTCCAATTGCTACAAAAGAGTTGCTTTAGGAGCTTTCGAGCCTGGAGAATGGGGCAGAACAAGGAGAACTACTCTTGTTGAAGGTGAAGGTCAATGGCATGGAATTGGAGCATAGGTAAAATGGAGTGACTCGTAATAAGAACTGGCATGTGAGGAGGCAAATAAAGTAGCCCTTTGAAATGTAATACACACAGTGTTCCAGTTAGTAGCTAAGTTCGACTAAAATGAGCTTAGAAACCATGTGCGTGTTCGTGATATACCGGAAGTGCCCATGGGTTGTGGGAAGAGGTGAGGATGCGATCTAGCGACAACATCAGAGGTGCTGGCTAATCGACTAGACTGGCTAAACTGTTGGCTTAAAACGAGGCAAGTACTGGGCTGCAAATATCCTGGACAGACGCGTGAACATTCACGAACGCTGGGTGAGACCCAGGCAATTAGTATGCTGTATTCACCATGAAGGGACAAATGCGTTATATTTCACTATGTCTGCAATTGTAAGTAGTCATTGAAACAGTTTACACACACCTGGCTGAGAACGAGACGAAATGAATTTCGTGACGTTTAATGGAACGTTGCAATAAGAGCAAGATCATCAAACCCAACACCCAAAATTATGCCCTACTTATGAGCCTAAATCAGTAGTATATCCTACTCAGTCCCCTTGATTTGATGAGGGCTCCCAAGCTCTCGACAAGTAGCTAGTAATCTCCTAACCAACCCTTTCGGAGAATAAAGTCAACAAAATTCTTCCTACTTATAGGACTCAGAAACGTCAACATGAAGCGCTCGAATTTTTCTCTGATACTTAACCAGTGCAGGGGCGTTTGTTTTTAAAGTCATTTGAGAGGACGTAATCACACGCAATATTGAATCTTAACTGGTACCGATCGCAAATGTCGGGTTTTCCACTACACACAATTTAGTGCACGCTCGCACAAGGTGGACATCAACTGAGGCAGTTGAGACGTCTTTGTTGGAGCCTTTACTCACCCCTTCCGATCTTCATGGCGGAAACGTCCACACATACACATACAACCTGTTTATAACAACTTCTTACAAGTTCCGCAGCATTGACCTCACGTCAATGAGGTGACAATGGTGCACTCCACTTAGACGGATCCATTGAACATTCGCCTTGAATATGTTCAATTCCATCCAAAAAGCAAAAGCAAGAAGGCGGTCAGACAGGAGGTAGAATAGGAAATAAGGGCAATTAAAGTACAAATCGATTCACACAATGTGAATGCTTGACAGGAGTGTGTTTGCTTTGTATGTTACAGCCTTTGCCTTGTCAAAAGTAGCAGCGTATCCTGCTATGTTGCCACAAAGGTATTCAAAAAATCTTGTGTGATAAAACGAAGTTTTGGATCCATTGCAATCTTGTGGTATTCTTTTCTCGCATACTTGTTGAAAACAACCTGTGCATAGTAACAAGGTAATAAGAACAGGCGGATTTATGATCATGCATTGCCGAATGAAGCACTTCCATCAACTACCCATCCACCTGTTACAGAGTTGCACTTAACATACCGAGTTTGTCGCGTTCGTGTGACGGCTCAGGTAGGATGGGATGGTCACCTCCTCAGTAAGGAGGAGGAGCTGGCCGTAGAATTTCGCAATTCCCCTAAGGCTCGTGGTCTCTCTGTGACCTGTGAATTTCACCATGGTAGATGGCCATGCAGGCATACAGCGATGGCAACACAGCGGTCCACAGTCACAGTTTAGCTGTAGTATACGACGAATGAGGTAGAGCACCGCAGCACAGCGCAAGCTAGCGGAAGACCGACACAGGTAGTCTTCACAAAGACCCAACTCGAAGATGTAGTTGCAAGCTTGCTTGGTCTGAAGGTAAAAAAGTGTTTCATGGAGAACATAGAGATTAGATTTTGGAGGACAAAAACCAAAATACCCAATCCAGCATAGAGGCTGTAAACTCAATGAGACCGAACAGGTAGAAGTCGAGGAATGTGTGTGGAGTTGGGAAGTTAATCCTGTTCCCAACGCACTTCCTTAACGTTTCCTCCATTCGTGCAATCTACAGAGATGACATCCAACCAAGAATAACAAACCAGAGTTAGTCATTGAGAGCATAAAGAATTTGCTAAAGACAAACCTGACCCTGTGTATACGCGTGATTAGTGAGTGTGCAAAGATCAAGATGATTCATCTTGATCTTGGGTGACCTCATTTGAAGGACCGTTGTGATTGCCCCCAGTGCCAATAAATGGTAGTCTTGACGCATTATGGGTCGAAGCCAGGTGTACAGATCCATCAGACCTACGGCTGCATGCAAGATTCGCGAAGGAATACCTTTCCACCAATGTATCTTTGAAAGGATAAAACAAAAAGTGCAGCTAAATTATTATCAATCGTATTGCTAAAGTACAAGGGCATCTCCTCCCCACTTTTACCAGTATCATCCATTGGATAAGGCAACTACGAGTTTCGGGAGCAAATCCACATTGACTGAGGAATTGAGGGTTGTATGCTTGCACATATCTTGCATCCATTTCCAATTCCATTGTCAAAGTCTTTAAAAACATTGCATTGCTTATTAGAATTTGGAATGAGATTCACAATTAATGGGCCTACCCAAAAATCTTACCCTTGTAAAGAACTGAACATCTCTATTAATGGAGTCAAAATATTCAAACTTTTGTGAAGCATCCAGTTGGTCTAAGGTGATTCGATTATTAGAAGACAACTTGGAGACCGAATGGGCTGCGGACCCTCTACGGCTCAAAATCTGGCCGCGATGAGTGACTGCGTCAATGGAACGATCTCTTCTCCCATATGTGCCTATTGTCCACTTCATCAAATCTGAGAAGTAAAACATAGCATCTGGCCATGAAGTCCAGACACATGATAGTTGCCTTGTTTCAACGCAAATGCTAAAATAATGAATTAGTCATGATGGGGGAAGCCAAATATACCGATAATTTGTCGAAACATTTGCGGATCCTCGGTAGACGACGAACTGCCTTCAACTGAAATGGAGGGAAGTAAGAACAGCATTTTAGCTCTGACTATTTGGAAATTTCTCATGAATTAGATTGTTCCACTCCGTTCCAAAGTTTGTAATTTTATAACTTGTTACCTTCTTTGCGCAGGCTTAAGCTACAGTCAACTTTATACCTATTTTCCATACTTTTTTCCACCTAAGTGAAGGTTCGCTAAAGCTGAACTCCACGACATAGTTAAAATTAGCCATTATGGTGACCGACTTAAATTGTCTTCTTAGAACTAATTAATGGAATAGACAGATATAAAGGCTAGCTGGTGCGCAAGATGTGGAGTTTTAGAAATCCTATTAATGACTTAAAAGCGATACCTCAAGATGAAGGATATCTATTAATTCAAGGGTTCGGAATGCCAATGGCAGGAAAATTGTAGCATAAGCGAAATGGAGTAACTCGTGGTAAGAACTGGTATGTAGCAGACAAACAAAGTAGCCTTTTGAAATGCAATCCACACAGTGTTCCAGTTATGTAGCTAAGTTCGACTAGAATGAGCTTGGAAACCGTGTGCGTGCTCGTGATATACCGGAAGTGCCCATGGGGTGTGAGAAGAGGTGAGGATGCGATCTAGCGACTACCACCACTACAACATCAGTGAGTTTATTTTTTTGCCCATCAAAGGTGCTGGCTAATCGACTAGACTGACTAATCCGTCGGGCTTGAAACAAGGCGAGTGCTGGGCTGAAATAGTTGTACTCTTGATTTACTTTGCAATAAGGAGAGGGGAGATGCAACGGAATAGACATACATTAAAGCCCACTGGTGAGCGAGATGTAGAGTTTTGGAAATCCTATAAATGACTTTAAAAAAATACCTTCAGATGAAGGATGCCCATCATTTCAAGGGTCGAAATACGGACCAGTAATCATGTACAGCGCCTAAGGCAAAATCTAAAGAGCCCATTTTACCTATTATCGGCCCCGATCCTTTCAGCAGTGACGACTGTAGGTTCAACTTCGAAAGATCTTCTCCACCTAAGAGAAGGACTAAATGTTTATTCTTTTGTAAGGACAAATATGATAAACTAGTTAGTTTTCGCTTTCTCAGGTGCTTATCAAAACAGCTTTTCTTGAAACGTTAAGTTTCGATAGCGGGCCACTTGAGATAACTTTGCCTGTGATACGTTCCAGTAGCCTCGCCATCTCTTCTCCTTATCGACAATGCATAATCAGCTCGAGTACTGCAACACACTTCCTCTAGCAGTTAGTGTTTATGTAAGGACCTACGAATTCGTTTATTTAGTCTTATTTGTTGCTAGTCAAATGCATTTAGAAAACATGGGTATGCAAATACACACTGATTTCACAGAAGTTCAAACAGGCCGAAGTTAGTTTTGCTTTTATTCTTGCTATTCGCTCTAGCTAATGTGATCTTCATTGCAACAGATGAATTTGACTTTAGAACGGATGAAGCTTTAGGAAATACACTAAAGAATTTCGTTTACTATGGTGCGTGTCTCCAAGAGTGAGATGTTGGGGCTAGTGAGAAAGGCTAACTCACCTGATATCAGGACCGACGTTTCTTCGCGTAGTGCAGAGGTGTCTGCAGTTGACACATAGTGACCACCTTCAAAAAATGTACAGTGATGTACACAAAATAGTTGTGGTGGGACTCAAAAATAAGGTTTTAATGATAAGGTAGGCACAGCATCAGGTGAAGTGGATGTAGGGTTGACAGTTTTTAAAAGGCAAAGAATCTCTTCTGCTATGATGGGCGTCTCAAAGAGTACAAAATTTGTGTTGTCGAGGCCAGATTTTACCTTTTATTGGACTCAATGCTTTCCACTGTGGTGAAGACGTGCCTGCAGTTGATGCGCAATGAGTATCTCCAAAAAAAATTAATGAGTTGATTGTCTAAGACTTCAGTGATAAGGTGGGAAATGCCTAACGGAGTAAATGTAGGCTTAGGATATGGAAAGGGAATGCGCAACAAACCATGGAATCAAAGCTGCTACTCGATGTACAGATTTACCTATACCAGGATTTGGTCCGGCTAGCGCGTGCTGTTTACCTAAAGAAAAGGTCAATTATGTAATTAAAACCATGACTGTAGTGAGGCCGAGGCAATAGGTTTTCTCCGATAATGAAAGCATAATATCTGATGGAAGGGACGTATGAGGCATTAGAACAATAATTAGATAAATTGTAACAATCCCTTGAACTACGGCATACTTTTCAAAGATTGGGTGTAGGTTTTGTCATGTAATCCAGATTTACCACGGATTGGATTCAGTGCGTCCACTTGAGATGGAGCTAAGTCTGCAGTTGAGGTGCGCTCATTGTCTGAAATAAGATATTCACTAAGTGATTGCCATAGCTGTGGATTGGTTAATTGAGGTATGAATTTAAAAAATCAAAGCTGAATAAGCTAAGAATTCATTGTACTATGGAATGCGTCTCTAGAGTTTGAAGTGCGTTCATGAAGAGGTCCATATTTACCACGATTCGGATTGATTGCTTTCACTTGCACTGAATCTGCATCTGGGTTGGAAGCATGCTGTCCATCTTAAAAAACAGCGTGATTGCCATATCTTTGGTGAAGACCAAACCTAAGGCCCCATTGACAAGGCAGATGTAGAATTTGATAGCATAAAAGCGAAACAGAACGATTTTAAAATGCGGTTGCAATGCGTCGGTTGTTCATTTAAAATTCGACTGTTTTAACGAGTCCTTTATAGGCATCGGCACTATACTTTCGCCAGACAGTACACTGGTGGCAACTGAAAGCAAACTCAAACCTTGAAAATGACCACCCTGAATTTTATTGCTGAGTAATATCCTCATGTGCTGTGGGATTAAAAAACCATAACGAAAACCCAACACACGAATTCTGCCTTCGGCAACTGTTTAATTTCCATTTTCTGCAGAAGAGCCATTTATAAGTGAAGTGGCACGTGCCTACACAGTAATATTGGTTATGTGAACTACCCATAACGCTACATTCCTGCTAGCTAATAAAACCCAAGCAGGTATACATAAAGATCATTGAAGCTAAAATAAATGATGAGTGGACATAAAATCTCATTGCCATAGAACAATGTCAAGCTCCATTCTTTGTTATATGGCGCTACTTTTAGGTCGATATTCTCTGATTAAAGCAGTTGGTATGTGTAAGAGTTAGCACACTTTCCACACCCTCTATGCACTTCCAATGAAAGGCACAACATTAGAATCTGTAGATCTGGCATGATTATCCAATTTTTTAGGCCATTAGCCAGTTAGTGTTTTTCTAACAGCACCAAATGCACTGCGATGGAAGTTGGCCCATGCAATTGGATCAGAAGAGGTGCGAGAGGAAAAGAGAAGCTTTAGGATGCATCAGAGTTAATTTAAATACCGGTCTTGCTAATGAGATATTCAGATGCATCGCCACTGCACATTTATTTAAGGCTCATTCACCTAGGGTTAGCCAGTAGATACAAACATTGTCTGCATGTCCATAATATATTCAAATAAAGTTGCCTCCATTTGCCAAGAAAAATATTTGACAATCAAAAACAATAACCTACTAAAATGCCAATCGAAAATTCGTTATAAAAAGGTGTGCAACACCAGGTTACAAGGTAGGAATAGTTAAAAGAAAAATTTACCAAGATTTAAAATCCGTGCATCCAGATGCAATGCAGTTGAATCAAAATATAAAGTGCGCACACCATCTTCGTAAAAAAGGAAAAAAGGTGGATACCAGTGCCAGCAAAAAAGTTAAAAAAAGAAAAATTAACGTAGCAGATAAAAAACAAAAAAAGCAAAAAAGAGGAAGAAAAAATTAAAAGATTACAGAAAAAGAGTACGAGAGAATAAAAAAACAAAGAAAAAAGCACAAGAGAAAAAGTGTAAAAGAAAACGGAGTAAAAATAAGAAAAATTAAAAAAGGTAAAAAGTGCAAGGAAAAAAAAACAAAGAATGAGCAAAAAGAAATGACATAATGTAGAAGAAAGAGCAAAAAATTAAGAAGACAAGGAAACAACCTAGATCAGGTTGTAATAATCCGAGAGGCAATTCAGATGTGCCCGCAACTGAAGCCTGTCGACTGTCTACAATGAGAGCACAACGAGGTCATTGGCATGGCGGCGGTGACATCCCCACCCACGTGTGCATGCTCAGGCTCGAGGCAGCCCCGTGAGGGAGGAGTGCGTGATCGGCAGTGCCAAATGAGAGGAAGGACGGGAGGAGGGGAAGGAGGGACGAAGGTAATGGGGAGAGTGTGAGAAGGGCCTATGGTACGCGGTGCCACTCGTCGTGCACAAAGTCGGTGTGAAGATGGGAGCGCAAATTACCTCGATCCACTTGTGCTGCTGCGCCCGGCGTTGCACCTGTGCCTGCACTTGAAGCCTGTCGACTGTCTACAATGAGAGCACAACGAGGTCATTGGCATGGCGGCGGTGACATCCCCACCCACGTGTGCATGCTCAGGCTCGAGGCAGCCCCATGAGGGAGGAGTGCGTGATCGGCAGTGCCAAATGAGAGGAAGGACGGGAGGAGGGGAAGGAGGGACGAAGGTAATGGGGAGAGTGTGAGAAGGGCCTATGGTACGCGGTGCCACTCGTCGTGCACAAAGTCGGTGTGGAGTGGGAGCGCAAATTACCTCGATCCACTTGTGCTGCTGCGCCCGGCGTTGCACCTGTGCCTGCACTTGAAGCCTGTCGACTGTCTACAATGAGAGCACAACGAGGTCATTGGCATGGCGGCGGTGACATCCCCACCCACGTGTGCATGCTCAGGCTCGAGGCAGCCCCGTGAGGGAGGAGTGCGTGATCGGCAGTGCCAAATGAGAGGAAGGACGGGAGGAGGGGAAGGAGGGACGAAGGTAATGGGGAGAGTGTGAGAAGGGCCTATGGTACGCGGTGCCACTCGTCGTGCACAAAGTCGGTGTGGAGATGGGAGCGCAAATTACCTCGATCCACTTGTGCTGCTGCGCCCGGCGTTGCACCTGTGCCTGCACTTGAAGCCTGTCGACTGTCTACAATGAGAGCACAACGAGGTCATTGGCATGGCGGCGGTGACATCCCCACCCACGTGTGCATGCTCAGGCTCGAGGCAGCCCCGTGAGGGAGGAGTGCGTGATCGGCAGTGCCAAATGAGAGGAAGGACGGGAGGAGGGGAAGGAGGGACGAAGGTAATGGGGAGAGTGTGAGAAGGGCCTATGGTACGCGGTGCCACTCGTCGTGCACAAAGTCGGTGTGGAGATGGGGCGCAAATTACCTCGATCCACTTGTGCTGCTGCGCCCGGCGTTGCACCTGTGCCTGCACTTGAAGCCTGTCGACTGTCTACAATGAGAGCACAACGAGGTCATTGGCATGGCGGCGGTGACATCCCCACCCACGTGTGCATGCTCAGGCTCGAGGCAGCCCCGTGAGGGAGGAGTGCGTGATCGGCAGTGCCAAATGAGAGGAAGGACGGGAGGAGGGGAAGGAGGGACGAAGGTAATGGGGAGAGTGTGAGAAGGGCCTATGGTACGCGGTGCCACTCGTCGTGCACAAAGTCGGTGTGGAGATGGGAGCGCAAATTACCTCGATCCACTTGTGCTGCTGCGCCCGGCGTTGCACCTGTGCCTGCACTTGAAGCCTGTCGACTGTCTACAATGAGAGCACAACGAGGTCATTGGCATGGCGGCGGTGACATCCCCACCCACGTGTGCATGCTCAGGCTCGAGGCAGCCCCGTGAGGGAGGAGTGCGTGATCGGCAGTGCCAAATGAGAGGAAGGACGGGAGGAGGGGAAGGAGGGACGAAGGTAATGGGGAGAGTGTGAGAAGGGCCTATGGTACGCGGTGCCACTCGTCGTGCACAAAGTCGGTGTGGAGATGGGAGCGCAAATTACCTCGATCCACTTGTGCTGCTGCGCCCGGCGTTGCACCTGTGCCTGCACTTGAAGCCTGTCGACTGTCTACAATGAGAGCACAACGAGGTCATTGGCATGGCGGCGGTGACATCCCCACCCACGTGTGCATGCTCAGGCTCGAGGCAGCCCCGTGAGGGAGGAGTGCGTGATCGGCAGTGCCAAATGAGAGGAAGGACGGGAGGAGGGGAAGGAGGGACGAAGGTAATGGGGAGAGTGTGAGAAGGGCCTATGGTACGCGGTGCCACTCGTCGTGCACAAAGTCGGTGTGGAGATGGGAGCGCAAATTACCTCGATCCACTTGTGCTGCTGCGCCCGGCGTTGCACCTGTGCCTGCACTTGAAGCCTGTCGACTGTCTACAATGAGAGCACAACGAGGTCATTGGCATGGCGGCGGTGACATCCCCACCCACGTGTGCATGCTCAGGCTCGAGGCAGCCCCGTGAGGGAGGAGTGCGTGATCGGCAGTGCCAAATGAGAGGAAGGACGGGAGGAGGGGAAGGAGGGACGAAGGTAATGGGGAGAGTGTGAGAAGGGCCTATGGTACGCGGTGCCACTCGTCGTGCACAAAGTCGGTGTGGAGATGGGAGCGCAAATTACCTCGATCCACTTGTGCTGCTGCGCCCGGCGTTGCACCTGTGCCTGCACTTGAAGCCTGTCGACTGTCTACAATGAGAGCACAACGAGGTCATTGGCATGGCGGCGGTGACATCCCCACCCACGTGTGCATGCTCAGGCTCGAGGCAGCCCCGTGAGGGAGGAGTGCGTGATCGGCAGTGCCAAATGAGAGGAAGGACGGGAGGAGGGGAAGGAGGGACGAAGGTAATGGGGAGAGTGTGAGAAGGGCCTATGGTACGCGGTGCCACTCGTCGTGCACAAAGTCGGTGTGGAGATGGGAGCGCAAATTACCTCGATCCACTTGTGCTGCTGCGCCCGGCGTTGCACCTGTGCCTGCACTTGAAGCCTGTCGACTGTCTACAATGAGAGCACAACGAGGTCATTGGCATGGCGGCGGTGACATCCCCACCCACGTGTGCATGCTCAGGCTCGAGGCAGCCCCGTGAGGGAGGAGTGCGTGATCGGCAGTGCCAAATGAGAGGAAGGACGGGAGGAGGGGAAGGAGGGACGAAGGTAATGGGGAGAGTGTGAGAAGGGCCTATGGTACGCGGTGCCACTCGTCGTGCACAAAGTCGGTGTGGAGATGGGAGCGCAAATTACCTCGATCCACTTGTGCTGCTGCGCCCGGCGTTGCACCTGTGCCTGCACTTGAAGCCTGTCGACTGTCTACAATGAGAGCACAACGAGGTCATTGGCATGGCGGCGGTGACATCCCCACCCACGTGTGCATGCTCAGGCTCGAGGCAGCCCCGTGAGGGAGGAGTGCGTGATCGGCAGTGCCAAATGAGAGGAAGGACGGGAGGAGGGGAAGGAGGGACGAAGGTAATGGGGAGAGTGTGAGAAGGGCCTATGGTACGCGGTGCCACTCGTCGTGCACAAAGTCGGTGTGGAGATGGGAGCGCAAATTACCTCGATCCACTTGTGCTGCTGCGCCCGGCGTTGCACCTGTGCCTGCACTTGAAGCCTGTCGACTGTCTACAATGAGAGCACAACGAGGTCATTGGCATGGCGGCGGTGACATCCCCACCCACGTGTGCATGCTCAGGCTCGAGGCAGCCCCGTGAGGGAGGAGTGCGTGATCGGCAGTGCCAAATGAGAGGAAGGACGGGAGGAGGGGAAGGAGGGACGAAGGTAATGGGGAGAGTGTGAGAAGGGCCTATGGTACGCGGTGCCACTCGTCGTGCACAAAGTCGGTGTGGAGATGGGAGCGCAAATTACCTCGATCCACTTGTGCTGCTGCGCCCGGCGTTGCACCTGTGCCTGCACTTGAAGCCTGTCGACTGTCTACAATGAGAGCACAACGAGGTCATTGGCATGGCGGCGGTGACATCCCCACCCACGTGTGCATGCTCAGGCTCGAGGCAGCCCCGTGAGGGAGGAGTGCGTGATCGGCAGTGCCAAATGAGAGGAAGGACGGGAGGAGGGGAAGGAGGGACGAAGGTAATGGGGAGAGTGTGAGAAGGGCCTATGGTACGCGGTGCCACTCGTCGTGCACAAAGTCGGTGTGGAGATGGGAGCGCAAATTACCTCGATCCACTTGTGCTGCTGCGCCCGGCGTTGCACCTGTGCCTGCACTTGAAGCCTGTCGACTGTCTACAATGAGAGCACAACGAGGTCATTGGCATGGCGGCGGTGACATCCCCACCCACGTGTGCATGCTCAGGCTCGAGGCAGCCCCGTGAGGGAGGAGTGCGTGATCGGCAGTGCCAAATGAGAGGAAGGACGGGAGGAGGGGAAGGAGGGACGAAGGTAATGGGGAGAGTGTGAGAAGGGCCTATGGTACGCGGTGCCACTCGTCGTGCACAAAGTCGGTGTGGAGATGGGAGCGCAAATTACCTCGATCCACTTGTGCTGCTGCGCCCGGCGTTGCACCTGTGCCTGCACTTGAAGCCTGTCGACTGTCTACAATGAGAGCACAACGAGGTCATTGGCATGGCGGCGGTGACATCCCCACCCACGTGTGCATGCTCAGGCTCGAGGCAGCCCCGTGAGGGAGGAGTGCGTGATCGGCAGTGCCAAATGAGAGGAAGGACGGGAGGAGGGGAAGGAGGGACGAAGGTAATGGGGAGAGTGTGAGAAGGGCCTATGGTACGCGGTGCCACTCGTCGTGCACAAAGTCGGTGTGGAGATGGGAGCGCAAATTACCTCGATCCACTTGTGCTGCTGCGCCCGGCGTTGCACCTGTGCCTGCACTTGAAGCCTGTCGACTGTCTACAATGAGAGCACAACGAGGTCATTGGCATGGCGGCGGTGACATCCCCACCCACGTGTGCATGCTCAGGCTCGAGGCAGCCCCGTGAGGGAGGAGTGCGTGATCGGCAGTGCCAAATGAGAGGAAGGACGGGAGGAGGGGAAGGAGGGACGAAGGTAATGGGGAGAGTGTGAGAAGGGCCTATGGTACGCGGTGCCACTCGTCGTGCACAAAGTCGGTGTGGAGATGGGAGCGCAAATTACCTCGATCCACTTGTGCTGCTGCGCCCGGCGTTGCACCTGTGCCTGCACTTGAAGCCTGTCGACTGTCTACAATGAGAGCACAACGAGGTCATTGGCATGGCGGCGGTGACATCCCCACCCACGTGTGCATGCTCAGGCTCGAGGCAGCCCCGTGAGGGAGGAGTGCGTGATCGGCAGTGCCAAATGAGAGGAAGGACGGGAGGAGGGGAAGGAGGGACGAAGGTAATGGGGAGAGTGTGAGAAGGGCCTATGGTACGCGGTGCCACTCGTCGTGCACAAAGTCGGTGTGGAGATGGGAGCGCAAATTACCTCGATCCACTTGTGCTGCTGCGCCCGGCGTTGCACCTGTGCCTGCACTTGAAGCCTGTCGACTGTCTACAATGAGAGCACAACGAGGTCATTGGCATGGCGGCGGTGACATCCCCACCCACGTGTGCATGCTCAGGCTCGAGGCAGCCCCGTGAGGGAGGAGTGCGTGATCGGCAGTGCCAAATGAGAGGAAGGACGGGAGGAGGGGAAGGAGGGACGAAGGTAATGGGGAGAGTGTGAGAAGGGCCTATGGTACGCGGTGCCACTCGTCGTGCACAAAGTCGGTGTGGAGATGGGAGCGCAAATTACCTCGATCCACTTGTGCTGCTGCGCCCGGCGTTGCACCTGTGCCTGCACTTGAAGCCTGTCGACTGTCTACAATGAGAGCACAACGAGGTCATTGGCATGGCGGCGGTGACATCCCCACCCACGTGTGCATGCTCAGGCTCGAGGCAGCCCCGTGAGGGAGGAGTGCGTGATCGGCAGTGCCAAATGAGAGGAAGGACGGGAGGAGGGGAAGGAGGGACGAAGGTAATGGGGAGAGTGTGAGAAGGGCCTATGGTACGCGGTGCCACTCGTCGTGCACAAAGTCGGTGTGGAGATGGGAGCGCAAATTACCTCGATCCACTTGTGCTGCTGCGCCCGGCGTTGCACCTGTGCCTGCACTTGAAGCCTGTCGACTGTCTACAATGAGAGCACAACGAGGTCATTGGCATGGCGGCGGTGACATCCCCACCCACGTGTGCATGCTCAGGCTCGAGGCAGCCCCGTGAGGGAGGAGTGCGTGATCGGCAGTGCCAAATGAGAGGAAGGACGGGAGGAGGGGAAGGAGGGACGAAGGTAATGGGGAGAGTGTGAGAAGGGCCTATGGTACGCGGTGCCACTCGTCGTGCACAAAGTCGGTGTGGAGATGGGAGCGCAAATTACCTCGATCCACTTGTGCTGCTGCGCCCGGCGTTGCACCTGTGCCTGCACTTGAAGCCTGTCGACTGTCTACAATGAGAGCACAACGAGGTCATTGGCATGGCGGCGGTGACATCCCCACCCACGTGTGCATGCTCAGGCTCGAGGCAGCCCCGTGAGGGAGGAGTGCGTGATCGGCAGTGCCAAATGAGAGGAAGGACGGGAGGAGGGGAAGGAGGGACGAAGGTAATGGGGAGAGTGTGAGAAGGGCCTATGGTACGCGGTGCCACTCGTCGTGCACAAAGTCGGTGTGGAGATGGGAGCGCAAATTACCTCGATCCACTTGTGCTGCTGCGCCCGGCGTTGCACCTGTGCCTGCACTTGAAGCCTGTCGACTGTCTACAATGAGAGCACAACGAGGTCATTGGCATGGCGGCGGTGACATCCCCACCCACGTGTGCATGCTCAGGCTCGAGGCAGCCCCGTGAGGGAGGAGTGCGTGATCGGCAGTGCCAAATGAGAGGAAGGACGGGAGGAGGGGAAGGAGGGACGAAGGTAATGGGGAGAGTGTGAGAAGGGCCTATGGTACGCGGTGCCACTCGTCGTGCACAAAGTCGGTGTGGAGATGGGAGCGCAAATTACCTCGATCCACTTGTGCTGCTGCGCCCGGCGTTGCACCTGTGCCTGCACTTGAAGCCTGTCGACTGTCTACAATGAGAGCACAACGAGGTCATTGGCATGGCGGCGGTGACATCCCCACCCACGTGTGCATGCTCAGGCTCGAGGCAGCCCCGTGAGGGAGGAGTGCGTGATCGGCAGTGCCAAATGAGAGGAAGGACGGGAGGAGGGGAAGGAGGGACGAAGGTAATGGGGAGAGTGTGAGAAGGGCCTATGGTACGCGGTGCCACTCGTCGTGCACAAAGTCGGTGTGGAGATGGGAGCGCAAATTACCTCGATCCACTTGTGCTGCTGCGCCCGGCGTTGCACCTGTGCCTGCACTTGAAGCCTGTCGACTGTCTACAATGAGAGCACAACGAGGTCATTGGCATGGCGGCGGTGACATCCCCACCCACGTGTGCATGCTCAGGCTCGAGGCAGCCCCGTGAGGGAGGAGTGCGTGATCGGCAGTGCCAAATGAGAGGAAGGACGGGAGGAGGGGAAGGAGGGACGAAGGTAATGGGGAGAGTGTGAGAAGGGCCTATGGTACGCGGTGCCACTCGTCGTGCACAAAGTCGGTGTGGAGTGGGAGCGCAAATTACCTCGATCCACTTGTGCTGCTGCGCCCGGCGTTGCACCTGTGCCTGCACTTGAAGCCTGTCGACTGTCTACAATGAGAGCACAACGAGGTCATTGGCATGGCGGCGGTGACATCCCCACCCACGTGTGCATGCTCAGGCTCGAGGCAGCCCCGTGAGGGAGGAGTGCGTGATCGGCAGTGCCAAATGAGAGGAAGGACGGGAGGAGGGGAAGGAGGGACGAAGGTAATGGGGAGAGTGTGAGAAGGGCCTATGGTACGCGGTGCCACTCGTCGTGCACAAAGTCGGTGTGGAGATGGGAGCGCAAATTACCTCGATCCACTTGTGCTGCTGCGCCCGGCGTTGCACCTGTGCCTGCACTTGAAGCCTGTCGACTGTCTACAATGAGAGCACAACGAGGTCATTGGCATGGCGGCGGTGACATCCCCACCCACGTGTGCATGCTCAGGCTCGAGGCAGCCCCGTGAGGGAGGAGTGCGTGATCGGCAGTGCCAAATGAGAGGAAGGACGGGAGGAGGGGAAGGAGGGACGAAGGTAATGGGGAGAGTGTGAGAAGGGCCTATGGTACGCGGTGCCACTCGTCGTGCACAAAGTCGGTGTGGAGATGGGAGCGCAAATTACCTCGATCCACTTGTGCTGCTGCGCCCGGCGTTGCACCTGTGCCTGCACTTGAAGCCTGTCGACTGTCTACAATGAGAGCACAACGAGGTCATTGGCATGGCGGCGGTGACATCCCCACCCACGTGTGCATGCTCAGGCTCGAGGCAGCCCCGTGAGGGAGGAGTGCGTGATCGGCAGTGCCAAATGAGAGGAAGGACGGGAGGAGGGGAAGGAGGGACGAAGGTAATGGGGAGAGTGTGAGAAGGGCCTATGGTACGCGGTGCCACTCGTCGTGCACAAAGTCGGTGTGGAGATGGGAGCGCAAATTACCTCGATCCACTTGTGCTGCTGCGCCCGGCGTTGCACCTGTGCCTGCACTTGAAGCCTGTCGACTGTCTACAATGAGAGCACAACGAGGTCATTGGCATGGCGGCGGTGACATCCCCACCCACGTGTGCATGCTCAGGCTCGAGGCAGCCCCGTGAGGGAGGAGTGCGTGATCGGCAGTGCCAAATGAGAGGAAGGACGGGAGGAGGGGAAGGAGGGACGAAGGTAATGGGGAGAGTGTGAGAAGGGCCTATGGTACGCGGTGCCACTCGTCGTGCACAAAGTCGGTGTGGAGATGGGAGCGCAAATTACCTCGATCCACTTGTGCTGCTGCGCCCGGCGTTGCACCTGTGCCTGCACTTGAAGCCTGTCGACTGTCTACAATGAGAGCACAACGAGGTCATTGGCATGGCGGCGGTGACATCCCCACCCACGTGTGCATGCTCAGGCTCGAGGCAGCCCCGTGAGGGAGGAGTGCGTGATCGGCAGTGCCAAATGAGAGGAAGGACGGGAGGAGGGGAAGGAGGGACGAAGGTAATGGGGAGAGTGTGAGAAGGGCCTATGGTACGCGGTGCCACTCGTCGTGCACAAAGTCGGTGTGGAGATGGGAGCGCAAATTACCTCGATCCACTTGTGCTGCTGCGCCCGGCGTTGCACCTGTGCCTGCACTTGAAGCCTGTCGACTGTCTACAATGAGAGCACAACGAGGTCATTGGCATGGCGGCGGTGACATCCCCACCCACGTGTGCATGCTCAGGCTCGAGGCAGCCCCGTGAGGGAGGAGTGCGTGATCGGCAGTGCCAAATGAGAGGAAGGACGGGAGGAGGGGAAGGAGGGACGAAGGTAATGGGGAGAGTGTGAGAAGGGCCTATGGTACGCGGTGCCACTCGTCGTGCACAAAGTCGGTGTGGAGATGGGAGCGCAAATTACCTCGATCCACTTGTGCTGCTGCGCCCGGCGTTGCACCTGTGCCTGCACTTGAAGCCTGTCGACTGTCTACAATGAGAGCACAACGAGGTCATTGGCATGGCGGCGGTGACATCCCCACCCACGTGTGCATGCTCAGGCTCGAGGCAGCCCCGTGAGGGAGGAGTGCGTGATCGGCAGTGCCAAATGAGAGGAAGGACGGGAGGAGGGGAAGGAGGGACGAAGGTAATGGGGAGAGTGTGAGAAGGGCCTATGGTACGCGGTGCCACTCGTCGTGCACAAAGTCGGTGTGGAGATGGGAGCGCAAATTACCTCGATCCACTTGTGCTGCTGCGCCCGGCGTTGCACCTGTGCCTGCACTTGAAGCCTGTCGACTGTCTACAATGAGAGCACAACGAGGTCATTGGCATGGCGGCGGTGACATCCCCACCCACGTGTGCATGCTCAGGCTCGAGGCAGCCCCGTGAGGGAGGAGTGCGTGATCGGCAGTGCCAAATGAGAGGAAGGACGGGAGGAGGGGAAGGAGGGACGAAGGTAATGGGGAGAGTGTGAGAAGGGCCTATGGTACGCGGTGCCACTCGTCGTGCACAAAGTCGGTGTGGAGATGGGAGCGCAAATTACCTCGATCCACTTGTGCTGCTGCGCCCGGCGTTGCACCTGTGCCTGCACTTGAAGCCTGTCGACTGTCTACAATGAGAGCACAACGAGGTCATTGGCATGGCGGCGGTGACATCCCCACCCACGTGTGCATGCTCAGGCTCGAGGCAGCCCCGTGAGGGAGGAGTGCGTGATCGGCAGTGCCAAATGAGAGGAAGGACGGGAGGAGGGGAAGGAGGGACGAAGGTAATGGGGAGAGTGTGAGAAGGGCCTATGGTACGCGGTGCCACTCGTCGTGCACAAAGTCGGTGTGGAGATGGGAGCGCAAATTACCTCGATCCACTTGTGCTGCTGCGCCCGGCGTTGCACCTGTGCCTGCACTTGAAGCCTGTCGACTGTCTACAATGAGAGCACAACGAGGTCATTGGCATGGCGGCGGTGACATCCCCACCCACGTGTGCATGCTCAGGCTCGAGGCAGCCCCGTGAGGGAGGAGTGCGTGATCGGCAGTGCCAAATGAGAGGAAGGACGGGAGGAGGGGAAGGAGGGACGAAGGTAATGGGGAGAGTGTGAGAAGGGCCTATGGTACGCGGTGCCACTCGTCGTGCACAAAGTCGGTGTGGAGATGGGAGCGCAAATTACCTCGATCCACTTGTGCTGCTGCGCCCGGCGTTGCACCTGTGCCTGCACTTGAAGCCTGTCGACTGTCTACAATGAGAGCACAACGAGGTCATTGGCATGGCGGCGGTGACATCCCCACCCACGTGTGCATGCTCAGGCTCGAGGCAGCCCCGTGAGGGAGGAGTGCGTGATCGGCAGTGCCAAATGAGAGGAAGGACGGGAGGAGGGGAAGGAGGGACGAAGGTAATGGGGAGAGTGTGAGAAGGGCCTATGGTACGCGGTGCCACTCGTCGTGCACAAAGTCGGTGTGGAGATGGGAGCGCAAATTACCTCGATCCACTTGTGCTGCTGCGCCCGGCGTTGCACCTGTGCCTGCACTTGAAGCCTGTCGACTGTCTACAATGAGAGCACAACGAGGTCATTGGCATGGCGGCGGTGACATCCCCACCCACGTGTGCATGCTCAGGCTCGAGGCAGCCCCGTGAGGGAGGAGTGCGTGATCGGCAGTGCCAAATGAGAGGAAGGACGGGAGGAGGGGAAGGAGGGACGAAGGTAATGGGGAGAGTGTGAGAAGGGCCTATGGTACGCGGTGCCACTCGTCGTGCACAAAGTCGGTGTGGAGATGGGAGCGCAAATTACCTCGATCCACTTGTGCTGCTGCGCCCGGCGTTGCACCTGTGCCTGCACTTGAAGCCTGTCGACTGTCTACAATGAGAGCACAACGAGGTCATTGGCATGGCGGCGGTGACATCCCCACCCACGTGTGCATGCTCAGGCTCGAGGCAGCCCCGTGAGGGAGGAGTGCGTGATCGGCAGTGCCAAATGAGAGGAAGGACGGGAGGAGGGGAAGGAGGGACGAAGGTAATGGGGAGAGTGTGAGAAGGGCCTATGGTACGCGGTGCCACTCGTCGTGCACAAAGTCGGTGTGGAGATGGGAGCGCAAATTACCTCGATCCACTTGTGCTGCTGCGCCCGGCGTTGCACCTGTGCCTGCACTTGAAGCCTGTCGACTGTCTACAATGAGAGCACAACGAGGTCATTGGCATGGCGGCGGTGACATCCCCACCCACGTGTGCATGCTCAGGCTCGAGGCAGCCCCGTGAGGGAGGAGTGCGTGATCGGCAGTGCCAAATGAGAGGAAGGACGGGAGGAGGGGAAGGAGGGACGAAGGTAATGGGGAGAGTGTGAGAAGGGCCTATGGTACGCGGTGCCACTCGTCGTGCACAAAGTCGGTGTGGAGATGGGAGCGCAAATTACCTCGATCCACTTGTGCTGCTGCGCCCGGCGTTGCACCTGTGCCTGCACTTGAAGCCTGTCGACTGTCTACAATGAGAGCACAACGAGGTCATTGGCATGGCGGCGGTGACATCCCCACCCACGTGTGCATGCTCAGGCTCGAGGCAGCCCCGTGAGGGAGGAGTGCGTGATCGGCAGTGCCAAATGAGAGGAAGGACGGGAGGAGGGGAAGGAGGGACGAAGGTAATGGGGAGAGTGTGAGAAGGGCCTATGGTACGCGGTGCCACTCGTCGTGCACAAAGTCGGTGTGGAGATGGGAGCGCAAATTACCTCGATCCACTTGTGCTGCTGCGCCCGGCGTTGCACCTGTGCCTGCACTTGAAGCCTGTCGACTGTCTACAATGAGAGCACAACGAGGTCATTGGCATGGCGGCGGTGACATCCCCACCCACGTGTGCATGCTCAGGCTCGAGGCAGCCCCGTGAGGGAGGAGTGCGTGATCGGCAGTGCCAAATGAGAGGAAGGACGGGAGGAGGGGAAGGAGGGACGAAGGTAATGGGGAGAGTGTGAGAAGGGCCTATGGTACGCGGTGCCACTCGTCGTGCACAAAGTCGGTGTGGAGATGGGAGCGCAAATTACCTCGATCCACTTGTGCTGCTGCGCCCGGCGTTGCACCTGTGCCTGCACTTGAAGCCTGTCGACTGTCTACAATGAGAGCACAACGAGGTCATTGGCATGGCGGCGGTGACATCCCCACCCACGTGTGCATGCTCAGGCTCGAGGCAGCCCCGTGAGGGAGGAGTGCGTGATCGGCAGTGCCAAATGAGAGGAAGGACGGGAGGAGGGGAAGGAGGGACGAAGGTAATGGGGAGAGTGTGAGAAGGGCCTATGGTACGCGGTGCCACTCGTCGTGCACAAAGTCGGTGTGGAGATGGGAGCGCAAATTACCTCGATCCACTTGTGCTGCTGCGCCCGGCGTTGCACCTGTGCCTGCACTTGAAGCCTGTCGACTGTCTACAATGAGAGCACAACGAGGTCATTGGCATGGCGGCGGTGACATCCCCACCCACGTGTGCATGCTCAGGCTCGAGGCAGCCCCGTGAGGGAGGAGTGCGTGATCGGCAGTGCCAAATGAGAGGAAGGACGGGAGGAGGGGAAGGAGGGACGAAGGTAATGGGGAGAGTGTGAGAAGGGCCTATGGTACGCGGTGCCACTCGTCGTGCACAAAGTCGGTGTGGAGATGGGAGCGCAAATTACCTCGATCCACTTGTGCTGCTGCGCCCGGCGTTGCACCTGTGCCTGCACTTGAAGCCTGTCGACTGTCTACAATGAGAGCACAACGAGGTCATTGGCATGGCGGCGGTGACATCCCCACCCACGTGTGCATGCTCAGGCTCGAGGCAGCCCCGTGAGGGAGGAGTGCGTGATCGGCAGTGCCAAATGAGAGGAAGGACGGGAGGAGGGGAAGGAGGGACGAAGGTAATGGGGAGAGTGTGAGAAGGGCCTATGGTACGCGGTGCCACTCGTCGTGCACAAAGTCGGTGTGGAGATGGGAGCGCAAATTACCTCGATCCACTTGTGCTGCTGCGCCCGGCGTTGCACCTGTGCCTGCACTTGAAGCCTGTCGACTGTCTACAATGAGAGCACAACGAGGTCATTGGCATGGCGGCGGTGACATCCCCACCCACGTGTGCATGCTCAGGCTCGAGGCAGCCCCGTGAGGGAGGAGTGCGTGATCGGCAGTGCCAAATGAGAGGAAGGACGGGAGGAGGGGAAGGAGGGACGAAGGTAATGGGGAGAGTGTGAGAAGGGCCTATGGTACGCGGTGCCACTCGTCGTGCACAAAGTCGGTGTGGAGATGGGAGCGCAAATTACCTCGATCCACTTGTGCTGCTGCGCCCGGCGTTGCACCTGTGCCTGCACTTGAAGCCTGTCGACTGTCTACAATGAGAGCACAACGAGGTCATTGGCATGGCGGCGGTGACATCCCCACCCACGTGTGCATGCTCAGGCTCGAGGCAGCCCCGTGAGGGAGGAGTGCGTGATCGGCAGTGCCAAATGAGAGGAAGGACGGGAGGAGGGGAAGGAGGGACGAAGGTAATGGGGAGAGTGTGAGAAGGGCCTATGGTACGCGGTGCCACTCGTCGTGCACAAAGTCGGTGTGGAGATGGGAGCGCAAATTACCTCGATCCACTTGTGCTGCTGCGCCCGGCGTTGCACCTGTGCCTGCACTTGAAGCCTGTCGACTGTCTACAATGAGAGCACAACGAGGTCATTGGCATGGCGGCGGTGACATCCCCACCCACGTGTGCATGCTCAGGCTCGAGGCAGCCCCGTGAGGGAGGAGTGCGTGATCGGCAGTGCCAAATGAGAGGAAGGACGGGAGGAGGGGAAGGAGGGACGAAGGTAATGGGGAGAGTGTGAGAAGGGCCTATGGTACGCGGTGCCACTCGTCGTGCACAAAGTCGGTGTGGAGATGGGAGCGCAAATTACCTCGATCCACTTGTGCTGCTGCGCCCGGCGTTGCACCTGTGCCTGCACTTGAAGCCTGTCGACTGTCTACAATGAGAGCACAACGAGGTCATTGGCATGGCGGCGGTGACATCCCCACCCACGTGTGCATGCTCAGGCTCGAGGCAGCCCCGTGAGGGAGGAGTGCGTGATCGGCAGTGCCAAATGAGAGGAAGGACGGGAGGAGGGGAAGGAGGGACGAAGGTAATGGGGAGAGTGTGAGAAGGGCCTATGGTACGCGGTGCCACTCGTCGTGCACAAAGTCGGTGTGGAGATGGGAGCGCAAATTACCTCGATCCACTTGTGCTGCTGCGCCCGGCGTTGCACCTGTGCCTGCACTTGAAGCCTGTCGACTGTCTACAATGAGAGCACAACGAGGTCATTGGCATGGCGGCGGTGACATCCCCACCCACGTGTGCATGCTCAGGCTCGAGGCAGCCCCGTGAGGGAGGAGTGCGTGATCGGCAGTGCCAAATGAGAGGAAGGACGGGAGGAGGGGAAGGAGGGACGAAGGTAATGGGGAGAGTGTGAGAAGGGCCTATGGTACGCGGTGCCACTCGTCGTGCACAAAGTCGGTGTGGAGATGGGAGCGCAAATTACCTCGATCCACTTGTGCTGCTGCGCCCGGCGTTGCACCTGTGCCTGCACTTGAAGCCTGTCGACTGTCTACAATGAGAGCACAACGAGGTCATTGGCATGGCGGCGGTGACATCCCCACCCACGTGTGCATGCTCAGGCTCGAGGCAGCCCCGTGAGGGAGGAGTGCGTGATCGGCAGTGCCAAATGAGAGGAAGGACGGGAGGAGGGGAAGGAGGGACGAAGGTAATGGGGAGAGTGTGAGAAGGGCCTATGGTACGCGGTGCCACTCGTCGTGCACAAAGTCGGTGTGGAGATGGGAGCGCAAATTACCTCGATCCACTTGTGCTGCTGCGCCCGGCGTTGCACCTGTGCCTGCACTTGAAGCCTGTCGACTGTCTACAATGAGAGCACAACGAGGTCATTGGCATGGCGGCGGTGACATCCCCACCCACGTGTGCATGCTCAGGCTCGAGGCAGCCCCGTGAGGGAGGAGTGCGTGATCGGCAGTGCCAAATGAGAGGAAGGACGGGAGGAGGGGAAGGAGGGACGAAGGTAATGGGGAGAGTGTGAGAAGGGCCTATGGTACGCGGTGCCACTCGTCGTGCACAAAGTCGGTGTGGAGATGGGAGCGCAAATTACCTCGATCCACTTGTGCTGCTGCGCCCGGCGTTGCACCTGTGCCTGCACTTGAAGCCTGTCGACTGTCTACAATGAGAGCACAACGAGGTCATTGGCATGGCGGCGGTGACATCCCCACCCACGTGTGCATGCTCAGGCTCGAGGCAGCCCCGTGAGGGAGGAGTGCGTGATCGGCAGTGCCAAATGAGAGGAAGGACGGGAGGAGGGGAAGGAGGGACGAAGGTAATGGGGAGAGTGTGAGAAGGGCCTATGGTACGCGGTGCCACTCGTCGTGCACAAAGTCGGTGTGGAGATGGGAGCGCAAATTACCTCGATCCACTTGTGCTGCTGCGCCCGGCGTTGCACCTGTGCCTGCACTTGAAGCCTGTCGACTGTCTACAATGAGAGCACAACGAGGTCATTGGCATGGCGGCGGTGACATCCCCACCCACGTGTGCATGCTCAGGCTCGAGGCAGCCCCGTGAGGGAGGAGTGCGTGATCGGCAGTGCCAAATGAGAGGAAGGACGGGAGGAGGGGAAGGAGGGACGAAGGTAATGGGGAGAGTGTGAGAAGGGCCTATGGTACGCGGTGCCACTCGTCGTGCACAAAGTCGGTGTGGAGATGGGAGCGCAAATTACCTCGATCCACTTGTGCTGCTGCGCCCGGCGTTGCACCTGTGCCTGCACTTGAAGCCTGTCGACTGTCTACAATGAGAGCACAACGAGGTCATTGGCATGGCGGCGGTGACATCCCCACCCACGTGTGCATGCTCAGGCTCGAGGCAGCCCCGTGAGGGAGGAGTGCGTGATCGGCAGTGCCAAATGAGAGGAAGGACGGGAGGAGGGGAAGGAGGGACGAAGGTAATGGGGAGAGTGTGAGAAGGGCCTATGGTACGCGGTGCCACTCGTCGTGCACAAAGTCGGTGTGGAGATGGGAGCGCAAATTACCTCGATCCACTTGTGCTGCTGCGCCCGGCGTTGCACCTGTGCCTGCACTTGAAGCCTGTCGACTGTCTACAATGAGAGCACAACGAGGTCATTGGCATGGCGGCGGTGACATCCCCACCCACGTGTGCATGCTCAGGCTCGAGGCAGCCCCGTGAGGGAGGAGTGCGTGATCGGCAGTGCCAAATGAGAGGAAGGACGGGAGGAGGGGAAGGAGGGACGAAGGTAATGGGGAGAGTGTGAGAAGGGCCTATGGTACGCGGTGCCACTCGTCGTGCACAAAGTCGGTGTGGAGATGGGAGCGCAAATTACCTCGATCCACTTGTGCTGCTGCGCCCGGCGTTGCACCTGTGCCTGCACTTGAAGCCTGTCGACTGTCTACAATGAGAGCACAACGAGGTCATTGGCATGGCGGCGGTGACATCCCCACCCACGTGTGCATGCTCAGGCTCGAGGCAGCCCCGTGAGGGAGGAGTGCGTGATCGGCAGTGCCAAATGAGAGGAAGGACGGGAGGAGGGGAAGGAGGGACGAAGGTAATGGGGAGAGTGTGAGAAGGGCCTATGGTACGCGGTGCCACTCGTCGTGCACAAAGTCGGTGTGGAGATGGGAGCGCAAATTACCTCGATCCACTTGTGCTGCTGCGCCCGGCGTTGCACCTGTGCCTGCACTTGAAGCCTGTCGACTGTCTACAATGAGAGCACAACGAGGTCATTGGCATGGCGGCGGTGACATCCCCACCCACGTGTGCATGCTCAGGCTCGAGGCAGCCCCGTGAGGGAGGAGTGCGTGATCGGCAGTGCCAAATGAGAGGAAGGACGGGAGGAGGGGAAGGAGGGACGAAGGTAATGGGGAGAGTGTGAGAAGGGCCTATGGTACGCGGTGCCACTCGTCGTGCACAAAGTCGGTGTGGAGATGGGAGCGCAAATTACCTCGATCCACTTGTGCTGCTGCGCCCGGCGTTGCACCTGTGCCTGCACTTGAAGCCTGTCGACTGTCTACAATGAGAGCACAACGAGGTCATTGGCATGGCGGCGGTGACATCCCCACCCACGTGTGCATGCTCAGGCTCGAGGCAGCCCCGTGAGGGAGGAGTGCGTGATCGGCAGTGCCAAATGAGAGGAAGGACGGGAGGAGGGGAAGGAGGGACGAAGGTAATGGGGAGAGTGTGAGAAGGGCCTATGGTACGCGGTGCCACTCGTCGTGCACAAAGTCGGTGTGGAGATGGGAGCGCAAATTACCTCGATCCACTTGTGCTGCTGCGCCCGGCGTTGCACCTGTGCCTGCACTTGAAGCCTGTCGACTGTCTACAATGAGAGCACAACGAGGTCATTGGCATGGCGGCGGTGACATCCCCACCCACGTGTGCATGCTCAGGCTCGAGGCAGCCCCGTGAGGGAGGAGTGCGTGATCGGCAGTGCCAAATGAGAGGAAGGACGGGAGGAGGGGAAGGAGGGACGAAGGTAATGGGGAGAGTGTGAGAAGGGCCTATGGTACGCGGTGCCACTCGTCGTGCACAAAGTCGGTGTGGAGATGGGAGCGCAAATTACCTCGATCCACTTGTGCTGCTGCGCCCGGCGTTGCACCTGTGCCTGCACTTGAAGCCTGTCGACTGTCTACAATGAGAGCACAACGGGTCATTGGCATGGCGGCGGTGACATCCCCACCCACGTGTGCATGCTCAGGCTCGAGGCAGCCCCGTGAGGGAGGAGTGCGTGATCGGCAGTGCCAAATGAGAGGAAGGACGGGAGGAGGGGAAGGAGGGACGAAGGTAATGGGGAGAGTGTGAGAAGGGCCTATGGTACGCGGTGCCACTCGTCGTGCACAAAGTCGGTGTGGAGATGGGAGCGCAAATTACCTCGATCCGCTTGTGCTGCTGCGCCCGGCGTTGCACCTGTGCCTGCACTTGAAGCCTGTCGACTGTCTACAATGAGAGCACAACGAGGTCATTGGCATGGCGGCGGTGACATCCCCACCCACGTGTGCATGCTCAGGCTCGAGGCAGCCCCGTGAGGGAGGAGTGCGTGATCGGCAGTGCCAAATGAGAGGAAGGACGGGAGGAGGGGAAGGAGGGACGAAGGTAATGGGGAGAGTGTGAGAAGGGCCTATGGTACGCGGTGCCACTCGTCGTGCACAAAGTCGGTGTGGAGATGGGAGCGCAAATTACCTCGATCCACTTGTGCTGCTGCGCCCGGCGTTGCACCTGTGCCTGCACTTGAAGCCTGTCGACTGTCTACAATGAGAGCACAACGAGGTCATTGGCATGGCGGCGGTGACATCCCCACCCACGTGTGCATGCTCAGGCTCGAGGCAGCCCCGTGAGGGAGGAGTGCGTGATCGGCAGTGCCAAATGAGAGGAAGGACGGGAGGAGGGGAAGGAGGGACGAAGGTAATGGGGAGAGTGTGAGAAGGGCCTATGGTACGCGGTGCCACTCGTCGTGCACAAAGTCGGTGTGGAGATGGGAGCGCAAATTACCTCGATCCACTTGTGCTGCTGCGCCCGGCGTTGCACCTGTGCCTGCACTTGAAGCCTGTCGACTGTCTACAATGAGAGCACAACGAGGTCATTGGCATGGCGGCGGTGACATCCCCACCCACGTGTGCATGCTCAGGCTCGAGGCAGCCCCGTGAGGGAGGAGTGCGTGATCGGCAGTGCCAAATGAGAGGAAGGACGGGAGGAGGGGAAGGAGGGACGAAGGTAATGGGGAGAGTGTGAGAAGGGCCTATGGTACGCGGTGCCACTCGTCGTGCACAAAGTCGGTGTGGAGATGGGAGCGCAAATTACCTCGATCCACTTGTGCTGCTGCGCCCGGCGTTGCACCTGTGCCTGCACTTGAAGCCTGTCGACTGTCTACAATGAGAGCACAACGAGGTCATTGGCATGGCGGCGGTGACATCCCCACCCACGTGTGCATGCCCGGTTGCGAATGAGCGTTCTGATTTCATAGGTCGTGTGGAACAATTTTTTTTATTTTTTGTTTTAAATTTTTTTCCATTCTCTTTTTATCTTTTTTTCTGCTTTTTCTTTTTGTTTTTGCAATTTGTTTTTTATGATTATTTTTTCTTTACCTCTCTGTTTTCTTTTTTTTCTTTTTTTTCCTTTTATCTTCTTGTCTTATTTTATTTTCCTCATTCCTATATTTTTTTAATTTTATGCCTTTTTTTGATCCCTTTTATCTACTTCCCTTTAGAATTTTTAAGCACTATCTGAAATTTATGTTCTGCTTTTATTTTTTCAAATTATTATAATTTTTTAACATGGCTACTTTGAAATTCAGATGCAATATTCTAATGCATGCTGGACATTTCATTCAGAATGTTATTATTACCACTTGTTGCTTTGGAATCTTTTCTTTTCTGTAAATCCTTGGTTGCAGTCAACGTGTTCTTCACGTCTTTAATAAAAGGATAATACATTGATAACATCGTCCATGAAGATACTTAAACTTAAATCATCAATAATAATGTTTTAATAATATGAGTAAACTCTATTTCCATTCGTGGATTCTATCTTTACTGGTTTGCAAACTAGGTATAGAAAATCCTTCCTATCTTAGCACACAAATTTTTGGGTAAGGAATATATCTGCGTCCACTTGCACAGGAACTTCGTCTGCGCTTAAATCGTGTTGATCTTCTAAATGAAGGGAAGAATAATATAAGTGAAATGATTAAGTTAAAGCCAAATATTTCGGCCTAACTAGTGAGCTACACACGTCTGATTGAGGGAATAAGGAATTACGTCATGAGGCCTAAGGATTGAGTAATGGAATGAAAGTTAAATTTACCACGATCTGGCGTTACTTCATCCACTTGCAATGGAGCTGTATCAGCATTTGTTACTTCCTGTCCATCTTAACAAAAAGAACGCCCATGCTGTTATAGGAATTAGCTAAAACTTAACCATATCCTTTCACTGATAACACATGCACAGCATCTGACCGACTGCTAGTTATGAGGCTGCTATGCATTATCCACTGCAAAATCCATAGAATTGCTTCGACTATGATATGCTACTTAAGATAAGAGTTAGGTTTGTTTAATTATGGCAAGCGTACCACGAGATGCATGAAATTCTTTATGCTTTGGTGGAGTTTTCCTTGCAGCTAAGGCATACGGGCTATCTAAAACCAAAAAAAATAACCAGATGTTTGCCATGGCTGCAGTGAAGTCCAGAGGCATTGTTTCATATGGTAAGGTTGGTATATCAGGAGCAACTACCTCATTTACAGGACTTAAAAGATGCTCTTTTACTAAGTTAAGTGCTCTCTAATACAAGAATTTTACCTATGGCTGGGTTGAGAGCTTCCTCTTGTTGTAAAGCTCTGCCCGCTATTGAAGGGCCTCTGTTATATGAAGCCTTAAGACATAAGACAAAATGGAAGCTACTTTTAGATGTTGTAAGACAAATGGTTTTGAATGCCCAAGTCGCCCAAAAACACATCCAAATTACGATGGGCCCCTATACGCACTAGACATTTGCCTATGGGCGAGCCTTCTTGGCAGTTCTGTAATAACTGTAAGCGTTTTAAACGTTTACTAACAACTAATTAATGTAAAATACTCACTTAGACTGCTTCAAAGCGCCACAGTAAGCGTGAATTGGACTACCTAATTTAGCTAACGCAACAACTTTATCCATGATTTAATGATGTACGGGAGAAGTTAAAAAGGTCAATCTACCTTCGGCAGTGAGAAGTCGCTGCAATGGTGATAGCTGTGGGTTTTCAGCTGGTTGGCCTGTTTTTTCTAAAACAGACCATTATAGTGTATTATGCTTGGCCAGTTGAGCAAATATGGTTGTCTATCTTAAGAGTTTAGGACTTTATGTTAATCAGAAACTTGACAACCAATATTTAAGTGAGTAGAAATGAAAGGAGGTAAAGAGAGAGCAAATTATTACTTCTTAGGTAATCAGCTTGTAGAGGAATTATTCTTGGAACAGGAGTGCCTAGAAATTAAAAAAGTGAGAGGTGTTAAACTTATGCTACAGCGGCGTCTTTTTATGAGAATAAAGTGGTTGTGAAGATATTGAAAATCTACCTTCCGTTGGACTCGATTGTCCCTCATTCATCTTTAATTTTGTTCTTGTTTGGATATAATATGTTCTAACAGTCTAATTTGCTAAAAAAATTTCAAGAGCTTTTAAAGACTGCCTAAAATAAACCTTTAGAAAGTGCAACAAAACAAAGTTCACAAAAATAGTCACTAATTGTCAAAAAAAGGAGTAAATTTGCCTGGTCCGAATAAAGACTCAATGGTTTATCTCGCAAACCGAGCGAAATGCGATCCATGTGACGTCTCAATTAATTAATCAATAATTCAAACCGCGTCTGATCGATATGTCTCACGACTTCGGTCCACATCTTCACGTCTCCTGCTTATGGATGTCATTGCAGTCCACTTATAACTGGGGGCTACACTTGGATATAAATGGTACCTCTAGTGGACCAGCGGGAACGCTCTCCAGTCGGCTTCAAATTCAACTTGACTTTATGCCACCATGAGAGGAACGGATGATCTCACTGATGGGTAAGAATGCAATGCTCTCATCTAACCACCCCTCTTATGTTAAAAGCAAACCTATTTTTCAGGGTGGTGCCTTTTTAAATTGTCTGGATGAAGACCACCTTTAGTAGAAGATGAGTATAGTCCTTCTGAGTATAATATAGCGAAATTCGGACTTGCACATCAATTATCTTAGCTTAAAAAGTTATTTTATTGGGACATTTAAGGTAAAACTAAGTAAGGACAGCACCACTGACACTGACTCCCCACCCTGTCCTTTTTGTGCTTATGTGGTCAGAGAAGGATTGGACGTAGCCTAAGGGGTAGGAAATCCAGGGTGCTGTGGTACGGATGCCGCGAACACGATTGTGCCGATATGATTAAATTTCCAAAGAGCGTTGGAGACACTTCGGTCGGAGAGCCACTGAACCTGACTAGCTTCCAAACAAGTTAGCTGACCCATCAGACAGAGAGCCTAGGGATGTATCAATGTGCGGGCCTTTACAGAGCACTTATCTAGCCTTTGTGAGACTACAATGAAAACGTTAGTGTTGGCGGATTTGAAGGAGTACGAGTAGAAGTGAAAATGCAGAATTAGTATTTCCGGTAAAGTTTCCAGTCTTCGTGAGTCAAGCTACCTCTCATTAGCATGGTCCTAGACTCATGACAGTAGCCTAATAGACCCTTCCGGCACTTTTACTTAACTCTTTTCTCATATTTACTTGTCGCATCACGACTTCAGAGGGACTAGAGAGTTAACTCGTTGACCAATTGGCAATTGTCTTGGTTGCCACTGGTGTCATCCATCCCACCGGAGGGTCACGCTTCTCTGGTTTGGTTCATGATCACCCTCTTTCCTTGTTATCTTTTTTGGACCTCAATCGGGCTGCTTCGATTCGCTTGCCTTAGCAAAGGCAATAAATTATAAGGAAGAACTCATATTCCAGCTTGAACATATTAAGTGTGATTTATTAGGTTCTGCCTAAAGGGATAATCTTAGTGAAAACTTCAGGGATTCGAGAGAGGTCAAAATACCAGAGCAAACTTAACGGCTTTTAGAAGCTCTTCGAGACACCTAGTGGGGGCTAACTTCCGTATTCCAAAGTGTTTCATCATCCATCCAGCTAACACTGTAGACGAAGTGGCGTGAGGCTTCCTCTATGACAAAATAAATCAGAACGCAAAGTAAGCTGGAGGACTAGTGAGGTGATCTAAGAGGCCGCGGATGTGCAAGAGCCGAGCCCTAAGTGCCCATAAAATCAAAACGAAGAGTTAAATCGACAATAAAAGCATTACGACTAAAACAATTTGTCTCAATTTTGTCACGTATCAGCGTGGATAATCTTAACTACAAAGCATTCATTGTTCAACCCGGTTTCATAAATTTGGTTTAGTGTTTTCTTGAGGTTCCACACCTTCAATGCTGGTATCGCCAGGCATTAAATGGTCGGATCAGTGCTTCGCATGGATACAAAGAATGTTTGCACTCACGGAGACACAAGGTGTTTGGTCTAGCAGTGAAAGGGTATAGATCTGCTATTTTTACATGATTACCCAGCTAAGGTACCTTTTAAATGCCTTCATCATGTAACCGACTCAAAGTTGTGTTGTTTTTTAAGCGACAGTGTGTCAAGCATCATCAAATCAATTCAAAAAGTAGCACAGAGCGACAAGGGTTTGATAACACTCTATAACAATGATTGTCAAATCAGGATTGTGTCAGTTTGCACACCAATTTCTATTTTGTCCAAGTTGCTCGCACAGAGCTTTATGACTTACTGAGACTTTTTGAAAATTGATGCCTGTTTTACAGTGAAGTCACAGTCTGGTGAACAGAATGCTTTTCAACTTTGGTACGAATTATGGAATGAAACATAACGCTTAAGTGGTAATGCAAAACAGTGTTTAAGGGTAATTAATTTAAGGAGTTAATTATCATGTTACTTTATTAAGATGCTTGAAGAGCTGAATTCATCAAATCGCTAAAACTCACTACGTTTCATCAAAATTTCTTTCAGGGGATACTTAAAAAGCCCTCCTCCAAAATGAGGGCTACAGTAGCAGCTAAAGAAACTATTTTAGTCAATTAAAACAAACTCGAAGAGAAAATATTAACTTTTGAACTTGTCATTAGCTTATCATTTTCTAGCCGTAAAAATTTCGGATCGTAGTTAATTAGAAAGCAGAAAAGTTGCCTATGTAAAACAAATACTTGATTTAATCTGAGCATTCTGGATTTTTAGGTAAATATTTCCGTTACAAAAGTGTCTGTTATGAGTTTTTGCACTTACTCATTTGATCCACTTGCTTTCCCCTTGAACGCTAAAATGTCGGCAGAGGAGCTCAACCAAACGATTTGTCATGAAGGAATAAACCTTTTATTGGAAAATACATGCTCGTTAACATTTGTTTATGTTTGATAAGCAGTCTTCATAGCCATTAATATGCTCGTTTTGGTCACCGTTCAAGAGGCTTACAGGCTGCAGAACGAGAGCGCCCTTAAAAATCTTCCCAAGGTACTTACAACATCTGGGAAGAGGCATGGGAAAAAGGTATAATATGCCACGGCTGGGCACCTCGGCCGTGAAGCAGTTCGTCGAATCCCTCCATACGTTGATAACACGCGTTCTGCCATAGTATTACGATTTACCATCATCATCGTCGCTGCTAGGCGGGACTCAGTGCGCCGTAATGGTGGCAGTGAAAAGCGAACTCGATCTCGGTGTATAACTAACCTATAATATAGCTCTAAATGTAAAACGCTAACTCGGCCGATGAAGAGTCTATGCTAGAGATGGGACATCCTTTTAGCTTGCCAGCGACTCGTGTAGATGAATTGCAGCCATTGGGCAACAGAAAGGATTGGGAATAGTACGACTCACGTGGTCTTGAAAAGCGGTATGGAACGGTCAAACTTGGATATGTAAGGTATAAGCAACGGTAGACTTGGAGCCAAACAGAGGTTTAGCTCTAGCTCCTCCTCTCAACACCACGTCATGCTCGTTCTCTCACTAGAAATTCTTGTTCGCTTACTTCCCACTTAGCTTATAAAGAGAACTAGCAGTCTTAGCAAAGCCTTCTTCAACGAACCACCTGTAGTAGTTCGTCAAAGTCGGACAACTACGCAGTTCAGTCTCATTAATTAGTGTTTATCAGGTTCTTATATTTTTCTACGGTCTTCGGTGGCCACCATCCCCTCTGACGAAAGCACATGTACTATTAATGTGACCGAGCATAAAAGAAAATGACGTTTCTTTGCACTCGAGGTCAGTCCTGCATCTGGCAAACCATTAGGCACCACTTTCAGATTGGCCTTGCGCACTTGTATGTCTTATCCAAAAGCAAGAATGTCATTGAGAAAGGCGATGCAGTGAATCGGAATAATACCAATTAGTCCTGTTCGCATCGGGCGTTGAAAGGTAGCTGCTGCGTTACACAGTCCGAACAGCATGACCTGCAATCTCTACAGTCCCCGTCTGGTCCCTTCACTTCCACTTGCCAGCATACAAATTTTAATATCGGTGTAAGAAAGCACTTTGATCTAAGCAAACAGTTAAGCAAATCGTGCACACAGGGTAAAGGGAGCACATCCTCCTTTGTCACCGCGTTCAATTTCCTCCATTTGATGCACAGTTGGAAGAAGCCCATGGTAACCTAAATGGTTCTATCCGCTCATCCTTGACCAGCTTCTACAACAGACGCTTAACGTGTTTTAGGAAAGACGGTGGCATGCATCCGGATGGTTGGCAAATGAGTCTCTCTTAGCTTTATCGCCGCCTACGGCATGCTTGACGATGCTTGTTGGTTCCAATTTGCACACCTATCCAGCGACGAGCAGTACTAGTGATTTGCATTAACTGTCAGCAGACCTCATCCGAGTTGTCAATTGAAATAGGTGAAGCTTCGAAAAAAGCGCTATCGTGTTTGCTCTCCTGCATTGCTACTGGGTAGAGAAGGTGTCTTCAGCCGAATTGAGGATCACTTTGGTGTTACAAAGTAAACCGACTCCAAGTATCGGGTGACAGGCTACTTCTGAGTATGTAATGAATTGCAGCGTCCATGTTTGTTACCTTCTTTGGCGACTTGCAAAAGTGTCTCCTCACCACCATTACATTCCTCCCTTCCTCCACTAAAAGTAGAAATGGCAAAGCCTGGCCGACTAGTATTGACTTGGGTGCACGGCTTCGTCATGCTTATTCTCCCACTTGGAGTTCTTTTCGCCTTTTCTTGCTTGGTTTAAGCAGGAGACTAGCAAGCTCAGTAAAGTCCTTTATTAAGAACCGCTTGTAGTAGTTTGTCAAGACAAGATGGTTGCGCAACTCCGTCTCATTGGTTGCTGTTAGTCAGGTCCTTACTAATTTTTTTCAACGACGAGACCATATGGCTTAGGAAGGTGAGCAAGAACTTAAGGATATAGCTTTTCCTTGGAGATAAGGCCAATCCTGCGTCTGGCAGACGATCCAGCACCAACATCGGGTTAGCCATGTGCTCTCGCATGTCTTAATCAAAAACAAGAATGTCATCGAGGTGAGCACTGCAGTGCTGTCTGCATCAGAAGTTGGAAGGCAGCTGCTGCTTTACACAGTGCGAAGGACATTGCCCACAATCCTGACAGTCCGCGTCTTCTCCTATCAGCCACTCACGCTAATGCATGGGACTCATTCGGAAGTAGAGACAGTGGAATATAGGACCATTTCACCCAATCGTGGAACGTGGCACCAAACAGTCCGTCGTGGATATGTTGTGCTCGACCGACGCTTAAATGTGTGGGGCAGCGATGCGAGGCGCAGTTTCTACTACTTTCTGCTTGCCACCTCAACCACCTGACTGAGAATGTTAACCTTCATGGTGTGGAGGTAAGCCGCAATGACTGGTGGTAAGACACCCACCCTCAACTGAAAGGTCACGCACTTGGTGATCCTGCTGCATGGTAGTGTGCGTCGGAAAGACCGTTCTGCTTGCAGTCGCACATTCCTACCCCACCCTTCTCCATAATCACCTTCGCCAGGCTTTTGGTTACGATGGAAGAATGGCCTGACCAGAGACTGCTCTCGTTGCTCAAGAAAGCGAGCTGAGCTAGTGTCACACAATAGCGCTGGCCAATACCACATTCATGAGGCATCGCGACATCTATTGCCACCGAGAATGCCCCCGCGGAAGCTCGTGGAGCATCAGAACATTTATTTGCCGCTGAGGATATGAGTGCACGCTGGACGTTACGGGTTTCTCATTCCCCATTTCAGAAGGGGAGAGAGATGAGCTGGCGCGATCAGAAGTAACGGTGATGCCTCTTTCTCCCTCTGCTTCCTTCTACCACGCCTGATAAGATAGTATTGGATGCATTTCGACATCTTTATTATAGCAAAAGTGCTGTTGTTTGGAAGCCTTTCTTCCTTAAAATAAATCGTGTGGTTACACTCCACTGTTACGTTTCAAGCCTCTGGATTTGTAATTTTACCTATGCTCTCATTCACATGGGATGACACAAGTCAAGTTCTCCTTCTCATTTGCATCCTCGTCCTTGCACTTGTTGCAGCCCTTACTCTCAAGTGCCCGTCCCCACCTCCCCTCAGTGTACGTATTCAGTTGGTGATTATACGGGACGCAACGAATGGTAGAGTGATGGAAGTAAAGATCTTGCTTTACTTCTCCGTAGAAGTAATGCTTTGAAGAGTGTCGACGCATTGTCAATTACCGAACGCCACTGCTTCTAAAAGTAATTAGCCAGCCTGGCCGTATGTCAACACCCCTACATTGAAAGCACCTCAAACTCACCCGGGACATGGAATTGGCATTGCGTTCCCAGAAAAGTAGCTCCTCATCGTAAAATTTGTCAGCACTCTCAGGCTGACTGACTAAAAGAAACCGCATGTCGTCACCCAAAAGTATGATCTCATAACTGTTAACGCTGAACTCTAGCGAGTGATACGGCGCTGGAAGTTGCCCCAACTCTCCACACACCATGGAGACGTAGGTATGCGAATCGCCTTCTATAATATATAGCTCTGATTGCTGAGTGGCTAAAATGTATATGGAGAGAGATTAGGTGTAAACCTACAAATCCCAGTGCCGTTCTGCGCACTTTCTTTGTCTGTAAGCGAATTCGGTGCTGAGCTTGATGAGGCAGGAGCAAATTGTGGGTCATTTGTTGAACTTCTTCAGTCACGCGCTCATTTGACTCCTCACTATCGGGGATGTCGGAAAGCCCAGCCAAAGCACTTTAAACCCACCATATACTTAATGGTGGATAAGAAACATTAAAATAGTCGCTTGCACGGAGTACCACATTCGAATTGGATCTCCAGGGAACTTTCGCAACCTTGGCGGGAACAACGCTTCATCCCATCCATGCCTATTTGGTCAATGGCCTGGACTCATTTTAGGTGGTGATTGTCGACAAGTCACCAACACATCGTTGCGCTCACAAATGAAGTTGGATGTGACCTCAACGTGAGGCGTCGTCAAACACGCAGCTAATTCGAAACCGCATTCGTCCATTGGTTGAAGCGTTAGGTGGGGTAAAGAAGACAGTATCGCGTTGAACAAGTTAATTTGTGGACAAAATTTTGCAGGAGACTGTAAAGTCATTCACTAAGAGAATGCATTCCCAAGTATCTTTGCATTTGTTTTGCAAATAATTTGATGTAATTTGTGCCACAGGGCTCCAAGTACATTCAAAGTCTTTGACGTGTAGGCTGACCTCTTAGCCATGCCAACGGCCTGGGCCCCTTCACTTTACCCAGTCTATACATTCTGCCCATGTAAAATATCTTCCTTTGCCTTCAAGCAAGTCTCGGCAGGCTATAATGGAAGCGGCAGAATGCGGACCCCAAAAGAGTGGATTTCTACCCTGGTTTACAGTGCATGTGATAAAGTGTAGTGGTGAGAAGGAAATTCATGTACTACGGAAGGGAGAATGTTTGACATTGCATAACGGAGGGGTCAAGAATGAAGTCTGACTTCGGCATCTACTACAGCTCCGAATTTGGTTGTTAACCAGGGTGAAACTCCTGATCCAGTCGAACTGCCAAGGGGGATCAGTGAAGCTGTGATCAAGCATGGCCATTTTGAATGTCTGTCGAGGATGCCGTGTGAGTGTTTTTTTCAGCACTGATTGTAGTTCGATAGATGACGTCGAAGCTTTACCAAGTGTCTCGTTGGACACTACGATAAAATGAAGAGGAGTAGGACTCTGTGATACTTTGTCTATTTGACTGCAAGTTTAAGTTACGGAGACTTGGGCAATTATATTGCTCTAGCCAGGTGGTCTGGTCTCCGTTGCGTGCTAGTAGCACCGACCACTCTGTTTGCTGAGTATGTACATTCCACTCTAGTATTGCGCCATACTTTGTCTTCACGGAAGTCTTAGGTGGCTGGACCTTTGGTGATTACACACTTTACTCGACAGACAAATCCTTAACAAACTTTTTACTCTGTTAAAATTTGTGTCGCCTCAGTTGATTAAAAGGGCATACCGTGCCACATTGGAATGTGAACATCGAATACTTTTTCACCATCCACAAGTGTGTGAGGCATTGTCCCAAAAAACTCGTCATCAGTGTCCCTGCCTTTCCAATTTCGTTTTAGAAGGCTACTTCATGTAAGGATCTCGGTAGGAGTGGGGATGGATTAAAAATTCGCAATACAATGGGCTCTAGTCGACTGGTAAAGGTTGCCCATTCAAGGAGAGCACCTTGTGTGTGAAATGGAAGTCGGTAAAGTTAAAACAATGCTCACTCTCCCCCTCCTACCACCCTTGTCAGCTAATAGATTAACGGTTGGCACATAAGCCAGAATGAGGAAAGAAGAGCTTTATTAGAGCCTTGATAATTGCATAGCGGAGTTTGAATGCGAGGAACGTAGGTAGCGCGTTTGCTTCCAACATCTTCTTATGAGGTTTTTTAGTTGGCGGTCTTATATGTCACTTAAGAATAATCATTGCAAGGCTTACTTTTGGCATTCAGTTTTAATTTTTGCAGCCCTTTTCGGAAAGAGTCGTTGAACCCGTAGAAAAAATTCGATTTGTGGCCATGAAATTGAAGCGCTCGTCTACGGATTACAGTAAAATCGCGATCTTGTAGGGACACAAATCACTGGTGAATAGATTGCTTTTGAAGCTTTGTGCAATGCAATTTACTGTATTATGCCCTAATTTAATGTATGAATTATGGGATCAATCATGGCATTTGAACAGCTGTGCAAGGTTAAGTTAATCGTGTTTCATTTTACTAAAGTGATTGAAGCTGTGAAAGAGTGGCATCCATTAGATTACCGCAGCCAACAAGAATTCCTCAAAATTTCCTTTACGTTGTATTTAAAGGGCGCGCCTTCATAAGGAGGTCTGCAGTAGTAGCGCAGACGCTTACTCCGGTCAATTAAAACAAAGCTAAAGAAGAAATACTAACAATCAAACTTGTTTTTTGCCTGGTATATTTGTGTGCGGATGATTTTTGCTTTCTGTAAAGTTAATAACTAAACAAAACATTCATTTAAAACAAGCAACTAGTTTAATTTGGACATCCTCAACTTTAGGGTAAATATAATCTGAACGAATATCTGTTATGATCTCTTGCATTTACTTGTCTATTCGACATGACGTCCTCTTAAAAGCCATAAGTTCGTCTAAAAGAGACTTGAGTTGTAACAGTGCAGCTTAATCACACGATTTAATTTAAGGAGGAAAGACTGTTATGTAGCGCTTTTGTTATTTAGGGATGAGCTTGTAGGTAGGAGGTGGGAGAATAACTTTGTGCTGCTCGCGGATGAGCATGACAATCATCCGGTCTCGGAGACACCCTCATCCCAATCGCTACCGACACACTACCAAACAACAGCACTTTTGCTATAATAAAGATGTCGAAATGCATCCAATACTATCTTATCAGGCGTGGTAGAAGGAAGCAGAGGGAGAAAGAGGCATCACCGTTACTTCTGATCGCGCCAGCTCATCTCTCTCCCCTTCTGAAATGGGGAATGAGAAACCCGTAACGTCCAGCGTGCACTCATATCCTCAGCGGCAAATAAATGTTCTGATGCTCCACGAGCTTCCGCGGGGGCATTCTCGGTGGCAATAGATGTCGCGATGCCTCATGAATGTGGTATTGGCCAGCGCTATTGTGTGACACTAGCTCAGCTCGCTTTCTTGAGCAACGAGAGCAGTCTCTGGTCAGGCCATTCTTCCATCGTAACCAAAAGCCTGGCGAAGGTGATTATGGAGAAGGGTGGGGTAGGAATGTGCGACTGCAAGCAGAACGGTCTTTCCGACGCACACTACCATGCAGCAGGATCACCAAGTGCGTGACCTTTCAGTTGAGGGTGGGTGTCTTACCACCAGTCATTGCGGCTTACCTCCACACCATGAAGGTTAACATTCTCAGTCAGGTGGTTGAGGTGGCAAGCAGAAAGTAGTAGAAACTGCGCCTCGCATCGCTGCCCCACACATTTAAGCGTCGGTCGAGCACAACATATCCACGACGGACTGTTTGGTGCCACGTTCCACGATTGGGTGAAATGGTCCTATATTCCACTGTCTCTACTTCCGAATGAGTCCCATGCATTAGCGTGAGTGGCTGATAGGAGAAGACGCGGACTGTCAGGATTGTGGGCAATGTCCTTCGCACTGTGTAAAGCAGCAGCTGCCTTCCAACTTCTGATGCAGACAGCACTGCAGTGCTCACCTCGATGACATTCTTGTTTTTGATTAAGACATGCGAGAGCACATGGCTAACCCGATGTTGGTGCTGGATCGTCTGCCAGACGCAGGATTGGCCTTATCTCCAAGGAAAAGCTATATCCTTAAGTTCTTGCTCACCTTCCTAAGCCATATGGTCTCGTCGTTGAAAAAAATTAGTAAGGACCTGACTAACAGCAACCAATGAGACGGAGTTGCGCAACCATCTTGTCTTGACAAACTACTACAAGCGGTTCTTAATAAAGGACTTTACTGAGCTTGCTAGTCTCCTGCTTAAACCAAGCAAGAAAAGGCGAAAAGAACTCCAAGTGGGAGAATAAGCATGACGAAGCCGTGAGAGGAAGACCTAAGGCCAATGCTCTGCTCCACTCTGATTCTAGCCTCGCCAGACCTAGCGGACAACGGACCAACCTATGCACTGGACAAGGCCGCCAGTGATGTGGCCGTGGGATGTCATCACCTGCGCCAGTACTACATTTAACAAAATGATGGGACAGAAAAGTGCAACAGAGCATGAGCTGTTCGTCACCTATGCAATCGTTTGGTATTTTAAACACTACCTAAAAGCGAAACAATTAATAGTGAAAAAAATATCATCAAGCACTTACTTGGTTAAAACAATGAAGGAGATTGACCGTTCAGTTGCACGCTTGTACGAGGAAGCGCAGCAATATGACTTGACAGTTCAACAGATAAAAGGCAGTGCACACGGCAACGCGGATACAATGCCCAGCAGACCCTCTCAGCAGAAATGGATGGCGTTATAGTGGGTAGGCTATTTTTGAGTGAGCCTACTAAATACCATTGAAACGGCCCCGACACGACTTTGATGTGCGAGGGATATGTGGCATCTTCCTATAGGCCCACGGTGGAAGAGAGGAGCTGGTGTAGCAAGGCAGCCAGGCGGATATGGCAAGAGTGGCGGAAACTCTACCTAAAGGATGGAGCTGTATAGTAGCAAGAAGACGCCGAGTATTCCAAGCGGCTAGTAGTGTCAGGCTTGTTAACAGTAAAGCTGTTGGCATGGCTAAGAGGTCACACCCAGGTGGTCCTAATCGAAACTGGCAACCATACAACAAAGTACTACAAATTCTCTTGGCTTTAGAATAGACTTCTAGCTCTACGGCACAGGTTACATCAATCTGTTTAAGAAATAAATTAAAAGACACTTGGGAATGCCTTCCCTTCCTTCTGCAAAATTTTGTCTACAAATAACTTTGTTTAATGCAATACTGTCTCTTACTCTCCTCCAACCGCTTCAACCAATGGGTGAATGCGGTTTTGAATTAGCCGCGTGTTCTGACGACGCCTCACGTTGAGGTCACATCTGGCTTCATTAGTGCTCGCGACGATCTGTTGGTGACTGGTCGGCGATCAACCATCAGAACTGAGTCTGATTCATTGATCGAGAAGAAAATTCAAGGGATGAAGAGTTGTTCCTGTGCGCGTTGCAAACCTTTTGTTGCGTCAAAACTCACCTCTCTTCATATGGGTACGTTACACAAACGATTATTATTATGGTTCTTACGCTTCAAGCAGGTGGTAATTTATAAAATCCTTTGGGTTTTCCTTACAAGTCTCTCTCTATCGTGTGTGCTTTTAGGTGCCTCCAGTGGTGAGGAGTCAAATGAGCGTGCGACTGAAGAGGGTCAGGGAATGATTCGCGATTTGTATGCGCCTGCCCCTCGTGCTTCAAGTTCACCGCAAAATTCGCTTACAGACGAGGAAGATAAGCAGGACGACACTGGAATTTGTAGGTTTACACCGACTCCTTCTCCGTGTGCCTTTTTTTATCCTTCCACTAATCATGATTATTGTAGCTGGCGATTTTCACGGTTACGACCTCGACGCATCTGACGAGTTGAAGCAGCCAAAAACGTCAGATCATCCGCCAGAGCTAGATGTTAACAATTCTGGCCTCAAACCTGTGGGTAGTGACTACTGGTGCCATGTTGACTCTTCCGGCGAGGACAGTGTACTATCAGATGAGAAATGTAACTGTGAGCAATGTAATAACTCCACACCATCGGTGAGTATGAGTTTCTTTCAACGTAGGAGGTTTGACTTCCAATCAGACTGACTGATTGCTATTAGAAGCAGTGGAGTTCGGTACTTTGCAATGCGTCAACACTCTTCAAAGCATTGCTTCTACGGAGAAGTAAAGCAAGATTTTTGCTTCCATCGCCCTATTATTCGTCGCTTCCCACATAATCACCAACTGAATACGTATACTGAGGGGAGGTGGGGACGGGCACTTGAGAGTAAGGGCTGCAACAAGTGCAAGGACGAGGATGCAAATGAGAGGGAGATCTCGATTTATTTCATCTCGTAGGAATGAGAACTGAGCTTTCTCATACTGTTGCCTCAGTCTCGACCATTTTGCAAGGAAACTCCTCGAATCGGTGCCCTCTCAAGTAGGAAGAGGGTGGCAGGAAGTCAATTGCTTTTCACACTCACCGGGTACTTGTGACTGCGTCCACATCTGGACGAGGTGAATATGGTGCAGTGGTGATGAAGTGGTGGATGGACACTTGATGAGCAAGAAGGTAGAGGTGTAGGTGACCAGTGGCATGTTGGTTTGGTTGACGAGTGGTGGAATGTGAGGGCACCGAATCGGTTTCTCACTTTGTGCCAGCGGATGGTGAAAGTGTGTGCAAGTTGTAAGAAGCAGCAACTTAGGCGATCCCTTGCGGGTTCGTGAAGGAGATAAAGAACTGTGGCACGTGAAGATGCGGATGTCTTGGTAGATCGCTTTCGTCAAGCATTGCTGCAAGTGCCTTTCCATATCAAACCCCAGTTGGCGTGACACGCGGTGATACGTAGCTCTTTGTGAGTATGGACTACGTCGTATTCAGAAAGCCCCTTTTTATGTTAGACAAGATGAAGTCGATTTATGCTTTGCAGTGGACACAGTTTTACGCATTCCACAAGTGGAGATAGGCTACATCAAATCGTCTTGGGCGTGCCATCGTTTCCATGCCTCTTTTAGGAATGTCAGAGTTCTTCCACAAGCAGCTGTAAGGGCACAGAGGAAGAGAAAGATGAAGTGTGTGAAGAAATTAACTCGACTTATCCTTTGGACGACTGTGAGGAGTCAGATCAGGCGTACGAAGACGTGGACGCGTCTTTCAACCTACTTCTCCAAAATTCTTCGGAGGCATTGCGAATATTGGATTATGAACTCTACAAATGCGTTATGGGGATGCAACAAGCATTGGAGGTAGGCCGCTTTTTTAATGTACTTCCTTCTATGCCTCTTTTGCAGGCGACAAGCAGTTCTGTTCAGTTTGTGGAAGTTCTCATCTCTTCTGCATTTATTGTTGCCTAGACGGCTTACCGAGCGCTTAGGAAGTTGCGCAATGCACAACGAATGGTAAACCACTTTGGAAGAGACCTGAATGCCTCTCTGGATCAAGTCAGCGCATCTATTTTAAGTGTCTCCGGGGTTAAAGCCAAACAGATCGACGTTGATGAAAAGGCTATGCCACACCACAATGGAATGTGAACATCAAGTAGTCCTCCCCATCCACAAGTGGGTAAGGTATTGCCCAAAAACTCGCCATTTGTGGCTTCCTTTAAAAGTGGTTTCTTGGTGTTGCATTGATAAGCAAGAGTTTGTTTATCGTTTGTTTTGATTTGGAATTTTTCACCAGAGGAGAAAATGTTTAAAACATTATGAGCTGTGGGCAGCGAAACATAATTTTCGCATTGCTTAGTGAGCATATCACATAAGTGGTCAAGCTTTCCCATTCCAAGTGCGTATGCGGTCTGAATTGCCAAACCTAAATGAGTAGAGATTTGAAACCTTATACTTGCAAGGTGGGAAGCAAGATAATGAAGTGCGGAAAGGAGTAGAAATCGTCAGCTTGAGAGGAGGTTCGTAAAGTAGCTGGCTTCCAGGCAGCATTGATACTATGCATGCAGAATATTTGGGAAGGCGTGGACGCCATGCATTTTTGAGTGACCAAAAGGAATACTACTCATAGCGTGGCGTTTTTTGATCCAGAAAGCACTTAAGTAAGCTACTATGAGTTGATGACAGTAGGAATGAGGAAACAGATTCTAATGTGTGGAAGGCTTTAGATATCCCCAATGATAGCTCAACTTCAAACCACAGGACACTTTGTGGGTGAAATGCTAGTGGGTAATGCTAAAACGATGGTCACGCTCTCTCTCCTACCATTATTGTTGGTGAAAAGATAAACGGTTGGCATGTTAGTTTGAATTGGAGGACAAGGGTTTTATTCGTGCCCTGATAATTACCTAACGAAATGTGAATGAGAAGGATGGGGACGATGCATTCGCATTTGTGCTTTCTTACGAGGGTTTTCCTTTAAAAGTCTTGTAATTTTTTGGAGGAATCATTATAGAACTTCCTTTTGGCATGCATTCCTACCAGTTGCGGCCATTTTGGAGTTGTTAAACACGTAGAAACAATTGGTTTCGAAGCTGTGGAATTGGTGTGTTTGTGTTCCATGATTTAACACCATAAGTAAATTCGCTGGGATACTTTTGGATGCTAGGATCAAACATCGAATCAGTAAGGTGACTGCATTTTGATTGAAGAAATCGAAACACCTATAGGGACCAAAGCAAACGCTACCTCTGGGTAAATATTGAAAGGATCCTTTAGTAGGGAACGACTGTCGAAACGCTAGTGCCGCATCTGACATTATGTAGTGCCCGGAGACTTTCCTTTAGACAAAAGTAGCCACAATACTCGAGAAGGGGATATATTTGTCATACAGCGGATCTTAGGGCCACTGGTATATTCCGTAGGCCAACTCACCCGGCGTGAGTGCAGCAGCTCAGCACCTTAGTACCTTCTTTACGCACCACGAAGACATTACATTTTAAGTGGTCTTTGACTATAAGGCGTTGGCCAGTGGTCTAGATTGGGGAAAAGTGTTAAAATATGAAATTATTTCCAATATGGCACCCACACCTTAGCATACTACTTATTTTACTGTCATGAGTACTATCTGCACTGTACTATTTTGCTAAATGTATATTCCAAGTGTGTAAATGAGGTGGTGGCTTTAAGATGGTTATGGCCAAACCTCACAAAGGCTGGAAAATTTGTCTATTATTCTCCGTTCCAGACAAGTTATTCATGGCCGAGGCTCTTTTTCCCACTTAAGATCCTTTTCAGCTTTAGCAAGAATTAAAAAGTTAAAAAACTGACTTTTTTCAAAAAATGGTAGAGTTAAACTCATTTTTAGTGATATGGATTCAGAGATATACTCTTCGGTTTTTAAAAATGATGACCTTTTGATTTGAGGTCACAGAAGATGAAACTTTGCTCCCACCACTGACTGACAAGGACTCAATCGGCGAGCGCCATTTGGTCTGCCTGGAGGGCTTAGCATGCGTAGATCTTGGCGTCAGATCTAAGCAAACTAAATTACTATTCCTTAGGATGGTTATTAATATTTTATCAATGTGCAAAAAACATCGTCAGTTGAATAGTTGGTAAATATTGATGCTTCACGGCACCCGATTTTGCCTAGCAAGCAACATACCTAGCTCATGTCCTTTTTCTACTAACAGAGAAGGTTGTCACTCCAATCATCACTCTGTTGTTCCAATTGGAATGAAGTTAAGACCGCCATTCTTCGTAGGACCGAACCTGTTCGTCTTGACCACTGGAGTAGTAATGACGATGGGTTGCAATGCTGAGAGAATCACACGGTATCAATGCGGCTGGGTCTCGAGTTGCGCCACTTCCCTTTAAATCCACGGTTGCTGCCGTCCCCCTTATAAGGCAGATAAGGTGGCTGTTAATGCAAAAATTGTGTTTTCAACATCCATAGTCCATAATATTACGAACATTTCAACCCCTGGCGAGATCCTCTTTTTATCTCAACGTAGAAAAGACATTAAGAAGGAGAAGACATTGAAAATGAGATGGAGAGGGCTACTTGATGTTCATATTCTGTTGTGGTGCGGCATGCCCTTTTCACTAACTTTGGTCTCTTTGGCTCTAATAGCAGAGGCACCTAGAAGAGATGAGCTGACTTGGTCCAGGGAGGCATTCAGGTTCCTTCCAAAGTGGCTTACCATTCTTTGTGCATTGCGCAACTTTCCAACCGCTCGGTGAGCCGTCTGGACAAAAACAACTGTAAGAGAGGTGAGGACTTCCACAAAGTAGACAGGGTTGCTTGTAGCTAACAAACAAGTGACCTACATCCAAACGACTGCCAATAGGAAGGGTTCCACGGATCTAGGTTATTTCAGTGATCCAAAACCTGGGATTTTTGAGTATTCATTCCTTGATGCGATGATCTACTTCATGATTTCCATTGTGGCTTTCTTTACCTATCTTTCTACAAAATGGGAGGGGCGGTAGTGTTGCTTCCGGAACGTTTCCATTGACTTGGTTTCATGGTTAGATCACCAAGACGCAAATCGTCTAAGTGAAGAAGGCTTTCCAAACCCTAGCACCTATCCTATGTCCCCATTCTTCACTTGGATGTGCTCCTAGGATTAACCGCAGGAGAGGAAACAAAATGCATGGCCATATAATGTACTTACGGAAAGCGTAACCTTTTACCTAGCTTCCCTCAATCGCCTCTCTTTGGGTTATAGCAACATTACATTACCGCAGATTTCTGGATTGCTTTATCTTCTCAAAAAGTTGCGAAGCAACTGTTGGCGTGGTGATGGGGTCGGTCTTGACCTCGAGGAGAAAACTTCGATGCTGGCCTAACTTCTACTTCTTATTTCAAACTAGTCATCTCAGCTGCCAAAGTAAATTTTGGAGCTGTATTTTGTTGCCTTCCTTGAAAGTTGCTCATTCTGACAGTATTTATTGCGCTGGTGGTCATCTTGTCATCCTCCTGCATCCCACCTCGGATAGTAAATTTTGTGTACCTTTGAGTGGAATCAGTAGAAGAGAAATCGAAGCGACCGCAGGAGCTGATGCTTTCGCCTCCCATCTTCTCTGCTTTTCAGGAAGTGTCCTCGCATGCTCATTGCTCTTGGTTGGCAGTTCTCTTCTTCCAGATACTCATTTGCTGCTTGTACTACCCTCGGCCATCATCAGCTCTGGGGGCCGCAAGGCGGTGTCAATGAAAAAGACCAACTACTTCAAAGACGCTAATAGAACTTCAAAATGACTGATAGGCTCCATCTTCTCTTTCTTATCAGAAACTGCCGCTCAAATACTTCAAAAGAGAACATTTGCGTCACAATGTAAGCAATGGAGGATTAAAGAGGCTGGTCAGAAATGTTAGTCCTATTGTCTCACCTCCGACCTCTCTCTCCTTTGCTTAGCAACTACAAGTATCACGCTAATAGTGGTGATGAAAGTTTTACTCTCACTTGCTGTTAAAATCAAAAGTGCGGTTATAATTGAGGCTTTGATGCGTCGAAGTATTGCTATTAGTGGTGAGTAAATACTTTCAGCAGCACCGATCCTTGTCTATTCTGATCATTGATGAAGGTTTATACGAAGGACGTGAGCTGCTACTTGCAGGATGTGGTTCACTTACGAGTCACTGTTGAGTCTCCCCAGACAGCTGGGACGATAACTTTCAAATACGGCAAAGGTGACCTCTAAATCCACCTGATTGGGAGCGTTTGTGTATTTCTTCATTTTTTTAATTAAAGAGGACTTCTGAGGACCACGCTGTGTGTATTTTACCCATTGTGTCAACATCGCGATTGTCAAAATATGAAGGGCTCCTAGATTATGGTAAGTGCAGCCACCTCGAGCTAGCCTGTTAGATCCTCTTGAGAGGAGAGATATATTTGCTTGGCAACCAGATGTCATAAAGGGTAATTCAAAATTTAATCACTTAAGGAATAGCCAAGGTTATGTTGAACATGATAAGTGAAAGTGAAAAGGCAGGTAGACAGCGCAATGCGGACCCAACTTTGGTGGATTTTATCCTGCTCCATACCGCTTCTGGCAAACTTTGGCGGTGTGAAAGAAGTGCATGTGCTACGGATGGGAGAACCTCTTGCGTCCCATAACAGAAGGGCTAAGATCGACGTTCATCCTCGGCATCTCCCTCGCCCTCGTGTTCTGCAAGGAAGCTATTAACAACTGAAGTGACACTAGTTGTGCACTCCAAGTCCAGTAGAACTGCCGAAAGGGATCAGCGACGTTGTGGTCAAGCATCCTCCGTAATCTCTCACTCCTATTACTGGGCATCTCGCTTCCCTTCGCTAAATCGGGTATCTACAGATGTAGAATGTGCAGGACGCCATTCGATAGAATCGTTTTATACTTTGTACACTTGGATCCCACGTATTTTGTTCCTATGAAGCCCGATCGCTGCATTTGCTCAGGGCTCTACGATATTCTCGAGTTTTTGGAATCCGCATCTTTCATTGGGCCACATTATCGTGGGAGAGGAGGACTAAGAAATGTGCATTTGCTGAACCGAGTGCTACGCAGAATTGATGCCACTGTACGAAGACATGCAGCAAACTGGATTAGTTATGGTGAAAAAATTATGATGCAGTAACGCTTTCGACCACGGCATCAGGGAGGTAAGAATTCATTGACGATTGTACAGTTGGCCTATTTTGACACCTTCTGGAAACATGGCATGATATGGCATGACACAACACAGCTGAGAGCACTTAGACTGGCATATTCTTGTGAGCAAAATACGCAGAATGCATGAAAGCCGCATCTCACTTCCTTCTCCTGGGAAAGTGTTAGGTGTTGTGGCATTCCGCGTAACACATGGTGGCCAGCTACCAGACCGCACAGCCATGCGTGGTGTCACGGGGGTCGGCTTAATGATTTGACATGCTAAAGACAGATTTGACATCGCACATTCAGAAGGTATTAATAGGGCTTATGCCATCTGGGTGTTACCAAGGCCTGTGATTGTACCCTAGCCTTGTCATGCCAAAAGCATTCGACAATTTTAGAGGAATAATGCTGTCCTGTGAAAAAAAATGTCGCATTCCTTAAAGCACTCTAGATCACCATCATAGTCGTAACCAGCTTGAATTATCTTTCTGATTTGATACGACACGGCTCGCTTAAATTGCCTTCCATTTCCTCATGATGGCGCGTCTCACGGTCCGATCTATTATGGATGAATAATCCCATTAGTGGGATAATTACAAGGTCTTTTCGGTGAGGCTTCAATTACAGGGTCTGCAACGATTGTACTAATTATCTGCACTGAATAGGCAGAGGAGGGTTACGGATGGATATTTGTTGTGGAAGCTCTAGAAGCGCTTGGCTGTGGCCGTGAAGGCTCCAAATGGGACTCTAAAAATCCCGATTAGAGTGAATTGCTGGAGTGAGGATCTGTTTCCTGATTTACCCATTCGATTAAATTCATTTATGTCCTTAGCTCTCGCTTAAAGGGTGGGAGAAGGAGGCTGCGGTAGTGTCTTTCAAAGAAGGAATGCTAAAATTACTTGCCATATTTAGCTCAATTGAACTCAAAAAGCCTAGGCAACTCTCAGTGGTGAACTGCGTGTAAGTGATCATTTGTTGACTTTTGCTGATGCGACAAACGGATGTAGTGAATCACTTGGTACCCCTGGCACAACATTTAAGTGATCCGTTCACATAGTCAATTCGTTGTTAGAAAAAGATGGTAAACATGACCCATCTGCTCACTACGATAGAGTAACTAAAGCGCTGAATTCACACTTAATAAGAGCAATGCAAATTTTTTTTTGTGAGGACCCTGTCATACTAAGAGTCGGCAACGAAGTGATGTGTTTTTACTCACCTTCATCTCCATTCTCCTTGCCAAAATCACCGCGTTTTGGGACCCAAATCTCTGTCACACTGTTGGTCTATGTCAAGTTGCTTGATTGGAGGGTAAACCAGACATAATTGAAGCCTTAACGAACAAAATTTAGGGGAGATTAGGTCCTTTTACAGAACAAGTTTGTACCCTGGGCGCAGAATTCAGTAATTAGACCAAAGGTAGACACCCAACCATCCATCCGACTTTTGCTAGCTATAGTGTTCTGATTGGTTGAACACGCGGGCATTGAGGGCTACACCATTGTACTTTCCCACACTGGCAAAGCTCCGGAGCATGTAGGCAATCCACTGGCCCTCCTTTCCATCAGTGATTCGTCTTCTGCCTTTATTCTGTTGTACTACTTTAGGTTTTTGGTCGTTAATGATGTATGAGGATGGTATACTAGCAATTCCCCATTTCCTAGCTGTCATGAGGCCTTTGTGGTAACATCAATCACAATTACTTTAAGGTAGTGAATAAAAATAAAAGTTGGTAGACTTCTTCCCATCGCTTGAAGCATGTAATTATAAAACGTCCAAATAATTGGTAAAAAACGGAATCATCCTATTGGGTGGGAAAATGTACCCTTGTGTGGTAATTGGTCATCGTGTCCAATCCCCGTCCAACTCATCTCCGTTGACACTCGTGACAGCACCCGCATGCGATTGGCCAACTGGAGTTTAGCCGACCTCCACAATCAGATGTGAGTCTGTCATCCGCCAGTCTGTCTGAAATAATGCAAGGTAAGCCCTTTAACACGTTCTGTGGTGGTGATCACACTGCCATCATTCGTGACTTACGATCGGTCGACTTCACGCTTTCATCGGAGCAAGAAGTGCAGGTTAGTTCATAATTGGGGAATTGACCTGATTGATTGTAAGTTAACTGTGATTTTCCCCAAAAATCACACTTTTATTCCATTTCAAGTCACTTATCTATGTCCTACAATCGTATAGACACTTCAAGGGAGCAATGCCGAGCACTGGAGAACCCGCCCCATATCGTTGATACTGAGCCTCCAGAAAAAGCAACAGGTGAGTCGAAAGTCAAGGCACTGGCTTTACTTGTACCATTCAAAAGCTGTCACTGCAGACACCGTCTTCCATTTCTACTCTTTAGGAGATATACTGCCAAATTCAAAAATTTCATGAAAATCCAGACTTGTACTACCAGTCCAATGGTTCAGATGTATTTACTCACCTCCTATCTCAGTCACGGAAAGCGGATGTGGAATTCGTGGAGCTCACATCAAAAGCAGCTTGGGGTTGGCTTTTTATTGCAAGAGTGCCAAGCCATCTGAAGGCGAGGGAGATAAGGTGTATTCTAGGAGGGGATTTGCTTGAATTGTGTGCCCTCTCCAAACCCAACCAGTTTATTGCATCGTTTACTTCCCTCGACGCTGCGAAAGATGCCGCCTCCGCAGTCAGCTCGCGCTGCGACTTGGGAAAGGCCTTGGCGCTTGTGTTGCATGAGACAGACGCTGTTGATCTACTTCTGGGAGGATACCGC